>OZ005752.1:4712359-5912359 GCA_963930835.1 Spongia lamella | reverse complement strand
ATTTCTAAGGCCTCACCTTGACCGGAAAGAATTTCAAAGGCTGTTAATATGCACTGGAGACATTGACGCTGAGTAAGTGTCTATAAACATAAATATGTTAATGAGATCAACAGGTGACCCAGTACTTACTCCACTACTAATGCAAGTCTCTAGGACACCAAGAAGATCAACAAAGAAATCGACACTAATCAAATGACTGAATCTGTAAAACAATTACAATAAATGTTTAGTCATTCTACCATACACTACAGGACACACAGTTTTATTGTAACAATAGTTGAATATGAATAATTCTAAATATGGTATTTCGTGCTGTCTGTTACTAGACAAATACTTCCTTAGATACGTACACTATGTTGTACGTATAGCTCATGTGATATCTTTGAATCATGCATAAACCTTTTGCTGTGTAGTTCCCAAATTTGGAAATGCGTTTATGTGTATACACAAGTCTTTATCACCAGTTATCAGTTATCGCTGCATGTAAGTAGTAAGGCTTGTATTTAGAAAGTCAGGTGTTGTTTAATGCAAACTATTTCCCCTTAAACCCTTATATAAATAACAATACAAGCCATAATACAAGCCATACTTAAATAAACTTGTGCCTTTGGGAGGTAAAGGAACTTTAATTTATGAACACAGGAATACATTCAGAATAAACAAGGCAATGTGGTGCATATATACCAGTACCGCAAACATTGACAAAAAAAAATTGATATTCTTTGCCAATCATACATGGACAAATCTTTTAGTCCTGTTATGTTGAGACATTCACATTTCAAGTGTCATTCCCATGGGCACTGTCATGCCTGAAGTAAATGAGTTGGTTTTATTAAATCAAATAGTTATATCGTATTTGAAGTAAAAAGCATAAAAAACTGAGCTGTGGTAGTTTAAGGCGAGGAAACATTATGGATAGCTAGTTTCACACAGATTGGCTACTTAATTTCGTAGTTGCGAGTACTTGCAATTTCTTTGATCCTTGTTAATACAGTAATACAACTTGTGTGTTGTGTTGGCTTTTTGTTAGGCTATATTTTTGTTTATTATCAGTTACTACATGTATGTATGTATAATGGCTGATTGTAATAGAACTCAACAAGCGTACTCCCTTCGTTATATATCATATTCTAATATCATTACCCATTGCATAAGAAACCTGAAACACTGATATAATATATTAGTGTGTGTTTAACCTACTATTAATTGTTGTTTTAACAACAGAATATACGTGACTTAAACACTTTTCACCCATCTGGATTAGAAGTCACAAAGTTATAAATCTATTTGATAACAATGAATAATCAGAATTATCAGTAGTACAGACACGGATGTACCTACTACGTAATTCAGTTAAACAAACACATAACTGTACTTCATACAAATTACTAGCCACAATATTGAAAATACTTATATTCATATAATTAATTGTTGGAATGTAACAATAAATTCTTTACCGAAAGCAAGTTACCAAATTTGTACTTACTTAGTCAAACCTTCTAACACAGAAGATATCAGTGATGAAGCACTATTAAACTTCAAGACGTGAAAATAAGTGGAGAATACTAATTTTAAAATTTCAGTTTGCTACAGTAAAAAGTAATGGTATGCATCACTTACGCAAGTACATATATCTCACCAGCTTAGTCCGTTTTTCCTTGCTTTCCACTGCCTCAGTTTCCTTAAGTTCTCTTTGTAGTTTAACAACACTTTTCATTCTCTTCCTTTCTTTCTTAGACATTGTCGTCATATCTTTCTTGAGCTTTTTCTTATTGTTATGTCCTTCACTTTCTTCGCCAACTTTTACATCATGCAGGTTAAGAAAGAGGAACGTGTCAAACAGTTTTGAGTCCACCTTGTATTTCTTAGATTTGATTGTTTGAGTTATCAGTTTAACCAACTGGAAAAGGTAGTTATATAACCATTTCAAAACACAGGTACTCACAAGTTAAGCTACTAAAACACACAATAAAGAGATAGGATGGAGTAGCACAAAGTATCAGTAACTATCCCTTAGCTCGTTCTATAAAAAAATCACAGAAAAGTATAAGGTGCAATGCTTATGCATCTATGGCCTCACAATCAATTTGTCCGGTGATACATAATTTAAGGTAACAAGCTTTAAAAATTACATAGCTGGCATGGGGAGACTAGTAAATCAAGGTTACAAGGTTTATAAGCTAACTGCCAATGGTAGACCAATCCAATGGCATCAGTTTAAGTCCATTAATGTTCGCTGTATCTTGAAGTGCAGGAAATGACTTGGTAGCTTAAAAGAAGTTGAATAACAAGCATCATTTCACCTCACTAACTACTCATTGGTTATAGGATAAATAAAATGGCTGGCAAGCTTACTCATTACATGGTTAATGGCATCATATTTTAAGTATTCCATCAAATGGCCATTCCTACAGTACATTGTATCTTTATTTGTTCTTGATTATTAGTGTCTTTTAGTGATCTATTATTTTATGTACTCAAATACCAGGGTACAAAGCAATAGTCACCCAGTGGTCATTAAATGCACACAACAGTGGTACATGGCATCACAAGCTTGCACAAATAAGTATATAGTATCTCAGTATAATTATCAGTAGAACTCAAAGAGCACTTAAAGTTCAGTCATTCATTAAAATAAGAACTTTATTTAGACCATCACTGGCTTCAAGAGCAAAAGTAGAGTATTAGGGAACTTGTGATTACGGATGCTTTTCTGTTTATTCACAATGTGCACACCTTTCATAGTGAAGCATTATGTTTATACTGAAGGCATATATACCTGTGATACTACTGTACTGAACTATGTAAGCAGCAGACACCTAGTTACTCCAACAAAGATAGGATTGTATTTATTGGACTGATTTCTGTTTTGCCAACTGTGGCCTCAGTTTTATGACTTCACTGACCTATACACTGCATGCTTACCATCTGCTATTATGCAATGGTGCATAATTTTCTTTTTTACTCCCACCATATAGTATATTAATCAACAGTACAATATTTCTATTTCAATGTTGAACATGAGAAAGTCACCTAATTGATATTTTCAACACCACAAAATCCTAAAATTATATGGCTTGTAAAAGTTAACATAAACTATTAAATTTCAAAAGATTTATCATTAAATTCTACATCAATGTTATGGATATATAATATGAAACTAAAATAGTAAGATGTTTGACCATTACTGACCACCTAAAAATCGGGCAGTTTTAATGCTACGGTTGTTATAGTGAAGTATGTATATAATGGCACAAAGAAATTATCCAGAGAGTGACCCAGCACATAGCAAATTCAGCCAACATTTAAATGATAAAACTCTTTTACATAGAGTACCATTCAGCCATTTGTGTCAAATTTGAACGGCACAATGTCAAAATTCATCCCTTGCAACTACAGCCTGGGCTTTTAAATACTTCACTAATATAACTGAATAGTGACTGAATAGTGATAGTGAAAATTATACTATTCCAATAAGTAGACTACTTATCGGAATAGTACTAGAAACAGTGAGGTTCATGATTGTGAATACTATCATGATAGTTGGCTTGTGTAAATAAATCCTCGATCCAAGGATCTACATAATAAACAATCTTTGCTCTGCTTGATTGCCATATATGCAAGGGAACATGAATTTGTCAAGTATTGTCAGTGATCATGACTCGAGGTTACTACGTATTTCATATTTATATCAGTCAAACCGGCAAGTGTCCTATAAAACTACTATTCAAATGGTCAGGCAGTATTCATAGATAACCCCGATAGTCAGCCCTATAACTATAGCACTTTATCATGTCGGTGCATATTATTAAGGCCACACCCACCTCAGTAAGTGATACGTACTCACAATGACACTACATTCCACACATTCAGTCGTTAGCTTCTCATCAGAGGTAGACACACACACATATCAACATTACAGACATGAAAACAGACAATAGATTTCCACCTAGCTTAAAATAAGTGGCTACTAGACAATTAATTTTCACAGATGTGGCTACACACACAATGCATTATACGTATGAAGTTTATAAGTTATCGTAGCCAGTGAAGAAACATGTAACTTTTAAAATACATTGGTTGTCATATGTGAATCCAATTAATTAAAAGATTAAGTTTGTATAAAGAGATAACATACGTACAAGGAATTATATTGAATCTCTAAAATAGTTTCTCACGATGTAAGGTGTGGCCAACTGCTATAGAAAGCCAATTCAGCATCAGCAATTTATTAGTACCACCTCGTTCATTTCTGAATTTTATTATGTTTTTAACTCAATTTTTAAAATTCATTTTAACAGTGACAAGTTACATATGTGTTATTGTACGTATGTAGGCCTTATAGCTGACATGTTGCTGATTTATGTATAGCACTACCAAACAGCACATGTGTATGTGTGTATGTATTCATTCCTCAGGGGCATTAAGACATTCACATATATATGATGCTGTGTAGTTGAACAAATTTTCAGTAAGTTTAAATGACAGCACTAGGCCATACTGAATGATGGATGAAGTAACATAGTACGTTGACCAAAACCTGTCTTTTAAAAACCTGCGTTATCATAGTTGTTTATTTGATTGTAAGAGGAGCTTTTTACTTGTAAAGATGGTCCGACTTATTATTCAATTAGAATACACACACAGTGGCTTAGGGACAATGTATTAAACGTGATGATCAGCAAAAATAAAGTGCTTCTGAAAAATAAAAGTCTCTCAAAACTTCCTCATATAAAATGAACCTAGGGAGTATTACTGAATTGCATATTACTTTGATAATACGTAAATATTATTCACAGACTCATGATGACCTACCTCTAAAGATGATTCTCCAACTAAATCTTTTTCAAATACATTTCTGACAGCATCACATGACAGTTTGAACAACTACGAAACAAAAGCAATGCAAACTCACATTACTAATAATTCAGTGGCTGTAGCATCATTTCTAGTAACAGAGGAATCAATTTTACCTTATCATCTATAGCATGTGTACTCATCAGTGATATGACTACTGCAAAAATGTTATTTCTGTAGTTGAAATGTGTTAGTGAAGTCATTAATTCACAAATACACTGAGTAGCAACCACAGCAAGATTCTAGATGATCGGTAAAGTAATGCAATAGTGAGTAATACCAAATTCTGGAAAAATAAGACCCGAAATGTTTTATCTATTTATTTACCAAACTGTACATAGGTGTGCAATAATACTGGTCTGTTTTCCAAAATTTGTCACAAATATTGACTAACATTAAGACCAGTGGTTGGCAGAGAAGCTCCATCAGAAAGTATTACTACCGACGTCTTTTCCTTAGACGAGAATCTTTTGTCATTCTTAGCTCCACCAATGCCAGCTGTTCAACATACTTCAGTAAACATCATCAATTATTTATTATGCAATAATTACCATGTATTGTTTCTTCTAAGATACTAAGATAATGTGCATAGTTATTTAGAAGTGTTTGCTCAAAGTCTCTTAGTTTCTTGACATCTTTAGAAAGCTGTGTTTTAAAATAATGAAAGACATTATATATATGTATATGGCCATATAATGACCTTCACTTTCTTGTCTTCTTCTGTTAGTCCCCGAATCCGATACCTAATAATAGGGTAACATACCGTATAGCGGGAAATTTTTGAAACGTTAAAATTTCGAAAAAGGCTGAGTTTAAAGGACTTTGAAAAAATAATTTCGAAAGTTAGCTAGCTCGTGATTAAGGAATAATTATATAGCTAGGTATTTCAAAAAAATATTTTTGAAAATGCTTGAATATTTTTGAAATTTTCGAAAATAAAAACCTTCGTAAATTTCCCGCTATACGGTACAGTATGACACAGAGCTCAAAATAATGATTGGAAAAAATAGGAACATTAATGGCTTCCCCTGTTGGAATTACAGTATACAGTAAATTTGTCAGGAATTTGCTTTTGAGCTTTGAAAACCTCCTATTAATGGACACACTGACTCTTCTACATAAAGGACAGTACATACCCAGGTACAATGTCTTTAAACACTGCCATAGCAGAAACCATTGCTAACTTGCGTACAGTAATACACACTTCAGGTTCCCTCTCAACACACAGTGAGCGTAATGTCTTCAATAAACCAATCTACATATGTACATAGAACAACATAGTATCATACTAAATTATTAAATATTTACGTTGCTTTCAGGGTCTTCGACAAGCTTGGAGGCAGTTGTTCCAATAAGCTCCTTTTTCTCATTTAATTTTTTCTCTCTCCAAGCGAACAACTCAACAGTTGTAAGCTCTGACATGTTTTCCTCAGTTTCATCTTCTGACTTGTTTCCTTCACTATCCTCTGAAACAAATATATATTCAATATGTTATACAGTGTGGAAATGCCATCACAATACTTGTACATTGTGTGAATAATAAAATAATAAAGTACCAAAATATCCAAGATTCCAAATTACTGTAGTCTCAGAAATTTTCATCTGAGAATATTTCATTGTAAAATAATTTGTGTGAATTTTTTTGTGGTTTGAGATTCACAAAAAAATTATTAACAATATTGTGTGAAGGCAAAGAATATACAAAAACGTGTACTAGCAGTTGCTGTAAATGGTAGGTAATGACAAGATATGTATCACAAGCGATTAAACTTTCAGTCTAACAAGACATAGCTATCACTTCATTGAGGTCTCTGTTAAGTGCATTGAATAGAATGCTACAAGCAAACAAATCAACACTCTATTCAACAAGAAAGATCCACGACTTTATGTTTACTCTTGACTAGTGAGTTGCATCATGAAAGCATTGGTACATCAAGTTTTTAGACATTGGGAGCAATTTTATAGCATTTAGCTAGCTACTTTCTACAAACCCAGAATAATTTCCACTGTGTTTTAGTCCATTTCAAAGTTACTGGGTCCTAATGACTCTTCTTGCAGCACAGTTCTGCACCATATCAACTATCAAGCAAGACACACTCTTTTCCAGTATGCATGGGGGTTCCACACAAAATACAATAATAGTATTATACAGTTAAGTTAGTTACAATAAATACTTGCCTTCAGATAAAATGGATTCAGGTTCAGATAATGACCCCTGATAATCTGAAAGATACAAATACATACACCCTGTACACATGTATGCTTTATTAGAATATAAAAATTACCGCTATCATCCATCTCAACTTCAGCTTTTTTCTTGATTTGATGGATTACGCCATCTCCACTTTTAATAGGCAATAAATATTCTTCTTCTTCATCATCATCCCATTTTGCTTCTCTTGGGATTGCCTCATAACTTTCTACATTATTCCTTTGCTTTTTTCTGATTGGCTCCTCTGAAGTTCTCCCAGTTTTTAAATCTCGTTTGCCTAATAAATTTCCACTACAGAAAAAATAACGTAATGTTTAAACCTGCAACCCCTTGAATTAAACATGCTAAAAGTATATAGTTGTATAGTAAAGTACATATTAGTCATGGATAATTTTTTTAAAAGTACTTTGTGGAGTTCACTATTATAGTTTTATGAGTGAACATGCACATGTATAGTTCTGCTGGGCCAAGCCTGGATACCAACAAGGATTAATAAGATCACCTGCAACTTAATTTAGTAACAAAACCAAAACATCTCCCACACATCCCCCCTCAAGCTGATTTATACAATTCATTAAAACATCAGCAGTTTATCCACCATCAATACTTCTGATATTAAGCTATTCACGTAGAATCATATTATGTTCTTGCACATAAAAAGGATATTGAAGTTCAAAATTTGAACATATACTCTTAGCAAATCACTAATGTATCTATTTTTATGTTCATAAGACTTGTTAACAATGTATTGACCATATCATGATCAATTTGTGATTCCTATCATAATATTGGCAACATTAGCTGCACCTTGCGTCTCATGTAACAACAGATTTCTTATTAATGTTGCACGTACGGTACAACTGTTGTATACCACAATACCTTTTATACTACTGAAACAAATATTTGATGATCACAAGGTTGATATATGCATATAATGTAATATGTGTTGGCTATACAAATTTGTGAAGCACAAGGTTTCTGGGTAGGGATATGCAACATGGGGAATCACGAGTTACGTGATATAAAAACAATGTTTAAGCTTCAAACATGTACTACAATCACACAGAAGTTTGTACAATATCCAATCTGATAAGAGTTTGTACAAAAATAGAATACTACTGGAGTCATATAATATACGCACTGTTTTAGTCACATTTAATTAATAGCATATTGTATTACATACAGTTATAAGTTTAACTTGCGATATTTGTCTTCTAAATCACATGCACTTAAACAAGACAAGCCACCTTGTTGAGGTCGGATGTGATCACGTCCACTGTATCCCATACGTACGTTTCTATATGTGCTAGTGGAGCACTTACTGTAATTGATTGTAGTTATAACAACTACCTCACCTCTATTAAAATGGGAAGAGTTACCATAGTTACCCATGTTAGGCTACTACAGACAAGTGAATATCACATGATATTCATGCAGACCAAAGTATAACTAAAGTGTAACTATGCTAGCAGGAATCAACAGAATTACATACTCAAAAGTCAAAAGTAAGTCCTGTGAAAATATTCAATAACCTAAAACATTTAGAAGAGATATGCTTACTGTACTGTTACAAAAATGCGCAAAAGAATTTTAGTCAACTAAAGATGCTTAACGTATCTCCTAATAGCCGCAGCTTCGATAGTCACCTCCCTTGGATAGTCACTGTGTAGTGAAACGTTGAAAAACATAAATTAGTATCTTACGCGTGATTTTGGTATAAAGTCTTGGTTAGTCCTTGCATCCATTTTCTATGTGAAAGTTATAGTAGCTGTGGGTATTAACCAGTAAAATATGGTATACCCTAAACTTGAGGTGGAAACTTGAACAGCTTCCACAATTCACTGGACCCTCCCAGCATGGCCACTTGCTTGGCAAGCAATATGTGATTGATAGCATACTACTTATAACTATTTTATCAGAAATGTACAACTGCTAAAATCATTATGCTTACGTATAATGAATAGGGACAATGAAACAATATGAGTCAATGCCATAATTATTGTTGAGCCCATTGCAATATATTGCCGCATTATTGCAAATTAAATTTTGGATACAGAAATTTCATGTCAGGAATATATGTATAAAAATTGAAAACATGTAGAATTACATTTAAGTTTCGGTAATTTCAATAATTGGATACTTACAACACTGAAAGCAAAACATGTTGCAATATAATTATCAATATCATTCATCAGCCATATTGTATTGTATTGCAGTAGTCAATATTGTAATATATATAATAGTTAAATGCATACACCACTGAGTCTACAAAATTTACAAACCTGAAGGCCCGAGGCTGTAGCGCATGAGTGAAGCAAGGGTAAGGGCCTGAGGGTTTATAAATTTTGTAGACTCCACGGCAGATGCGTATAACTGTTTTATACTCTATTTACAATATAGTCTTACTATTTGTCATTTGCATCATTCTTCTTGCGATAGCCTTGACAAAAGATCGAAAAATTTCATCATAAAAGGTATCGTAGCAACCACATAAATACTTAAGCACCTGTGTGTATGTATAGTCCTACAGCCTTTTCACTTCGTTTCTATGAAAGTTATGGTCATAGCGAAGCGATAATCATAGTGGTATGGCAAAATTAACAAAGAGCATCGTGTAAACCGTAGATAAAAAGTAAGGCTATGTTGTAATTAGTCGTGTTACACGCATGCATGCTATAAGTTATGGGTTTCTTTGTGCCTGAGAGCATGGTGTATTGAACAAGGTGGTGTATTGAACAAGGTGATGTATACAAGATTTATACCCCACTATAAACACATGCTAATAGAGTATAAATCGTAATATTGTTTATCCCTACAACCAATACAAATTTTTAGTATTTCATGCTGTGCATCATCATTAGTTTTAAATTTGCCACCTTGAGTGATTAAAGGTATGGGGCATCCTATTACAACAACCATCATTGTAATTATGATCTAATTATTATTCGCTTTGCACTTTATTAGCATCTTGGCCGCACGCCTCGTGCTTTATTTTACATATCGTACACGCAGCAATGCTTTAACTAATACTTATTTACTTGCATACATACATAATGTATCCATGTATGTGTACAATGGATTTTGTGTGGGAGAATCATAGGATAAAAGTATGCTGTATTGACCATATAGCACTGGGAGTGTGTGAGCATTGCTATATGACCAATACAACATGGCAAGGTGTGAAAATGTATTACAAAGAAGGCTGGGGCTGATCTTAAGAAGACAAATAAGCCTAGGGTCCCAAATCAAGAGGGCTTTAAATGACACACATAAATTAATTTTCCTAGGGTCCCAAAGTTTCTTGTGTATATATCTCACCGAAATAAGCCTTCTTAATTGCTAAAGTGCTTCGGTAGAATAATATGCTAAACAAAAACACCCTGGGTGTAAAAAAAGTGCGAGGCCAATCAGAAGCAGCATTGCAAATAGGTATGTACGACCAAAAACGTTGATATCAGTTGAGGCCAAGAAATTACTTATCAAAAATCTACTTGAATGACATAATAGTTTATAGCATATTGTCACAACTATGATTGACTTTGTCACTTGGCCACCTTTATTAATAATGATGGTGTGAAAAAGGTGGCCAAGTGACAAAGTCAATCATAGTTGTGACAATTAATATGCTATAAACTATTATGTCATTCAAGTAGATTTTTGATAAGTAATTTCTTGGCCTCAACTGATATCAACGTTTTTGGTCGTACATACCTATTTGCAATGCTGCTTCTGATTGGCTTCGCACTTTTTTTACACCCAGGGTGTTTTTTTTTAGCATATCACTACTTTTTTGGAAGTATAAACAGATGTTATTACTAGCAAGCAGCAGAGAAGTACTGCATGGCCATAACTTGTACTTGCCTAGCACACAATATTGCAAATTAAACTTTGAAGCTTAATTTTGAAAAACTCAAGCCCGAGATTTTTTTTAAACTTTCACTACAGAGTGATATATCAATATAGATTGTGTATCTGAAAGTTTATGTAAATCATTCGAAGGGGGTCCAAGTTATGACAACTATCAACCTGCAATGTAATAGTCCTTCTCAAATATATTCAAGTGTTTATTTCAGACTGATAATAGTATGACAGGTAGAGCATACATAGGAGAAGTGCTGATACAAATTTGGCTGAAATCCATGAAGAAATGAGTGAGTTATTAGACAAACCAGTGAATGTATAAAAAGGGAGTTTGAAAAAACTTCCGGGGTTCACGAAAGCTCCCGCAAGCCCCCGAAAAAAGTGTGCGATGAAGAAAGAAACAAAGAAACAAAGAAAGAAAAAAAACAACTGCCGCGTAAAAATTTTTGTGGTCACAGGAAGGCATTTATAAGGCTGTATCGGAAGAATGGCTGAATAGATTTCTACGAAGTTTGGGATATTGATTCTTCAAACAATGAAGGTACTAATTGTCTAGTAAACGGGCGAATTGGGCGGGAAAGGATGGTTCATCGTGCGTAGTCGCACAACGGGCGCCATAAAACTCGCAATGGCTGGTACTTAGTAATGGTGGCGCCTATTTCCTCCATTCTCGGTTTGTTGATTCTATATAGTAAGAACGTTTTGGGTCGGTAATAACTAAGCGATAGCTTTAATGGCGGCTTAGTTAGAGCGTTTGCGAGTTTTAGGGCGGTGCTACGTGTAAATAACTCACTCAGTGGTCGCGTTGCTGTGCTTCTTCTTGGCCTCGCGACTCACTATCGTGAGTCTTGATTATAGTCTTACTTGTGATGAAGCAGCATACATGCCATATAGATCAGCCTTATTAAAGTGTTTTTTAACTGACAAATCCTTTAAAATAGTTAAAGCATCATTGTCTTGCTCGTATTATATGTAAAATGAAGTCCTAGGAGAAGCCGAGTGCCTTATTGGTATCGAGGCAGCACATCAAGTGCTTTACTTTACATACAGCATGAGCAAAGTAATGCTTCAACAACCCCCCCCCCCCCCCCCCCACACACACACACACACACACACACAATGAAAGCAATTCGGAAAATCTAATACAGATTCAACACTAGTCTCACGTGGTCATACCCTCTTCACACAGGCATTTATTGATTAGAGATTATAAGTGCTGCGCTACAAGGGTCTGGTACGGTTCACAACATAAAAATATTTTGACACTTAATAACTGACAATCATGTTGCCTAGTAACTACTCGTGTGCACCATTTTCAGATTCTTTTTATGTGTGAAAAAAGTGGAATGGGAACGAAACTAATATATCTGACTAACTCGTGTGAGTAGTAGTATTGGCTGATTCTTCTAGTTCTTAACTCTGCATACTCGAAATCTCGATCAACACCTGCAATATGAAGCAAAAAATCACGTGATCTTTAACACTCACCAAAAACTGGTGATTGTGTAATTTTTTAATGCTGTGAAGAATATCTAATCGATAAGCGTCTGTGTGAGGGTCTGGCCAAGCGAGACTAGTTCAACACTGTAATTATACAAATGCCTGCATGGTTGTCCCCACTTTTCACTACAAAATTAGCCAGAACCTGCATATAATATGCACACTGCTTGATTTTACACAGGTTGCTATGAAACCACCATTACAATCCACTTACGATTTCAATTAGTATAACTGCATTTTATGCATACTCGTAATGTAGTGTTTCTACCGTTTATGAATACGTAACAGTACTCACGTGGCTCCTAGCTTCGACAAAGAACCAAGTCTTTGCGCATCTTCTAAACTTATTTCCCTTTCACTGTCCGAGGCCTCTTCTTCTACAAGACTTTCTTTAGTTTGAACTCGTTGGTACGTACGCTTAGGTTTCCCCTTCTTCCTCTTCTGTTTCTTTTTACCCATTTCAACACGTGCGTTAGTGCGTATTAATTAGAAAGAAAATAATATAAAACTACTCTAATAGAACAACCAATAACTATTCAGTCACGTGGCTTGTGACAAAGCTGCACCAAATAGCACCCCATTTTCTTCATACTTTAACTTCACTACGCATCCTATAAAACACAAAATTACGCATTTTTTCTTACAGCAGTTCTACCTGGCAGCAAGTTCTGCACTTTGGACTGGATCAACTCTAACCACAAGCATAGCCTTGAAGAGCCAGTCACAATGACTGTGCAATCTTCCTCTTTAATCTAACACAGCCTTTTAATAAAACACCCACACAATGAGGATACATACCTCTCTTAAAATTGCTGCAATACCAACTGCAACAAAATTAGCTGCCCTCTTGTAAACAACTGTAGTCACTTTGGTAAGCATGGCTAAGTCTTCTGCAGTAACTTGAAGCGACAATTCATCCAGTAACCTCCCTACTGCTTTACATTCAGCATCGCACCTGCAAAGAAGGCTAAAGGCATTGTAATTGTTTCCCTAGCATACTTATTGTCAGCAATACAATCAACAAGGACCACAAATGTATCTTTGTCCATGGCAGAAGGCAGTTTTCCATTGAACAGAGTTCCTTCAGCAATCATACTTATGATAACTCGCCATACAATATCAGTCAAATATACATCTGACACAACCTTATCAAACCTACAGTAAAATCAGTAACCTCTACTCAACATGTACAATTAAATCATTATTTTATACTTACATTTTTCTTCCTTTATTGTTGCTCTCCACATCAAGAACAAAGTCAAAGTCAGCATTGTACTCAATCAGATTGTTATTCTGTTCACCAAACGCACTCCAGTTGGTTACGATACCAAACAGTTTAGCACCAAATGTATCTCCTCTTGTTTTCAACTGAGGTGCTTTGTCTGCTGTGAGTTGAAAGTAAGCATTACTGCTATTTGACTCAAGTGATACTGTTACAGAATGGCTACATAATCCATAAGTCATCCCAGCATCGATACTAGAGGTCACTCTCATATCTATCCCCTAGTATGACATATCGTATAGCAAGTATGGCTATGCATGCATGCATGCACACACACACACATACGTACAGACACACACATACGTACAGACACACACCCACACACACACTCACACACACACACACACACACACACACGCATACACACACACGTCTCACACACACACACGTACACACACACGTACACACACAATCAGACCTTAGTTCCTAGTGAATTCTTAAGCAGTGAGCTAATATCAATATTCCTATCTCCTTCAAGTTTCCAATGGTTTGGACCATTTATACAGCTAACGGTCAGCTTGTCATCATCAGAAATGGCAAAATCATGTTTCAAAATGACAGTAGAAGTATTGGCAATTTTCACTGCTTCAAGTAAGTTAGTTGATAGCTTGTGTATCAGAGTATCAAGAGTTTTAACGTCTGATGGTAGTACCCTCATTTCTTCCAATGGCTGAGCATTAAAATCATTCCCATTAATTGTAACTTGATATATGTAAATACCAGTAGCCATCCATGACAAAACAACAGATGATGTTTCATTACAGATTAAACCGTTGTGTTCGGGCAATGGAGAAACCTGGATACCAAGTGGACTACCATGTGAATGTTTAGACAAACTCTCAATCAAATCAGTATGAAACTTTCCAGTAAGGTTATCTAAATCCTCATCAGATAAGTCAAACTGATCTAACACATTGGGCTACAACATAAACAAGATAAATATTAGTACCTTATATGCAAACTTCAAGAATAAAATCCAGCCTCTTATCCGTACATACATCACATTATCGTGTGTTTATTACTAAAAGTTACCACTAATATGTGCCTAAGTAGTTAAGTGTGCTTTTTATATGCTAGTAACAAGCTTTGTCTGTAAATTAATATATGCTACAAATCAAGACTCACGATAGTGAGTCGCGAGGCCAAGAAGAAGCACAGCAACGCGACCCTGAGTGAGTTATTTACACGTAGCACCGCCCTAAAACTCGCAAACGCTCTAACTAAGCCGCCATTAAAGCTATCGCTTAGTTATTACCGACCCACAACGTTCTTACTATATAGAATCAACAAACCGAGAATGGAGGAAATAGGCGCCACCATTCCTAAGTACCAGCCATTACGAGTTTTATGGCGTCCATTGTGCGACTACGCACGACGAACCATCCTTTCCCGCCAAATTCGCCCGTTTACTAGGCAATTAGTACCTTCATTGTTTGAAGAATCAATATCCCGAACTTCGTAGAAATCTATTCAGCCATTCTTCAGATACAGCCTTATAAATGCCTTCCTGTGACCACAAAAAATTTTACACGGCAGTCGTTTTTTTTTTCTTTCTTTCTTTCTTTCATCGCACACTTTTTTCGGGGGCTTGCGGGAGCTTTCGTGAACCCCGGAAGTTTTTTTCAAACTCCCTTTTTATACATTCACTTGTTTGTCTAATAACTCGCTCATTTCTTCATGGATTTCAGCCAAATTTGTATCAGCGCTTCTCCTATGTATGCTCTACCTGTCATACTATTATCAGTCTGAAGTAAACACTTGAATGTATTTGAGAAGGACTATTACACTGCAGGTTGATAGTTGTCATAACTTGGACCCCCTTCGAATGATTTACATAAACTTTCAGATACACAATCTATATTGATGTATCACTCTGTAGTGAAAGTTTAAAAAAATCTCGGGCTTGAGTTTTTCAAAATTAAGCTTCAAAGTTTAATTTGCAATATTGTGTGCTAGGCAAGTACAAGTTATGCCCATGCAGTACTTCTCTGCTGCTTGCTAGTAATAACATCTGTTTATACTTCCAAAAAAGTAGTGATATGCTAAACAAAAACACCCTGGGTGTAAAAAAAGTGCGAGGCCAATCAGAAGCAGCATTGCAAATAGGTATGTACGACCAAAAACGTTGATATCAGTTGAGGCCAAGAAATTACTTATCAAAAATCTACTTGAATGACATAATAGTTTATAGCATATTGTCACAACTATGATTGACTTTGTCACTTGGCCACCTTTTTCACACCATCATTATTAATAAAGGTGGCCAAGTGACAAAGTCAATCGTAGTTGTGACAATATGCTATAAACTATTATGTCATTCAAGTAGATTTTTGATAAGTAATTTCTTGGCCTCAACTGATATCAACGTTTTTGGTCGTACATACCTATTTGCAATGCTGCTTCTGATTGGCCTCGCACTTTTTTTACACCCAGGGTGTTTTTGTTTAGCATGAGTATTTATGAGCACTCCAGATATATTGCCAATTGAGCTAATGTTATAGCTGCTAATCACATTTCATCTTATTTACATGCAAGGGAGTCAGTCTGGGAGTCTGGGATGCATAATAAAATTTATCAGACTAGCTTTTCATTCAATAACTGGCTATACCGTATAGCTCCAAATTTTCGTGGTTGAAAATTTTTGTGATCTTAGCTGATTTTCGTGATTCATCGTTATTTCGTGATTTTGAAGTGTAAAGCCCTGTACTTAAGGTGGTATAAGGAAATTTTCGTGATTTCTGTATAATTCACGAAAATCACGACCACAAAAATTTGGAGCTATACGGTATCATTCTGTAACTTAGTTTACTTACAGGATACAATGTCGAGTTCTCCTCAATGTAATCCACAACAAGGTCTGGAACCATGTATTTTATACTCTGTCCTCTAACCAGGGAGCGCCTCAAGTAAAAACAAAAAGCCAGTAATAAATATTGTACAAAGTATGGAAGCTGTGGTACCTGATCTTTGTAGAACTGACTGCATTAGCAATCCACTCAGTGACAATCTCAATATTATGCTGGTTAATTGTTTGCATATATAAAATACACTTATATTATATTATTGAAGCACACCTGATGTTGCAATAGGATGGGTGATTTGTATATAAATCTTTGTGGGTTGTACCCAATCCTACTGATGACCACTACGCCAAACCGACCAACTATTTCTTCAATCTACAGTATTAAATGTGCATAGCAGTGCTTATAAGCTCCTTGCTACACTCACATCTTTATCTGCCCACAATCCCGGGGTGCTGAATGATTCTAACAAGTCAGCACCACAGAGAAAACGAACATTCACATCCTCCCATCCAGCTACAGGTACATAATGCAATTATTGTACAATAAGTAATCTCCCCATAGTGATTAGACCAATTAAAAGCTTGTAACCATATTATTTGTCAATGACCAAATAAGGTGATTAAGATGTGTTGGTTTTGGGAGATGTATGGGTATCAACCAGCACACACTGGGTTTCAACACCTCTCAGTTAAAGAAAGCTGTAAGCTACAACAGTTTAATTCAAAACATCAGAAATTCTGATTTTCTAATTGGGAATCACTACAACATCATATAGCAGGAATTTCAGTGAGAATTGTTTTTGGCGAAATTTCTCTGAAAATTAATAAAATATCAATTTCTTCAATATTTGAAATCTATCTTATAAAACTCATATAAAACAGATTAAATACCAATAGCCAAAATTACGTATTAAAATAATGCCAAGCCAGATACCGTATAGCCTAAAATTTAAATTTTCATGGAATGGTGAATTTAGCAGTTTCGTGGATAAAATTTTCGTGGATTGCAGAAGTGCTTCATTAAATTATACTGTAGAACAAAATTTTCAAGGCTAAAATTTTCGTGGGTACTCCAAAATCCACGAAATCCATGAAAATTTTCACCCTAGGCTAAATGGTACCAGATAAAATCAAGAGTTCATATATACTTCATAATATAAAAAAGAGCTTTTTTATATTATGAACTCTTGATAAAATTAATGTGGATGTTTGATACCTTTAGCAGAAGCCTGCTTTTGGAGTTCACGTAATACCTTCACTGTTTGAGACCACCCCAACTGTGCTACTTCCCAATCAGAGACACTTCAAGCACGCTAGAATCATAGCAAACATTTGTTACATGCAACTACACATACCTCAACCAATCCGATGACTGTGTTGCTAATCTACACATATTTAAGCGATGCTCTCCTGGTACTAAACCCTTCATGTAACATGTAGAATAAAATCAGTAGCTGGTAACATTACAATAGACCTTTTTGCCATATGCATCATGAGTTGGTGACAAAATACCACCAACTACTGTAACATCCCTAGTCCTCTGCAGGAAATCTCTTGCCAATTCTGTTTCATACGTATAAAGTAGTAACATATGGACTAGGTAGGTATCTATGACAAAGCAATTACCAAATAACCGAAGGTGTAGATTAGTGATTGGACTGAAGCATCCACAGGCTGCTAACACAATTCGTTTCTTTTGCTGAGCCATTCTAGCATAAAATACAGCGGATATTAACCTGGTGAAGGTTACAAAAAATAAGCACTAGACTTCCTACATTTCCGTTGAATGGCAACGTTAAATACAGTTGATCACACAAGTCGACACCACTATACACAACCATAGATTGTAAGTGTATATATAATCTATGACACAACCGAGTACGCAACAGATTATAGAAGCGCTTCGCGCCTCTATGCCCAGCAGTCTCTTGGAAATGACGTCATAATTAAACGCACGTGAGGCACGCTTATCAGGACATTGGCAGTTCCTAACTGGCAAAATGACCGAGCAATCCGCCAAACAATATGAGCAACGCAACCTGAAAACTAATGAATTCGTCTCCTTCGACGAAACATGCCATCCACCTTCTAGAGAAAGTAATCCAACCAGTCATCCTCCCTCTAGAGAACGAAGCACACCCACCAGGGAACGTAACACAACCTCCCAAGAAAGTAATCGATCTTCTCGAGAAAGTACCAATCCGCCATCTCGAGAAGGTAGGCGAGGAAGAACTCAATCCATTTACTCTCAACACCAGAGCATAAAACCCCTGAACATGCAGTCCATCATAGAGGCCCAGAAAAGAATATCGCTTAATCCAGCGTACATGCAAATGTGTAAGAAACTTGACAAAAATGCACTCCATGAAAAACTTAATGATAAAGTAAAACTCACAAAAGCATGTCACAGACCCGTAACAGTACCATTGGTGAAGATTATTGGAAAAATTCCGGACTACGTGGATGTTTCTGAGTTGCTAGGATTGAGAAGAGAGGTAAGCACATAAAATTGTACGTTATATAAATCCATTAATGCAACTCCATATTCAGTTTACAGAGCTACAAAAGGATTATCATAACATTATGGAGGCCAGGCGATACAACGTTCATCGAAGGCACGTTGAACTGATGGAAATTGACAAAATTACATCTAACCGATTGAGAAAACGATTCGTTCAAACCTTAAAAGCATACGGCATCAGTGCCAACGTCATTTCTGATGTACTGGCAGAGTTCAAATAACAATATTTATTTTTGTACCTTTGTACAACAATTACATGAAATATCACAAATTTAATATACCGTGTCTCATCTTCTTCCCGTCTTCCCTGACTTCCTTTTGCCAGCAAACAAATGCTTTGGCATCTTGGTGACAATCTTCCTATCAGCTTCTCCCTTTTTGCTATACTTGGATAGAGGCTTCTGGGCCATCTTCATTTTCTTGCGTGCTTTGGTAACCTGAGCATCATCCCTTAAACCACTCTTATCTCGAGGAGGTCTTGACATGGACTGGGATCGATGCTGAGAAACTTGTGATCTAGTTCTTTTTCTAATTTTTGTGACATTTGTTTCCATTGCCTCTTCATTGGGTGCAGAAGATTTTCTTCTCTCTTGTGATTTTCCCCGATCAAGTGACCTGGCTCTGGCAGTAGCACGAGAAATTCCTGGCTGGTTTCCAGACTTTTTATTGTGTGATTCAATACGTAGCAACTTCTTCTTGGCTCGAATTTTCTTGGCCATGGAATGCATGGCAACAATTTCTGGGTCTTCTGGTTCTAAATCATACATGCCAGCTGCTTCAAACATTTGGTCTTCTTTTTCAAGCTCGTCAAGTTTTTGCAAAATATCTGAATCAATGAAATCTGCTATATTATGCCCATCAATGATTTCAGGAATACGATCGTATTTCTCATCTGGGTTTTCTAACATATAGTTCTTTCTCAAGTCTAAAGAGTAGTCGTCTCCCTGTTCTAGTTCAATGTCTCTCTCAGTTTTTTTCTTCACAGCAGTTGGATCATTAGCAACCCTTTTGGTTCTAGCCCCTTCTGGGATGTGCGGTGGTCTCTTAGTCTCATCTATCTCACTGGGGACAGCTACATGAATGCGGCTAATAAGATCTGTGGCGTTTTTCCCTTTAAGCTTAGCCTCCACTCGTTGTGCAAGTAAAGCATCACATGTGGCCGTTTTCACAGCAGATACACCTTCCTCAGTAACGGTGCTCATCGAAAGAACAGTGGTTCCTTTTGTTTCTAACTGTGTCAATTCATCTTTGATCGATTGGTCTAATTCCTCTGGCCTAACAACGTCTATCTTGTTGAGTACAATGAAAGTAGGCTTGTTGGCAAAAAGTGGTTTAATGCTATCAAAGAGTGAAAGTTGGTCTTCTAGAGAATGGCCGCACTGCTGGGAAACATCCATTATGTACAGAATGGCAGCTCGTAGGTGAGCCAAAGCTGTGATCGCCTGCATCTCAATGGTATTCCTGTTCTCAAGAGCATGATCTAATATCCCAGGAGTGTCAACAACTTGCCAACGTAAATAACGATAATCCATGTGCCCTACAAACAGTGATTTTGTAGTGAACGCATATGGTTGTACTTCTACATCAGCTCTCGTCACTTTGTTCATAAAACTAGATTTTCCGACATTAGGAAACCCACACACTAGCAGTGTACGAGTGTTTGGATCAATTGAAGGAAGTCGAGATAGATGCTGTCTTACTTGCTCTAGATACTGAAGACTTTGGTTCTGACGTTTCATAATTGTACACATCCTACCCAAGGCTGCTCTCTTCAGTTGCTTACACCGATACAGTGAGTCTGCAAACTTCATCAGGCGCGCATAATCCTTGGCCACATTATCTATCAAATTCTTGGCAGTGTTAATCTGCCCAAGGGCAAGTTTATAGTGGTCACGGTCATACAGTACATTCATCAAGTCAGCATAAAACGGATGGACATCATCGAGTTTGGGAAACTCTGTGATAATCATTGACAAGCGATCGTGAAAGTTTTGCTGTGTAAATTTAATTTTTCTGGTGTAGAACGACCTGATCCGAGAGATCTTGTAGTGCTTGTGTACCACTGTCGGCGTCTTCCTTTGCGTCTTTGAGAGTGTGATATCAATCAGATCCTTGCCGCTAGGAACAACCGTAATCTTCTTGAAATTATAATGAGCCATTACTAAAGGTACAGCGACGGAGTAGAAATGTCGAGCATTAAAACGAAGTCAACGAGCTTGCACCACGTGGTGATAATCTGCATCACGTGATGTTTTATGGTAGTTGGTGGTTTACTGTCACATTAAGGAGATGTCAGAAAGGAAAAGAAAGTTAGATCTGGAAGGATCATCTGAGCGAAAAAGACAAAGGTTAGTATTGAGATAGTAAGTTATCGTTTTCTTAAGTCATGTTGTGTGGGCGTTAATTAGAATACACTAGGATATAGTTACGGATGCTAAATTTAGGCATAAGGGACATTGTGACAACAATTGTGCTTTAGTAGATTCA
This sequence comes from Spongia lamella, assembly GCA_963930835.1. Taxonomy (NCBI): domain Eukaryota; kingdom Metazoa; phylum Porifera; class Demospongiae; order Dictyoceratida; family Spongiidae; genus Spongia; species Spongia lamella. Next base: position 5,890,836 of record OZ005752.1, on the reverse strand, counting down.
TTATCATAAAAGGTAGACTTGCTTTGCTTGAGTCTAGGTTTGAGTGGTGCTTCAACTTTCAAGATCTACTTTTAGAAAGTCACAATGCCCTTATATCATATAGTGTATTTTGTAGAGCCACAGAGTATGTTACTAACTGAAATGCTTCAACCACTTCTGCCACAAATCGTTAAGCCGTTTTAGTCAGGAAGAAGCCAAATCCAACATACTGAATACTCCAGAAGATTTACTGAAGGCTGATGCTCAAAAGATGCAAATCAACAAATACACTGGTCGACCATTTTCAGCCAAGTTTTGGCAGATACTGGAGAAGAGGAAGAAGCTTCCAGTATGGGAATACTATAAGCAGTTTATTGAGATGGTGAAGAAGAGTCAGTGTGTGGTTTTGGTAGGGGAAACAGGCAGTGGGAAAACTACACAGGTAAGAATGTTTCTTATACCAGCAATTATTGATTTTGTTATAGCAGTGACTATGGTATTGCTTTTGTGCCTGTAGATTCCCCAGTGGTTGACGGAACTTGGTGGGGGTGTTAAACGCAGTGTTGCTTGTACTCAACCCAGGAGGGTAGCAGCAATGAGCGTAGCACAGAGGGTTGCCGATGAGATGGATGTACCACTTGGCCAGGAGGTGGGATATACCATCCGATTTGAGGATTGCAGTGGACCCCGTACCATTTTGAAGTAAGCTTTTCATCCTGACCATATAACTTCACTATAAATTATGAGAAAATGTTGCCACAATCTTAAGAGAAATTGTAAAAATGTAATTTAAATATAATACTAGATTGATAAAAAAATTCAAAAGGTAAGTAGGGATTGAATTCAATAGTGCTACAAAAAGTAAGGAAACAAGGAATAAGATTTTGGGACGAGAGAACATTCTGGCATGAGATAATTTATAAAAGTTTAATCCTTACTTTTGGCAAACCTACTGAAGTGAGCCAAAAGTAGGGATTAAACTTTTATAAATTATCTCATGCCAGAATGTTCTCTCGTCCCAAAATCTTATTCCTTGTTTCCTTACTTTTTGTAGCACTATTGAATTCAATCCCTACTTACCTTTTGAATTTTGAATTTTTTTATCAATCTAGTTTGTTTGCTTTTTATACATGCTAAGCATTCATAATAATCTTTCAGCAGGCAATGTTACAGGCACTTACGTAATAATTATGCTTGATTATGCTTGTTTGGCAAAGCAGCTGTGTGATAGCAAATAACGCTCGAAAAACAGTAAAACCTATTTGTCCAAGGCTATAATCTCGTGCCATGGTGCCACTGTAACTAATTATATCACGTGCAAGTCAGGTTTTTGCGTGACGTAATAAGCAGAAGCCGTAACAGGCTATCGTCACCTTAGGTGAGATTCACACCTTGCTAAAGGAATATAGAAGAACAAGGAAGGGAATGAAGGATAAAAGGAATCGCCATGGCGCAGTGGGTAAATCGTCTTCGGAACAACATTTTTGTAAATCCGCCGCCATTACCTTTATTGTGTGAAATTTCTGGAGCCCTACACCTAGCGCAACCGGGTCTTACGGCAGGCTGGCTGGCAGACGAAATACAGGTGAATTTCGAAATTTTCAAAGTTGGCTGTAGGTTGAAATATTCGACTTGTTGCTTCGTTTAACCAAGGTACAGCATCATTACAGCCTTACCAATGCATTCCAGTCGGTTTTTTCAGGTAAAGCTTATTGGAAGGTTGTTTTATGAAGTGTGAAAAATCGGGAAACCATACAATTTCTTACCAGTCCCTACTATTAAGTACTACCGTACTTAATGGTATATATAAGCATAGGTAATTGGTAGCAGTTAGTTTATTGTACGGGTAGCAATTTTGACTATTATGTGTACCTTGAATTGCACTCAAATATGTGTATATCTCACAGCTCATTTATACTTGCTATTCAATGAAAGCTACTGTAACTACACAGATTAATATAGTTTGAAACTAGTTACGTCACTCGAAATCTCGCGATACAGTTGCAAAGATTACGCAAACGTCTGTATTATGTTATTGTTTCTTCCACTTAAACGGCTTTCTGCATTATGAATTTTGACTGGGTATTTTATAGGCTATTAAAATTGCGATGTGGGATTGATGTGTACAAGTTATGTGATTAGCATGCTGATTCGTCATAATTGTTGTTCTTACCATTTTCACTGCAGATACATGACAGACGGTATGTTACTGAGAGAAGCAATGAACGATCCACTGCTGGAACGATATGGGGTCATCATACTTGATGAGGCACATGAAAGGACACTGGCAACTGATATTCTTATGGGTCTTCTAAAAGAGGTAAAACATTCCATTACATACATTACTGATATTTATTCAGGTATTGTTTGGCTCTTTAGATTTCTAGGAATCGTGATGATTTGAAGATCATCATTATGAGTGCAACACTTGATGCTGGAAAATTTCAAAGCTATTTCGATAATGCACCTCTTTTGGTAAGGTTCATAATTAAAATGGAGCCTCTTCTTTAAGAGATACTTAAGACACAATAGAAAATTCCCTCTATTAAAAACTTTATAATTCCTTACTCCTGTAGTGCTGTACTTTACCTCTATAAAAATGTACTAAAAACTCAGTATGCTAATATGAGGATGTTTTATTGCAGACAAGCTGGTTATGCTTTGTCGTATTCCATATTGTGTAGAGTGTACCTGGGAGGACACATCCAGTAGAGATCTTCTTCACACCAGAGCCAGAAAGAGACTATCTAGAGGCCGCCATCAGGACGGTAATACAGATACACTTGTGCGAAGAAGTGGAAGGAGATGTTTTATTATTTCTTACTGGCCAAGAGGTAGACAAATTAGTAAAGTGTTACTCTTATGTATGAAATTTAATGTTTGTAGGAAATTGAAGAAGCATGTAAGAGAATTGAAAAAGAAATTGATAATCTTGGGCCAGATGTGGGGGCCCTGAAGTGTATTCCTCTTTATTCTACTCTGCCTCCGAACCTTCAGCAAAGGATTTTTGAGCCTGCACCCCCTAAAAGGCCAAATGGGGCTGTTGGTAGGAAGGTGGTGGTGTCTACCAATATTGCAGAAACCTCTCTCACAATTGATGGTGTAGTGTTTGTGATTGATCCTGGCTTTGCTAAACAAAAAGTAATGTACATATTGCTCTCTATAATGGTGCCTTCCGCTAGCTGTCTTAATACCACACTTGAATGATTACTAAGGGTTTTAAGTTCATGGGGTTATTGCACATAGCATAATGCATGCGAAGCACATCTTGAGCACACTTGTGAGGCACCACTGTGTTTTGTTATTTAGGTTTACAATCCTCGCATTCGAGTTGAATCACTACTGGTGTCGGCCATATCTAAAGCCAGTGCTCAGCAGCGAGCAGGACGGGCCGGAAGGACAAAACCAGGAAAAAGTTTCCGACTGTACACTGAGAAAGCTTACCAGCAAGAGATGCAGGAGAACACATATCCTGAGATCTTGCGGTCTAATCTTGGCACTGTAGTACTTCATTTGAAGAAACTAGGAATTGATGATCTAGTGCATTTTGATTTTATGGATCCTCCAGGTACGTATACAATTAAAAATTGAAAATTTTAAAAGGTGAGTAGAGATCAATCTTTCGGTGCAACAAAAAGTATGGGCAGAAAAATCTTTTTCCTTCTTTCCTTACTTTTTGTAGCACTGAAGGATCGATCCCTACTCACTGTTATAATTTCTAGTTAGTTTGTTTTTTTATAGCATAGTTGCATCACTCACGTAAGTACATAGTTTGCGAGAACCTGGTTGTCTTTGCTATGCTATAAAAGAAGTCATCATAAATGCAAAGACAGACACTCACGAGTGAATTTGGCATTGCCATATATGGTATGACCATGTAGGTGTGATATGTCTCAGCACAAAATAGCTTCTTCTGAAAAGTGATGAGTATATGGCTACCTAGATATTACACCAGTACTACAACACGCGGTGTGCACTAAAAAGAGTACTTTATCTTTTTACTTACTCCTGGCCTGGACAAACACTCCAACTAGTGCTTCAGGAGTATTGTTCATTTCAATAAAAGCTTTATCCTGTATATAATGCCAAAGCTTTTCGTCAGTTCTTTACTTCAATTTACTATACAATAAAGGATAAATCACCTAAATTCTTGTTATGATAGTTGCCTACATGACTGGCATGTATAGAGATATAGAGACATTGCATACATTGATGTACAAATGTACAGAGTTCACTGCAAACATTGTTATGTGTGATCTTGTGCACAGCGCCTGAGACTTTGATGCGTGCACTGGAATTGCTCAATTACCTTGGAGCTCTGGATAGTGATGGAGAGCTGACACAACTTGGATCACTGATGGCCGAGTTCCCACTTGATCCACAACTGTCAAAGATGTTGATAGCCTCTACTGATTTCAACTGTTCCAATGAACTTCTCTCAATAACATCTTTATTGTCTGGTATGGTTTAATAGTAATGTATTACAATATGCTGTGGTGTGTGTGTGTGTGTGTGTGTGTGTGTGTGTGTGTGTGTGTGTGTGTGTGTGTGTGTGTGTGTGTGTGTGTGTGTGTGTCAGTGGTGTGGCCTTAGTAACAGAGCGCATCTTGAGTTACTGCCAAGATAATGTTAACCATTCATTTCACAGTAAAAGACGTTTAACCTGCTGTACATTACTAACAAGACGGAGTTTTCTTATTCTGCAGGTGGATTTATCGCCTTCAGTTTTTCTTATTGAACAAGCAATTTGCTATACTAATAAACTGAAACAGATTGCTAGCAAGCTTTGTGATATAACAAACATTTTCTCGGAGATATCATTATAAATCACAGCTGTTTTTCTTTCCGTCTGGTAGGCGTTTCCATTCTAGGTTTGCTGGAACACAATAATACTATCATTTGCAATGCAATAACTCACAATTCTATGATTAGATTTTCTATGTATACCTTTAGTCGTCTTATCAATGCAGCTGGTTGGTTAAAGGTCAACTGTAATGGAAAAATAACTTGTGCTCATATTGAAGCTTTTTGATCATAGTGATGCATGGTATCAATTATTTTTTCATTATTTGCTTGGATTAAGTAGTAATTGACACTTGAAAATAGCACTTCTCCTTTGCGGTTTTATCTCAGGAAGTGACCACTGAAACGTCACGGAAGGACTTCCGTGTAGCACGCGTAAGGTAAATACACAGTTTTGTATAGCCATGGGGAGCTTGGTATAGCAATGTTAGCAGCATATTTAAACATATAACGATTCATTAGCATTAAATATACGTGTAGTAGCTATGCCAAGGCGTTGTATTGCGGTTGGTCGTGATGGCATTGTAGGGGACCTTCACAACTTTTCAAAGGACGCCATGATAAGAAAGCAGTGGATAAAACCCGTTAAGGAGCAGAGAAGTAATTTGGATGGTCCATTTATCCATTCTTTATTGTGTTCCAATCACTTTACGGAGGACTGCTTTGTATTCGAAGGCCGGCATTCACTTTCGAAAGTGACGAAGTGGGAATGCCGACCCAGCCGAATTTTTTAAGTCTGGTGCAGTGTGAACGATATTTGCGAGGCCAATTAGTATATTTCCAACCCGTTCTGGGCTTAACCATCCGATTAGCCAGGATCTACCTTCCCGTTGAGGCCTCTTCATGGCACTTTCTGCCGTTAGTTCAGGCGCAAAACGATACCGGTGCTATTTCAAACTCAGCCGAAACCGATGTATCAGAAACATTGTCATCGTCACTGATATTTGTAGATCCAGAGAGGAACGAATCGTTATCAGATCCGTGTAACAACTTCATTCTTCACTTTCTACCATTGATAATACCCATACTAGGGCCTTCTGTGACGTCACGCAAAGGTATAACACTTGCGGTTATTTTTGCGGAAGTGACGTTTTGCAATGTTTGACCAACGATAACTCGAAGACAACATATAATTAGATTATAAAAATTGTTGTTATGTATTCTGCATGACTAGCTAAAGCTATCTATCAAATAAAAACATGGGGTAATTTTTCCTCTGCAGTTCACCTTTAAAAGGGCGATAATAATTGTTTTTTTAACACTTGTATGTTATATGTGAATCTATTAGTATATGTAACAGGCTCATATTGCACATGTGAGAGTTAGATACTCTCTTCTCTATTATGGGGGTGTATATATTTGGTAGTTGTTGATTTTGTAATGTACACAATGATCATTGGATTGTTTGCATATAAATAGTGCCACAGATATTCATGCGTCCAAATGAGGCCAAGAAACAAGCTGACGATGCCAAGATGAGATTTGCACACATTGATGGTGACCATCTCTCCTTACTCAATGTATATCATGCATACAAACAGAGTAAGTGATGGTTTTGTATACTCTAGTGCATTATGTCTTCAATATGTTACTAAACAGATAGGGAAGATCAGAAATGGTGCTTTGATAATTTTGTTAGTTACCGATCGCTGAAGTCAGCTGATAATGTCAGGGATCAGCTATCGAGGACAATGGATCGCTTCAACTTGAGGAAAGTCAGTACCGATTTCAGCAGCAAGGATTACTACTTGAATATCCGCAAAGCAATGACAGCAGGATTTTTTATGCAAGTAAGCACGCTGTAACATGTGAGTTTCTAGAACACTATGGTCATTGTTTAGTGCAATATAAAGCCAATAATCATTATCTTTTAAAGGTTATTAAATAATTTTATTGGTGTTAATTTTAACCTTCTTGTGTTTTGTGTCAAGTGACCTTGCCACGCCTTCAAAGTACTGTAGACACTGTTGATAGGCCATCGGTCAAGCCTCCAATGAAGCAAAGTGATGGCAATGGCTTCTATTTCTACACTGTAGTGACAATGGCCAAGGCAAGCACAGTTAAGGTTTTTGCTGGAACAAGGGATACATTGTTGAGAGCCTTTGGAAAGATTTTTAGCTCTCAGCTGTAGTTTTGCTGCATAAGCCACTAGTACTACAGTGGCTTTTAACACATGCTTATAACCCCTCTAACGGACTAAGTAACAGTTTATACTATACAAATAATTCTATCACCATTTTACTCAGCTATAGGACTACTCCGCTTCCATTGTAATTTTAGCATGGCTATCAGCAAGCACAAGGTCTACACACATGCAGTCATATATACATTTTTACTAACTTACTCTAATAAAACATACACCGCTTGTTTGTTCTCTACTGAAAAGTTACAATTATTAACAATGCTGCCTGTGTGGTTGATCATTTGTCAGTACTACATTTCTTTCCAAATGAAATTGTAACTTCATTGATTCCTCTTTTTTTTTAGGTAGCACATTTAGAGCGTACTGGACACTATTTGACAGTTAAGGATAATCAGGTACATAACAAATACATATTGTAAACTACTGTGTATGGAGGTTGGAGTCAATCATGAATTATTGTTGACAATCACATAAACAAATAATTGATTAATTGACCCATTAGCTGCTGAGAAGATGCCAATGGTGTCTTGGTAGCATAACTCACCTGTGTATGTCTTCATTGACTCGTCACAGCTTTTATTGTGTTCCAGCAGCCAATACACTTATTGTAGAAAGGTCACACTTATTGTAGAAAGGTCACACTATGGTGCTGCTTACTAGGATAACAGTTTATTAGTGTTGTGTGATGTATACACTTGAAAAGTTGGTTGTTTCTTAGTTTCATAACCATTGTTTGATACATGTGCACATCACTACTGTTTGTTTGAAAGTGAAGTTTGTCAATTGTTGTATACAATGTAAAATGAATTGAAAGAGTAACAATAAGCGGACTTGTGTCAAAAAGTTGTTTTTACAGCCATTAAAACATTTGTTATTCTTGTGGTCACAATTCTTAGCAGATTATGGAATTCCTTAGGAGGGGATCACTTTGATAGACTCCGAGAGGATTACAACAGTTTGTCATCAGACATTTACCAAGCAAACAAAGCCTTTGCCTGGGATAATGGATTTAGCTTGGGTATTCTATGTCCGATCATGTGTCAGTATAGAAACCATCATCTTGAAGCACTTAGTTGTTATACTACATTAATAATCAAATTTTAACACATCCAACTGAAACTTTATACTTCAACAACGTCATATCATGTGATCACGCCATCAGTCCACACATGCATAGTTACTATATTAGCCACTGTAGATTGAAATTAACCAACTTTGTTTAGAATGGTAAAAATGTACTAATAATAATTAGAAAATGTTATGCATAATATGCTTTGATCTTTGAGAGACAATGAGGTGTTTAAAAACCACTAAGAAACCTGCATTAAAGTGGTTAGAGACCTCCTGTGAAGTCACTTGCAATTAATGCACTGCTACTTATATACTGCAACTTATTGATATCGATTGTGGGTTTGAAATACTGTAACTTATTCATATCAATTGTGGTTTTGAAATACTGTAACTTATTCATATCAATTGTGGTTTTGAAATAACTTGGAATCAAGACTCACGATGAGGCCAAGAAGCAGAAGTACGCGATGGTAGAGTGAGTGAGTTATTTACACATAGCACCGCTCAAAAATTTGCAGATGCTACAGTATAGCTAAGCTGTCATAAAAGCTATCGCTTAGTTATCAAGGACCCTGTACGTTCTTCCTATATAGAATCAATAAACCGACGGGAAATCAGCTCCACCATTCCTGAGTACCAGCCATTACGAGTTTTGTAGTACTCGTTCGTGCAACCACGCCCGACGAATCATTCCTTCCCGCCCGATTCGCTTGTTACTTGAGATAATGTACCTTCATTTAATGCAGAATCAGTAACCTGAAGTTCATCTTCTGTTACAGCCTTATAAAGTCCTCCTTTCATTAAAAAAAAATTTATACGGTAGTCGTTTTAAAATGTCAGACTGAATTTCATTGGCTACTATTCCATAACATTGTTATTACGAATAAAAAAACCCACAATTAATTTATTAATGTCACAGTATAAATACGCCCCCATTTTCTAAGTCCAATAGAGACCACACTCTCGTATCTTCGTGTTTAAAAACCTCGGCTTCGCCTCTAGATCTCTAACCTATACTTAATTTTCTATAACGTATTGGCATTCATTAGCTAATGCACACAATAACGCACTGACCAGCTGAAGAAATCACGGAAGAAGGAATTTTATAGTTTGCTCCGGGTATAAGGTTGTTTCCAAGATGGACTTTATGAGTATGTTTGGGCGATCATATAGTTGCTTAAGATTGCATGATTCTATTTAGTTGTGGCGTAATTGTTATTTGCTGAGTGTTAACTCAAGTAAACATTAACACCATACGATACAAAATTTTGGCAAATTTGGCAAATTGAAAGAGATTTGCCAAATTTTTCTAGTCCAAAATTTTCCTTCCCGGTGATAATGGAGAGCACTCGGCTGAGTGTAACTTCATAGTAGATCCTTCTACCATTTTAACACCAGAACAGAATGCAAAATAGAGAAGAGCTGCTGAAATATACTCAGCAAAACATTATTTTGATGCTAAACACACACCATTGATATGATCATTGCATGCGAGACTGCACGTGATGCAGCACTGGCATGTGGTGATGTGCAATAGGTGATAGTATATCGTGTATGGTGGTAGTAAATTTCATGTCGTGATATGATATGAAGTTGTGTATATCATGATATACCAATTTCAGTAGTTTTATTGTGTGATTAGTGGCAAGTTAGTGCTCTACACGTTATAATGTTGTCGCTAAATACCAAAATTGCTGCTTATTTAGTAACTTTGATTCATAGTAATGCTTCATGGTAATTTCAGACCACAGGTGCATATCGTGATATATATTGTATCGTGATAAAAATGGCTACCTATATCGTGATATGAAAATTTTGTATATCGCATATCACTACTGGCATGCACATGAAAATGAGACACAAGTTCTTTGAGTCCATAATATGGACTCTTGGTAGAAATTATATAGTGACTTTGTAGTAAATTAACGGCATGTTTCTATGTCAAGTGTATACCTAAGTTTGGGCTACAGATAATTAGGCGCTTGCAGGCAGGGCTTTGTAATTCATGATTTGGTTTGGGGCATTCGCCAAGATATTATCTGCCAATTAATATTTGTTGTGAGCTTATTCGCCAAAGTTTATCCCTCCAAAATTTTGTATCGTACGGTACTCTGCTTCTAAGCCCTTTTCCAGCTGTTGCGTGCCACCGATGGCTTAAGTAATACCTACCTACATAGTTTATTCAACTTGTACAATGTTTAATCTACCAATCTTGTTAGTCTATTTTATTAGCAGTTATTGTGGGAATGCTGTAGCAGTTATCATGTGTGCGTTCTATTAGAGGTTATATATGTGTACTATAACCCTGTGTTTACAAAATGAATCACTGATACTATTTCTGTTTACTACTGTCTCAGGTGGTACAATTGCATCCTTCCACCTGTTTGGATCATAAGCCAGAATGGGTGCTATATCACGAGTTTGTACTCACTACCAAGAACTACATTAGGACCTGTACTGATATCAAGGCTGACTGGTAAGTAACCATTATTGTCAACCTCTAATAAATAATTCGGGGGCAGAGGAAGCTACTAAAAGTTAGGGGGTAGCTAATTTTCTATTCAAAAATTGAATTTCTAAGGAGAGTCTTAAAATTTAAGAGGGGCCATGCCCCCCCCTACTTCAGCTGACTGTGACAATTTTACTATTGTATTTTTCAGGCTCCTCAAGATTGCACCCAACTACTACGATATGTCTAACTTCCCTCAGTGTGAAGGCAAAAGACAACTTGAAAAAATTTTAGCAAAAATTAATCTTCATCTCTCTTGATGCAATAAACTACTCATAATTTATTTACATAATCGTACGTGTGCATACATATCATGATTCATGTATAATTATTTTTGCATAGGCTAAGTTACAGAACAGTTGTCAACTTGATAATATCACTGTAATTGTAATAGGTTATATTGTCTTCAGAGTAGCAACAATTATACACATTTGATTAAATAATGTCACTTTGATGTGCATTGTTTAGCCATCACAATTTAAGATGCAGTTAAAAGCATTGAGATGAATCTGTTGGTTAATATGTTTAGCTACAGTGCAGTACTCACTACGTCTTTGTGAAACGTGCATCCTTTGAATAACTTAATTTCAAATTGTTGTCAGTAATTCAAAGAAAAGCACAAGCTCGAGTCAAATGATATTAGAGAGGAAATTGTAATTATGTTTGATTTACAAAATCCAAAAAATGACAATTCACATATATATATTACCAATTATTATAAATATATTAATAACGATTATGTCACATTCAATATTTCTGGAATTGGTTTTTTGATACGAGGAGCTGGAACCTGAATAAAACAACAGATAATATGCTGTGGATGAATATAAACACACAACAATGACTTACTGGTCGTTTCTCTAGTTCTGGTAGAACTTCAAAATTCACATATTCTACGGTACTGTTCTTTCTTGGCGGTACTTTTGGAGGTGTTACCTAACACCAAATATTAATTATTCCATATAATTATGTGTGTAGGCCTATAGTAGTAATTACAGTAAGAATTTTGGAGCTGGTTTAAACAAAAGAATTAAATTTGTATGTATTCCTTAGTGATGAGTGACATCATTAATTACTATTACAATACATTGTGATTAACATTACACAATGTGTATTACAGATACACACACATAATTTTGTGATGTAGATATAAATGCATGTACATACGTACACACGAAGGTAAAAACATATGGTGTTATTGATACTGGAGTCATAATATCCCAAGTAAGCAGAGGTGAAACACAACATCTTGAGAACTGTGTTTGAGCAATCCTATAATTTATAATATTATGGTAGCGAGGATGTTATCACAAAAAACATTAATAATGCCCATTTGTAAATTAAAAATAGCTTATATCTACCCTGTCTAACTTACTGTGTCATGGACCATTCATTACACGAGCATTTATGTCTAATGGTATCATTACACGAGCAAATATGGAAATGCTGTAATCTTTACCATGGGCCATGGACCATCATACGAACAAATATGGAAGTATGCATAAGTTGTCGATTTTATTGTAGTTTTTTATGCATGATTGATCACAAGTAAATCTAGCCAGTGTGGGGCTCGTTCAGGCTCACCCCAGTTAGCTTAACTGGCTACTCAATAATGCAGCTGATACCTGCTATACAAGATGTTAGTACGTATAAACAGACAAGCTGTTACCAAGTGTGGTATTTTACAGGATCTTTAGGTGATAATTTCTAAGAGCAAATCAAAACTAATAATTACCTGTGCCCTCCCACACAAAACAATAAATCAGTTAGACCACTATAAATACGATGTACAATAAAATACAGCACTCAGGATGGGGTCTTGTGGCAAATATAGCACTTGGCTTTGCCTTGTGCTGTATTTGCCTCCATATGTCACTCTTTAACTAGTATAAATTGTAGGAATTTTGAGCATAATAGGTAGCTAAAAGCATCAAGCATAATGCCAGCATAATAGGAAGTGTTTGGCTAAAAATATTATTAATGATCAATATACTCTAATAGAACAGTCACCATGTTAAATATTTTATGATACAAGTGAATATACTCTAATAAAACAGTTTCTACATGAGCATAATATTGAGCATAATTGGTCAAATTTTTGGGCACTGCAGCATAGCATAATAGGTAAAAATAAGCATAATAGACCAGTCCCTAATAAATTGTCATTAACAAATGTGTATATAGTCACCCTTGGTAGGCCTGTGTCGATTATGCCAGCATAAATTTTAGCATGATAGGTGTGATAAAGCATCAAGCATAATGCCAGCATACGTAATAGGCAAAATTTATGGCGCGGGGCACAAACTACACAACTACTTGTGCCATTTATACAGTCTAAAAATTACGAGTAGGTTCAACAGCATAAATTCACATGGCATAGCTTCTACAATTCCTTCATAGTCACTATATGTTAGGCACCTCTAAAATTAATTATTATAATTTTTGAAAGCTCTTATGCTACTGGCATGTGGCAGATCAGAATTATTTATGTAGAGGTAACTGGAGGTTCATAAACAAGTGAGCTTTATAGAATATATATATTAAACTGTGTATTATTAGTACCATAATTGATTGTGGAGTAGCATTAAAATCTAGCATAATAGACACAAAATTGGAATTCTAATAAGCATAATAGGCTATTTTCAGAGCATAATAGATGCAGCCCTAACCGTTGGGCATCACCTTCCGTACTACGTTATAACTATCACACACACAATATTATAATATACAGCGTACTACTCACAGTAGAACATGGCTTTGGTTTAGGTGGTAAAGGAGGTACTATGTCTTGGTCATTTGTTTCAGTAGTACCTGCACTTTGTATGACAGGACTTTCCTAATAAGGAAAACAAGTTAACATAAACATGAAAAATGATCCATGGAAATATAAATCACATGAGGATAACTAACACTCACATTAGATTGTGATCTACTTAATGAAGACTGATCATGATTTATTCCAGTAGCATATGTATTCGTGTTTTTTAAGCCAGGGTTAACCTACGTATAATAATTATAGAAAATAAAATTTTCTCATGAAACTTTAAAGCATATAAGCATTCTACACAGTGATGCACAATTAACTGACTCACAACTAGTCCATAGTTAAATAGTTCAGCAACATAGACAATACCCATAATTTGCCTCATGAACACAGCCACAAACATAATTTATACCAAATCATATTTGTGAAAACAGAATGAGATTCATCTAATAATATTATATCAAATCAAAAAACAAAAGTCAAATTTTTCGAGAGGCATACCCGGACTTCCTAGCTTGCCATGTCCTTTGCACAAGGATACCACTTCACTCCCTAGTCTCCCATTGTATCTTGTTTTGCCCATTACTAGCCAAATTTTTGAAGTGCCCCTAGTGCTGCTAAGCAGTATGCAACTGTGTACTTACTGTACTTAATGTATTAGCATACCCAATGTTGTAAAATAATTATAAGTCTAGGTCAGTTAGAAGCACCAGCATGCAGAGCTAAATACAGTCAGTACTACCAAGAGTTAATAACATATAGAGGAAAGTATCCTACTCCTATATACCCCTGTAGAAACATGTAGCGTAAAGTTATGACGTAACGACACTGGTGATGTTAAGGAAGCCCCAAAATGTCAGTAGCAACGAGCTAGCGCATGCGATGCCATAGTAACAATACAAAAATTCCTACTATGCGAGAACTTACAGTGTTTTTCTTTCAAGTAAGTACTGGGTTAGTTTCGTGGTGCAAACCATATAAATAATTTGCATGATAGTTTGAACTTAAGTTGTGCGCTAAACCATTGGCATAATCAATTTTTAATGATACCATGTTCAGTTGTTGACGTCACTCGTTATACAGGAAGAAACGGATAAATTCGGAAATGTTACATCATAACTTTACGCTACGCGTTTCTACAGGGGTATATGGGAGTAGGATACTCTCCTCTATATATGTATTAATATACCACTTTGACACCTCACATCAAAGGAAACCACAGGGATATATTTCAAATATACCCTGGGAACAGGGATATATCATATATCCCACTGCCATGGTGACCAGTCGTCGATGTAGAAACAAAACTACAACTCTTTATATAGGCACACGAATGTGATATTGATTGTGGGTTTTAGTTTTCTAATTTTAATTTTTTTAAAAAGTGTTTGTATTCGAAGTGTACAAGCTGATATAAGCCAAAGGACGCCATTTGAGGTGAGTTTCTAATGTGATAAAAATAGTCTATTCACTGCGTGACTTAAAGGGAGGGAGACATGGAAAAAAAGTTTTTTTGTTTCATTCATCATTATGTTAACTGAATGGTAAGAATACCCATTACACATTTTTTAATTTTTTTATTTCACGTTTTAACCATAAAACAAGCGATTGAAAGTATTTCCGGTTACTGCAACACGTCATCAAGGAAGTCAGGGTCTGACGTCACAAGAGGTACGGATTGTACAGAAAAGATGGGCAAAATGCTAATCTTGTGCTAGTTTCATTAACAGTCTAATCGCTATCCTTTCATAAAGCTTAGTTATACAGAGCCACTATAATGATACATTACCAGGTCCATCAAATGTGCTGCAAAAACAGTTCTGCCAATTTTTATCACGACTCGACGGCAAAATCAACACTGCCAACTTTACTGTTTCTTTCACTTTGAAAGTTTATACTGGAAGTATGGATGTATAAATGCATAAGAAAGACAGTTTCAGCATTGAGAAACATCATTTCAAGCCTATAGGGTGATTCTACAAGGACAAGCTGAGGGGGCGAATCGCTTCAACTGAGAGGCACAATGACACGGCATTGGCCTATGAATGCTTCTTCCTGCGATTACTCAGCGAAGGACTCATCTTATTAGTGATATTTGCTTGTATAAACTCTAGCAGAATAGTTCTTGAGCCATTCCAATTGATTCATAACAGCCGAGCATACTTGGTTCAGCGCTTCGCATCAGAGCGATCTGTTTGAGCCGAAATAAGATTTACTACTGGGTATTAATACTAGACTAACCTGTAGACACGCATCGTTAAACTATTTTGACAGTCAGCGTCTCGTTTCCAAAACTTGTTTCCAATGTAAATCCTATTGTGCTCCCTTGCGTGTTCAACTTGTGACGCAATACCGCAAAACGGAAGAAACCATGAAAATGCGATTTTTGGCATATTTTGACAGCTTATTTTACTACTTCAATGTATTTTTAAAATTTAAAAAATGTTGTTTTTGGTTTTAGCATTACCTAAGCTAAACATTGGTACAAAAAAATTAATATTAATTTTTCCATGTCCCCCTCCCTTTAATATATATTAATCTACTCTATTTACACTCACCATTAGTTTATCCTTTTGAAGCGGTTAAACAGGATTTTTTTGCCCATTATAAGTGCTGCCGCTTTATAAAAAGTTGTGGTAAACTCATAATCGCCAGCACTACCATGTAAGAACGTCATGATAACGATAAAATCGAGCCCTACAATCACAACGAGTATCCGTTACTATATAAAGAGGCCGAAATATTGATGTCAATTTTGGGCAGATTTTTAGAGTGCCGGAAGTGGAATATATTAGTTATAACATGGGCACTCAGGATTTTCCTGATATATATGCCCGCACCCTCGGGCCTGGCATATATATCAGGCAAATCCCTCTTGCCCATGTTATAACTATTACTTAACTCTTGGTAGTACCCAACTAACCAATTGTATAATAACACACAACTTGCAAATTCAGAAATTTTATACCACATAAATTATGAAGGCATTTTATTCTAATGCATTATTGCAAAAACCATTAATTTCATTATTATGCCTGATACATGCAAATACGAATGAATATGTTACTTGTCATTACAGAATATTCGAATAACCAAAATCCCTTTTCGTTTGAGCCCTAGTATCAATGCAGTAGGCCTGCGGTGGCTTTAAAGCATAAATTTTGGATGCCATTATTGACACACAACACACCATAAACATGCATGGGCTCTGTGTACACAAAGAATTGTTAGGCAGCCCTAACCAATAGAAGCCATAAAACATATTTCTATAACCATTTGGACCGTTTATACACTAACCAACTATCAGTAGCAATCTATTTATAATTAGTTAAAGGTAGATATTTTATTTGCTACCTGAAACACTTCTTCATTTCACTTTTAAATACTCATTTGTGGTAACCAACCAAGTACACATTTACTGCTTGTAGTTACACTCAAGTACGTACTATCTATCCACAGTAGGGAAACTGATCACCTGCAAAATCACAGGTTCACTGCTAATTAAGAGACTTGTAGTGTGTGGTCCATAAGCCTTTTATGGCCACTTCTGGTTACCATACCTAGTACCTATTCCTTTGAAGTTGTTCTCCAATCTCCAATGCCCACCCTCCACCCCTGCCCACTTACAATATTGTTTCTGTGATTAGTGTCCACCTAAAAGCTGTCCAAAAAGGCCTGAAATCCAGCCAAAAAACTTATACACATTCAAGTATGCATTTGATTCTTGAAATACTATGATACTATGTAGATGGTTAGTTTTCTAAAACATAGATTAGTCAAATCTACATCACAAGATCACAATTTTTAAGTAGTATTGCAAGGATGATTTACGTATATACGCATGACAAAAAGTATTCAGTCTGGAATTTGACCAATGCTACCAACATGAGTAGGCTGCTCTTGTGGTAATGTTGTAATACTATATAGTGCAATTCTTGATGAGGAAACACTGACAGATTTGGCAAACTGTCAAAAATTTTTGTTCTAATAGTTTCCACTTTCCAGTGGTACATATGCTGTCCATCAATTTTCCCATCAAATATCTAAACAAAGTGCTTTCATCAATGTTTTGCCCCATCAAAAATCGTGCTATACAGTACAAGTACTACTTACATTAGGTGACTGTTGTTTAGGCGGTAAAGGAGGTACTAATTGTTTATCAACTGTACTGATGGTTGTCATGTCAGGTGATCCAACTGTTCTCTAGTAAAAATTTAACAAAATTTGTCAGCATACAAGAAAATACAATGCCGTGAAAATTATAGTTCATCTACACAGAGATTCAAAGGTTATGGGTTACAGTATAGTATAGCTTGTGGACAGGGTCCACACATTACATTTTTAAGTGTGGTGCACAAATGTAAAAACAGAGGAGGAATTGTCATCCTACGTTTGTAGGTTGACAAATCCAAGCAATAATTTTAGTCTTTGTCATTGCTGTCCAATAAACAAAATGTCCACTTATCACTAAACAAATTTTGTAATATTGAGTTAATTATCAACATTACATCTTTATTGCTGCTATAGCAACTGTATAGGATGTTTGTTATGGATTATTTGTGGAACGGGTGAAATATAATTTACTCGAATACAAGCCATTAATCTTATTGGTTATTCCTTTGGATAATATGAAATGAACATGCTTACAGTAGTAGATCATTATCAGAAAACAATAGTGGCTGAGGTGCTAAGGTGTCCAGGTAAGTGAATTTGTCCTTATAACGTAATATGATATTCTTATAAGCCTACCCATAGCCCACAATGATATTACATACAACATTTAATCACAATTGATACAGTAATAGCTTTAAAAGTCACTGCTTATAGTATTTGTTTCTTATGGATGTGTGCATCCACATTTAAGCACAATCCATTTACAGAAATTTCATAGGTATGTAGAATTGAATGCACTAAATTATTGTATTTTTGTCTTAACTTCATTCATTTACAGTAGAGTTTGCCTCTGTCACAATTTAAAATGCCAATTGTCTCTTGTTTAATGCTTTCGACTTCTCTCTCAACATAAAAATTACTATTACTATGGATACTTACGAGCATTGGCCGTTCACTGAGATCAACACTAAGACGTCCCCTAACTGGATTGTGCGGTGGTGGTGGAGGAGGAGGAAGTTCGTCATGTTGGTCTCTCTATAATATGTACAAATAATTTCAATGCACAGTAAAATCAACACATGCAGATATGCAATTAAATGAGATTATAGTACTAACCGGTTTGTTTCTTGAAGGTAGAGGTAGTGGAGGATACTCAGAACTCTAATGAACAAGCATAAAAAGTTGATGTTTTACCATTTAAAACGTTATTGTTCTATTATATAGTAGGAATCTGCAAGGAAAACTATGGTTTCCCTAAAACATGCCAAACCTTGTACAGCATTTGCAAAGTTCTTGCATCAGAAACTAAAATGCTGTTATAGGTGATATGATTTTATAAATAGCCAATCATATTGCACCACAACTTCCGCTTTTTATTTCGCGAAGCAAGAACTTCGAAAACCGCTGTAAATAAATGTGACCCAGCCACAAGCTTATGCGCACAAAATACACCTGTTCATACATATTATAGTAAGTATAAGATTTACAAAATCTGTAAGCTACATGAGTCCCTATTGAAAGCTGCATAAAATGTTGACAGTTGTGTTTAGACTCCAATGAAGTTGAAATCCACAATGTGTTATCATGTCATATAAGCCCACTTTCTCATGCTGGGTCACATACTGTATATTGGGAATCATCCACGAAAGAAATGTGAATTATGCGAATCTGGAAGGCTTTGTGAATATTTTCTTGTACAAATTTTCTCCTGGACTTCTGTGACTTAAAATAATTATCTTCTCGGGTTATCCTTACCTAAACACGAACATTAATAATATTGTTACAAGCTCGGTTACAAGTTGCTCAAATACTTCAACTGCGTGAACTAGCACTGGAATAATAACTTTCAAACATGCTGCACGGAGAGACAAAAGCTTGTGAAGGCACGCTTAAAACGGCTTAGTATGTATGGCTAGTCTTGTGAACCATAGCCTTTCTCTGCTATAAGTGCTTAATATAATCTTTACAGATCGATAAGCACCTTTACAAGACCAACAGCTATGGCAAGCCTGTACCGATCTATTAACTACTTGTCTCTCTTCAGAACATGGCCAATAACAGTGACCTTCACATCTTTCAAACCCATTACAATGAACACTCCATCAAAATACTTTAGCAAGTCGGCACAAAAATAGTACACCACAACTAGTATACAACTGTTCACAGCTGGGTCTCAGCTCACACTAACCTCCATTTTACTTAAACTGATAATCAATACGATTGAAAATTTTCTGAGATTAGCTGAATTGCAAATGTTTTCTTGCAAACTATGCTACAGAAGATGATTCCCGAAACTTTTATTCCGCAAACGGTTACTAATATACAGTAAAAACTAGCCATATACGTATCTACTGGTATAACATCATCAATCTAATCAAACAGTCTCAAAATATTTTCACTACATTAAGATTTTCTGAGGTCAATTAAGTTCCTACAATTGTCGAACACATATTAAAGTTCTGTACGGAAGAAGGTAAGGAAATATTAAACCAATATAATTTTGTGAGTGCGTAAAAGGGATTATCTCAGCTTGGCTATGCCAGACTGATCATGAGTGTTTAACTACACAATAAAAAGTAGTAAACATATAAAATACAAAATGGAGTACAATCTAAGCAAAGGAGCATTGGTTGCTTTATCTAATGGTTGGCATTACAACTGGCCATGGTAAATGCTACAAAAGTTGTTCTAAATAAATAAATTAATGCTAGCAAGTGATTTAAGTCTCATTTCCTTGCAGAGATTGATCCCTACTCTTTTTAAATTCATAATTTTGTTCTTTTAAAATATACATAATGATATCACGAGGAAGTCACATGACATTGCTAAGGAACACTGGAACTTTAATCTCCAGTGTCTTAGTGATTAAATTTATTAAAAGTACATCAAGTAGTTTTAAGCTGTAATTCTTACTATGAAACTGTATACATATCAGCATATGACACTTGCCATTGATATTTTATTGATGGAATAGGTTTTACTGTTACTACATAGGATTATAGTTTTCTCCATACACGTTAGCCTTAATATTTCTAATAGCCTTCAGTTTTCAGCAGGTTCCTACGCCTATGATTGTTGTCCTTAGTTATGATGTGTCTTCACGAACCTCTGACACAAAGAGAGACTAACTAGGTAATGCTGTATGTGTCATTCCTTTCATTGTAAGAGATGTTTATATAATAAGATGGGGTGCTTTAGGGTTGTTATGGCATGTGGATAGCAAAGTACGTATTTAAAGGAAGACTGGTGTAAAGAAACTAAAGTTGTTCAACTGATTTATTTTACAAGAAGTCATTCATTCCCTCAGGGCACACGCACATACGCACACACACACACATATACAGTTACAGACATGAAAATGAAAGTAATCTCTGTTGTGCATTAGCTAGCATGTGGCTAGTGCACATCTGGCAATATATATTTACAAGCATTGAAAATCACTATGTAATGAGATAATAATTATAGCAGATGTATGTAATTGAAATAATGTTCAGGAAAATTTTTGTGAATTAGTGAAAAACTACAAAATTTAGTTGCATTTCTGTTAAGCCCAACCACAAAGATATTCTAGATATTTTATGATGAAGATATCAGGAGAACTATGTTAATAATTTTGATAGCTTCAATTCAAATTTTGCATCAGGATAATCAAACACATACTGTATCAATAACTAACAAATTAAGATACCGTGGTCTTATCTAGATGTTGGCGAGGAAGTGTGCAGAGGCCTGCAAGACCATTATATGGACTGGTAGGACTGTTTCTAGGTGGCAGAGGTGGCGTAATCGCGAC
Organism: Spongia lamella; assembly: GCA_963930835.1. Taxonomy (NCBI): domain Eukaryota; kingdom Metazoa; phylum Porifera; class Demospongiae; order Dictyoceratida; family Spongiidae; genus Spongia; species Spongia lamella. The sequence continues at coordinate 5,869,661 of OZ005752.1, read as the reverse complement.
CTAAGTACGTAACAAAATTAGACAACCACATTTTAATTAACAACTAGATATTTACCCTTCCAGGGGATCGCGGTGCCTGTAATGTGTGGCTACCCCCAGCAGATGGTGGTACAGGTAGAGGTGATGATATGAGTGGCGATGGAGCATCTTGGATAGAAGGCCGTCTTACAGATTTCTGAAAGGAAGTTATAGTCAATACAAAATAATTAAGTGAATATTAAATATTTACTTGGACTTTAAGTGAGCCAGCTTTTTTCAAATCCAATGGTTCACGTATTTTATCTACCCAATCTATCATCTCAAACCTAATAAATTAAAAACCACATTTACTATTATTGTAAATCACTACATTACTGTAAATCGTTGATTAATGATGATAACTATTATTATATATACTTACGCTGAAACGGCAGAAAAGTAATAGGTTCTTTCTGGTAGCATAATCGAAAACACGTTATCATATTCAGGATGTTCAAGGTCAAAAGTGATCTCTTTGCAATCTTCCAACAGTAGGGTATTTTTGGGACATCCTGTGTGAGATTTTTCCTCATTCTCGTAATACTGAAAGTACAACTTTCCATCGCTGAGATAAAGTACACACCATCTTCTTTTCCAGCCCTACAATCATCCAATACACACGTTCTAACAGAACTTGTTATATAGTTACATATAGGAACTTTTAGCTACACACGCTATATCACACGATTTCCCGATAACTGATGTTTTAAAAGGGGAATTATGAAATGAGATCCATGCTAATTTGTGGTCTAGCGTAGGATCTAATATTACAATTTTTCTATGTGCAGCCACATACCTTTAAATATCTACATATATATAACTGTTTACTATACAATAAGTTGACACCTGAGCAGTTTTAGGTTACATATTAAATAGTCATGCAGTCTACCATACAAGTGCTATCAACAATAACAACATCCACTGCATGTATATGATGCACCACATTTCAAACAGTTTTAATGTACAATGTTGTGCCTATCTATGATTGGTGCTTGAATAAGATCAGGATCTTTCTCACAATAAAAGTATGTACTCGTGGTAGAGTAACCATGGTCCATGGGATTATACACGGATTAACTGTATGTACATGTATTGCAGTGAATGGAATTGTTTGCAATGAGATGGACAACATATTTGTGATATCATATTTTGTTCACGCGCAACACAAAGTTGCAATTTTTGAGGAAGTTGGCTAGTCAAATTAAATTTTTATCTATGCAAGAAGCAAATCTCCACATATCACATTTACATGCCTGTAAAATTTAGACAATACCTTTTGCCAAGAAGAAGTAATTAAACCAATAATTTGCAAAAAAAACCTTGGGAAGTATAAAACCAGTGTATATAAACAAATTTAGGATATGGAATGCACAAAAAACCCACAGCCAGTTTATCACATAAAATGATTGCCATAAAAGGAGCATTTCCTCAAACTTGATCACCCAGAAGACTGTGTTTATTTATGACACATGAACTACTATAATTATACCACACACATTGCTAAAGCACATGCACAATCAGACTGTTCTTTGCATGTTGCAAGAGCAATAGGTATATGTAATTGTGCAGTTACTCAATACACTGTGTATAATGTTTAAAGTAAATATTTACACTACACATAAACACAAGCAACTGACTGACTAGCATGACATAAATAATGTAATTATAGTGATGCCCACTATCCCTAAACACTGACTCATCCTATTCTTATAGAACTTTCTACCACAAAAATGTAATAAACTTGGTAGTAGTTTCATAATACATCATCTACAATGCATTAGTGGTTTAGGCCTGGAGGTAATGAATATTGACTGTACTTACATAACACCATAAATTGACTACTGACATGCCTTAAATGCAATTACCATCGATATCAAATATACAGCATGATCAATATAATGAAAATTTCGTTCATAAAATAAATTTGAATTCAGGCGACTAACAGTATTATATATTAAGTAGGAGGGGCCAAGTTTATAACATACCACACATTTTATACATGCTTGATTATTTTTATAAGCAGCATCGTTAAATACGTACGTGCATGGCAAATCATATGTAACGAGAACACATGGCAGATTAGAACAATCTAGCTTAATTGTACGATCATACGTGATCATAGTTCAACTGACTTTGAATATCTTTTTAAAGGTAGTTCCATCAAGCGGGGGTGACTTGACTAAGTAGCCCTTTTTCAACTTGCCAGGGAAAAGTGATCGCGACATTGTGTCACGTCGCCTGACCTGCAGGCAGCGAACACAACCAAAGAAAGATCCGTATAATAAAACGAAAGAAGGTTATGACCGTATACTACTCCGGACTTTTTATCTTAATAAATTAGGTCGGTTATTAATTTGTGACAACACAATAGAAAAGGGCAGTATGTCGAAAGGTGTCTTAAGAAGTTTGCGTAGATTTAATTCAGTGCTGTCCTCAATCAAGTATTCCGAGGCCTCTACTTCGCAAGAAGTTTTTGACAAAGAGAAACAGTACGGAGCAAATAACTATGAATCAATACCAGTCGCTTTGATAGAGGGAGAAGGAGTATTTGTTTGGGATGTAGAGGGAAAGAGATATTTCGACTTTCTTAGTGCATATTCGGCAGTAAACCAGGGGCACAGACATCCCAAGATAGTACAAGCTCTGAAAAGCCAGCTGGATCGGCTGACCTTGACCTCCAGGGCATTTTATAACGATGCTTTAGGGGACTATTCCGAATATGCTACACGTTTATTCGGATATGACAGATTACTACCAATGAATACTGGTGTTGAGAGTGGGGAGACAGCAATTAAGCTTGCCAGGAGGTGGGGTTATGATGTTAAAGGCATTCCTAGGAATGAAGCTAAAGTTGTGTTTGCTGAGAACAATTTTTGGGGAAGAACGTTAGCTGCAGTGTCATCATCTACAGATCCATCAGCATATGAAGGATATGGGCCTTACATGCCTGGCTTTGTAATGATTCCATATGATAACCTTACAGCTTTAGAGGTAAAGCTCTTAGTTATAAGCAAAAGTAATGCTTTTCTTGTTTTAGGAAGTTTGCAAAGACCCAAATGTGTGTGGGTTCATGGTAGAACCAATTCAGGGTGAAGCTGGTGTAGTGATGCCACAGGAAGGCTATCTGCGTGGCGTTCGTGAAATATGCAGTAAACACAATGTGTTGTTCATTGCAGATGAAGTTCAAACAGGACTAGCACGGACTGGCAGGTTAAAGCACACATATTGCATGGTATCATATCTACCAATACTACCATTTTAATGGTAGAGGAATCAGCCAAACATGTTATAATATGTGGTTCTATTGTTATGCTATGTGTATAATAATAAAATAATAAGGATTAATTTGATTTCTTGAAATTGCTTTGTCTGGAAGTTGGTATGCATGTGTGTGTGTGTGTGTGTGTGTCTGCCCCCCCCCCCAGGCTATTAGAAACCATTCATGTGAAATGAAGTCTGAATAACCAATCAAACTAGTCTTACTGCTTTTCAGTTTCTTTATATGAATGACACTGGCTATACTATAGATATTACTGATGGGTGGGGCCTTAGTAACAAAGTGTGTCATGAGTTACTGCCAAAGAAGAGCAAGGTAATGCCATGCCATGTTCAGGGGTGAAAATAACTTTTCAAAAGCAGCCAGCCAAATGTCAGACTAGCTTTATGGTTGATCTGACATGTCAACAGTCAACTGGCCACTGTTCTTTATTGAAGCTAACAAAGAAATTTTTGTTGCTAGGAGATAAACAAGGTAGGAGGGAGTAGCATAACCATAGTGTAAACATCCCTCCTAGCTTGTTTATCTTCTAGCAATGAAAAGTTTGTTTTGTGTAAGCTACAATATGATCTGAAATGTGTCAGACAAACAAGGAAATGGGCGGCCACATCGCTAATTTGACCAGAAATTGGCAGATGGCTGATCATTTTCACCCCTTATGTTAGCTGTTCATTTCACAGTAAAAGCCATTTAACCAGCTTTACATTACAAACAAGACGAAGTGCTTCAGTTTTAAAAGTGGGCATGCCGTGCGGGTTGCAGAGCTTATAACAGAAGACTGGCTTGTAGTGTTACAGTAAGAATTTCATACTTTACAAAGTTTTATCACTAAAGTACTGTAGTTTAAACAAGAAATAAATTTGTATGCATTTCTATGTGTTCCTTAGTGATAGTCTTTGCTCATGTGACTTACCCGAGATGTCATTAAGTATATGTTACAGCACCGCCGCGAGTGATGTACAGAAACTACAGCACGAGGGGTGGGGGCGAGTGCTGTATTTACCACGAGACCCCACCCTGAGTGCTGTATTTTTCCATACATCACGAGTTCGACGGTGCTTTAACTCATTTATTGTTTTTGTGTGGGAGGATTATCAGTGTTATTTTGTAGTGATAGACTCTCAGTGCGATGCTTTTAGCCAAGTTAGTATTATTGGTGATGCTTTTAAAGTATATCTAATGCGATGCTTCATGATAATCTGCCATTCAAGCGCGTCGGAGTGGTTGTTCAACTTGTCAGGCGTGAAGCTTTTTAGCTTATTGCAAGGCTTACTGGCTAATGCGATGTCGAGCGTGCTATGCATTGTTTTTAGCTTATTGTAAGGCTTACCCAGATCTTTTTTTGGCGTAGGTCGTTATCGCTTTCAGTATAAGACCCTCCGACGCAATGCAGCCCTATATGTATTAGTTAAAGCATTGCCGCGAGTGCTATACGTGAAATAAAGCACGAGGCGCAGCCGAGTGCTTTATTAGCAACGAGGCCGCACGCCGAGTGCTTTATTTCGCGTATAGCATGAGCAAGGCAATGCTTTAACTGTTTTATAGAATTTTCAAGACTAATGCTTCGATAAAAACGCGCTCGCTGGAGCTTGCTTAACCGTCAGTGGTGGTAACCCGAGTAAGTTTACTCTATTATCACATCACTTACGCGTCGGTGTTTTTAACGAATCTTGCAGCTAGATCGTGTTCTCTCTCGTTTATATTTGTGTTGTATTAACAAGATAGTTGGTTTGTACAAGATGCCTTGAAATGAATTGGAAACAAAAAGCTAGCTGCATCGCGTTGTTTACAGCCTACTGGTATGTAACACATTCCAATGAGTTGTTTACTATAAGGCGTTAAGAGTTCCATGCATAACTGTACTTTATAAGCTTTGAAGTTTCATAAAGCACTGTTGGTGGTTAAATAAAGCACTCTTCACACCTTAACAGTGCTTTATGGAAAATAAAGTACACTTTTGCCCTTTGATCCTCCCACGCAAAATACTATAAATATATGATACTTCAGTCACTGAAACAACTTAGTTGAATCTTTGTGTTTAGGTGTGGCAATAACCTTTGAAGATCCATTTAAGGAGTGTTAAGAATCCATATAGGTGGGCAGTAATTATCAAGGGGGGGTTGTTTATAGCAGCTGTCGCAGATGATAATTGAAATAACTGTACTGTATTTGCTAACCACAGTATACAGCACACTTGATATCTAAAACAGCATACTAGACATTTTATGGTAATACAGTACTACTTTTCTCTTTGATCCGCCCACGCAAAAGACAATAATTGCTATTACAATGCATTGAATAGCAGTTGATTAACAGTTACACATCACCTAGTTTTTAGATGGTAATTGGGGCGAGCCCCACACTAGCAAGAAGTTTGGTACGGTCGTCACGTATACAAACAACTACGAGAAAAAGCGAACGATTTCCATATTTGGTTGGTACGGTCGTTTCACGTATACAAACAACTCCGACGAAAAGCGAACAAATTCCATATTTGGTTGGTACGATTGTTCATGTCGCAAAAGATAACAAACACAGTTTATTAACGCTCCTTATTTGATTGGTACAGTCGTTCATGTTGCGAAGAATAACGAGTGCATTCTATGATTCTACTTGTGTGCCATATTTGGTTCGTGTCGCGGAGAATAACGAATTGAGTTTACCGACGCTCCATATTTGGTTGGTAGGGTCGTTCGTGTCGCGAACAATAACGAGCTCCATATTTGGTTCGTAGGGTTGTTCGTGTCGTGGACAATAGCAAGTCGAGTTTACTGATGCTCCATATTTGGTCGAGTTTAGTCTACTCAGTGATATTCGCACGTGATGGATAGACAAGAGAGGCTGCGTAGGAGACGAGAACTGTATAGACTTAGACGAGTAGAAGAAACACCACAGGAAAGAGAAGTAAGATTAGCTGATAAAACGTGCTACCACGTGCAAAGTACAAAACTAAGTGCGCAACAATAAGAATCAAGTCTTTCTCCGCATACTTGAGACCCCGTGTGCGTCGTTACACATTCATTGACTTGAACGTCGTATCTATCATGACAAGCTTCGCTGGAGTATCAGATTATTTCTTACGTTAATACTTCAAAAATACACACTCAGGCTCGCCCCACGATGCTGTAGCATCTGTCTAGTACATCAACTTGTTAAGTTTACAAAAATTTAATACAGGTAGTTCTGTTAACTTAAAATGCTTTTTTAAAAGTTTTATACTTTATACCAAGAGTAGATAATAGTGTGTGTCTAATGGCGTATAGGGCTTGTAAAATGATCAAATAGAATCCTATGGCTTCTGGTAAAAGGTGTTAACGAGGTATGCAGCTTAATAAAAATGTGCAATGCGTCAATCGTGTCGATATCAAAATTGTTAAAATGGCGTCGTCATCCAAGAAGAAGGCTCGCAAGGCAAGAACTAGAAGTTTTGACTAAGGCGAAGCGCAAGAACTTGGTAACTTCAATAAAGGAAGTTATAATTGATTTATTACTAGAAGAAGTCACCGGTCGTCTACAGCAGACCTTCAAAGACTCTACTACATTGAAGGAATACGTCCGTTTACAAGAGCTATTGCCAATAAGCACGTGTTACCTGCGGTTAGCGAATCATCACTCGACAATGATTCCGTGAGCCAATCTCTGCGCCAAAACCTGCTTCCATTTTCACCAAATATCGCTACAAACTATCGATAACAGGCTCAGCAACATCACAAGAGGTGTTAACAGAGACAATTAAACACCTTTTAAAAAACCAGGGAATGTACTAGAAAATCTAAGGTTACTTTATGTGATCATTTTACACAGACCATATACGCGGTTAGACACACACACACTCTCTCTCTCTATTATCTGCTCTTGGTTATACTTTTTATTGTTAGATCTTTCATGGCCACTCAGTCACTAAACAACAATCCCCAAACATGGGGATTATTAGGCTGCATGAAAATGATATTGGAGTTTCATCAGGCTAGAGGTCTGACAAACATATATATAATATTGCTGTAATATCATGGTACATTAGACAGTGATACATTATCAAAGCGAATCAAGTCATATCAAATATCATGATACGTATATCAATGTATCGCCATTAAGACTGTGGATGTACATATACGTACAGTATTTTATGAGTGATGCCGTATATTATGGTTACCAGCTTGTAACAGCTCTACAACTATTCAGTATAATTTAGAGTTTTGGGAAAGGTTCTGTCCATCGATCTATAAAAATCAGCTAATAAAACTTCTATATCATGCAATGTATTCCTTTATTGTGATACAAAAAGAAGCAATATATTGATACATCCAAGATGTGCATTGTTATATCTCTATACCAGACTCTTCCCCCATTATTAAATAAAGAGAAAAAAGCATACCTGGACACGAGACTAGTGCTGGGCGATATTACAATTTATGTCCATCTTGCGATATGAATAAATATTGTCTGTGCAATAATTTCGCACATCAGGCATTTATTAAAACAATTAGACTGTTAGTTTCCAACTAGAATTTGTTAATACAGAAGTCTTACCCTTCATGCTATTAAAAAGACAACTATGAAAGGTATTTAATTCTGGCCAAATCACATGTCACAGATAGCACTTTTACTGTATATGTGAACACCCTACAATTCTGTTAGCAAATGTGACTAAAATAAGCTGTTTGGTAAAATTACAGTATCTCAAGTACGGTACAGCTCAATTTAAACTTGACAAGGCACGCGTGTGGCATGTACTCGACACGACACGTTTTTCATTTCGCGCGCGTGCAGGCATGCGTGCACTTGCAAGATCGATGACGTAGAAACCCTCGTGCAGAGTACTCGTGTATGCACTAGACGTGTGGTAGAAGCATGCGTGCATGTCAGGTACGTACACGCCAAATCTGGTTTGCGTACACCTTGGCATGTATACGAATTGTAAGCCGAGCATAACGGTATAAACTCTATGAACATGTTCTTGACCTAAGGCGTGATTCCCATCAAGACACAAGACGCAAAAACGCCGCTAAACAATTTCTTACTGTAAAGCTAAAGCCTATAGATTATATTTGGGGGTGTGACCGATTATCATCGGTAATTCTTGGATAAATTCCAATGTGACAAATTAATGCCGATATCCTAAATGTGCTGTATATAGCTAACTGACAATGTGAGCACATTAGTAGCTATTGCTATATATACAGTTTAGTTACTTTTCAAAGTTGCAGATAGTTTTTGCGCTATACAATACTCGATCTTGTCCACTCATGACACGAAGATATCCTAGCATATTCGGTATGAACACGCCCCTTCATTAGGATTTTCGAGCAATACTCATTACAACAGATAAAGAAGCCGATCAGCTGCAAAACAGTTGCAGTTCATTGCCTACGGCTACTGTACCTGTAGTTACACCACACATGTAGTGTGGCAAACCGAGTGCAAGCTTGTGACATGCATTTCTCGTGTGTCGCATGTGTTCACTGGCCCGCGTGCGCACGCCAAAATTGCGTGCAATAGTGCGTGCACACGTCAGTTTTTGAAGTTTTACACGTGTTAAACGTGCAAGCACACGCGTGTGTAAAGTTTAAATTGAGCTGTACCGTATGCTTCAAGGTGTTCTCTTGGAATTTTTTGCTCAACAATTGCCTGGAGTTATTTGATTTGTAATATGATTCTAGTAGTCATATCCAGACTATAAACTGCCATTGTATTCATCTTTGGCATACATAAAGACGATAAAATATTGGTATATGATATTTCGAAATCAAAAAATACCCACGATTGTCTGATGAAATATCATGATGTTCATAAAATATTGAAATATTGCTCAGCATTACACGAGACTAGTACATTTTTGGGAAAGAATACAGATGAACACACATAGTAGGGATGCAACAATATGGGTCATTGCCATATTGCCTATTGCTTTTGAGTGTATTACAATATATTGCCGTATGATTAAATTTGAAAAAAGAGCACATCATGTCTTTAAAACTTGTTTTTAGCAGTAAAGGCTAAATAGAAACATGTAAAATAGCAAGAAATTGTACTGTGTATTTATGATTACAAGAGGTCCAGTCATTTTTGTTGTGTAATAATCGGATACTTACAACTTTGAAGGCAATAAATGTTGCAATAAGCAATATTTTTATCAGGTGTATTGTATTGTATTGTAGCAATAGATATTGCAATATATCGATATATTGTAACACATAGTTAGGTTACCTGAAGGGGGTTAAGATATAAAATGTCTTTGCAATCAGTCACAATTACATTTTGTTCTAAATACACTGTCTGGTACAAGGTAATGCTTAAGGTTACGGAATACCCATGAATTAATTTAATGGGCGCTAATTTTCATTGTCTTGAAAAGCAGCCTTATTGTGTTCTGTATCGAGTGGTCTGGTTACCACCTTCAAAGTACTGTATAAAAAGTCTACAGACACTGTTGCAAAGTTTCCGTTTCTACACACAAAAACTTGCCGCCAAATGCTGCGATAACGAGCAAAGTAAGTACCATTTTTAGGGTTTCACCTTAATTAGAGATATATTTTTGAGGGCCTATCGAAGAGTTCTTAGCTCTCAACCGGCTTTATAAGTAGTTTAGCCAACAAATGTCTCACTAAAGCGCTCCTAAAATGCCAATTTTTAACTTTAGACACTTACAAAATCTCTCGTCGGCGTTGTATGCCTAAAAACTCTTCGATACGCCCTCGAAAATATATCTTTAATTAAGGCGAAACCCTCAAAATGGCACTTACCCTGGTCGTTATCGCTGCATTTGGTGGCGAGTTTTGGTAGAAACGGAAGCCACTGCCGTCACTTTGCCTGGTTGGATGGCCTATCAACGGCGTCTGTAGACTCTTTACACAGTACTTTGAAGGCGGTGACGAGACCACTTGATACAAACCACAAGAAGGCTGCTTTTAAAGACAATGAAAATTAGCGCCCATGAAAGTAATTCGTGGGTATCCCGTAACCTTAAGTAGTTCTAGGCTTTAACTAATTGTGCATTAGTAAATTAGGATGCATATGTAACTGTTTTACTGAATTTAGAAAACAATGCATATGTTAATTTTGAAGTTATAGCAGTTTCTTTACGAAGACACTCCAATGGAAGTGCCTTAGTACTGTTCACGCGTTTCTGGTTCTATAACTGCCTTATCCAGTTCTATATCTGCAATATAGCAGTTTTCGGCTTTGATCCCCCTACACAAAATTCTTTATACATCATTATGGCATGGAGAACATTGGTATAATTGTTAACATTTATTATGCATAGTGTAACTGTTAAAGATTTAAAACACTTGAATTGATTCATTGTCAGAACAAAATTCCCAAGGGGCGGGGGCGAATGCTCCCCCCGCTCCCCTGAAAGAAACCCTACATGCAAATCAATAATGGCTCAGATATTGTTAATGGCTCAGATATTGTTAATGGCAGATGAAAACAACAGCAAAGAACAGTGATTTTAAGACAGTTTTGTTTCAAAAGATTGTGATCCTTTGATGATTAATTGAAAAGATTGAGCATAGGCAGCATGTCAGCCAATTAGTGTCTTAGTGCTATATGTATTACTTAAAGCACTGCCGCCAGTTTGTATGAAATATACAGCTCGAGGTGAGAGTCGAGTGGCAAATATAGTACGAGGCAAGTGCTATATTTGTCACGAGACAGTCGAGTGGCAAATATAGTACGAGGTGAGTGCTATATTTGTCACGAGACCCCTCACCAAGAGCTGTATATTTCATACAGATGAAGCAGCAGTGTTTTATTGTATTTTACACTACTGATGTGTGAATAAAACACAAATGAATGGGTTTTTTTTTTGATGAAAAGTGTCAATGAGCTACCATTCTATAACTACTCTATTGTTCTATAACTACCCAACCACAGCGCTATAACTACCCAACCACAGTTCCATCTGGTTACTGGACTGTTTACAGATCATACAAAAAAGCTTGAAACGATAGCCTTGCTTTGAGCTACAGCCAACTAATCTATGTTCTTACCGTGATGTGCCAGACCGGGTTGACATGCCACTTCCACCAGCATTCCTTGATTTGGCAAATCAATAATACGAAAGGCTAGCAAATAAGAAAGTAAGGTATCTGATTGGCTTCTGTTTCATCCCAGTGTGCATAAACCTTGGCCATACTCTCATATTAGTCCTTTTAGTCACTGCAGCGGTTTTGTTCGCCACGCCACTTTATTTACACCCAAGATGTTTTTGTTTACCACATATGATACTAGAATGGTTGGCTTGTGTAGTTCAATTGAAAAATAATTTGATGTTTTTTACCATCTAAATGCTAGGTGCTGTGTAAGTTAAACCATTGCTAATCTATTGCTATTGACTGATCTATAGTGTTACAGTAAGAATTTAGGCTTAATACAACTTCATGCTTTTATCACTAAAGTACTGGAATGTAAAGCCAATTTAAACAGAAGAATTAAAATTGTATGCGTTGCTATGTATTCCTTGATGAATCTTTGTTCATGTGACTTACTCATTGCTACTCGTATGACGCACCCACTTTTATAACTGAAGCACTCTGTCTGGTTAGTATTGTATAGCTGGCAAAACGGCTCTTACTGTGAAAAGAATGGCTAATTCAGATTTAGTCTTCTTTAGCAGTAATTCACAATGTGCTTTGTTACTAAGGCCACGCCCATCAGCAATATCGATGACAAGTGTCATATAAAGAACTGAAAAGCAGTAGAACTTGTTTAGCTGATTATTAAGGCTTTATTTCATGTGAATAGTTATAGTTATTTATAGCCTCGGGGCTGACACGTGCACACACACACACACACACACACACACACACACACACACACACACACATACACACATTGTGGACGCCGGCGTATACCGGTTTAATAAAGTCTCATCACTCACACACAGTGTGTTTACAATGTCAATGTTTGTATATGTGATAGTGATGCCACGATAATCGTGATATACAATATATCGTGATATAAAATCTCATGATTATCGTGATATGCAAAAATGTATATCGTGATATAAAAATTCTAATTATTTAATGCAAAAATGTTTGGTATTGCAAAAATAAGAACATTATTTACATATGTTTTGAGAGTGTGTACTTGTATCAAAAAAGTATAGTTGATTTGGTGAAGTTACTGAAGCAAATGATGAGGTGCATCCAGTTAAAATATTAACATGTTCAGCATATTAAGCATATCGTGATATAATTTCTATGATATCGTGATTATCGTGATACAAAGAATTTCATATCGTGGCATCACTAATATGTGACCAGATTTGACAATACCCGGCTTCCACGCACAATTAGTTTTAATTATTTAACTCATTCTATCTTGAGAAGGCAAGAAGCTGTGTGCATTCAATTTGCCATAAATCTGTTAGTTATTTATAGTCTTTCAGTGGACAAACTCTTCATTGGATGGCTAGTTGGATTTCCCTTCATTTTAGATATTTTTACCAGGGGTGGTGACGGGTGGGTTACAGCGTTACAAAAGCTTCCACGGAACAGAAATACAGCCAAATAGCCTTACCTGAGGCCTTTTAGGCTTCACATACCCCAAAATATAGCCAAGCCGATGACAAAGACAATTATCCAGTCGTCCACTAGTTTCCAGCCAGGTGGCTACTTTTGAAGTGCCACCAGTGCCATTTAAAGATCACCCGGCACTCATGGACATCTGACAGGCCCCAGAAACAAGCTACATGAAAAGCAGACTGAAGGACTTTAGGCACCAGTGAATGGCACATTTCTATTGTGAAAAACTAAATTCCTATGAGCAATTCATAATTTTGTGGGGGCACTTGCCCCAGTGCCCCCCTGGTTCTGCCACCTGTGGTACATAACATATCATTTAGTTCCCCTACGTATATAAAGAGCCTAACAGTAATTACTATCATTATAATGCAGGAGACTGTGTTGTGATCATGAAGATGTCAGACCAGACTTAGTTTGCCTCGGCAAAGCACTTTCAGGAGGAATGATGCCAGTAAGTTCATGTTAAGTGGTGTGTATGCTGTATTAGAGCGATTTAATATATAACCATAGTATACACAACGATGAGCATCAACCCAAAAGCCTAAAATTTAGTATTAGGAGGTTACTGTATATCAGGAAACTTTGACATCATTTAAATTTTGACACAGGACATTTTGACAAAATAAATAAATTGCCCAAGACCGTAAGCCTTACAATTACATGTACAAATTAGGTATAATAAGAGGCACTTATTTTAGAAAAGTTTTATGAAACTTCATATACCATATTTTACTGGTTTCAGCTTTGATAGTCGCCGCCCTCGGATATAGTCACCAAATGTTGAAAAACACAACTTAATATTTTTGCACATAATTTCAGTATAAAAGTCTCAGTTAGTTGCCACACCATTTTCTATATATATAGTAGCTGTGTATGGTAATTATTGAGTAGCACGGTAATTATTGAGTAGTTTTAGTTTGGTGATTTGACCAAAATTTACATCAATATACAGTAGCTATGAAACATGAGAACATTCAATCAGCAATGTGTTTCATTCAACACGGTATTTCTCAAGTTGTAAGGCTCACTGTCACATGTAGCAGTATCAACAGGTTTATTTACACCATTTTTGTTGTTGTACAGATCTCTGCAGTACTGGCTGATGATGAAGTAATGCTAACCATTAAACCGGGACAAGTCAGTATAACAATAATATTTTGCATATGTGTCATGCTAACATGAACATTTTCCTAAGACCACTTAAGTGTAGCTATAGGCGATCTCATGTGTAACTGCATCCATACACATTAGCTAAGTGTAATAAAGTGTGTCCATATGAAGCATACCTATAATGTTAGCTGTATGTTTTCATTACAGCATGGTTCAACGTATGGTGGAAATCCTTTAGCCAGCAGAATTGCAATAGCAAGTTTACAGGTATGCAATGCACTAGTCTAGCATTAGGCAGTATTGATGTTATACTAGCTATATATATATATATATATATATATATATATATATATATATATATATTCTTTCTGTGTCAGAAAGAATAAAGATTCATCAGTAGATGCAATTAACTTAGCTACCTTTCAACTACTTTCATCAGTAACATGCATCATTCTGCTGACATAGCGTGATTAGCTCACAAAAATTCCACTACATGTTTTTTTTTTAACTTGAACTTTATGGGATATACGTAGGTATCTTGGCAAATTTCAACCATCAAGTGCCAGCATTAGCATAGCTACATACGTCACAATACATGCATGATAAGATCATGGTTTACACTGTAGTATCTGTTCTAGGTGATTGAGGAGGAAAAGTTGGCTGAAAACTCTGAGAAACTTGGTCAACTGGTTAGAGAGGAACTATCAAGCAAATTGAATACTGATACTGTTGTGAAAATTAGGGGCAGAGGTCTTCTGAATGCTATTATCATTAATAGTAATAGAGGTCAGTGTTATTAATGCATGAAATAAGGAATGTTTAGACAATGAGGGCAGTTTCGTAATTTTAAATTTTCATGCACAAAACAACCGTTGCCCCTGGTAAATGAATATTATATTATTTGTGCATACAGTAAGTCTTCCAAGTTTCAATATGATAGCATTTGTTTAAGTCTTGAGATACAACATTTAAAATCATGTTTTTCCCATAAATTTTCTTTGCCCTCACATAGAAAATGTATGGGAAAACCATGATTTTTATCTCACGACTTATAAATGCTATCTTATTGATACTTGAAATCATTACTCTAGGCATCCATACCTACAAATATTACTATATTCAGGTTGCCAGGGGCAACGTTTATGTATGTACATGAATAGAATTATGAAACTGCCATTGTCAGCACAAGACAGAATTTATTCTGATGCTTATCTGACTGTTTTTCATGCTTTATGGTCGAGGGGCCCAACACCTTGTCAATCCGCATACAAGATTTATAAATTACGTAGTTTCAAACTTGATTCATGATTTGTGCACCTTGATTTATGATTTTAGTTTGTAACAGTTGACTAACGGGCCAAAAATATTTACTTAGCAAACAAGGTGTTTAGTAGTTTAAAGCATGTTTACTGGTGAAAAAATCATACAAACTATCCAGGTGTGAAGAACTTGAAACAGTTACGTGTTACAAATGAAATACAAAAGTGTTTCAATTTATTTAAGCTTTAAAAATGGATTTCATCATATTTCTGCAAATCTACCAGTGCTTCATGGAAACAAATAAAGTGATTTATGATTTAGCTACGGTACAGCTCAATTTAAACTTGACATTTGCACGTGTGTCCTAGGCGAGTCGCTTGACAGATTTGTCGGGCAACTCGCGAGTTTCACGCGAACACAATCTAGAGCTCAAAATTTGATCCTCCACACGAGTGATGCACTCGTAAAGTGCACTCGCGAGTAGTATTTACTCGCGAGCTACAGTACAGATTTAATGCAACATTGCACTCGCGAGTGGCAACACTCGTGTGTGCGAGTACAAACACTCGCGAGTGCTAGTAACAGCATTCACGAGTATAGTAAGTACGTACAAGGCAAAACTATGCCAATATATGCCATGCCCACTTTATAAACTGTAGTACTTTGTCTTGCTACTTCAATACAAGCTTCATGCGCTTGATATTCGATAGGTGCCACGCCCACTTTATAAACTGTCGTACTTTGTCTTGCTACTTCAATACAAGCTTCATGCGCTTGATATATATTCAGTAAGTGCCACGCCCACTTTATAAACCGTAATGCTTCATGTTGCTACTTCAATACAGGCTTCATGCGGTCGATATTCAGTATGTGCCATGCCCACTTTTAAGACAAAAGGGCTTTATTTTACAATTACTTCATACTAAACCACTGCTTTGCTACTGGATTAAATTAAAGCTATTACACGGCTTATAAACTGATTCGTGTGCACTACTTAACTTGCGAGTAGTTTCGCTCGCACTCGCGGGTGATTGCACTCGCAGAGCAGCTGTATTGTTCTCGTGCGTTCGCATGTAAAATAAAATGACTCGCGAACATCTCGCAAGTTTCTCGCTAAAATACACGGATAACACGCGAGTATGGTGCATGTGAGTGTCAAGTTAAAACTGAGCTGTACCGTACATTTAGAGTTAATGAAATTTACAAAGGTGTCAGGCTCCTCGGCTATGTGTCCTTTAAATCTCTGTAGTTCAGCCTTCCAATGGCTTTGACTTGTGCATTAGCTATATGCATAACTACATACCGCATAGCGGGTTATTTTCAAGGGGAAAATTTTTCACGAATTTTGCGAATTAAGCTCAAGTTCTGAAAATTTTCCCTGCAAAGATTTGCTGAATTAAGTGTAGCTATGTTAAGAGCTGTGTATTCGTGAAATTTTTCCTCATGAACAATGGCACCAATGGGCATTCGTGAAATATTTTCCCCTCAAAAATAACCTGCTATACAGTAGTACCGTAGTTTGAGAAATATTCGTTCGAGCTAATTTAGTTGTAAAATTTGTTCGTTGTGTTATATTTTCGTGGGTAAGCTGTACCCACGAAAATATCTTACCCTCGAATTTTGTTTGCACTGTATATTAATTTCTGCCCACGCGTGATCACATTGGCGACTGCGATGCAGAGGCCCATATATGGCATCGAGCAGATTTCAAAGAATAAACAACTTACCAATTTACTGACGTCAGAGTCCCTCTCGGAATCAGTTAAACCATCCTTAAGTTGAAAAGTTGAACAGAATGTTCATTTCGACAAATTAATGACCACGTGGAACAGGTGAACCACGCAGTGTCATGTGGCCACTCAGCACTTTTCAAGTTCTATTATATTCGAGTGGTAAAAACTCTACCTAGGAAAAGTCTTCCAGCCACACAAGACCTTGGTACAGGTGAACTACTTGGCTAATAGTATTATTACTAGACAGATGCTACAGCATCGTGGGGCGAGCCTGAGTGCGTATTTTACGTAAGAAATAATCTGATACTCCAGCGAAGCTTGTCATGATAGATACGACGTTCAAGTCAATGAATGTGTAACGACGCACACGAGGTCTCAAGTTGACATCACATGTGCAGAAAGACTTAATTCTTATTGTTGCACACTTAGTTTTGTACTTTGCACGTGGTAGCACATTTTATCAGCTAATCTTACTTCTCTTTCCTGTGGTGTTTCTTCTGCTTGTCTAAATATATACAGTTCTTGTCTCCTACGCAGCCTCTCTTGTCTATCCATCACGTGCGAATATCACTGAGTAGACTAAACTCAACCAAATATGAAGCATCAGTAAACTCAACTCGCTATTGTCCACGACACGAACGACCCTACCAACCAAATATGGAGCATCAGTAAACTCAACTCGTTATTGTTCGTGACACGAACGACCCTACCAACCAAATATGGAGCGTCAATAAACTCAATTCGTTATTCTCCGCGACACGAACCAAATATGGCACGTAAGTAGAATGCACTCGTTATTCTTCGCAACACGAACGACTGTACCAATCAAATAAGGAGGGTTAATAAACTGTGTTTGTTATCTTTTGCGACATGAACAATTGTACCAACCAAATATGGAATTTGTTCGCTTTTCGTCGGAGTTGTTTGTATACTCGAAACGACAGTACCAACCAAATATGGAAATCGTTTGCTTTTTCTCGTAGTTTGTATACGTGACGACCGTACCAAGCTTCTCGCTAGTGTGGGGCTCGCTCAGGCTCGCCCCAATTATTAGCTACTATCATTATACGTATGGTATAGCGATTAGGCAGCCGTTATGTATGTGAATTAATCGTGGTATTAATTTTCGTGTAACTAATTTTCGTGTAACTAATTTTCGTGGGTAGCTAGTACCCACGAAATATTCTTACTGTCGAATATTTCTCAAACTACGGTATTAACTGAATTGAATATTCACACTTAAGGAGGCACAGTACAGTTATCACATGGCTTCAGTAATTAGCACTACATGGCTTCAAACAAATTAGTTTAATTGTCACTAGCGCCTGTCACGCAAAATGAACTACACGATTAACTACACTTGCTTGTAAAAAGGCCGTTGTTTTAACGAAATACAACACAAACAATGTACAACTCTACCTTTACTCCCATAATGAACGCTTAGCTTGCTTGCATTTATTCTTCGTGAATAAGCGCGTAAACAACATCTCCGTATAAATTTGTATATTCGCGTAATTTCGATTAACATGCATTACAAATCGGGTATGCATGCTATTTTTGGAACTACGTCGTCATTTTTGAATCGATAACCTTCAAAATTTTGGTCGAAAGAAAGGGATACAATAGCTACAAAAGTGCAGAAGCCGATTTCAAATTGAGCGAAGTATGGTGAAATGGCGATGTGACAAAGATGGGCTTAATTGGCCTCAGAAAAGCGACTAATGGATTCTTTAAACTAGACTGAAGAAGCAAAAAGTATTTCCGCTGTTTGATTTCAACTACCTTGCATAGACTATATACAAAAAGTTAGCAAGTTTTGCGCAAGCTGTCGAGAGTAGTTCTAACTAAAAGATTAAAGCAAGACAGCGCCATAACTAGTGAAAGGGTTTAGATATAAGCTTCGGCTTAACTTTATATTGCTACTTACCTTCAGATTATTGTTTATACACAGCCATAAATTCATAGGATTATTGTACAGATTTTTTGGGACCGCCCATGCTTACTGTATTGTGCCTCCTTAACTATGCTTTGTGTGTTTCAGGTTTCAGTGCTTGGGAAATGTGCTTGAAACTAATGGAGAACGGCTTACTGGCCAAGCCCACCCACAGTGACATAATAAGACTGGCCCCTCCATTGATTATCACTGAAGATCAAACCAAAGAGTGTCTTGATATCATCATCAAAACTATCAATGGGTTTTGAAGACAGTTTTGACAAATAGCTATATATAGTTAGCTACATGGACAGAATTTGTATGTAATAAATTCACCACTTTTGTTAATTATATTACCTGTGTTATTACAAGCAAGCCAATTAATGCTTCCCCACCCCTTGAAAGAACCCTGTTATTTAGAAAATAAATCAATCAGCGTGTGTCAAGTGCCCTACAACTTGAGCTTCTCCAGCCCTGCAAAATATATTATGTTAGCTATCATCATTCAAGGGACACTGCACTGTTAAAATTCAGGAGTTGTCATAACACTTCCAGGAGGAGTAATTCTAAAGTCTGAAAACAACACCTTTTTTTGGACTTGAAGCTACCCCTCTTAGTGGAGTTAAGTTTACTCCTCTGGGAATCATCAAGGTAACTCTATAGGTTTTCTCATACTCCTTTTCCTCGGTGTAATTTCTTGTAATTATGTATAATATTATATAATTATAATTATTTAAATCTTGTAACAAATACATGTGTTAAATAAGGTTGTAACTAGCTATACAAATGTAACAGTTGTTATTTTGTTCCACTAGCTGACTCCTTGCAGATGGTCTATAGCACTAATAGTTTGTAGAGCACTGTTACTCAGCTTTGCTGAAAGTGGTAGATTCAGCAGTGCCTTTTCCACAAACAAATACATGTTGAGGCATTCTGATGGATATACAATATCCACGATGTAGTACCATGTCATCAAAATTGCCACTGCCTTCCATAAACTGCTTATGTCTGCAACCACACTTTTTTCCACCACAATCAGGTACTGTTCGACATGACAAATATCTTCTCCTGTATTGATCTTTTTAAAAACTATGTGTAAACAGTATTTGGATAGCTCACCTACGCATAAAACATAAGGGTTGTTTCCATGCTCAGAAATTGCCTTCGTTATGTCTGCACCATCCTATACATACACAATGATAATATAATTAAAGTCTGCATGGCAGTTTTATTATACTTACTTCTAAGAAATCCATAAAGTACTTTTCACTTGCTTTGCATTTGGAATTTAACAACCTGCACAGTACCTGAAAGCTCAAAACTCCCAAGCATTCTAAGAAAAATTGGATGATAGCTAGAGGCATTTGAGTATAATAATTTACCTTACCATTTGGAATATCATTTTGCTTCTGTGCTATGAGGTCTTTTATACTGACCTTATTGAGGAGCGATGCATATGGCAAAATCTTTGGTTGCCATTTGTGCCAATTTAAACTTATCGTATCTTCTGGTGAATCTACCTGGCTGGTTATTTGCTTGAATTCATCCATAATCTGTCAGTAATAAAGTGATAAATATACCATGCAGTTGTATAGAGCTACTTAATGGTTACTCACAATTTTGCTGTTACGCAAATATGGAAATTGCTCTAAAATTTCTGGAGCTTGTGGCTTTGAATCTCTTATCCATGTGATTCTCATGTTCCTTGTTTCCTGCATCAACTTCATTGCCACTTCAATTCTGCTGCTTTGAACAGGATGCTTCTTCATGTACTGAATATGCCTGTTATAAGTCACAGTATCCAGTGATTGTTCTGAACCATGTACAGCGGCTGTTTTACTGGCAGCTGGATGCTTTATTTCCAATCGAAGCTTCTTAATTGGTGGAGGCTTAGAAAGAACCAGTCCTAGTCTGGAAGGAACTTTCCGTATATTCTTGAATCTTGTTCTTAATTGTCCTTCTATTGTTTGCTATGAAAATGTGAATATAGCAACTATGCATAATACTTTTATATATACTTACATAACCCGTTCCTATCATTGTATCTGATAACATAGGAAATTGCCGAATTACTTTAGAAGCGACCACCTGGTACTGGTTGTTTGTTGGAAAAAGACAGTGGTCGAGCATCCGAGCTGCTACCTCTCTAACCACATGATTTCGCACTTTTGGTGTAATTTGTTTTTTTTCCATCCTCATTATTTCAATGTCAAACTGGCGTGGAACTTGGAAATCATCTTCCCACCCCAGTGCTCTTGCAGGCACATTTGCATGAATACTTGTTGAGACATCCTCCTATAATATACAATATGAATATTTAGCTAATATTTATCTTTTATTTTTTTTATACCTCTGCAGCAACTGATGGTACCTGTTCAGCATTTGTACATTCTCTACCAGCAGGTTCTGTACTCTGCATTTATATTTGACAATACACTGATGACAAATTTTGTCAGTTATGAATGATATTATACCTCTAGGTTTGTCTGTTCAAAGCTGACATCATCAAGCTCATTGTTGTCACTGTGCACATGGTTATTCTGTTGCTCTATACTTGAGCATGTTTCACTGGAGTCAAGGCCGCTACACTCAGGTGTAGCCATAATATCATTGTGAACTTCAAAACTCTAATAGAACAACCATCGTTGTACCAGTTATTTAGCTGTAGTTTTTTATATAGCATATGTATATATTTGATACTCAGCTGAATATATATAAATAGCTAATTAATTAATTACTTTCTTAAATTCCTTCAGTAAGTGGCTTAATAGCCGTCTGTCACCAAGAGCAGCCAGGCCCAGTTCTTTAAAGTTTTCTTCTGTAAGCAAGGACAAAACCTTGCCGTTAATTTTGTTACTGCGAAACACTTTCACTACTTCTTCGTCGAAGCTGTTGGTCGTAAGGAAGTCACTGACATCAGATACGCTCCAATTCTCCATAGTTAACCGACCGTTTTATGTTTCCCCCATAGTAACGTGCAGCTCCACCTTCTGATTGGCCACAGTTGTGATAACGTCATCCTACCAGCGCTTGTGCTACGTGATTGGGTACCTTTGCCGCATTACGTACACACTCAGTTTCTCCTCCCATAGCGACGTCGGCCCGTGGCCACTTATTACCTACCCTAGCAGCCCCAAGGCATATAAGATAATTACGTAAGTACATATATTTCTGTTATAATGTACATAATTAGTAAACAAAACCACAAATGTAACATACATGTGTACATTAATTTGATAGAATGGTACATTTCAACTGTCCTATATGTGGCAATTGTCGTCTTCCTACTCTACAACTTGTGTTACAACATGTTTCAAGAATCCATGCTAGTTCTCCATCATTTTCCATCACCTGTGGCTTAGATGGATGCCTGCGAACATACAAAAATAATGGATCCTATCAGAAACATGTTAAAAAGATACATTCGCGTTACTTAAATATGGTTGCAGAATCAGAAAGTGCTGCTTTAGCTGACACATCAGTGGACAACTATCCTGAGTATTTCAATGATGATTACAACTTCATTGATGATTGTGAACCCATTCCAAGTGATTTATCAACAGCTGAATTACAAAGAAAAAAACAAAAAGCTAAATGGATTTTAAAAATTCGGGAGACTAATATGTTGACACAAACCTGTACAGAAAATCTATTAAGTGACATCACTGATATATGCACAAATATTGTTGAAGATCTTAAAGCAGACATAGTACATAAGCTAACATCTGGACCGATAACACTACCATCAATTGTCATCGAAGAAATAAGTGAAACATTTGACAATGAAATTTATAGGCAACCTTTTGTAGGCCTTGAAACACAGTACAAACAGTTACAGTTTTACCGAAAGCACTTAAATTTTGTGGTAAGAAATATTATGATGCGTACGTATGTATTAAAGATGAGACAACACATGATGCATCAATGTATTACAATCTTATCACTTAACTCACAATTCACAAACTATAGCAAGACGGTGTGCGGATTAAATGTGTGAAAAGCCAGTGTATCCTATCCTGTATACGCTCCTAATATGTGCTACAACATCACATTAATAATTAGATTACCACTTTTGACACCTTAGATCAATGGAAACCACAGGGATATATTTCAAATATGCCCATTGTAGGGGTCAGCGATTGTGGCATCATCATTCTAGAGCATATAATGTGACTGTCCGAGTGAAAATCAGCCTAGTTTACACTTCTAAATTTGCCACTTCTGAATCAGTTCTTTATAGCTTTTGTTAGAAAAGATCTACTGAGTTAATATTTGCAGCATTAGTACGTACTGTAGATAGACACACCATTACTGAAAATTTGAGATTTGTGTAACATTCCAAAACGCTTTACAGGTCATTAACCAGGCAAAATCAGAGGTGTGAACTAAGTTGGTTTTTCACTTGGACGGTCACATATAATATAATTAGTGCTGGGCGATAGTGACAATAGTACAATATATCATGATAGCAAATTACTATCGTTAGCATGATAGTTGCTAAAATGACTATCGCAATTAATCACTTTTTGGGGAAGCCAAGGTTTTTCATGAACTCCGTAACTCCGGTGCCAAATCCTACCCAAGAGCATGCATCTTTTCATACATGTCAAAGTTTACACTTTGGTTTTGGGCCACCAAGGGGACTTTATAAGGCCATAATTTGCTAAAGGCTTCGAATTGAGCATTAAAATAACTTAGGTCACACTAAAACTCCAGCTTACTCAAGTTTAATAATAAAAAATAAAAACTTTAATACAAAACTATAATACATGTTTTCATTTTAAGGAGCCAGTAGAGCAAGTATTTGGGAGTCATTACCAGTGGAAAACTATTCAAGGTATAAGGAAATTGGTATTGATCAAAGATTCCTTTCAGTATATACCAATAATTGATGTGCTTCAAACAATGCTGAACAATGATACAATATTTGAAGAGGTAAAATTTGACACTAGTACTACGTATAATACACATTCGTAAAATTTTAGGTTATGTGTGGACACCATCGAGATGATAACATAGTTGAAGATTTCTGCGATACAGTACATGCAAAAGTCCATCCCTTGTTTGGTAGAGATAAAACAGCATTGCAGCTATTGCTGTTTTTTGATGATTTGGAGGTGTGCAACCCAATAGGATCAAGCAGAAAAAAGCACAAAATAGGTAAAAATAGCACAAATACCATATCATGGCTTATTTGGTTAACCCTTTAACCGTCAGAACCGCCATATGGTGGTTTGGTCTAACCGCGGCATAGATTGGACAAAGAGTTAAAACTTTCATTGCACGTTTTATTGTCCAATGTGCCTATCCTAAAAAGTTGACACCCCGTGAGGCCAGCTAAACCATTTGCGGATGTCAGACGCCTTCACGGACTATTGTGCACTTGTTACATGCTACAACAAACTTTGTAGTACAGTTGAGCTGAAGTTTTATTGTTGTTCAATTGTTGTTTAACTATATAGAAGAAGGCCAGATAGTCTATCTGTAAATTACAATTGGTTTATATATGCGTAAAACATTTTTTGTGCTTTAAAGTTACATATATTTTTGTATCTTGTGGTTTGCAGTAGCCCAAATGTAATCTAAGTGAATTACATTATTCCTTAGTGTATAGTGAACGATTTAGTATAATAGTTTTTGTGTATGTGTATAATATAATAGTGTATGTGGAATGGTTTGTCTGTAAAATGCATTTTCAGCACATTAATACACGTGCGCGCACACATGCGCCATCACGTCGTGATATAGTATCGATATCAAACTTTTAGTTTAAGCGCACTCGTTGTGCGCTAGTTAAGAATGTTGTGCGCTAGTTAAGAATTACATTGACTGACGCCCAGTGAAGTGTATTCGATACATCAGACGTGCTAATCGGGTACATTACTCAGTGTGTTTGGTGGAATCAATAAGCGTTCGACAGGTGGCTACTATCCACAAAATGTGGCCAAGAATGCAGGCGCATGCTCGTTCGAAATAAATAGAAGCGGTTCGTCGTCAAGGAAGCTTAGCATAGTGCTAAAAGCAGGAACGGAACAAAATAGAATGGAACCAATTAGGGCACGTGCCTATATTAAATTGGTGGTTTTTCATTCTAAACCCAGTTGGCAGAGTCCTCACATCATGTTTTACACGTGTAGCTATCTGACTATTACTCCCGTACAGCAAATAAAATACAATCTTAGAACACACACGTGACATTCTATTTAAGGCTCACTGTCAAGTTGCTGGCTTAAACTTTACACAATGAGGTACAAGTTTTCAATTATCTGTGTGGGAGTTTCCAGTATACCGCCACCTTAACCAAATAAATAATATACACATACATAGATGTACACTAAGAATGTATATTGATCTAATGGGTAATTTGAATACTATAAATGAACTTTATGATTTTATGTAGTTTACATTTAAATCAGCCATCTTATTGCAGTATACCATATACGGCAAACATTTAAGGGGGAAAACTTTTGTGATTGGAATAGAAAATGCGGTAGCAGCTTCTTTTAATAATGAATGTCTATGGCTAGTTAACTATTCGCCGTAAAACATTTGCGGTAGGGTAAAGAACCGCGAAAACTACAAAAGTTTTCCCCCTCGAATGTTTTGGTATCAGTGAAACACGAAATATTCCTATATTTTACATTACAGGTTGTTTTTACTTTACAATTGCCAATTTGCCTCCAAGAGTACGAGCCAGGTTAAATGCAATTCAAGCCATAGCATTTGCAAAATCAGAGTATATAAGCAAGTATGGAATCTCCAATGTACTAAAATGTATAACCAAAGATATAGGAAAATTGGAAAATGTAAGGTATCAGAAATAAATACACTTTTGATTTTCACTTACGTACATTAGGGAGTCACTTTTAGCACAAGTCAAGGAGACATAGTACTACACGGCACCATTGTATGTTTCTCTGGAGACAATCTTGGTAGCCACAGTGTTGGGGGATTCAAAGGTAGCTGTACTGCTTTACGCCCTTGTCGACACTGTATGGTTGCCTACAATGAAATGAAACATAAGGTATGATAAATTGTATTATAATAATAATAGAAGAAACTCTCGATATATGGGCCAAAACACACAGCGCTAATTTATAATGCAAACATTAAGTTATTGTATGTGCTACATGCGGATGCAAGTGATTCTAGAAGCAATGAAAACGAAGCTCTCAAACATCTAGACTCTGCATAAACATCATAATTCATATGGACACTTTTTGCATAGGTACTACTATATTTTATTGACTGAACTTAGCGTAGTGTGTTTGTACAGGTTGTATCGAGAGTTCGACACTCTCCTCTCTCTCTTCTATTATTATAATTTATACACTCTTGGTGTTTAATGCACAATTGCAATGTTCAATAGACATCATTAGACCAATGTGAATTAAGAACACCAGAAAAACACGATGAACATTGTGCAATGTTGCAAGATTCCAAAGATCCATCATTTCATTCAACTACTTATGGAGTAACAGAACAATCTCCTTTAAATACCTTACAATACTATCATACGTGTAACTTTGGGTTACCTCCTGATGCAATGCATGATTTATTTGAAGGATATGTCAAGCTCTGCACCAACCTATTGATAAAACAATTAATTGAGATTGACAGATATTTTAAATTGCTTGATTTAAATAATGCCATTCAAAATTTTAAGTATAGCTCATCAGAAGCAAAATCTAAGCCAACCATCATAACTGCTAAAGAGATGTCCACACAACATATGACTCTAAACCAGAGTGGTAAGTATGTATTCCAATGTATAATCACTAGCATAAATATAGAAAAAAATATAAACAAGTTGATGTTCTACCATCTAAAAACCAGGCGATGTCTAAGTTAAACCACTGTTAATCAACTGCTATTCAGTGTATTGTAATAGTAATTAATGACGTCACGAGTAAGTCATGTGAGCAAAGACTCATCACTAAGGAGCACATAGCAACGCATACAAATTTAATTCTTTTGTTTAAACCGACTTTATACTCCAGTACTTTAGTGATAAAACTTTTAAAAAGTAGTACAAAGTTGTTTTATGCCAAAATTCTTACTGTAGCACTATAGGCTAGTCTTGTATCATAAGCTCCGCAACCCGCACGGCACGCCCACTTTCAAAACTGAAGCGCTCCGTCTTGTTAGTAATGTACAGCTGTTCAAACGGCTTTTACTATGGAATGAACGGCTAATACTGCATTACCTTGTTCTTATTCGGCTGTTACTAACGACGCGCTTCGTTACTAAGGCCCCGCCCATCAGTAATATCTATAGCAAGTGTCATAGAAAAGCAGTAGGACTTATTTGATTGGTTATTCAGGCTTCATTTCACATGAATAGTTTTTAATAGCCTGGGGGGCGGACACACACACACACACACAAACACACACACACACACACACACACGCATACCGACGTTTTCACGAAAACGATTTCAAGAAACCAGGCACACGCCTGGTTTAAAATGTCTATGTATGTGTGTACCTGCATAATAGTTAAGGAGGAATTTCAACTCCTTATGAAAACATAACATGGTGAAAATTGTGTATTAAATTTCTCATTATATATATAGCATCACAAATGTGGACACTGGCACGGTTACTACCACTTATGATAGGAAAGCACATACCCGAACAACATGAGTACTGGTGTCATTTTCTACAGCTCCTTGACATTATTGAATACGCTGTGTCACCAACTGTCCACAGTTACACTCCAGCATATCTTGCATTCCTGATAAAGGACAATCTTGAAACCTACAAAAAATTATATCCTGAAGCTAGCTTTATACCAAAAATGCATTACTTAGTTCATATACCACAATATTTGGAAAGGTATTTATACACAAAATAATAAATTATGGCATCCTAATTGTGAATGTATGTATATGCAGACTTGGACCACTTGTACGGTACTGGTACTGGACAATGAGATATGAAGCAAAACACCAGCATTTCAAACGTCTTGCAAATAGCATTGGTAATTTTATTAACATCTGCCATACTTTAGCTATACGTCATCAATGCTACCAATGCTACTATCTCACCGATAACAAAGCTTTTCAAACACAGATTCAGATTGGTCCAGAAGGTAATCACAAATGAACTTGTTGTGGTAATAACTTGTTTTTATACCACAGGTAATAAAGATGATCTTCTAGAATTTTCAGAGCTTATACAAACAGTAACACAAGGAAATATATTCTGGTATGAATTTGCAAGTGTAATTTAAAAGAAGTCTAAAATTATCACTGTAGCACAAAACATGCTATAATGAATGGAACAACCATTATGCCAGGCTACATTATAATAACTTCTCCTGAAAATGACGAAAACATTCAGTTTGGAGAAATCAAAAGCATTGTGACAACAGAAGACAAAAAGATATTATTGTGCATTTACGAATGTGAAACACTCGGATACCAACCACATTTCCATAGCTGGGAAATAAAAAAATCCTGCACAAAAAATGTAGTAATTTGCACAGATAAATTAACTCGTCAAGTCTTTTATCCACGCATAGCTACTGCACAAACTTACTTCATAACACTGAAATTTGCAATATAATGCAATTTATTTCATACTATTTCTTCTAATTTGTCTACATATGTGTATCGTTGAACCATATGTGTTTCATATGCACATGTGAAATTTGAACATATTTTATGCATAATCAAGATTAAGGAATGTTTGGTAACAAAAAATCTACTGATGAATGTTACTAAAACGAATGAATATTCGAATGTTACAACATTTGTTCATGCCCTAGTAGCCATGAATGCAAAAGGGGATCGATAACCAACTCCATCACAGGCTTGCAGTACACTAAGACATATAGTGGCACTTATTAGAACAGAAATATTTCATTAAGTTAATATCACATCTAATTTGTGTCCACAAAAAACCTTGTTATACAGCCTACACTTGTAGTTCCTTGTGTAATAACAAAGATATTTTAAAACATAGCATGCATAGTACAGAAATTACTAAAACCACTAATTCCTAAATTTCTAAAATTTGGTTGAATACGTCTTGCCCTATTCTGGACTGCACACGGATTGTGTGTCTGAAGTATTTGATTGCTATGTCAAAGACTAGTCTCGCGTGGCCAGACCGCTATTTCCGCGCAGGGCGTTTATCGCTTGCAGTATAAGCACCCGCGCAGAAAAGGGTCTGGGCGCTTTCACAGTGTCAACTCGTACTGAGGCCAACAGATTTTGTCGGGCATTGATTGATTACACGTGACACGTTGATTGATTACACGTCACATAAACTTAAGCACACAGGGCTATTACAAAGTTAATATATCGACACATTTGAAGGTGTGAAAACCAAGTCAGCACTGTGAAACCTCCCAGACCCTTTTCTGCGCGGGCGCTTATACTGCAAGCGATAAACGCCCTGCGCGGAAATACCGGTCTGGCCACGTGAGACTAGTCAAAGACATCTAAAGTATTACCTAACGTACTTGGTGACATTTATCTAATAGCCACAGCCCTTAAATAGTGGCCACTGGACACATGTTTCCTTAAGCCTAATCTCTATTAGAGGAGGTTGGACACAATATTAGCGCTATTCACATTGATTGCATTTTAATTACATATTTTCGCATATTTTATATTAAAATGGTGGATAACACACACGAAAGTAACAAGTTTGTTCAAGTTGCTGCTCTAGGGAAAGCAAAATCATAAATGTATATTGCCTAGTTTTCCTATCTTTAATGCAATTCTATAAGAAGTATGTAATAGTGTCACTCTCTTCTGACGTTTATATGAAGTTGAAAATGTGCTGGAGAGCCCCTTGGATGCTTTTTCGTCCCAATTCTCTTCCCTGTCTGACTTAACTTTGCAATCTACCTTCCCCATTTCATGCCAATCTAAGCTCACGTGACTAAATATTGCTTTCATCACTTGTATCGAATGAAAATGGCAGGGTCTGCTGGAGTTCGTTACACCATTGATTTTAAAATGAGATGAGCCATTAAATAGTACATAGTTTTTTGGTGACTTAGTTTGCTCATAGATAATATACTCCCCTTATGGATATGAAACTGCGGCGCGCGCCTA
The DNA here is from genome assembly GCA_963930835.1 of Spongia lamella. Classification (NCBI taxonomy): domain Eukaryota; kingdom Metazoa; phylum Porifera; class Demospongiae; order Dictyoceratida; family Spongiidae; genus Spongia; species Spongia lamella. The sequence continues at coordinate 5,839,729 of OZ005752.1, read as the reverse complement.
TACATTTTCCGTTGAAGGTCCTGGTAACATGCAGGTTTCGCGCCTCCATGAAGATAGTTGTCGATAAGCTACCCAGCGTGTAATATCTCTTCTCTTTTTGTACGTTTCCGCCTTCAACGTTTTGTAAAATTAATTGTTTTACTCCGAAATGAGTAGACATGTTCTTCAGTTCCGTAGTGAAATAAGGTTTGTGCACATATACAGCTCTACCAATAGCTTATACGGGGTATGTTGTGGTTCTTATATGTGGCCTTAAAGTGTAGAATGCATTGAGCAAGCAATTGAGTCCTTGTCGGTAGAGAAACTTAAGTTTTTCATGTTTAAATGTAAATTGACCCTGGTGTCGTTTGGGCACATATTCTCGAAGAGCGTACAGGCTACGCTGTTCAAAATAACAGGGATTACTATTTACACTATACTGTGTGCAATGCTATATATCATAAAACACAATATCCTTTGAAGAGAATGGCACAACGCTCGAAATGAGGGACAACATTGCATGCTGTTAACATCATTTGTTTCCTTGTTTGTTCAAAAAACCTTGCATAGTATAGTTCACAAGTTCACTGTTTCTTGAAATATTTCTTGCAGTAAAGTAACTAAAGTTCTTTCGAGTCTTTGTAGGGATTCTCGAATGATTAACTGCCATTTTGTCTGGCCGGCTGTACACATGCCGGAAAGGGGGCGCGAAACCAGGTTAGTTCCGGTGGCGCTTAGCAGTTTCATATCCATAAGGGAAGTATATTATCTATTGTTTGCTTTATGTACAAAAACCTATGACTCACGTGAACGGGTCCAACCTCCTCTGGGCAAAATCCTTACAGGCCTTACCAAGCCCTCTGAACACCATTCCTAACATGTATAAAGTGCAGTTGTCGGATCAACTGACATATATGCACAAACTTACTTCTGTGATCATATAAGTCAGTAGAGGGGGCGCTTATAAATAAGTAAATGGGTGCTAATCAATAATCTCTGTTTAAAGATTTGTCGATTGTGGGATTCTGTTTGCCATGTAAGACTACAGGTGCGAATCTTTGAGTTCGGTTGTTATTTGAGTTTCGTCGTTCTTCCACTCAGTTTGGAATTTGTTCTCAAACTGGTCGTAGTAGCTACAGGGTGCCGCTGTCTTGCTATGTTCACAGAAGGCAACTCATGGACTCTTTATATGGACACTGAAAACTCTTGCACAAGCCCTTCTTACAACTTTGCTTACCTTGGCTATTATTACAGAAAGTGCATGGCGGCGAGTTTTCGTGTCTAACGGAACTGAGCCATTGTAGCCACTTTCCTTTGTTAGAGGCTTGATTGATGGCCTATCAATGTTTTCTATAGATTTATACAGTACGTTTAAAGGTGAGGACAAGGTTACTTTATAAAGAGAACAAAAGGCTACTTTAAAAATTAGCGCCTATAAAATTATTTACTTAACCAAACTGACCCGCAGATTTTCGAGCGCCCCCTCTACTGACTTGTATGATCACAGAAGTAAGTTTGTGCGTATATGTCAGTTGATCCCAGTTGTCAAGCTAGTATACCACTCGCCCGATCTCTAACATTTTAAGGTGCGCATTAAATGATTGCTACCAATAAGTTTTCATCATAATACAACATAATACACTCACCAAGGTTTTGACAATATCCATATAACGCCCATGCAAGGAAAGCACCTATCTCAGCCCGTATACATGGAGCAACGTGGCCCTTTTGATGCGGTGCGTTAAAATGAATAAACCAGCTGTTTGACGTGTTTGGATTTTGTCATAATATTATACGCACGTGCGTATCGTGAAAAGGAAGTATCTAATGTAGCTAGAAAGTATATATCTATAAAGGAAGTATTTATTTAATGTAGCTATATATTATATATGCACACACACATTATAAGGCGGATTCTACTCCTTCTGGGGGGATAAATGTGTTGTACTCCAGTTGTAAGGGTTCGCGTAACTCCAGTGGTCGGTGTAAAACAATTATTCCTGTAAAAGAGTAGCAGTAACTCCATATAGAAGGATAACTACAACTATCAGGAGTTTCGTGAACTACCCATTTTTAACAGTGTGCAGCTACTATTTAAAAACCCAGCTAACGTTTACGGTTATTACTAACCCTTAGGTAAATTATTATGAATGATTAGCTGAACAGATGTGACTATAAGCTAATAGCTAAATCTTTGATGAACCTCTATAATCCAATGTGATGAGGTACTGAGTCTGGGCCAAGGGGGGGGGGGGGGGGTAAAGTGATTTTGTCATGCGAAAACCAACTTTGTGCATTTGATTTGAAGTCATTCGTATTAACTATAGCAAATTTATAATTCCAGTTTGACTATCTATGTTTCAGTTTCAGTTTGACCTGAGCACAGTAGTAAAACAGGCTATGACCTCAGTAGTAACTGTCGACATTCAGTGTACTATATGCAGGTATCAATAGTACAATGCACATATCATTGACACCTAAGCTGTGATAATGCAGATACCAATAGACAAACTGTGACATGGCTTTTCAATATCAGAGTCAAGAGATATCTTTGCTACTAGCAGCAATGGATGAGTTTGAGGGAGAGTTAAGTAACCACAAGTATCTAAAAAGCTGATATGTTTAGCTGTAAGTGAGCTATACCTTTTAAATTAGTCAAGATGTAGCTATGTATCTGTCATTGTACTACATGGCCATGGGCAGGTACCAATGTTCTGTACAAACCGAGGGGTCCAAAACTCTGTACTGGCTTCTAGAAATTTCAAAATCTTTAAAATCCATATTTTCTGGATATTGAAGCAATGTAATTATAAATATTTTAGAAATCTAATCAAATTTTGAAATATATCTAAGCTGAAGTTTTGGACCCCTTAATTGGTATGAACACATTACAACCCATCATACTTTTACTTAGAGGATGGAGTATAGCTATATAATACAGATCTTCAAGGTGCATGCTGCAAGTACTGTAATAAGTATATAAGTAATGATAGGCAAAGACAATTTACACAGCAAAATGGAGGAACATGGATTCTGGATTTTTAGTGATCCGTGTTCCTCCAGTTTTGCTGCTTAAATTGCCTTTGCCCATCATTACACAATACTTATTAGCTGGAAAAGCTGTAGCTAGCTAGCTAGCTACTAGTAGCTGAAAAATTAAAGCTGTAGCAAAAATGAAAGAACATGCTGAGAGTAGTGGACAAGTACACATTCATACTCATCAAGTTGAGACTAAGTAGCAAGCTACTTCCAAGTGAAAAGTGTGCCTTGCACAAAAACTTTACCTATTATGCTGGCATTATGCTTGATACTTTTACCATCCTATTATACGCTGGTATAATAGGCTCAAGCCTATTTCACTATCTGGTATGGAAGTTAGACTAAGTGCATCTTTTAGAGGTTGTACGGTGGTGTCCTAGCTAGCTAGTATAGCTACATCTGATTATGAATCTGCCGCATGCTTTTGACCACTGGATTTTGATAGCATGCATAGCTACAACAAAGAAGCAGGAAGATACGGCTATAACTGCATGCGTGTGATTTTTATATACGTATATATATGTATTAGTTAAACCCTGCCACGAGTAGGAATGTAGGATATCCTTGATATTACACGAGGCTGAGTGTTAATATCTAGGATATCCTACGAGTGCAGGTGGGGTTTAACTAGCTGTCTTCTATCCCACAAAGGAAGCATGCTTTTGATGTTACCACTGACTTGTAAGGCATCAACAGTTTGCTTTTGATTTATATCAACACTTTATGGCTTGATGCATATGTTAGCAGCTATGCCTTTGAGGTGTGTTAACACTCCATGGCTTGGGGTATAATATGTGACCGGATTTGCGAAAAGGGGTCTTATACATGCATCCGATTTTGCAAATTATCCGATTTTGCAAATTTAAGGATGTGTAACTCAGCTCATGTTTGACTTACAACTTTGAAATTTGGTACCTGGCCTTTCCTATCATTGTGGTTATACAATAGAAAATTTCAGCTAAATAGCTCACTCACAAATGAAGTTATGCCTCTTCAAAGTTGCAAAATTGGATGTGTGTATAAGACCCCTTTTCGCAAATCCAGTCACATATTATGTTATAGATATACCCCATGCATGGTATATGTTAGATATAGCTACCCCAGTAAAATCCTTTGAAGTATATGGCTTCAGTGGGATAGAAATGTTATAATAAATTTATGCATGTCATATAAGACAGCTTATATAGAGTAGCTAGCTACATACCCAACAATTGAAATAGTTTGGTCCAGCACTTTAATGTGGCCTCCGCTCAGTGGACCACAAACTATTTAAATTTTAAAGAACAAAGGTATAGCTATTACCAATTGAAGTAACTAGACTAAACTATTTCAGCTAAGTGACTGTTGGTACTCAAATATAATTTGGTTTCAAGAGGGTGGGGTCAAGAGCCTCCTGTGACCTAAGCTGGTCTATCCATCCATACATTTGTGTACACATGCTCTGCAGTGCATGCACGTGTGCGAGTACACCTTCATGAGCCATATACGTATGTTGGGTTGTTAGCTAGTCCGGCGTAGCCGACCCTTCTTAAAAAATAAAAGGGTCTGGTCTGCCTAGCACCTAGCACTCCTGTAACATTATGAGAATCCTGTAAAACCAATCAGATCACTGCATTGTTAATTAGCGCATAACTCGTACGAATTTTTTCGGTGGTATAGCCAATCAGGTTTGTTGCTCTTACCATTAGTTATATCGCAACCACAGCCTAAACAGTAAGTCAATGCAGAAGCCATGATTGATCATGATTGTTAATCGATATTACGAAACACACGGAATTCGACGTAATACCATAAATATCGCGATACTAGGCAGACCAGACCCTTTTATTTTAAGAAGGGTCGGCTACGCCAGACTAGTTGTTAGCTACAGTAAGACCAGTCATAAACCAAACAGCCATTATGGAGCCAATAGCCAGTTCCGCTCTGCGGTGTTCTGCTATTCATAGTAGAGCCTAGTCTGGCACAGCCAGACCCTTTTACGCGCTCGCTAAATTATTTTGGTGGGGCGCTCGCCCATCCGTTACGCGATGGAGTCTGGCTGCGCCAGACTAAGTAGAGCCAGCCATAGATTATAATATATAGTCTATGAGCCGGCGGAGCTAACGTGAACTGCAAATCAGTGTCACTATAGGTCAAGAGCTGCATGTATCAGGGCCGTCGGAAGCAATTCAATTGTGGTGCGGCCCAAAAAAGGAAAGCACCAATTATTAAAATTTTATCATTATACTCAGTGGCAGTCACTTGATGCCCGGGTACACAATTTTTTATAATACACTATATAGCTATAGCTATCTTTACCATGCTGGTTCATACGTGCGTTTATTAATAGTTGTTGTTATCAGGTGCACGGCACGACACAACTAGCTATAGCTAATCTAGTGTAACAGCATGAGGTGTATAACTAATGCATAAACTATACAAACTGCTTGAGCCATTCTACGAAATATAGTGCATGAATTATTAACTATCGATTGTGGGAACGCATCCAGATGATCACGTGTGCCACACATACATCTAAGCTACGAGCAAGACTTCCTTCCTTCACTGATATCAGCCACATAAAGGCAACAATTGGTGCTCCAGTCTTGTAGTTACTACTGCTGTAGAAATTCAAAAGCTACGCCTGACGTCTTTTCTCGAAAAACATCTTTTACGGGGTTAGTCTCACATACATCCACAATTTCTCCATTTCCATACGTAGACAAGGACGGTTGACGCGCGGTTATCACGTAACTCTTCTAGCCACGTTGCATATCGTTGGCGGGTTCGACCGTTGGAATCACACAATGAGCTGTATAAACGGGAGTGAAGAAAACAAAGCTTAACTAATTCAGTCACTTACTTGTATTTCTGTAACTCTCCTTAAAAGTTGAACCGTGTATTTCTTCTATGGCCATTTCGCAAATTTCCAGTACTGCCTCGCCTCCATTTTGAAAAATTTAAATGCATATCTCGTGAGCTATTTTAATTCTAATGAATTCAGTCGGAGTGTTATCAAGTGTTTCAGTCCTGTGCATAATTTATGTTTTAGCAGCAGGCTGAATGTTTTATGTAAGTTATACTATTGTAGCTACTGTTTGATATTTATGACTCGAAAATTAAAAAAGGTCAGTGCGGAAATATTAGAATTGGGCTGAAAAACTGGTGAGGCCAGGGCCTCACCAGCCTCACCGCTTCCGACGGCCTTGATGTATTAATGCTGACTGGCCTTCTACTGTCTATAATATGTCAGTACAGCTACTACCTCGGCTTGCTACTGTGTACAACATTTCGCGGATGTTGTAAGAGCTATGATATAGCGCTAGTTGAAATTATTATTACTCGATTTTAATACTTTTTGTGTAAAGCCTATTTGTTTGTTGGGATAATAAATCAAAACACGTCATAAAATTGCAGTGAACAATCGAAGGGATTTTTTATATAATATGGATCACATCATAGTACATAGTCTCGCGTTGCCAGACCGCTTTTTCAGCGCAGGGAGTTCATCGCCTGCAGTATAAGCGCCCGTGCCGAACTTGAAAGCGGTCTGGCTTTTGCCTCTGACGAGTGTTAATAACAAAGATCCCACGTGAGGCTAAATACTATGTATATATAGCTATGTATTACTACTATGCCTATGATGTTTGTAAAAGCAGTTTAAGAAACTATGTCGAAACTTTTTTCTCTGAGATATCCACTGTTGGGCAAAATTTACTCCGCGCCCCTGCGATCCGCCGGCAGTACCGCTGCAGCTAGCACAACAGCTGAAGTTATCTGCAAGGAAAATCAGTGCGGGGCACACAACTATGAACCAATTCCAGTGGCTCTGAATAAGGGAGAAGGGGTTTTTGTGTGGGATATGGAAGGAAAGAGATATTTTGACTTTCTTAGTGGATATTCATCCGTAAATCAGGGTCACAGGCATCCTAAAATAGTACAAGCAATGAAAAATCAGCTTGATTTACTGACATTGACCTCTAGAGCTTTTTACAATGATGCATTTGGAGAATTTGCCGAGTATGCCACACGTCTGTTTGGATATGATAAAATACTACCCATGAATGCTGGTGTTGAGAGTGGGGAGACCGCAATAAAGCTTGCTAGGAGGTGGGGATATGATGTCAAAGGTATACCTGAAAACATGGCCAAGGTTGTGTTTGCTGAAAACAACTTTTGGGGAAGAACACTAGCTGCAGTGTCGTCATCTTCAGATCCATCTGTGTATGGAAGATTTGGGCCTTACATGCCTGGCTTTGTGTCAATTCCATATGACAATCTTGCAGCCTTAGAGGTAGGTATTTAATAAGTAAACCTGAAAATAGATGTTAGTTTAATTTTCCTTATAGGAAGCATGCAAAGATCCAAATGTATGTGGCTTCATGGTTGAACCAATTCAGGCTGAAGCTGGCATAGTGGTACCACAAGAAGGCTATTTACGTGGCATCCGGAACATTTGCAGTAAACACAATGTGTTACTTGTTGTAGATGAAGTACAAACTGGACTAGGACGAACTGGGAGGTATTTAACTAACATATCTAGCACATTAATTTTATGATTGAGAGAGGGATCATGATATTTTTGCAATTTGCATAAATATATAGCTATACTGTGCATGCAGACTCTGGCTACTGCATGAAGAAATAAGCAAACTTTCTTAATTTCTGAAATAACTATTTGTGAACTAATTTGTACAAGTAGCTAGCTCTCATTAAGTGTTAATCAGTGGAAATGTAAAATCCTTTCTTATATCTATAACTATATATGGTTCCTGCTCTATTGCTCCTATGGAGGCCTCAACTACTGAAAGATGTTTTCACTCTGGAACGTGCTCAGCGTAGAGCCACCAAATATATTCTAAATAATTACGAGCTGCCATACAAAGTACGACTTGAGCGGTTACACCTCTTACCACTCATGTACACTTATGAACTGAACGACTTAATCTTTTTTGTGAAATCTCTAAAAGCACCCACGGATCACTTCGACATCAGGAGGCATATCCAATTTGCTAGAAACCCTACCAGATCAGGAACTTCTTCCAAACTGGTACACATTAAGGCACTCCAATCTTCACACCATCACTTTTATTTTAACAGAATTGTAAGGCTTTGGAACCATCTACCAGAAATAGATACATCTCTTTCTATTCACACGATCAAAATCAAATTACTGCATATCTATGGAATCAGTTTACTACCAGCTTCAACTCTGACTCCCTTTGCTCTTACCATGTCATCTGCCCCTGCTACCGCTGCTCAAGACAACCTGTCTTAGTTAACTTTTACAGACTCACTGACACCTGATCACATGCAATCTGTTCTGCTTCAAACTATTTTGTACATAATTATTATATACGTAGCTACGTAAGTACTTTATTCCGGCTGTTGGCACAGGATACCAACAGTCCCTCGGCATGTAGCTAACCAATTAAGATAACTCTACAATCAATAAACTGTTTCATTGTAACTCATGCTGTAAAGTTATGATAATAATAATAATAATAATAATTTATGTATATAGCTATACCGTATTCTGCGTGCATGCATAACAATTTGTATATATATGGATGCATGTATAATTATTGCATATAAACAGGAGGTTATGTTGTGATCATGAAGAGGTCAGACCTGATATAGTTTGCCTTGGCAAAGCACTTTCAGGAGGAATGATGGCAGTAAGTTAGAAATACATCATAGCTACAGTACCATAGCTCTATAGCTATAGCTACAAGAAAAGTTTGAAGGCAGAAATTCATGCATGGATGGATTTTGTGAAACTATAGCTATAGCTATACACTAAAAATATAAAAATAAATTGTGCATACCACACAAATCCATGTAGCATATAGTGCTAACCACTCTAGCTACTTAGCTAGCTACAGTGTGACAGTGTTGCTACCAAATTTTTACAGTGTATATAGTTCAACTATACATTTCCAGTCATGCATGCAAGGCTTTTCTCCATCAAAACTTTTCTTGTGTGTAGCTAGTATTTCTCAAACCATAGTTGTTAGTTCAATGTGACAACATAAAAATTCATATATATAATATATTATAGTGTTATAATAATCAGTGCATTTAATTACTCCTGTGTAGATTTCTGCAGTGCTGGCTGATGATGAAGTAATGCTAACTATTAAACCAGGAGAAGTCAGTACTAATAATTTTTGTATTACTATAGTATCACCACAGTGTGTGTGAACACATGGCATGTGTGCATGCACATGCAATCATGTTACACATGTAAGGCTAAATTAAGAATTCATAATGGTTCATGATCAGTATGTATGTATGCATTGTGTAGCTATGCATGTATAATTATGTGTTTGCATGCGCATAATCATGCTTTGTAGCTATATGTCTTGTCAGTACGTTTATTCTACATTCAAAGTAAAGCCAGTTTGTGATTGCAGAATAAACTCTATAAAGCCAGCCATAACTCATAAAAACCACGTGACCACTCTATACTAGAAGGAGCTATATAATAAAAACATAATAGCTATTATACTGCAAATACAGTGAGCATCGTAGAGTTATTGTCAGGCTTTGAAATGAAAAGACCCAATGGGATTTCTTTTGGATCCATGGAATGCCTTAACAAGGATACATAGAAAACGAAACATATATTTTTTATTTATCCGGCATTGTATGATACTAACACCATAGGAGCCGGCCCATGGTTAGTAGCATATACAGCTAATGATATAAGTTTTTTGGTAGACAATTCTACCTCAGAATCTACTGTGGTTAGCTATTTTGCAAGTTTAATTCTTGGCATACATATATAGTATCTTGTGCCTCTTTGATAGTTTCTCTCCTCTAAATCAATTTTTTGTGGTTTTAATTGTGATATGAAATAAACTACAAATTGGACCACTCCTATATTGTATGGCTTAGCTCTACATGTCCTTGACTATAATTGAAATTTTTGAATCCCTGCACCAGCTGGCTTAGTAACTACTGATTACATCAATACCATTTGATGTGCATTTGTGTTATATAAACTTCATACAAACAGGTGAGTATCACATAGCCAGATACAAGACTAGAACAATACCTGTTGTCTTAACTTGTACAGATGATAATATCGGTTGATAGCCGCAACTTTTATATATACCAGTAGTAGCTAGCCGCTTTTGCATAGATTTTTGCATTTTTATGAAACAATTATGAAATTACAAAATAACGGTTATTTTTTGCATACTATGAATTTTATAAATCAAAGTCTCAAAAACTATTTGGCACACCATTACAAACACACTCTGTCATCAAATATTCACTCTTACATGCATAAGCACAGCATGTAAAACTTACTTATTCACCAAGTTTAAATGTTCTATAGAACAGCCACTTCATAACTTTTAAATTGAAATAGCGGAGGTAAGCCACAAAGATTTGTAAGTTCTGGAAATATCAAATGACTACTACTAATTGAATTCCGACCGTTTATAAATTGTTGTAAAGGAACATTTTTCAAGGCTTACAATGTCCCAAAAGTCATACTGAATACACGTGTGTAAGGCCTCACTTTATAATGAAAAAGCAGGCAGTTGTTGTCTACACAATGGACCGATATTTTGATAAGGCAACTGTAAATATTTATTGGATGAATTGTGTATGAAGTTTCACAAGGTGTTAGTAAAAAAACCATGGATTTCCTGTAGAAAACGTGTAAAATCATATTTTTGGGGGCGTTAACTTTATTTACATAAATGTATTGTTATTGTATGAAAGTTTTTGATAAGAGTGAGCTGCTAAATTACAGTCATAAATGTTGCCCTTGAATAAATACATCTGAATTCTGCCCAAAATCTAGGTGCAATGGCAAATGGTAGAACAAGTTGATGCTTTACCATCTAAAAACCAGGCACTAGCTAGCTATAATGACGTCATGAGGAATTAAAGTCAAAGAATCATGTAAGGAACACGTAACAACTTATGTTTAAACTGGCCTTATATGATACCGCTCTAAGCCAAGTTTGTTACTGTAACACTGTAAGCCAGTCTTCTTTTAAACACTTCGGAAGTGCTACATTTTGTTAGTCAGGTAAAATACTGTGTGATTAATGGCCTTGCTCTTCTTTGCTAGGAATTCACAACTTGCTTCATTACTAAGGCAATTATGGTCCAAGGCTTAACTGTAGCTACCATATATAATAATTATGCTTAAATGACAGCCTTGTTGTAGCTAAGACCTTAGCAATTTATTTACCACAGCCTGCTGTAAACTAGGAGGGCATGGCCCCCATGGCTCCCTATCCTATGCCCCTGATTAAATAAATTGCAAGTAGCTATCTTATTGCAACTAAACAAACAGGTAGAACAATGCATGTTGTCTTAATTGTTACAAATTACAATAATAATGTTTTGATGTATAAAAGCCATCCATTCTTGTTCTATACAAATACCTGGTAGCTGAGGTAGTGCTTAAGGATACCATACAAGCGAATGGGGTGTATGTATACCTTGTTTGTCTCCTCCATAAACAGATCAAAGCTTGTAGCTAAGCATTTTAGGAAGCTGTATAAGGTTATTGCAATACCTGGACTCTGGGCTGGACCATGTACCGAACTCTGGACTCACAGCTTTTCTATCTGCACACTGGAAGAAACGAGCTAATTGTATTTTAGTTTTCTTGTGAACCAGATGCGAAAGATGTTATTCTCTTAATAACTGCCTGCATAGTAAGGCCCATAGGAACTGCCTTAGCTACAGTTTTTATTCTAAGATTTTATCGATTGTTGATTACCAATGATGGTATCAGTCTAGGGTGGCATGGCCAGACCCTTTGTCAAAGAGTACTTATTGATTAGAGATGATAAGCGCCCTATAGAACAAAAGAGTCTGACCATGCCAGACTAGATCTGCCACCATCATTGGTAATCATGCAACAATCAAAATTATAGCTAAAGGCTGCTAAGGCAGTTCCTAGGGGCCTTTTCCATGCAGGCACTTAGCTACCGGTAATAAGAGTGGTGCTCCACCAAATTGAATATGGTGTAATCCCAATACGATAATACTTAACAGTACATATTATCTATACTGATACAGACACCAAGCTATAATGAAGGGTAAGCATATACTTTTGGCTCATTTCAGTAGGCTAGTATATACCGTATAGCGCAATTATGCGGCGGGGGAAAATATTGGCGAATCGACTGCCATTCGCCAATATTTACCTACCAATACTTACTTACCAACTTAGTACCTTTACTCTTAAATCCAAAATCGCCAAATATTTCCCCACCAACCCTTGGAGATAAACCTATTCGCCAATATTTTCCCCCGCCACATAATTGCGCTATACGATAGTTAAGGAATGTTTGCTAATGCTGTTCCTTGTTTCCTTAGCAGACTTTGATCCTTATAGCTACTCACTATTTAATTTTTAAAATTTTTATCGATGTATTAAACTATAATTCTGTTCTATAGGCACTTTATGTATATGTGACTGGATTTAACAATACCCGGCTTCCACGCACAATTAGATATACGTACTAGTTTAACTCATTCTAACTAGTTTAACTCATTCTATCTCGAGAAGGCATGCAGCTGCATGCATGCAGCCAATCTGTAGTTATTCATAGTATTTCATTGGGGAACTCGTGATTACATAGCTAGTTGACATTTTAGAACTAGCTGGCTGAGTCAATATCACAAATGCCTCTATAATAGCTATGGGTGCATGGTGGGTGGGTTAGCTACTGCTTTACAAAAACTGAAACAATCAGACCTGAGGCTTTTTGTGCTTCAAATGCCTCAAAATTTAGCCAAATCAATGAATAAGACAATTAGCCAATCGCCTGACTTCCAGCCAGGTGGAGCCATCTCTGTATAAAGTTATCATCTGTGCATGGAGCTGTTATTTATGCTAGGGATTGAATCTTCAGTTATAACATGCATGCCAGACAGAATCTTGTTCCTCGTTACCTTATAGTTTTTGTGGCTAAACAGTCTTATCCACATGGCCAGACCCTTTTTGACCCTGATAGTTGTTGCTTGCATGCAGGTCCTTATACTCCTTATATTATACTCTAGTACACCGTGCATGCATGCATGGCTATATAATTGTAAAGCTAGCTATATAACTGATATGTGCTTTAGTGTGTTAATTCACAAAGTTGCATATGTATGTTACAGCATGGTTCAACTTTTGGTGGAAATCCTTTAGCAAGCAGAGTTGCAATAGCCAGTCTACAGGTATAGCTACCATCCAGTACACATAATTGCAACATTCAATTTGTCCTTTGACACATTATGTACTAGGTCATTGAAGAAGAAGGACTAGCTGAAAATGCTGATAAGCTTGGAAAACTTGTCAGAAAGGAACTTTTAGCTAACCTTAATCCTGAAGTTTTTGTAGGTGTCAGAGGTAAAGGTCTTCTTAATGCTATAACTGTTAATTGTGAGAAAGGTAAGTTATACTACACTTCAGTTTTGACATGCAGATGTATTGCATGCTCTGCCTACATATACACAGGCATTAATGCTTTAGAGGTCTGCTTGAAGCTAATGGAAAATGGTTTACTGGCCAAGTCTACCCGTGACAACAAAATAAGACTGTCTCCACCATTAACGATCAATGAAGAACAAACAAAAGAATCTCTTGATATCATTATTAAAACACTCAATAGTTTCTAAAACAAGTGACACGATAACTAGAATAGTTTTGAAGTTAGCTACCTATATGCATTAATCTTATAGGTCTAGCTACTTATAAATAAATATCATGATTTTACATTTTACTTTCATAATTTCTGATTTACGTTAATCACAAATATACAATTTCATAGTATTAGCTACGTATATTGCAATGTCAAGTTACATTCCATTTTACTATTCCGGCAATAGCTATATAAAGACAAGACTTGCTTCCATAATATTATAGTGCTGCTTCAATAAGTTTGCTCATTCCCACAATTTCCTGAACATGTACACTATGTGTATAGTACTTGGTATTCTTTGCAGATTCAACTGAATTAAGTTCAGTGCTAATAATTATAATAAATATTATTTTAGCCATTGCAAATGTGTATATTCACTCCAATGATCTTTGCTTTTCATTTACTCTATCATACTTGAAACATCACTCTATAACCTGGTTATTTTACCAAAACCTGGTTATTTCGCTACATTATAGCTTGTTTATAAAGATAATGTATGTAAGTCAATTTGAGCAACTCACGTGTCAGTGTGTTCAAACTGATCCAAATTAAAGAGACAATAGATTCTGAAAAAAATTGTTTACCTATACTGCTAGGTCTTAGATCTTACCTTTAGTTGTATGCAAAATATAGCAAAATTTCCATTATCAATCGGATGTCCATATTGTTTATCAGTTAGTATAATAATAAGCATTGGCAGTGTTATGATGGACTATGTCCGATATATGGACAAGTATATAGCTATCAAGTAGCTACCTCTGTAGATCTAGCGCGCATCATCTTTTATGAAAAATTAAGCAGTATGTAGCTAGCTAATAAAAGGAATTAATGCTGCCGGGAATAGCAAATAGAACAAATTACCTCTGTAGATCTAGCGCGCATCATCTTTTATGAAAAATTAAGCAGTATGTAGCTAGCTAATAAAAGGAATTAATGCTGCCGGGAATAGCAAATAGAACAAATTTAAATTATGCTACACAATGAAACCTAGCTATACAAAAGACTAAACTATTAATTCTCTGATAAAGTGCTGCTGTAAAGTCTTAAGAGAGCTTAATCTTAAACCCACAATCAAATATTTCTCATGTGGCACTGAAGTAATTATAATAAAACCTTACAATTATATTGTTTACATTAATGACTAACTGAAAATACATATTTGAGTCACATTTTTCTGGTGTAGTATTTTTAGGAAATACAGTACATCCATTGGCATAATATATATATACTTAGTTGCTATTAAAATATTTATGTATTTAGTGATGTTTTATTCAATGTATCTGATAGTTAATATCAACACTAATACATATTCTACTAATGGTTTGCTATGATGTACTGTAGCCGTTGCAGCGATAATTTGATGGTCAGTGTAAATTAACCTTTGGATGGCCTCCAGCTGCTAATTTTGATTCAGCAATGGCCTCCACCTCATCTTACCATCTGCCACCATAAAGTGTAAGTTCTTCCTGTGTCCATTGTTTTGAATAAAATATTCCCCCAAGGGGGATATGAGCCACCCAGGAAGCACTACAATACCTGGATAACTCATAGGGAGGGTGAGGCAAGCCCCAAACTCCTCTCCAAGTTCCACAAATTAGAGTAATATCAAATAGGCTATTAGCCTATGTGTCAGATATTACACTGACAAGAACAGTTATTTTCTACTTGATCTTAGCCGAAGCCGAGAAGCGATGACAAAACTTTGTTTGTGATTTCTTTTATACTCACACTTATCACATCTGCTAGTGGTGTTTAGTTTCTGACGTTTTTTGTGCGTTTTATCCGCTTACTATAGTAATTTTCCGTTTATTTCTATGTATTACTTATGATTATGGTATTTAATTTTTGTTTTTATTGTGGGGGCTGGCTTTTAAAAGAAGCTGGCCCGCGAGACTAGTATTTCCTATAGTTGTGGGTTTAAATTCTGCTTCATCACTTATTTTTAAAAGTACTGATCATGAGTTGCACGGTAAGAAAGCATATAGATACCCTCGTAGATACCATAGTACGGAGTAGTCTCGCGTAGCCAGACCGATTTTTTTTCTTTTATATGGGGTTTTTTCCCTCCCCCCAAAAAAAGCGGTCTGGCTACGCGAGACTAAGTACGGAGTGGTCTGGGGTATCCTTTTGTGCGGCGCCCTCCTGTCGATGTAGATGCTACACACGGTGACTCAACGTGGTAGGGGGTTTAATGCTCAGCATATTCTAAGTGGTGATGGTTTTCATAGATTCACTGTACTGACTGTAGTGTTAGTTTCGCGTAGCTAGACTGACCACTTTCTACGCAACTCATTTCTGCATGACTGACAGTCATTCCAGGGGATGTTGCTTAAGCCTTATGTTCAGAGAAAGCAAAGAACTATAGGTCAGAGCTGGGGCCAAGTAATTACTTGTTGAGTGCAATAGGCAAAATTAATTACAGATTAGTTTCTTGTCAATAAAAAAAGAAAATTGAATAATTATAAAACTTTCTAATAAAACGCACATAATAATTATATCCATTCATTCTACCTGTTGAAAGGGTAAGAAATGGTCATATTTCTGGTACCTTTGCCAACAGGGCTCTTGATCAAAAAAATATGTGATATACTGAACATGAGTCACTACATTAATCTTAAAAATATGTTCTCTAAACTACAGACGAAACGATTTGATAGTATGGATCATACAGTGTACAATTCAACCCACTTCATAGATATAATACTCTAATAGAACGTTCACTACAATGTAATGATACTCTTGAACTTTGGCTGTCAATATACAAAACATGCAATGCCAGAATGGTATATATATGTACTGTATATGACTACATAATTATATAGACACATTAAATGCTGCATGGTGTATTATAATTATATAAAATAATATCTTGGATTCATCTATAGACATGTATATACTTGTTTCCACTGTTCAATAGTTGAGTCAGTAATCCATTACTTGATTTTGTCCATCCATACTGAATTATAGTCATCCAGAAAGTAGCTAATAATTATAATTTAGTTAGGCATAACACCTTCCTGTTGTAGGGAAATTTATTTATGAAAATTAAGTAACAGTAGCAGTTAACTCCTTTTGGAATTCAATATACGCATGCATGTAGTTGTTTACAATCATGTGGACACAAACAGCAACCATGCATGCATGCATGTAGT
This sequence comes from Spongia lamella, assembly GCA_963930835.1. NCBI lineage: Eukaryota > Metazoa > Porifera > Demospongiae > Dictyoceratida > Spongiidae > Spongia > Spongia lamella. The sequence goes on along the minus strand of OZ005752.1, from coordinate 5,822,913 downwards.
GATCAATTAACACTGCCAACATGTACAGCTGCAAACTAATGTACAACATTTATCTAGCTAGGTTATAGGTATATAAATTGAGGTCAAGATTTATGAACTAAATTTTGATGTGCATGCAACAGCTTACAATTATCACAAACACGATCATGATTAGCTTGTCACTTAACCTCATGACCACCTTTTTAATAGTGTGTAGCTATGTATGATAAGATAAAGGTGGCCAAGTGACATGTCAGTTTGTGATATAATTGTATTACATGTTGTAGATCAAAAATTTAGTCCATAAATCTTGTGATGACCTCAATAAGCTTAAATCTTGTCCATACATAAGCTTTGCAGTGTTGGGAGTGTTAATTGATCACTACATGCATGGTTGCACATGATCTCGAAAGGCCTTGGCCTCTGCTGTAGTAACAAATCACAAAATTTCTGGGGCTTACAACATAAAAATACATTTAATTGTACTTTGCATGGGAGGATCAAAGCAAGGTGTATTTATCAAGTGTAATGTACAAGATATCAAGTGTACTGTATATTTGTAGGTGCCAAGAGTATAAAAATGACTTCCTTTGCATTAATGGAGTGCCAGTATACGTGCTTCAGATCAGGGAATCGAATGATGTGTATTCACATTAAGGTTGCTTTATTCACACTTGCATGTGTGTAGAAAAACTGTGACTTCAACTTTGGCTCTCAGCTGATTATTATTATTATCATAACAACATGAGTTACAATGAAACAGTTTATTGAGTGTAGAGTTATCATGATTGGGTAGCTACATGCTGAGGGACTGTTGGTATCCTGTGCCAACAGCCGGAATAAAGTAGTTAGCTATATAATAATTATGTACTAAATAGTTTGAAGCAGAACAGATTGTGATCAGGTGTCAGTGAGTCTGAAAAAGTTAACTGAGACAGCCGGGTTGTCTTGAGCAGCGGTAGCAGGGGCAGATGACATGGTAAGAGCAAAGGGAGTCAGAGTTGAAGCTGGTAATAAAGTGAGTCCATAATCTCCATATAGATATGCAGTTATTTGATTTTTGATTGTGTGAATAGAAAGAGATGTATCTATTTCAGGTAGATGGTTCCAAAGCCTTACAATTCTGTTAACTAAGTAAAAGTGATGGTGTGCAGATTGAAGTGCCTTAATGTGTACCAGTTTGGAAGAAGTTCCTGATCTGGTAGGGTTTCTAGCAAATTGGATGTGCCTCCTGATGTCAAAGTGATCCGTGGGTGCTTTTAGAGATTTCACAAAAAAGATTAAGTCGTTCAGTTCATATGTGTACATGAGTGGTAAGAGGTGTAACTGCTCAAGTCACACTTTGTATGGCAGCTCGTAATTATTTAGAATACATTTGGTGGCTCTACGTTGAACACGTTCCAGAGTGAAAACATCTTTTAGTAATTGAGGCCTCCATAGTTGAGAGCAGTAGAGCAGTTGTGATCTTACAAGTGAGATGTATATAGTTGTTTTTTGGCTGCAGTGGAGCTAACACTAAAAGTACGACGGGGTTTGATAAGCTTTTGGCAATAATAATGTTGTAATGTTCTGTCCAGTGAAGGTCAGTGGAAAAAGTCACTCCGAGATCTTTATGTTGAGACATCCGTTTTATTAAGTTACCATTGATTGCATATCTTGGTGTGTCAAGTGAAGTTTTTTGCCAGAAGCATAAATGTACAAATTTAGATTCGTTAAAGAGAAGGTTGAAAGTATAGCTCCAGGTAGATAATTATGTTGTTGATGTCTTGTTGGAGTTTGTCACTATCACTTGTTGATTTGATAGCCAGTAGGCATTTAGTGTCATCAGCAAATATAAAGGGAATTGCAGAGTGGATGCATTGAGGGAGATCATTTATAAAAATGACAAACAAAAGAGGCCCCAGGACACTGCCTTGTGGAATACCCGACAGTACTTTGCAGAGAGCTGAGTTAGATGCACCAATCCTAACATACTGGGAACGGTGCTTTAAATAGGACTGTAGCCAGGACCATAGTTTACCAGTTATACCAGCAGCATGAAGTTTTCGCAGGAGACCGTCATGTGAAACTGAGTCGAAGGCCTTCCTAAAGTCCATGTAGACCACATCCGCCTCAGCCTGCATCGACTTGGCTTCTAGAACTCTCTCAGTAAATAGAAGTAGTTGCTGGACTGCAGATCTTCCTTGGAGGAAGCCAAATTGATGACATGAAAAAGAACACTCCGAGTACCTCAAGATATGTGGAAGAAGAATTAATGCACTAGTGAATTAAGGCTCACATGTAGTGAGTCTTGAGTACAGTTGGGGCACACACTAATGCTTTCTCCTTGGCCATGCATATAGGGGCTAAATGTTACTGTAGCTAGCCATGCACATAGCCTATATAATTATATACTTTATAGTTTAAGCAATTAATCCATACATATAGCTAGTTAGTTTAAGCAATACATTAAGCCTATATATATACCTATAGATTTTAGAGCTACCATAACTTATTTAAGCATACGGTATTCATGCATTGATTCATATTACCTTGTGAAGTAAAATAGCTAGCCATTTTTAACCCAACTTATTTATACAACATACGTATAGCTATAGCTATAGCTACAAAATCTCACTTCTAGCTGTGTGCTAGCTATATTAGCAATGCTAAATGTTAATCTACATAATTATCATGATTAAGATACACCAGATTTACAGCTATAGCTATATAGTTGTATGAAGGATATATGCATGTGGCTATGTATAAAATCAAAATGTAGCTATGCTGTATAACCAACTACCTTCGATTAACGGCAGCAGGTCTCCAAGCTGAACAGCCGCCTCTAGTCAATAGAACAATGTAGCTAGGTAACTAAGGGAAGTCAGGAAAATAGATCCACAATGCTCAACAAATTAACTACAGTTTATATACATATTCATGTAATTATATGATACACAGACATAATAGTGTAAGTCATAAAGGAGCTAAGTAATTTTGTTTATGTCTACTAGGTTTTCTTTCTGATTCCATTTGTCTTTTTGCCATGTATACTTCCTGTTTCATTCTAACCATTAGCTCTTCTTTTTCCAACTTGTGTTCCCCTATTAACCTTTGCACTTTCCTTTCAAGATCCTTGATCACTGCATTAGCATGTGCTATTTCCTCGTCTTTCTTATTACAAATTGCTTCCAATGCTGTATATTCATAAATTAATGCAACTAAGGTTGCAGGTAACTGTACTATAACTTACCTGTACATTTTGACAATAGATCTTCAACTTTAGAGGTCTCCTCAACAGTCTTAGAATTTAATAATCCAAAACTATTTGTTTTATACGCATAAAAAGAATGTAACTATTTGTCTATACTTGTCTTACGCTTTTTCAAAGGTTGCCTTTTCTCGATCGAGTTGTTGTTTTAGTGTTTCTACCTCCCCCTGAACAAAATGTAACTTTTCTGATTGACTAACTAGCTTAGCTTTGGTGAGCGCATGTTCATGTCTTTCAGCCTGTATCCAAACAGTATATGCACATGATGATGAGATAAAAAAACTTGACAACTAACCTCTAACTGTTGTAGCACAGCATTATAGTCTACTTGTGATATAACGTATTTCTTTTCATGAAGCTACACATTACACAATGAATACTATTCATGTCTCAGTAGCAACTAACATGCTTGAAATTGAACTATCACTAAACTATTGGAAAGCATTCCAGCCGGAATTGTGAGATATTTTACCTCTCATTACCTTTCAATGTCACATCACTGAACATGTTTAACAACGGTCTCATAGACTGAACCATTCACCCATAACAAAACTTTGGTAAAACAAATCGAGCAACAGGTACACGGTTTTGACTATTAAAATTTAATATTGTTGTTATGGCAAATGGCGCTTAATATAATTTCTGTACCTGGTATCTTAGCCTTGAAATTATTTCAGCTTGCAGCATCATAAGGTCGTTACATTGCGTGTAAACAAGCCAAGTGTTTGAAGATAAATTCGCATCCATAGCCGATTTCTATATTCCAATTATAGCCTACTTTTCCGCGCCATGTTTTGATTGGTTATTAAAAAATATTCCGTCACTAATGAATTGATAATTTTCGCTGGTGTTAATAGCTAACGAGAAAGTTAAATTTAAATGCGATTTTTTACAGGAAAATAAATGATAACAGTACAGGTAAAAGTTTATAAAATTTTAGACAATATTTATTGAAAATAATACATTTTTCAAATTTTCTATACAGTGGAGCCAGCCCGTCAACGATTCAGCCCGCGGGCACATTTTCTACCGCCGATTTTGCTGTGGAAATGATTCGATTACTCGTGTTTATTCAGCCAGTGATTTTATTCTGTTTACGCCACCTTTATCTACCAAAGTTTACGTAGCCGAAATTCTGACCGCTTGGAAAACGACGAACAGAAATTTCGTGAGTCTCAGAATTTACGCCAAACCCCAAGACACGGAATGTGGAAGATTGTCTTTCCATGGAGAAGTTAGTAAAAATTTACATTACTAAATTTAAGTGTGAAATTGTTTTGTTATTTGAGCAAAAATTTTAATTAAGCGATCGCCGTGAACTTGAATAATATATTTTTGCCGCTTACAATTTTAAAACATTGCCTTTCTACAAACAAATCGCTAAAAATTCCTGTATGAGTAAATCAGAGTAAATTTAGGTACGAAATTGTTGTTTAAAAAATTAATTAAAAATCAGCATGACCCTTGAGTACCTGCGGTTTTGTGGCATGTGTGTTACTTAATATAGCGAAATGCAATAATCAGCAGTTTAACTATGTAGATTACTGTGGTTGACGTGTTTAAACCTGCCTCCATTATTACTAATAATTGTGTAGGATGAGTTATTGGTGTTGTCAAAATTTGTTGTGATAACTTGTGAACAACTGTTCCAATATGAGCACCTTGATGATGCTTGGTGCTATGGAGTACTACTTAACACCAGGTGTCTTATCAAGCAGGAGCCTAGTGGTCTTATGTGTACAGAAAGAATGTTACCAATTGACAAGGATTGGTTGGTTTTCAATGGTGTTGATGAATTAACACTACCTAGAATTAGTATCAAGGTTGTTGATTTTCAGTCATACTGTCGTCATAAAGCAATTGTGAAGAGGATAGGTAATAATCCTGGTCTTATAGATTCTTCTCTATTTACTGCAATCGGAGGGATTCTAGCCAGACATCCGGAAACATTTTTAGTATTTTGTCGCAAAGCTTATCATGATAATCACCTAGAAGCACTTTTGTCATGTGAAGGTAAAGTTAAATGTTCAATAGATACTTTATATTATTCATTATGAGGTGACTTTGCATCTTGTGGTTTGTTTAAAACATTTGTCGTTTGTATAAACTGCTAAGGGAGTGTAAAATACAAGCTGCAGAAAGGATATGGTAGTATAACTACAGCTTTCTCAAGTTGCACCATGTTAGGAGTTCACTTTAAGGGTTTCCTAGTCATTCAGCACATACATGTACAAGTTGCGTTTTCTCTCTTTGGGATGGTATGGCTGTATGCCATATTTTAGGAGTGCATTTATTTAGTAATAAAATATGTGAAAAATTGTCTCAGGTATCATTGTGACCATTCTCAAGGACATGAATCAAATTTATTAAGTGCAGAGTTTAATGTAATGGTTGCAATGTGTATGGTTACATGAAATTAACAGGTTTGATGATCAGAGCATCCGTAATGAAAGGAGTCCCATCTGTTGAAAAAAGTGATGCCCAGGTAGGTGTGTGTGTGGTATATTGTAATGAACTGATTGATTAACAGTGTGTTTTGTTTTTACATGAAAACGTCATTATATCAACAACCTTGGGTTGCAGGTTCAACATTGGATATCATTTTTACATGTGTGTATAATTACAGACTCTGATGACAAAGCGTGGTGAGAGTGAAGAAAGGGATCAAACCTGGGAGCCTCCGGCTAAGAGAACATTTTCACAAAACATGTCAGAAGATGCCAGTCCAACAGATGAAAACTTCTTCGACTATGAAGAAATCATGATTGGTAGTCCGATAGATATATCATCTGATGGACACATGCACTACTGCAGGAAACGCAAAGGTAGATCAAAGAAGTACCCACAGCCCTCAAAAGTCATCACCATCAATCTTCCAGTCAATGACACAGATATAACTGACAATCACAACACACATTCATCAATCCTTATTCCTACATGTGACTTCTCTTTTCAAGGAGGAAATGGTTACAACAGTGGGTGTTTATCACAAGATAAGAGACAGCCTGTTTCTATCCCAACTGCGGACTACTTAGAATCCTGTATGTTGAAGTCACATTTGATACAGCAAAGTGATGATGAGAATTGTACAGACAAAATAACTGAAAATAGAAAGGAATTCTTTGAGTCTTTGTTTACTTTCATGATAGGTAGAAATACACCCATAACTAGAATTCCATTGCTAGGCTTCAAAAAATGTAAGTAATAATTTGTAAAGAGACATGTATTTATTTTATCCATTTCAGTGGATTTATATGAATTGTTTCATCTAACTAACAAACTAGGAGGATATGAACAAGTAAAAAGACATTAATTTTATTTGGATGTCAGTGCCATCTGTCAATGATGTTATGTATTAGGTCACTGTGTCTAACAAATGGAAAAGTGTGTTTAATGCTCTTGGAGGAAAAGAAATAACAGCAGCGGCGACGTACACTAAAAAACACTATGAAAAGTATTAAGCATATAGAAACATGCACCCCTATATGTGTTTTTGTTTTACAGGTACCTTTTGGCTTATGAGAAAGAGGTGTACTGTGGAAAGTGGATGAAATGAGTTTGTATGATTTAGTAAGAATATACATTGTACATTAATAACCTATTGAGCATTCAGATCATATAGTTTTTGTAAAAATTTTATTCGATACTAAATATCTATTTTACAGTGTACCTGTAATTGTATTAAATTAAATAGATCAGTTATATCATGGAACATTATTGTTGTAATTTTTATTCAATTGACAATGTTGTTGTTGTTATTATTATTATTATTATTATCTTTATATTATATGATTATTATATAATAATCAATTTTTGAAATTTACAGAGTAACTGCCAGTATTTGGATCTTTTTGCATTTGAAAATTATCAGTTGATAGTCCAAATGGTTTAAGGAACATATTTCCTAAATCTTTTAGTTTACCTATATGATTATAAAGACAACTGACATTGTGAGTGCCCTGTGTTACAACAGAAGCTCTTACCTAACATTTCTTCTTTTAGTTTCTCTCTCTGTTCTTCTATTTGCTTCGGAAGCCTCTAAAAAGAAGTCCAATAATCTCTTCACATGCTTTATTTAATGATCAGTTAATTGAAAGGAAACCTCTAGTTTACACAGGCTAGCCCATATACAGATTAATGAGATGATCTTGTAAGGTTATTCATATATCATGTGGTAACACTCACCATCATTGCTTCTCCTGCCGCTTGATTTGAATGATCCATTTCGTTCACCTTCTTGTAATCTGAATAACATGATTACCTATACAGGTGATCAGATTAAAGTGTTAGGGTTCACCTTCTAATGCTTCCTCTAATTTTTCAGTAGCTTCGTAGCTTTGGGCGCGTCTCAACAATGCTTTCAAATAGTCCGGCTTCATCTTCAGTGCTAGCAATCAAAAAGGAACTTACAAAAAAACACAGGATGCAGAGCTGACTAAGTAATAGAATTATATACAATTATAACTAAGAACTGCATAGTGAGAAAGTTTGGTAGGAGGAAAGTTGATTATAACTGACTGGATCCACCCATTCGCTAAACTTTTCCTTGCCAAAACTTTGTAAGCATGGCCATGAGCTAGTCTTCTACTGGTCTGAGAATTGTGGTCACCCCATATGATTATTATTATCAAAAGGATCACCCGATTACGCTTTCAGGCACATGAATCCACAATGTTACTAGTGGGCAGAAAAACCTTTATAACCCAGTAGGCAAAACTATATTGGTATACGTAGCAAGTGAGGTGGAACTATATACCATTTGCTGAAACCTGAAAATGTTATAAGGAATAGTTAACATTTCAGATATGTTTATCTGCATAACATCGCTTACATAATCACATACCATATTATAGTGGGTTATTTTTGAGGGGGAATATTTTCAAGAAATGAGCTCAATTCGTGAAAATTTTCCCTGTGAAAATTTGCTGAATTAAGTGTAGCAATTTTAGTAAGAGCCATGGATTTGCGAAAAATTTCCTCTGGCACCACTGCCTGGGCATTCATGAAATATCCCCCCTCGAAAATAACCTTATAAATGACAATGATCCAATTTGTAATCTTTCAAATTATACTTGAACCATTATTATTGTCCATACACGTATAAATGGCATGAAATATCACAATTTCTTACGAATCCAAATCATGTCACACTAACACACACCACAAGCATGTACAGTACACATCATGCATAAACAAGCGACCTTCATTAATGACTCATTCATTGTCTAAATATAGCTACACACTCTAATGCTTATTGTGTGGGAGATACACAAATATGGCTTAGCTTGTATTATCCCACAAATTCCATCATACAAAATAACAATGCATATTTAAAAAGAGAATTAACATAGTCACAAATACCTTCAGTACAATCTGCTATGGATTCCTCATGCTTTTCCTGCAAGAATTCATTCAATACATAACATGTTATTGTAGTCATCAAATATTGATACATGTATGCTATTGTGACTAATGTGTGTTCATTTATTATACATACTTTACATGTATATCCTACATGATTATATGGTAGCTACATGCAGACACACAATAATAACTAATTTGGCAATTTGCACTGGAAAGCTGCTAGCCAGTCTACATGTTCCAGCACGCATAGCTTTGCATCAGATGCTCTTAAAGTACATGTAAATTAATGGGTTGCACTCCACATACTGATTAGAACTTGTAAAACAGTTAGCTAGCTAATATTTGTTATTTGTCTAAGTTCATTGTTACAGCTATACCAGTACTTTTCCTTGCTTATACAATAACTATAGGAGCTTATGAGCTGCCGAAATTGTGGCTCATAAGCTCCTGCTACCGTATAGAGAGAAAATTTGATGAGGGTACACTTTGGGCAAATTCAATAGCTATAGCTACGTATTTGGCGAAATAAATTTTGGCAAACTTATTCACTTCCTCAAGCAAAAGGTTCACGTTATTGACAAGTTGTGCAAATTGGGTAGCTAATTGGGGCGAGCCTCACGCTAACGTAGAATCTCGTACAGTGATTCATGCACAGAAAAATGATGGCAAAATCCGGCCTACCCCACACTACTGTAGGTTTTGTAGGGTGGTTCATGTACAAAAATACACAGATAAATTATGTAAAATCTATACAAGTGCTTATGCTACATGAAAAAATACTACTTCGATTACTGAGCCTCCGTATATGGTTGGTAGGATGGTTCATGCCACGAGTAATAAATAGCACAGATTACTGACACCCCCTATATGGTTGGTAGGGTGGTTCATGCCACGAAAAATAAATGGCACAGATTACTAAGTGTCCGTTGTTACGAACACGTGGCAAATTGTTTCAAAATCTTTTTAATGTATTATGGAGGCTGAGAAGAAGGGAGTTGTACCAGTTAAGAAGAAACACAGAAACGCTGGAACGAAGAGACTTGAGCATGAGGCTAGCAGCACGAAGAGAATGAGAAGACATGCTGCACAAGTATAGACAAGTCTACCAACGACGAGGAAGGAAGTCCACTATCTCCCATTGTTGCACACCACTAGTGATGACGTCCCCGCTAAGTACACAGCTTTTCTGGAGCTTTTCGCTCAGCTGTTGTTGACATTTGAAAGGCTATAAACTCCATTTGTTGTATAGCTTCACAGAAATCAACAATGCAATCAGTACAAAATAATCTCGTGCAGCTGCAACAATAGATATCACTACGCACTTCACAGCCATAGCCATGCAGCTACATAAGTAAGACCGCGACACTCATAACGACAGACCATATTTACATTTCATATGTAAGCTCAGGCTCACCCCACAATGCTGTAGCATCTGTCTAGTACATTGCTAGCCATACATATACATACAAGATTTTGCATAGGCGCACGGTTTAACTTTTATCCAGTGGTCCCCGCCAGATTTTTTCATGTAGGGAGTTAGCAGTAGGTTGCAATAATGCGATCACTCTCTGCTGCAAGCAAAGACCTTGCACAAAGAGGGGCGTGTCCTACTATAGAGTTCTAACTAATGTTTAATATTTTATCCGATAGTTAATACTTCAAGTAACACAGCTTTGCATGCATGAAAAGGGGGTGTGGCACCAAGCAATTTTCTTGCTATATTATATGCACTGGATAGCTAGTCTAATATCTGGTGAATTTTTGAGCATACACACTTGTGAGGTGTTGTATGTATGTAAGCATAATGCATCATTTAATAATCTTATGGTTGTACATTAACAATATCATATATTATGATTGTAGCTAGTTGTCGTCAAAATACTGTATAGAGAGAAACTTCGGTGGGAGAAAACCATAAATTCACCAAATTTTCCCCTGCACAAAATTTATGCTTTAGTAAAATTTGTTGAACAAATGTTGATTTTGAAGTAGCTTATTATATTCCGGTACATGGGTGGATCAAAGAAACTGCAAGGATAAATAACTTAGGTATCCCCAGTTATCCACCAGTTGTTATTGGTTACATAACACAAATGTAAAATACGCAGATTTATGGCTTGAAATTGGTTTTTGCAATGTGAGTATTTTATTTTTCCTGTGTATATATTAATCTTATTGCCATTTAATTGCCTATTAATTATAAAATTAAGGCAGATTAATAGCCATATCGACTATTTATTATTTAGTACCAGGAGTTGGATAGTGGTTAAAAACTTGGCCATATAATATAATATGGCAAAGTTACACTCATGAATTTATATCAATTTTCACCAGAACAACAAGTTATATTGCACAGTTGAAAAACTTTTAATTAATTACTATTTTAAACAGTTATGCATTTATTGTTATTTTGCAACTGCTGCTCATACTGCATGAGCCCCTTTGATCCCCCCCCCCTAATTCCACCCTTGATATATACATGCTTGTACTGTACTCTCAATTCACTCTAGCTACATAGACCTTTTTGTATGATATGCATAACATGCATGACTGACCATTTTCACATGGCAAGCTGCTCTATTTGCATGACACACAGCTCTTTCATTACCACAATCTTCTGGATACACCCGTAAAGCCTCAGAATACAGTCCTATGGCTTCTTCATAATCTATATCATATATATTGGATATACATACATACAGTATAATACTGACTTCTTATAAAAGATCACAGGCTGTATACAATCACTACACTACTGGACTAACATCAAAACTCATAGTGTGCTGTACTAGCTGTGCCATTAGACTTACAGTAATGTATTACTAGTATTAAATTTTATACAAACGTTAGCTCTATAACATGTATATATAATATATACATCAGTAGATTCAGTACAAGTTTTCATATTGAAGACAATTTCTTATTTACAATGATAAGCTGTGCTTATGCAACCAACCTAAAAAGTTCTATATAATTGGGGTGAGCCTGAGCGAGCCCCACACAGACAATTAGTCGTTGCGACCGTGGTAGGATCGTCGTGTTCCCAAAAATTTACGTACCGAATATGGAAAGCCCCACACATGGTAGTCTGATGTACAACCATGGTAGGATCGTTGCATTCCCAAAAATTTACATTCCGAATACGGAAAGCCCCACACCGGTAGTCTGATGTACAACCGTGGTAGGATCGTTGTGTTCCCGAAAATTTACATACTGAATACAGAAAGCCCACACTGGTAGTGTGATGTACGACCGTGGTAGGATCGTTGCGTTCCTGAAAGTTTACATTATAAATACGGAAAGCCCCACATGGCGAGCAATGTGGAAGGTGCAGGTGACAGAGAAGAGAGGCTTAGAAGGAGAAGAGAGTGAAATAGATTGTCTCAGACACTGCCATGTGTTCATCTGCCATAACTCACCACGTCTCTCATATGCTTCCCATGTGACCATACAAATTGCGTGTCCTAAGTATCCAGAAAGCAAACATCACGTGCCCAAATCTTTTTCATTTGTCCCTTGTGCATGCATGCAGGCTCGCCCCACGATGTGTGCATCTATCTAGTATTATTATGATTGTGTATACATATGGCTTCAATATGCATAAGCAATAATTTAATATATAGTAGCTAGCTATATAGTATTGTCTTACTCACAACATACTTATTATAGCTATAGCTACGTACAACATGACAGTATCAATGCGATATTGTCAAAGGTGTGTGGGTGTCATGACAATACTGTTGTCGTAGACCACAATCAAATCCAGCCAAGTCAAAGAACAAATACCATTAAAGGTCTAGTCAGTCAAGAATTAACTTGTTGAATTAATACCACAATCGATACTAAGGTATACAAAATTTATGATGGTAGACCGAAAACAAAGTGTTGAGTCAAAGTTCAAACTAATTTTCAGTTAAGGTCAAGAGTCTATTAGGACCATTTTTACTTTTACTTTTGACAATGATTGCAGATGGCAGTACAATGAGTATTAATGTGACACCCCACTATATCATGCATCAATTGCATTTCTAAACAATTTTTGAAAATAGTCCCAAAGTAGTCCAGTCCAATGATTAGAGGCTACCGTACTGTACCAACAGTTACGACATGGAGTGGTGAAAAATGGATAGATTGTTAAGTATTTAGTAATTACCACATACAAACATTCACCTCCTGCTTTGCATAAATCATTTCCCTTGTTCTTCAATTCAACTGCTTTTTCTTTTAATTCCTACCAGCAATATAGAACACCTATTATGTACACGAACAGTACTAGTATGTGTTGATATATATATATATATTGCAGGGTTGCATTTAGGGGGGCAAAAGGGGGCATTTGCCCCCTGAAAACAGGTTGGCCCCCCTGGGGTATGCTATGTGTATTGTTACTTATAATAGATTTGACACCGATTTTGTATGGTTACACAGAATTATGTAGTAACTGTTATGATGACACTCATCATGTGGTTCATGAATCTTTTAAGACTAATAAAATTAGATGCAATTTTGACAGCACCTATTTTTTAAAATTTTCCTGGGGGGGCATGCCCCCAGACCCCCTAGATTTAGCATGCTACGCATGCTGACTTGTTGCCCCTCCTGAAATTTTAATACTTTGGTTTAGCCCCCCTTCAACTTATTTTCTTAATGCATCCCTGTAATAATTGTATAGAACAAAATCCTGGCAGGCAAATAGTACACAAAAGATAATGGTTGGATAAAATTTTAGCAAATTAAAGTGAATTTGCATGCATGTAACCATGTAGGGTTGTTCTGCAATGATATACTGAGTCACAATAAAATAGGCACTTATATAAATACATATCACTACAATCTAATGATCAGCATAATATACATTTATAGCACTCCTAGACAGTGGTAGTTGTTATGAACAAATCTTAACATTAATGTACACAATTGCGAATTGTGTAGTATAATTATGTACATCAGATTGTACAAACTGTAATTGTGCAATGCAATACACAAACGGATACATGGCAATAACAACACAGTGTTGCTGATAAGATCACAGGATTTTAGCAGCTCATATTCCACTCTTAACTTTGTGCCAACTTGCATTACATCTTTGTTCACCATTGCAACTGATCCGTGTATAGATATGTGAAACATTTTCTATTCACAATTGTGTCACATAACTTAATCATGAACTACGATAGTCATGAATCACGATAGTGGGTTCATAATAGGGATTGCACCAAAAATTGCAAAAATCCTAATAGAACGCTCATTAAAATCAATTTTTAATAGCTTTTATTTTTGATGAAAAACCTTTGAGGGTGTCCTTTGGTGTTGCTTAGATAAGGGAACAATTATTAAGACTTAACTCAATCGTTTTCGTGATTTTCCATAACTACCGAAAACACCTCAAATCTCCATATTCTTATTATTATTATTTTCTTGTTTGGAGAGGCTACAGCAAAATCAAGAGTGAATATATCCAAATTAATTCTTAAATGATGTTTACAATATGTGTGGCCAGCTCTGTGACTATTTAAAAATTTCGTTTTGTAATGTGACTACAAGATATGGCACAAAACAGCTTCTTCCTGGACGCGATCGAGCATGAAGCCATAAAAGCATGGACCAACACCCACCCTTAGAACAACCTCCCTGGCAAGAATATTACATTGAAAACTACTCAAAGTCTTCTTGACAGCATCCTATAAATCATAGTGAACGATTTTAAGCCCGTTTCTTAGAGTTGAAATTTCCAGTTTCTGAAATTTTCTAAGTGATTTGTCTGCTTAGTCCACTTACTTGTATCGCCTGCCCCGTAAATCTAATTAGTTTGCAACCACGTGTGTTCTAATTCGTTCAGTAGCAGCATTTTTGAGGTAAAATAGAATACTAGACTACAACTATATGGTAAATAGCAAGATTATAAGATTATAATATTACCGATATTATCATAATAATTCTACTTTCTGTCGCTTTTAATGTTTTAGCACATACAAACAAGTTTATTACTGCATTTATATATTTGCTAGCCTATAACCATATACCCTACTTACTTACTTACCTGCCTTACGTGTTGCCCTGTTTTAAGATTTTTACAATCTAGAAATCGGTAATCTAGTACTAGATCAAAAGGATAGAAAAAGTTAAAGATCAAAAAAGTATGGAAACAAGGATAGGATCAAAACAAGAAGGAGGTTGTAACTACGTAGATAGGACTGTTATTCTAAAGCATTTGCGATCCCTATTCTGACTGCATCAGGATTACTAATGGATTCCTCTGAAAGCAGTCAGAATAGGGATTGCAAATGCTTTAGAATAACAGTCCTATCTACGTAGTTACAATCTCCTTGTTTCCATACTTTTTTGATCTTTAACTTTTTCTATCCTTTTGATCTAGTACTAGATTACCAATTTCTAGTAGCATTTTCGATACCTATTCCCTTTTTTGAAATTGAAAATTTTTAAATTTAATCTCATTACAATAGTAAGTGACAATATATGTAGCTATGCATAGATGGCCAGGTCTGCTTTCACAGGTAGCTTTTTGCCAACCCTGTCAAGCCACGAACGGCCACAACAGAGCTTATGAAGCCACCGAAGGGAATTAATAAAGTGGTGTGGGTGCCAAACTGCTCTCAACATCTACATCTACGTCTACCTGAGCTTGTGCTATGGTCTAGTGCCCGTGGCTGTTTTTGTCACCTACTGAATGCCTTGGCTGGTTGTGTATACTGGCAGCAATAACTCACCCACCCCCACCATCCTCCCGAATTCCTTCCCATCCACCCAATTAAAAGTCTTAGCAATTCCAACTAGCAGCAAACTTTGTTCATACAATGCAAGCTGCAAGCTACAAGCTAAGACTAGTCTACTGCAAGTCTATGGCTATAATCGAGCTTATAAGAGTCTTGGATATTTCAAATTAGTAGGCATATAGAGCCATAAACTATGGTAGAACTTATAATTATTCTTTGGCAAAGGCCTCACAGTTTAGGGAGATTTTGTATCTTTCACTGCAAAAAGCTAGATCATGTATGTTTCCTACCCCACCACGTAAACAAGCAGGGGAGGCTGAGCAGGGGGGCAGGAGGGGCAATCGCCCCCCAAAATTGTCCAAATGCATACAGTCCAGTACATTTTAGATGCCTGAGTTTATTTATGTAAGTGTGTATCTAAAGTTTGCCCCCTCAATGGAAAGCTGCCTGAACCACCCCTGACAAGAAAGAGCCTCGCCTCATATCAGCATAACCATCTATCCTGGTATATTTAGCCTCTGATATTTGACACACTGATACAAGAATAAAACTATTTCTTCTACTACAGTAGTTACCATGTCCTTATTTTTGTGCACTGCACATCAATAGGGAAGGACTGAATTACAAAATTTATATTCAGAAATTTTTAAAAAATTATTACAAAATTTATATTTTAGCTGTGGTGTTTTATTTACATGAATTTTCAGCAATACAAATTTAGCATCATACAGTATATACTCCCATTATGTGCAATCAAAAATCATTATTATTGATGAAACGTTGAAAAGTATTGCTCAGTACATGCTTGGTCTGTAGTCACTGCAAGTCGCATATGTTTTGACTATTATATATTATGACAGAGCATGAAATAATTAACAGTCCAACATCTGCAAAATACTACGTATAGTACATATTTTACTAACGTCTGATCATTTTGATTGTTTTGTACTGACATGCGCCCATCGTCCAAGTACTCTTCAGTCCCTTAATAATGTGTGGGAGTATCAAAGCTGAAAGCAGTGTTATATATAGAACCGGAGACGTAATCACGTGGAAAAGGAAGATTTTAAACCTGTTTAGGCTGTTTTCACCATTTATACTGATGGATAAGGCAGCAAACAGTAGGAAACAACAATCGATTTGAGCATATTCTCCAAAAAGGTTGGACATTTCATGGTGGCACACGAATTAGTTGAGGTAATCCTTTATAGAAGTTAAAGCATTGAGTTACCTCATGCTATACGTAAAATAAAGCACTCTGCCTTGATGCTAATATAACACTCAGCTTTGCCTTGTGCTATAATATACCACTCACGTGCACACTACTTGTCCCCTTGATCATAGCATAGCACTAATATGTTACACCCAAGGTTACATCATACAAAGAAATTATACACCCTTGCAATGGACAACACAATGAATCAGCCAGTACTGACCTTTCTCTGCTCTTCAGTCAATTCAACTACTCCCCCAGTCTTCAAAGACTCAGCATCACTGACATACTTGTTATCAAGTACCTTAACCACTTCAGGCTGCTGGTCTTGGACACTACAAGTTCTATCATTAGTAGATTTATTGACTGTTTGAGTATCACTATGTACAGTTTGTGAACCATCAGAATGTTCAGGCTGTAATAACTTATCATCAGTTGTAGTCTCATCCGCTGATGCATACTCCTCATCCGAAGTCCCCGACATTCTTCAAATCAGTCACGTGACTGGGGCGCATCAGATGGAATAAACCATCATTAAACGCGCTGAGAAGTGTGCTCGTGGGCTTTGCAAAATCAAAAATGGACAGTCCAACGGAAGAGGAGCCGGCATCACTTTCTGGAAGAAGATTTGATGTAAGCACGCAACGTACAATGTTCTACGAATGTATAAACGGTTAATATAGGATTCAACTGATTTTTCTGTGCTAACACGACGTTTGGGAACGCCAGGACGGTTTAGGTGTAGTAAGTGTTTCCCAGTACAATCATTATCAAATTTGTTTGCAGTATGGGTGGTGGAAGACCAGTGTCTCAGCTTGCTACAACTTCAAGGTCTTTTATTGGAAACATCAGTCAACGAGATATGATCAGACAATGTTAGTTAGTAATGTTAATAAATATTCACTCTTAACAAGTGAATTGTATAGCATTGGCTGAATTGGATAGAGCTACCAAACCTTCCACACCAAAAGGTATCACTCATTGCATTATAATTATTGCAATGAATTTTTCACCACAGTTACTCCACTGGCTGAGTCACACACAAAGGTATGTATACGTCCTTGGATACAAGATCTGTGTGTTGTATGGTAATACATGTACAGCTTATGATGGCCAACACACGTATGGATGAGACACCTCGTGATGGCGACCTTTCAATGTCATTTACCTGCATGGCCCCTGAGTTACCTGTTGCATACAGGGTCAGGTTTTGGCAACTTTATATTAAGCTGTATACATTAGTGTTCACTGTAGACCCCTACATTTATGGACCTGTCTAACATTGCCAGAGACCAATCCTTCATGTCTACTCCTGTTGTGGTAAGTGTATTCTGGTGTAGCTATTAATGCATATATGTGACTGGATTTGTAAGGGTCAAGTTCTTTGAAAAGCTTTGTTAAACCAGGTGAACAACTTTATATGAAGGTTAACCATGCAGTTAATGGAGGGCGGTCACGGAACTGGATATTATATTATGTAACTAGTACGGCAAGAGTTATACTCTAGTCAATTACACATGAGCGGTAAAGTCTTTCAAGCACCAAACAGCAAAAGTTGGGCTTTTCATCTTCAACTGGTACCAAAGTGATTTTCATCATGATATGGCAGCTCAAAGTCACAGCCTTTTATCCCGGAACAGTAGGCATGGAAAATTAACTTAAAGTGAACCGGGGATTTTTATAGGGGGTAAAAGAGGCCCTAGAAATGATTCTGCCCTACTGAGTTAGGCCTCAATGATAAACTTACACTTAGTCAGCATGCAGCTACACTCAACAGTCAGTTAAAGTCCATATTTTTGATTTGCCCCCTGAATTTATTTCCTAGAAGAATCACAATCAGAAATCGTAATAAACTGTTGCATGTAGCTGTGGAACATGTACATGTATCAACTTGTTAGTTGACTTATTCAAGTAACCTGTTTTACTAGTGTAGTTTGAACTGTGGAAGAATAGTTTTAAGCACAGCCTTGAGAGCGAGGTTGCAGGTGATAAATATATAAGTGTTTTTTATCACTCATGTGTTTGCTAAAACACAAAGGATAAAACAAAGCTTTTGAAGAGGTTGATCCAATCCATTTATGAGTCCGTTTTCAAGTCTGTTCTGTCTTTTTATCACGTCCTGTAGGACCAGCTGTTTTATATTAATACAGAAAGTAACTTACACATTGTTTCATGTTTACTGTTAGGATGATGGCATGACAGTTCAGAATATGGAATTTCGTGTATCTAGACCGGATGATGCAATCTCTAGTGAAACACGTAATTTCCTATTTGTATCACATGTAAAAGTATAATTTTTGACGTTTTAGTGCACAGCAAATCAGTTATAAGGCTGTGTTGTTCACTATAGGAAATAACTTGTTTAAGGCATTTCATCACTGTTACACTAGTAAACCAAACAATGCTGATATCCTAGAATTGGTGAAGTTGTATGAACTAGTAAGTGTTTCCAGCATGCATATATACTTGCATGGGCATTCAGTTGTTGTTAAGTGAAGTATAATAGGTAGATCCGATTGATAATCCAGCCAGCTTAGCAAGAACATGTTGTTAGTGTATAAACAAATGTATTAGATTTGTTCCAACCTTTGATAACATTCAAAATATCTATACTTCACTACATAATGGAGTACAGTAATTTGTGTGTTCCTTGTCCCATACATGAGCACCCAAAAACGTGCATGTATAATTGTTGGCTCTGCAAAGGACTATTACATACGTACGTATGTGTGCCTTATGCCTTGATATTAGAAGAAAACATTTTGTAGTGTATGTATTATCAAGAGTATATATTATATACTCTTGATATTATGATTAATAGCAAATATCTGTGACAAAAGTAAACCTGTGTTGTACAAAGCTCCGAAGGGTTCAAACCTTTGGAGGAAATTGATGTTTGTTTATGCACTACGCAGTTAGTGTACTTCCGTGTCACTAATAATGCAAATTTACACTCTGCATGACTTTAGGTGACTTGCACGATAACCATGCATATGCACAAGATTATTATATACCGTATATTGGGAAACTTTGACGAAGGGAAACTTTGACGAATTTGACGAATCAGAGTGAATTCGCCAAAGTTTAACTAATCAATATACCTCAAATAAGCGCCTTTACACAGCCTTTATAAGGACAATGTCAAGCAATTCATCAAACTTTATTTTGTCAAAATGTTGTGAGTTAGAATTCGCCAAACTTTAACGACGTCAAAGTTTCCTGATATACGGTATATCCACATGTGTGCACACTGTGTGTTTTTGTGTTAAGATACAAGCTCAAATATTGTATATATGTATATAGTGAAAACAAATTATGAAAAATTGCATACCTACGTGCACATAATAACCCTTTACATTTTAAAATTGGTATTATGTATTACGTGTTTGTGTGCACATACACATGTATGTGTGCTCTTGTTTTACCAAGTACACAATACACATTAATTTTGATCTGAATGATGTTGGCTTAAAATTTGTATTGCCCTGTCTGTGTGTGTGTGTGTGTGTGTGTGTGTGTGTGTGTGTGTGTGTGTGTGTGTGTGTGTGTGTGTGTGTGTGTGTGTGTGTGTGTGTGTGTGTGTGTGTGTGTGTGTGTGTGTGTGTGTGTGTGTGTGTGTGTGTGTACACTCCTCTCATTTGTGTAATTGTGTTGGAGAGAAAGATGCTTTTGGGTTCTGGTCCAGTTGTCCTTTTGTAGCTGAATAACAAAGTATACTCAAGTAGTGTGCTGTGCTTCAGACATTTAATCAGTTGCCTAACTGTTGCTATCATGTTGTAGGCTTGTGAAGCTCAACTCAAACATTTGTATGCACAGAATAAGGATTACTCTACTGGGTTTAAAGAAAAACTGAATCTTATTACAAATGATCTTGCACTTGAATGTGGTACATGGCAACTGATTGGTGTATTGTTTACTGATCGTCTCAGTACTTACAATGATGACCAAGATGGTATTGTCATGATGGATGTTATGAGTGATGATAATGAAGCAGTATGTGATATGTAATATCCCAGCTGTGTTTATGTAGCTGAATAAACATGTAAATAATTTACGCACATACATTTCATGTGGCTATAATGTTTGCATAATACTCTAATAGAACACACACCTATGCGCCAATAAGGGATCATCT
Source organism: Spongia lamella (assembly GCA_963930835.1). Classification (NCBI taxonomy): domain Eukaryota; kingdom Metazoa; phylum Porifera; class Demospongiae; order Dictyoceratida; family Spongiidae; genus Spongia; species Spongia lamella. The sequence goes on along the minus strand of OZ005752.1, from coordinate 5,802,238 downwards.
CTTTTATAGCAATTATCTATACTATAATTATAGTGTCCCATATTTATTTGGTTGTTTATTTAGATTGCAGACATGATGTTAAAATAAGTCTGCTGTTTATTCAAGTCCAGATGCTTACTTACAATAATAACAGTTGGATCCAGAGTACTGTGTCGATAGTTAATAGCGAGTGTTTTAAATACATGTGAAATGCCTATATTTGAGATTCCGTGTCATAATGCATGCAGCAATCACTCTGTAGTTATGCACTGTGGGAGGTGGATGCATTGTTGGTATTTGCTACAGTGATTAATGATTGTAATGTACCTGGCATTTAAAGGAGCCTATAGGTATTTAATTGGTATTGCAGTGATGAAACCCTGGCTTGCAGTGCCGTACCTTTTGGGCACCAATGTCTATATGAGTGTTGTATTATTTTTATTGTATTTTGCATTGGCGCATCGTGACAAATACAGCACTCAGCTTCACCTCTTGCTGTATTTACCACTCGACTCTCACCTCGAACTGGACATTTCACGCAATGCTAATACATATAGACAAGTGTGTACAATTTTACTGGAATCATGGTGATCATGGAGTTCACAACAAAATAAATATCATTTCTACTTTGCAGTATCACTAGCAACCTGACTTTCTAAACATTTAAAGCTCTTCTTAAATCTATAGTGCTGTCAATTTTCTGATACTGTATAGCGGTACACTTTGGTGAGGGCAATTAATTGGCAAATTCATTGCTAAAACTTGTTTGGCGAATGTATATATTTGACATAAATTATCCAAAAGGTTTCAAATTTCCAAAATAGAAACACTATAATTGGCTCCATATAATTATATGGAAATAATGGAATACTCTGTAAGTTACACAGTGGTACAGGACTTCATTCTGTGTTTAAGTGTATGGGCAACTTGCATGTATTTATAAAGGTTAGTGTAAAAACCACGGAAGTTGATATACCATAAATCTTCGTGCTCGTCTTCGTGTATAATTTTGTGCATTATAGTACATATGGAGACTTTATTGTTCCTGTAATCATGTGTATAGGGTGGTTACCTTAGTAGCAAGGAGGTGGTGGAAAGACTGTTTCAAAAAGATTCTGGGATCAGGCAGAGTCAGGTAACTAGCACACACACACACACACACACACACACACACACACACACACACACACACACACACACACACACACACACACACACACACACACACACACACACACACACACACACACACACACACACACACACACACACACACACACACACACACACACACACACACACACACACACACACACACACACCACATATGCTGTAGTAACTGTAGTATCTATTAACAATGTTTAGCTGGTGATTGATTGGCTAGAGAAACTGGCGGAACCCAAACTGAAGAGTTCCACAAAAATAACACATGCAACAGACTCAGTTGCATGGTAAGGAATGCATAGTATATTATACTCTGGTGTACTCACCAAGTCACCATATACTTAATACTAAGGAATATAATATATAAATGTATAGGGAAAGTACGTTACATGATCTGCAATGTCTTGGAGAGGAGGAAAGGTCTCATATGGTATCCGCAATGGTTAGCACAGACTTTTTGACAACTGTAAATTTAAATGTATCGCATGTGACTATTATAAGGATCCTGATGCTCCTGTGAGAGAAAAGAAACCATTATCAGATCTGGACATGGTAAAGATTGCATACTACATTCAGTGGGTACTATTGAATCGATGGGGTTTTTATTTTGACATCAATTCTGAGATATCATTGACTAATTCTACTAATATTAGATATTTATACTAATGAAATACCGTATATGTAATATTAGCAATACCAAGAGTTAATAATATATATAGAGAGAAAGGAGAGTATCCTACTCCCATATATATACCTCTGTAGAAACGCATAATGTAAAGTTATGATGTAACAACACTGGCTGTTGTGTCGTGACATTAGTGAAGCCCCAAAATGTCAGTAGCAACAACGAGCTAGCGCACACAATGCCATAGTAACAAGACAAAATTTTTACTACGCAAGGACTTATGGCGTTTCTCTTTCAAGTAAGTACTCTGTTTTGTGGTACAAACCATATTAAAACGTAGCGTAATAGTCTGAGCTCAAGTTGTGCACCAGGCTATCGAGCATAATTGATTTTTAATGATACTATGTTCAGTTGTTGACGTCACTCATACGAGAAATCCATAAAGGTTACGTCATAACTTTACGCTACGCGTTTTTACAGGGGTATATGGGAGTAGGATACTCTCCTCTCTATAATATTATATTATTAACTCTTGGCAATACATTAAATTTATGATTGCAGACATAACAAGTATCAAGTTTAGTGATATATAGTAGGTACATCGATACTCTCAATAATTGGTGACTGCACTATTAGAGAGTATCAATGTTTATATTATAAAGTTAGCAAATTTTAACGTTTATTGTATATATATATATTACTTGAGTCTAAATTTTAACTTCGCAAGTTTTGTGGTTTGTGTTGCATTAGCAAGAATTAAAACTGGCACACATTTTTTTGATCCATACATCATGTCTTAGGGCAAATATTATTTGTTTCACAATTTTCTCGCAATAGAAACCTGTTATACAGTTACAAACATGATTATAATGTATTGCTGTAACTACCTTGTTGATGCATTAGTACTGCTCTTGTCTTGTTACAAATCTTATAATTTTCAGGATACCGAAGAAATACTAACTCAGTATTTGTTTCGTTGCATCAGAGCCGGCAAACTGGGAATGGTAAGATTACTAAGATAATGTTAAGTGTTAAGGTGTGCATCATACATACAGGCTGAGGATACATGCTGTAGTATTGGCCAGTACTGGAGAGCTGCTAGTCTAGAGGGATGGAAATTATTCCATGATCCTAACCTAGGAGGTATTTATTATAGTGGTCTACATATCAAGTGAATATTTTGAACTAGGGATTTTCCGTATTTACAATTTTCATATAGCAATAGAAATAATTATGTAGCAATAACATTTACAAACATTCTCTTTAAATTAGCTCAATCAACTGTAGTGTTGGGTGATATCAATATTTTACTTCCGGTATTCGGTATTACAAATTTAAAACGGTATTCGGTATTCCACGGCATTTTGATCAAGCACAACTAATATCTTATGGTCAGCATTTTTGTTAACAATGTTTTTAGTAAGTAAGCACAGCAGACAGTATAACATGTAACAAGTAATATTAACACATATGATAAGACACTCCAGGATATGCGTTGTACTGTTTATCACCCTTTAATTAAAATATCTTACTTTCAGTATTTGGTATCATTTTAAAATAATACCGGTATTAACTGAATACCCTTACCTAGCTAAAAATACCGGTATACCGCCCAATCGACTGTGTGTACTTACTTTGTATATGTTCATTCATTTGAAAGAGTAGTACTACATTAGGTTGTCTACAATCACTGGACTGGACTGGACTCCCTCTAAAATTGATATACCAGTATTCTGGGACTATTATTAATAGTAACATGTTTTGACTTAACCTGAGTATTTTAGCTTCATCACTAAATTCTATGAGTCGATCATTATGCACACTGATAAATTTATGAGCATGAGCTAATGAGGGGCAGATTCAGGAGTTTCTGAGAGGGGGTCTGAATAATTATAGAGATGAATCTCTGAAGTAGGGGGGGCAGCCCAACATGCCATAGGGTGTGTTATTTTTATAACACCAACATCATACCTAATGCAAGATACAAGGAACGTGGTAGTGTATATAGCTATGGAGTAGGGGGTGTGGTGGGTGCAACCCCTTAAAAGGCATAGGTTGTTTTATCTTGTAAAGTGCTGAAACTTAACTCAAGAAATAGTCCATTTTAGTGTGTTTTTATACCAATACATACGTACATCAGTCCTTTGGATTCCTTGATACGATTAAGGGAGGTCTCAAGACCCTTAACACATGCCCTGTATCCACCCCTGTTAATATGCTTGTGTTGTACATAACATTAGTCACTGGTCATTTGTTTTAACGTAACATTCAGTATGCATATTGACGTAAAGAGGGTAAACAAGTCAGTCACTGATCATAAACATTAAAAATATTGACCTTATCTCATGTACTTGCACAAATAAATTTCAGAATACTGTTATAGTGGTCCAGTCCAGTAATTGTACACAACCACTACATTATACCGTTTGTTCTAGGACATGGTCGCGAACTACTGCCGTTAGAGGGAAACATTAGTAGAGGCTTGTGGAAGGAATCGTGTTGGGATATCATCAGAGAGGTGTATACATAGAATTTGTACAAATGTTTCAGTAACCAAACAGGGAGGATTGGATGATTATGAAAGAGCAATGTATGCTACTCTCATTGGAGATCTAGATCATGTGAGCATATACCAAAACTTTGTGCCGACTTTCTTATCAATATTTCCTACACACTAGATGTTACCTGTGTGTGACAGTTGGCATGACTATTTGTGGGCCTATTACAAGGCCATGATAGAGACCATTACAGAGCAGGTATAATGGTAACAGTTCAGTGTGTTAGCGATACTGTGTAATCTATGTATAGGAGCTACAGATCACTCCTGGTAGAGGAGCAGATGAAGTGTCAAGTCTTCTCCCACATAGTAAAGCAATGTATGTACATAAAATTTGTATTATTATTGTTGTTGTTGTTGTTGTTATTATTAGTGTATTGTAGTGCTATAGTCTACTACACATATGTACATTGCTATGTGTGTATAGTAAAATTGCACCAAAATTAGCTGGTCCCAAATTTAGAGATTCCACTGTACGTATATGCATAAATGTATGCTTTTCTTAAATATTCTGTAGTATTTCGCCAGAACTAATATTTCAAGAAATAAGGGCTTGCAAACTGAAGGTGATCGAGCATACCTATACCATGCATTGTGTATGTTTAAAGTTTACCAATAAAAATGGACCATCCATTCATTACTTAAACCACCAGAGTGTGTTAAATAGAGTGCTCTAAAATGTACTCTAATACAATGCACAGTTGTATTCATCCATGTTGCAACAAGAATTGTGCTATGAAGATTGAAAGCTGTTGTGTATTAGATTGACAATTTTTGTATGTTACTGTATAGTCAGTTCAACAAGGAGCGATCTGTCCTTACCGGCTGGTACAGAGAGATGTTATACTAAACAATATGCAGAGTCTCGTCAATGAGATGTACACAATGGTGAAACGCATTCCTGTGGACAATTATAATTATCAGCTGTTACGTTTTATGGTACGTGAATATAATATAATGTTTTGTGCCATGTTTTGTTGAAAGAATGTATAAAATTTTAGTGATGCACCGATACATATAATTTGAAACTGATGCTGATACTGATGTTTAAATATTTAAGAATGCATTTATCACTTTCACCATCTTGACACAGATCTTTTATGACATCATCAAGTATCGACAACACAATCAAAATATAACTAACCAAAACTAAGCAATATAGGCCTAGCCTGTTACTGGTATCGGCGTATCACTAAGAAGTTTATCTGAAATATATTGGCATTATCCCAGTCCATACACAGGTCAAAGTAGAGATAAGTTAACTAGTTATTCATTGGTAGATGATGGATGTCTTCCTAGCCAGAAACCTTATTTTACAAGTACCAACATAATTCATGATGTAATAAATGCTTGTCAGCACTCATATTTGAAGCTGTACATGTTTGATCTATCCATGTACTGGGATATAACATGTTACGTATATCCCATCGCTCTCATGGTAACAAAACACATCAATTGAGTGTTAATACTTTCTACAGGCTCATGTAGTGCTATTTATTAAAAGTCTTGGTGTTGTCATATCAGAGGTAAATAATTGTGAAATTGTTGATATGATTGTTAACTGAATGTATTGCATTACTGTAGGATAGTAAATGTGTGGAGATTCTTGAGACATTTGTATTGGTTAGTTTGAGTGTGCATATTATCAGTTACTACAATTATAGTCAGTATTAGATGAATGTAATTTTGCCAATAACTTTCAGTTCACTTTTCCCATCAATTTGTATGGTTATCAAATACCATTATAGTCATGCAATACATAATAATAGTACATACATGTACAGATATTGCATTACCTGATATTGCATGTGTATGCTTATGTGGTACACACTAACACACACATGTACACACTAACACGCACGCACGCACGCACGCACACACACAGGTTGGATAATATTATATCTTTATAGGGTCTAATCAGGACTAGCCAAGGGGAACTAGTGGCTGCATATGCTGCTGCTCTACCTTATGAAAAACAGATCAGATGTTATTCTGAACTGTTAGAGAATGTGACTGTTATCAGTGAAAGACAGCGATATCTAATGTTAGCTGATGAAGCAGGTAAATATGCGTACACCTGGGTTTGCTTTTTTGCAATATACTTTGTCATGTGGACTAGTCTCCCCTTTTTTTAGGCTTGGATACAGCTTGCATAACTCGTACTGTGGTACAGAACATCTGTTCACGCTGGCACGAGCAGGATGTCACAATGACTTCAGATGCTGAAATCACTACAGATGATGTTCACAAGATAAAGTCAATTGGATGGCTGGTGTTTGATCAAACTCAGAGACTGGATCTATTAATAGAAAGCAACACACTAATCAGAGCATTTTTAGGCAAGATCTCAACTACATGGCTATGTACATTATTTTTATTAAATGTTTCTATTCCTCTCTAGCTCGCGGGAAGCACCATGCAGCAATAGAGGTCTTCGAGATCATACCATCCGATGCAAGGGAATTGATTGTTGCACAATGTCAAGATCAGGTACACCATACAAACAATTACTATAGGGCTGGCACCGATTCCAAATTTTACCGATACTTCAAGTACCAAGTACTGCTGTTAAATGCATTCATAATTATAAGTACCAATACTGATACATGGAACTGATGGAAGCACTCCACAGTGTGCAATCATAATTTAGCTACATCAGTTAACTAAATAGCAAAAAAGTGCATAGGTTAATAGTAGATATAACACACTAACAACAGAATTGGTACTTGTATAACATACTTTATCGATTCTGATAGCACCAAAAAAAGCTGGTATTGGTCCAGTACCGGAATTGGTGCAGCCCTAACAGCTACTTGCTATATGTTGTAGCCTATATTTCCCTCACAGGAAACACCACATGATGTATCCAATACTATTCAAGAGCATCTATGCATCAAAGCTTATCTTGTAAGCTGTACCTATGAGTAGTACACTTTGCCAGTACCTGTGTATATTTCACAGGATGCTCTGCAGTCCTTTAATACATGGTTTAAAGATTTTCATGAAAACAAACCAGTAAGAAATCACAACACATGGTAACCTTTGGTTGTGAATGATAGTGATAGGCCACACCTAGAAAGCCAGCAAATCTCAGTTCTGTTGATGAACTTAGATCTACAGAGAGACAAAGAGTTCATCAGGTGGGATGTAAAATGTAAAATGATGTGTATGTGTATGTCAGTGGTGGATTCAGTGGGGGGCTATGGAGGCTGTAGCCCCCTCACTTGCCACCTCAGGAAATACAAAAGGACGGACGTGTTGTTACAAAAACACTCTAATTCTTATAAATAGTGTTATTTCTGTACATTTTAAGGGTTATACCCACTACACTCCCTGGTATAGCTACTACTTTGGTTAGTTCCATCTCAACATTTTAGATTTGCTGACATTAGGTGGCATTTATGTACTTTACAAAAAACCCTATGATTTCTGGGGGTGTGCCCTCAGATCCCTCTGCTTCGGAGATCCACTACTACTCTTAGCCTCCCATCTCAAGAAGTCCAAGATGTATGTTTGCATTCATGCTGTAATAAGTAATATTGATTTAAGCACAGCTTGTAGTGACTTCCTGGTTAAGCATAGCTGACTACTAATAATACTATTCCTTTCACACAATGAATCAAAGTAATTATACTTCATACCTTAGTAACCATAACTGTGTATTAAAACTTCCAAGTCATTGCGTCACCATGTCTCAAAGAATAACTTGTATGGCTAAAGCATTTACAGGTACAAAGTGCTATATATACACACAGACAAAAATAGAATGTAAACTTTTGTGTAAAGCTACATACATGGCTCTCCTACTGAATACTTGTTTTCTTTTGTAGAAAGAAATAGGTCAGTGGAAATTTCATCTAGCACACTCTACACAGGTTAGCGCAATTGTGTAGGTTATTATTAACGGTAATGCGGTATTATGAATTGCCAAGTGGTAGAGTATCGTTTTCCATGTTTGACAGTTTTACCAAGTAACCATGAATGTTAACACTTACAATCTGTGATATTCAGAAAGAGTGAGCAAAGTAAATACCCAGGATATTGAATTATTATTCATTTTACAACTTTTGGTCCCATTAGCATAATTATTCCTACTCCAGCATTGATGCCATGGGCTTTGGTCAGACCTAACATAGACTGAAGTCCACAGGTCCTGTGATTAACTGTGTCTATATTTTTGTAATAGGATGCAGTCAAGAAAATTAAAAATGTTCTGTTATTTGGTCCAGATGGATGGATGATTGATAGCTATCCAACGGTTTGTGTGCATAATTTTTGTATCAATGGTAAAAGCAGTGTATACCATATTCAGGATGGTAGTGACTCACGGACTCATCAGATGAGGGCACTGCGGCAGATGTGTCTCCCCAAGATGTGCTTTGTGCTCCACACAGTACTCCATTCAGCTGGTCGATACAAAGAGGTTAGTATGTTGTGCCAAAATATATTTGCTATAATAATGACGTTGTGTGCTACAATTTTGATCACTAAGGGACTGTTCACATTTTCATCTTTTACATGAGTCTACAAAGGGTACACTAGGGGGAGCTAGGGTTAGAATTGTATGTATGATTTGATCATGTGACATCATTACTTTCAGAGTACACTTTGTGGTAGGGAGGAAGGGGTTACCGAAACGAGTACTCTTTGTACGCTCACATAACATTGTGAATAATTACTAATATGATGTATTCATGCAATTTTAATTAATGGGTGAATATCCTTGTGGGTTAACCTAAGTAATTGTTGTCACAGAGTTAATTGGGTGCACAATAGCATGAATAGTATTACTATACTTGACTACCTGTCATGTGGTTTTTATAGTGTTTGGAAATCGCAGATATGGTTGCTTCACCGAGATACAGACTTTATGAGGTAACATTAAACGAGATTGTGTGTATCATCAAGGTGCTTTGTTTTGGTAGGTTTTTCACCAGAATGAGTTTGAGAAGTTACTCTCTCTGGTCAGAGAATCCTCCATAGAATTGTTGACCAGTGAGTCATAAACCATCACCATCAAGCATTGAACATGAAACATATCAAGCATCACATGATTTCACTAAAATACTTGGATTGACCCACATACACATACAACTAATCATTGTTGAACTTTTTATAATGTCATGAAATAATACAAGTGTATAGAGATGGAACAAATTCAAAATGAAAAATCAGCACTAAGCTCAACTCTATTGTTTATAGCTAGCTCAGTTTTACAGATCCAGTAACACAAAGGCGATAGTAGCTAATGTATGAAGCAAATCACAAGTATTAATAAACACATCAGCAATCCGTGAATTCACAATTGGTTTTTTGGTGTACCTTTTATCAAGCTGAAGTTTCTATTGTCAATTTACTTTTACATGTTATCACTGTTTAGTTTTATATATTATCACTTATAGTGTTATGAATGTATACCAAGTTTAGTATGTATATTAATGTTACTATATACTGCATTCTGAGTGGTTGCTAGTGGATTGTATAATATATATATATATATGTGACTGGCTCTGTGAAAACCCTCCATGTTAGCATGCAAATTTTGACCAACTTTTTGATGCTTAAAGTTTCATAACTTTCTAATAGTTGCTTGCAATAGCACAAAACTTTGCACAGTATTTGCTAAATGAACAATTAATATTACTTGCAAAGCATAGGAAGATTGATGTAACTGCTAAAGAAAATCACTCCATTACACTATTGGGTATGGCTACTAGAAGTATTACATGCATTCTTATAACTAAATGTTACCGGATTAGGCTTCCACATGAATAATTTTCCTAACTTATGAATTCACCCTTTTGGCTGCTCATGTAAGGGACAAGTACTAGCTATACACAAATTACCAACATACTTCATTATATTTTGAATGTTGCATCATTTAACATTCGAAGGTTTGTTTGCATGAATCCAGTGTATTTGTTTATGCTCTATTTATCATAGGTCAACATTATTCGCAAAACTGATATGTAAAATACCAGTAATGTAGGTTAGCTACGTAGGTATCTTTTTATGGTATATTTATGTGCATATATGTAGCTACATGTGCAGAGGATAAAATTGTAGCTAGCTATACAAATTCTTTATTATGCATTGAATTCTGTTAGTCTTATAACATATTGAATAAATTGTATCAAGGTTATGCATATAATTAAATGTATTCGTTGGTTCCTATCTTAATGTACTCCAAACTTCCTCCAAATTGTTTAAAACTATAATAACTTAATCTAGCGAAGTATAGTTTCATCCTAGACATGTAGCTATGCTGCTATAGCCACTGAATTTTGTGGTCCTAATTACGTACGTACATGAATCTACAGATAATCAGCAGCTGCATAGTCAGTTTGACTTTTTCTCATGTGTGGGGCTTAGTGTATTGTGTTTTCTTACATTCCGTAGTCTTAATAGCCAGATATAGTGAGTGGATACATGACTTAGAGCTGACTAGCTAACATCCAATGATTCTATATTGTGTAATTGTATGTAGGAGAGAGTGTACTACATTTTATGATTTCATCTCTTGTATGTGTTTTGTCTGTTCTTTGAAGTATATATACAAGCTGTACAACCATAAATATCTGACGATGGTATGTGCTTTCAATAGATGTCAACATTTGTAACTATGATTTATTGCAGCTGAACTATATTTAGTTGCTATGGCTATGTGTACTGTAGTGTGTAAAATTTTCACCTGCATGTGATTATGGATTTTTTACACACTCGTACACATTCCAAACTGGCTTAGTAAATTGGTCGCTTGTTCATGGTTAACCACATGCTTGTATATATACTGTAGTCCCTCAATCTTATATGCATGTATCAATGCGTGTAAATTGACAGCTATCATAGCTACATGCTATATAGAATAATATTCATATACACATAGCAAATACCTGTTTGTGAGGTGTACCTGAGGTGACTCTAATAACTCTAAGATGAAGCCCTACATAATTAATATAGTGGTATGTCACAGTATCCGTACATCTCATAATTATTATTATTATCATAGTAATGGAGGTGCAAGCTATAGCTATATAGCTACATATAATAATAATTATATTATGTGATCCAGCATGAGAAGACTGGGCTTATATGTACATAAAATACATCCATGCATTCATGATCATAATTATTAGGTATCTCCTTTATCCTTATTACCTTTGGTTGTGAATGATATAATTATGTAGTAGTGATAGGCTACACTGGCCACAAATCTCAGTTCTGCGGTTGATGAACTTAGATCTACAGAGAGACATAAAGTTTATCAGGTGACTGCATGGGCTTGAAAGCAGGTGCAAAATGTAAAATGATGATGTGTACATGTATATCAGTGGTGGATTTAGGGGGCTGTAGTCCCCTGTTACTTGAACTTATTTCTGTACATTTCAATGCATAACAATCTATACCTCCTAAGGGGTTGCACCTACCACATCCCCTGCATGGTACTACTTTGACATTCTAGATGTGTATAGGTGGCATTTCTGTACTTTACAAAATAAAACACCCTATGACTTCTGGGGGTTACACCCCATGGCTTCTGGAGGGCTGTGCCCCCAGATCCCCTGCTCCAGAGATCCACTACTATTCTTATAGCCCCCTCTCAAGAAGTCCTAGATCCATGCATCCCTGCATGTATATGTTTGCATTATGATTTTCTAAGTTTAAGCACAGCTTGTAGTGACTTCCTAGTTAAGTGTCTACTAATAATATACTATTGCTTTCACACAATGAATCAAAATAACATAGCTACCTCATATACCTTTATAACCATGCATAATTGTTCTGTTGTGTATATTATAACTTTTGAGTAGCTAACCAATAATTTATTAAGCGCATTCACCTGCATGGTAACGTGCAGGCGTGTAGCTACATGATAATGTGAATGACATCACGGTTACTAATTTTTGGCATGTCATTATATATAAATACATAAATGATAATCATGACAGCTACACATGCAAATATTGTAGCTATATGTAAACAACATAACTTGATACACAAAACAGTGAAACAAAAATTTGAATGTTTTTGTATAATTATAGCTTTTGATATGTGACATGACTATAAAACATCTTTATATAAACTGTTTATCTGCAGTACAAATGTATAGTATTAATCATAGCTATATACACATGTAGTTACCATAATATTATAGGTCAATTAACAAGTTATTTGCAAAACTGATCTCTGTAAAATACCAATTGTAGGTTAGCTAGCTAGCTGTGTCGTAGCTATATTAGTGTGCATGGGATACATTTGTAGCTAAAAGTATTTCTGATGGTCTTAGCTACAACCTACAATTAAATTAAATCTATTCAGCAGATCTCTAAAATACTCCTTGCAAACTTCCTCCTTTAGTGACTTAGCTATAATCTATAACTACCTGTCACTATAGTTTCATCTTAACATGTATACTAATAGTTATGCCCAGCCACTTCCATTTTTGTGACAACATGAATCATATTGACATATTTGCAGATAGCTAATTGGCAGCTGCATATAGTCAGCCTGACTTTTTCTCATGTGTGGGGTCTATAGATATAGTGTATTGTGTTTTCTTACATTCTGTAGGCTTTAATTGTCAGGTAGCTAGCTATAGTGAGTGGATACATGACTGCATGAGAGCTGACTAGCTAACACATGATCTAATAATTCTATATTGTGTATATAGCTAACTGTATGTAGGAGAGTGTGTAGCTACTACATTTTATGATCTCATCCCTTTGCATGTTGTCTGTTCTTTGAGGTATGACTGTAACTATATGATATCTGACGATTGTAGTTATGTGCTTTCAAAATACGTTCAACTTAATTTTGTAACTATGATCATATAGTTATGTATGTAAAGTTTTTACCTCTTCAAATACTAACTAATTGTATAGCTATAGCTATAGCCAGGGGCGGATCCAGGATTTTCAGAGAGGGGGTCTGAACACAGAGGTGTATCTCTGAAGCTGGGGGGTGCAGCCCCCCAGAAGCTATAAGGTTTTTTGTTATTACAATGCCAAAACCATGCTTATTGTAAGATATAGAGCATATTTAAGTAAATACAATGAAGTATTTAGCCAAATATGGAGTAGGGGGTGTGGTGGGTGCAACCCCTTGGAATATATAGGTTGTTTTATTATATAAAGTGCTAAAATGACACTTACTTCAAGAAATAATGCATTTTAGTGTGTTTTTATACCAATACATCACTCTTTTGGCTTCTTTGATATATTTCTGGAGGGGGGGGGTCTCGAGACCCCAAAGACCCCCCTGGATCCGCCCCTGATAGCTACATGCATTAATGGAATAACACTCAACTCCTCTTGTCTCTCCATTGAATGTTGTTCCAAGAATACATGTACATATAATCAATGAACATAGCTACATGCAAGTTTGACACCTCAATATTATGAATACAAATAGCGCTAGCTATCAAGCAATGGTTAAAAATAGCTATAAATAGTGCTATATAATATACTAGCAGTATCAATGTAATACCATAACTACATGATATTCATATATCCTATAAAACCATTATAAAAGGTTAGTATTGTACATTGTGCATGTATAGTTACGTCATAAAGTATAAGCCACTTACAGTAGCTACACTGTAAAAACAGGCGTGTAATATGTACACGCGTGTCATGTAAATACTACACGGACATATGTTTACACGCATGGTGTGGCGCTTACATAATTAATTTTTGTGTAGCATTTACACGTTACACGTGTGACTACTACACGAACCGTAGATGTGACTGGAGATGTGAAACTTTGTGGAGTACTAATCATGTTGACTCTGTCTAAAAGAAGCCAAAATCGAGGGTAAAGTTTTTTGTGTTTGTTTTAATTTACAATATTGTAGTACTCGGCGGGTTGTTAGCTTGTACTCTCGCTCTCGCTTGTACTACTTTGTTTTAACAATAGTGGCATATAAACCAGACGACTGTTGTTATTCCATATTCTATGTGATAGGGATACTCACGTTGTTTCTAAAACAATTGCTAGTTTTCAGGGTGGCCAATTGCACCCTCACGTGAGCAATGTATAAGCAACACGTGATTACAAGAGCAACTTTACGTGTCATAGGATGGGACATCTTGATCAGATAAAGATTATCAGGTTTTAGCAGAAGAAAGAGAAAGGTACAATAATTATAGTACGTGTCTGTTGACCTAAATTTTATAAAAATTGTATATTAGGCCACGAAAGGTTAAGGTTTAAATACAAGGTTAAAATAAAAAACCGTGTGCATCAAAAATTTGAAGACAGGTGGATGAGAAACCAATAATGGCCTTACTTTGAATATTTACATCATGTCAACATGCAGTTTTGCTATCATTCAACAACAGCACTAAGTGACTTAAAAGCTTATTTAGAAACTGGAAATTTTAACAAGGCCTCAAAGACTGTCTGTTGTCTTCCATGTTGACAGTTGTCAGGGCATATCCTGAGGGTCGTCTGAATACAGAGGTGTATCTCTGATGCAGGGGGTTTCTGGGGCTCCCCAGACGCTATAGGGTTTTTATATTATAACACCAAAATCAGTAAATACAAGGAAATATTTAACCGGATATATGGTAGGGGTGTGGTGGGTGCAACTTCTTGGAAGATATGGGTGTGACATTTATTTCAAGAAATAATACATTTTAGTGTTTTTATACCAATACATCATTCTTTTGGTTTCTTAGATATATATTGGAGGGGGGTCTCGGCCCCAAAGATCCGACAAATGCATAGTTTAGATGACACTAAATTTTTATGTTACGTATATGTCATGGAGAATGACATGACGAACAGTATTAATTTTAGTTTCACAACTGCCTGATCAACTTATTATTGTCTCCTACTATATGGTCATTCCTTAGCATTAAGTGATATACGTACTTTATTGTGACATACGGTACTGCTCAAAGAAAACTTGACGCCTGAGGGAACAGGACTTGCACTATTAACAAGACTTGCAATATACTCATTGGGAAGTCACACCCATTGCTGCGGGTGATAGACCAAATACCCGTAATACTATATCAATTTATCACCATGGGCACCCATAACAATGCCTGAAATGGGCAAGCCTGCAGGCTTGCAAAGGGCTTGGGTTCACCATAATAAATTTATAAATTGTAATCTTTGTGTACGTTTAATTATAAAATTATAATCCAGAAAATGAATACAAAACGTGAAACTCCCTTTCTTACCTTCTAGCCAACGAACCCAGGCTTTGATAGACACTTTGTATCTGGCATTTGCATGAAAGAAATAGGCTGAATATTGAACAATAGCTTTTGACGGTACTTAGAGCAGTATAAACGTAAGACTACCTGTAGAATGTGTCTATTTACTTACATATGGGGATGATGACATGCGTGTTCCAGCCACTGTTGGTCAATATGACTAGCTTGCCCAAGCAGCTAAACCATTGTTGGGATGACATTATGATATGACCCTTGGGAATGTTAAGTGCTGCCTGAGATGACCCGTATGGGTGAATAGTGCATGGACACCCGCTTACTTTTTAGCGGGTGTTGTAAGATATACACACAAATTATTAACCCACTTCTCAGTTCCCACGTGTGTTTATCTTTTTGAGCAATACCGTATAAGAAGCTACTATAGAGCATAAAATCTTGACAGTAAAAAATTGACAAAACATTATCCAATCTTCAATACTTTTTCAACGATTAAGAATTCTTAATTTTGGTTTACAGAACATGGCTCTTCTAACTGTCCCATACCAGTACTTTGCATTGAGCATTAAATAGAAATTGAGGCATTATAAACATTTTTGTCAACCTTACAGCTTGTTAACTTTTACCTCATATGTCACAACCATTGAGGCACCCTAGCATGATCTCCATAATAAGATCTATTAATAAATTAATTGAAAGTTTCGCATGACTTTAATGTGGTCAGTAAGGAAAAATGAATTAGTGATGTGAAATTTAATACCTTTGTCCCAGTTGTACATCTGTGTATGTGTGTTTTGTGTATCTTTAGGAATGAAAGCTGATGTGGTGGAAAAGATGACTGATATATAATTTTATATCCCAGTGAAACTTTAATCCAGAGGTTGTATGTTACTGTTTAACATTACTAAATATTACAATAATTTATATCTTTTTACATACCATTACTATTGCTATAATAGTAGTGCTGAAATGAATGGTAATTTTATTTCTACTACTTGAGTGGTTGATATCCAAAAGGAATGAATACCATATGGCATAAAATTTTGATGCTAAAAATATTGACAAATTTGATGAAAATTTGTCCATTCGTCAATGTATTTTGTCATTTTTTAAAAAATCCTACAGAACATGGCGCTGCCATACTTTTGCTTACATTGCACATTAAAGGGAAATGGAGGCTTGAAACAACTTTCGTCAATACTTTTTGTCAAATATAAAACTAGATAATTTGTCAATATTTTATGCTATACGGTATGTGATTAATCTGTTGCCCAATAGCTACCATGCATACGTTAAAAATAACTGAACACCTCTTGCAAAACAAATCACCAAAAGAAAGTGCAAAAGCAATCAAACTGTATGATTTCTCCCCACATGAGCTTGGATCCCAGGATACTCAGCAAGGCTGAATCGACTATTTAGGGGGTCACATGAACTTCAACTGCAGTCTCCTGGACTGTGACCCAGACCCCATACTATTCGGTTTGGAAACATTGATTACACAGTCCTGGCACACCATCCACTCCACTCACATACATGAAAATGGGGGGTTCGGCCAGCTAAAAAAGTTTAGTAACGATTTTAAAAAGGCTGGTGGCCTGGTCAATTTTTGGGACAGATTTTGTATGGCCAAACCATTTAAAAACATGAATCATATAATACACTATCCCACTAGGGACCCGTAAGAAAGTTATAAGCATATGGATTAGGAGTCAGAACTATTAACTTAACCCGATTGAATGAAGAAAAAATCCCAGACTGGTGGTGACTTGATCCCCAGGCACGCAATCTAGGCGAGAGCCAAAGGAGCTGCACAGCTGGGATCCTGAATGTTTTCTGCATTCAAAGTATACTTAACAGCACTGACTTCTTGTAGATAAAGGGGGTTTATCACATACACTATCCCACAAATGTCAATATAATTTCAAGCTCCTAGCATACGACTACCATGCGCATTGCTCTGTTATGGTCTATCACTCTTCTATCAACTATTCCATCGATTGCTATCACTGGAACTTGAAAGGTAACAAAAGTGGTTTAGTCATTACAGTACACTTGTTTTCCAATTAATGCCTCCCAAATTCCCTATATTCATACAGGGAATACCTCCCAAAGTAACGAATTGTTCATGAATATTCCAAGTGGATCCTGGACTCTTTACCCGGTGTAGCGACGATTGCAACAGTATAATCACGTACCATCGAGATTACGTACATGATTCTTCAATCCTTCACACCAGTGACGACGCGTGCCTTATGAATAATGATTTTTTAATCTATCTATTCTTATCTGAACGGTAAATCATCGGTAGTTCCTTGTATCAACCTCAACGGATCAATGCTTTGTCTGGCGCACGTGAGATTTTTACAAAAATTTGATCGATTGACATACATTTTTTCAATATTTTCTTAGTAACCGTCAGTCCTTGCACCCGTTGCCTCGCCAGTTGCTGCACCTCAAGTTGAGCACTAAAGTTTCTTTCAGGAAATTAAATTGTAAAGAAACTTAGCTGCAAGGAAATAAGGTTACAGCAGGTAGCTGAATAGGGTCGCCACTATATTTGAAGTTAAGTTATTAAATAAATGCTCTCCTACCAACTCTTAGCGCTTTAGAAGTTTATGCTCGCGTTAATGTTCCAAGAATGCCATCAGTATTCGGTGAGTCATAGCTTGAATTAACTTTGAAATGTTAAAATATTTCATTAGGGATTTGTAAGCAACTGACCACACCGGCATGGTTGCAAATGAGGAACTGACACTTCTCCAAGGTTATAATTTACCTAGTTTTAATACCTTGGCTTGAATTTCTTAATACTAGGTAGGTTATTGCTGAACTACATAATTGAAGACTGGCAGAAGACAGGTTTTTCAGTGTTTGTAGTTGTGACTCTAATTTACCTTCAGTCTTATGCAATGGAATAAGCTTCTGGGGGGAAAGGAATCACAGGTGAAATACTAACTGGTGATATTGTAGTTAATTCACAAATTGTCTTTTCTCCCATTAAGTCAGCATCACCTCAGTGCTACAAGGAAATGTACGTATCTACGTGCATGACAATTTCATTTGATAAAGTTCAAGTACACTATCTTCGAAGTCCTTTTTCATCACATGATGTTGAATTGGTGTGTTAATTATTGTCTTGTAAAACTTAGTTCAAAATCTTCGGTATTCTTTAGATCCAACAATGTGCATAACAGATCTGAAAGCGTTGGTTGAATATTGAAAGACACACTTGCAAGTGGTTGTTTCAGAGAATGCTTTTCAGCTGGATCAGGATGATACTTAAAACTGAACCAAAAAGCATACACAGACTGTATTAATGTACATTGTATTTGTGAATTCATTAATTATATTGTAATTACAGAAATACAATAGTATGTAAAGTAAACGCAAAGTGAGGGGTTGAAATCACATGACAAAACATGTAATGTTTACATGAAATTTTGCGTAAATGTTACGCAAAAATTTGTGGGAAATAAGTTGCAACTTTTTCACACAAGTTTTTGCGTAACATGTACACAAATGTTTTTACAGTGTATAGTACAAAGCATATATACAGCTAATAATATGAATATATTTATGTTGAGTAGTGTCCTCCATATACAGCTTGCTATAGTTATACATAAGGATATATACCATAACAGTAAATACACAAGTGATATGCATATAATGGTTAATCACTAACATGAACAGTGATCAATTTACTAAGCCAGTTTGGATGTGTATATATACGAGTGTGAGAATAATCCATAATCAGATGCACATATATATGAACAGAAATTAGTACTCAAAGACATATAATGCAGATAGCTAGTATGTGGGCATGGCTAGTTAACATTTTATTATGTATGTGTGTAGCCATTGTGATGTCTGTAACCCTGCAATTTAGATTTGGTAGATGTAATTTATAAGATGACCTGGTAGACTAGCTAGCTATGTAGCTAGAATTATAGCAGTCAAATGCCAACGTTGTGTCTAGCTTGCACATACATGCATATACCATTACTATAGCTGCTATATGAGACGTACAAATACTGTGACATTCCACTACATACCTACGTCTTGAAACTTGATACTCACTAACCATTCATCACATTATACAGTTACTAACTCTTATATTATTAGCATTAGTAGCTATAAAAGATATAGATATTAATTTTGATATATCAACATTATAATAATATTATAGCTCATAATTAACCAAAACATTTTCTAAGTTATAAGTAACTGTAGCGTAATAGCTATAACCAGCTTAACTGATTATTGCATAACTATACAGTAGGTACATGTTTACTATATGTACTGATGGTTTATCTTGTTAATTTGATCATACACTAACCATGATCTCCCCAGCATTCCTGCATGAGAAAATGTTACAGTAGTGTTTGTTTATAATAATGTAAAACAACTAACTAATTAAGCTAAGCGAATGTGTTTTTAATTTGTTAATTTACATGCAGCTTTGCCTGGAGCTAAGATACATATTTTGTATTAATCACACATATATGCATAATCACTTTACACATATGGAGACACACTTAACTATATGTACAAATTGTATATACATTTTAAATTACATGTTGACTAACTATATAATTATGTATTTACGAAACATTATGTAATTACAACACCTTTAAATAATACATTTTGGGATTCAGATGTCAATTGTAAAAGAACGGGCCACAAGTAAGCCTGAATTTTGTGATTATTTGGATTTGCAGTAAAGAAGCGGTTGTGGAAATCAGTGACAAATACTGTCTCTTCACAACTAACAGCCATTCGGTTGTTCTGGACAGCTAGAGCCCATGCCAGTTCCACGCAGTCTTGTATAAATTTCCTGATGGTACTTGATGATTTGATTGTCTCTGTGACTGAATACTTGTTCCACAACTTGGATTCTACCCCCTAAGATGCAAAAATACAGTTAAAGGCAATGATGCATTTAATACAATCAATACCTGTAGTAAAGGGAGTTTATGTGGGTTACAGTCTTTACGAAGATATGCATTGACAGCCTTTTCAAGTTGTGATACTGCACCAGATACTTGCTCTGTGAGAAATAATGCTTTTTTCCAGTTAGCAGCAATTTCTTCCAATGTGGATTCCACAACCATAAAGGACATCTTAACATAAAAAATTGTACATTATAAATTGATGCACAAACTCTGCACTTTCAAAATCACCTGCATGATATCCAGTGGCACTGCAATCCTTTGATCTTCATCAAGGCCTTGCTCTTCAAGTACATCTATTACTTCTACTCTACCTTGAGAGTAAAGCTCTTGATATCGACGAATCAACTGAGTGGGTCTGTTGGCTCCTAATGACAGGTCTTCAAATATAGTACTGTCTTCCAAACGTCTTTGTGCTTGTTCTGATATCCTAAGAGAACATTATACATATGCTTGACAAATACTAGCTGTAATGTGCATTTTACCTGTGCTTTAAATCTTGCTCTCTACTTTTTAGCTGCTGTATCATATCCTGAGCTTGCTGTAGCTCAGTTTTCTTTACTTCCAATTCTTGATGGCATGATAGTTCACATGTCGATTTTATTGCAGATCCTCCTGAGTATGTGCTAAAATTTTGAGGGGCTTCTCCTAAGTCACCTTCAAACAAGCCAGGATTTGATTTGCTAGTGGGACTGTTTCTAGAGCTACGGATACTGCTAAGTGATTTAGACTTGCAACCATTAGCACACACTGCTGAATGACTTTTCTCAAGGGTGCGTACATTTATGGTCAAACCATTATTGACAGGTGACAAGTTCCCTCTAATTGATAATGAATCCACTGAGTGAGCACTCGTATTTTGAGAAACCAGAGAAGATGCACCGTAAAAACGTTTGCTGTCCTCTCTAAAATCACCAAGACTGCAATGTCGAATTCCATTTGTGCTATGTCGTTCCTCGGGGGTTGATAAGCGTACAGTACTCAAATTTGTGGGCAATCCACTTTCACCGTCAACACCCAGTTTGATCCTTCTCAGAGAAACAATAACCAATTCCAAAGCCTGTTGGTGTTGTCTCAAACAGACTTCAACTGATACATCATCACCAATCTCTAGTTCTTTTCTCAGATTGCCAAATAAAGAAAGAACTTCCTTATCCCCTTGTATTCTGTGGATCAGCATTTCTGACAATACAGCAAGGTTACCATTTCGTCTAGTAGGTTGGATTGTCCGCAATACAGCCTGATTACAGTACAGCCGCTCCTGCATTTGTAGTTGGTTCATTGGAGATGTTGGAGGTGGAGAAGAATCATGTCCTTGTGGTAATTGTCCACCTATCATCATTTCTGAAAATGAAAATTTCTCCTGTGCTGTGAAAGAATTAAGACTCTTGAGAGACTCTTGAAAATCCAGTATACTGGTACTAACTTCTTCTCTAATGGCCTCTTGTAATGAGACCACTGCATTTTCTAATTGCAATGGAAAGTGCTGCAGCAAACAGTGAATTGCAGAACCAGTTTGTTCCCTTAGGCCAACAAATCTCTCTACAACTTCTGGATATTGCAAGTAAACTTTTCTTAAAAGTTGGCTGATTGCTGCCAATTCTGCATTATTGTGTTCCACAGGAGCTACTTGCAAATTTAACATCTTGTGTGCACAGTGTAATACCAAGCCATCGTATGCTGCATACACACACTGTGGAATGGAATCGTCTTCTAAATCATTGATCTTATCAAGCAGTACTTCCCAAATTGGTAAGCTTTTGGGTAATAATCGCTTCATAATCTTCATTGGAAAGGTTGGTATACATTTCAATAAATATTCAGCCTGTATTGTACTCAACACAGCAACGGCAGTTCTAACATCTCCAATGTTCAAAAGTAGTTGAATCTTTTCACTAGTAGCTTCGTAAGGGGATGGTGCACTCAGCCTCTTACGAACTGAAGACCGGTTTCTATTAGGTGAGTATGACATCTTAGAAATAAAGTTCTTAACTCTGATCATTGCAAAAACCTATAGAAATAATTCATTAATTGTCATATTGTGTTAGTGTATTACTTCAATCATTGTATTTATATTGATCAAGCACTTAATAATAGCTTGGTGTACTTTACATGATAGCAGGGTAGGAAAAAGGCTGAGAAAGTATACACCTGTTAGCATCTGCTCGTATGCCTACGCAAACTTCGTGATTGCCTACTCAGCCACAACCTTGCACGTTTACCAATTAGTTGACAATACCATACGTAAAGTGGTAATGCACACCTCGACTATGTATACCATTAAAACTAGTCCCTCAGTTTACTGCCAAAGATTTCCAAAAACAAACTAATTTACAGTCGCATTCACAGCAAATAAGCAGCTCAACTGAAAATGTCTCCGTATGGCAGCCATATGTGCTGATTTCCTACTTTGGAATCATCACACTTAAGCATTACCGACTATCTACTTTAGCTATTATAACTATCAAGCCACTTAAAGCAAGCGTAAGGTTTGCAAATACTGTGTATAATTCTCTGCAGCACGAATCGATACCATCCCAGCTAACAATTAAAGAAATACTCGCGATATATATGCGTACGTATTAATGTATATCAAACAAGGTGACAATATCTAACCTGTTTCTCGACGTGAAGAGTAGGTCTTTGTGTAAGCAATCTGTAAACTAAACTGTATCATCAAAGACTGATGATACACAACCATCATCCGGTTTTGTTAAAGCTCCTTGATGGAGTAAACTCCACCCACTTCGCGGATACCACTGGAAACTTAAAAGTTGTCGCACACTTAAAACTAATTTGTCACGTGATAGGTGGAAAACGGCGCTAATTAGAATATTTATTATCTACTTTTCAATGAGCACGAATATCGTTATATTACTTGACAGTGTATTATAGTATATGGATGAAGTAAAGCACAAAAACAGTATGGATAGTAACGAAAACCTTTCAGGTAGTCAAAGTCCAGAACAAGTAATTGTTCCTAATTGTTTCGAGCATGGAAATCGTGTCAAAAGTGACGATGGAGAAATAGTTGATCATATGGAGTCCTATTTGATAGGGGACTTAGAATCAGTGGACTTAAATGATACTTCCAGTGACTGCTTGGAAAGAAATTCACCAAATTTGACGGATACAGCAAATACAAGAATGACAGATTCAGCAAATGCGAATATGACAGACTCACCAATCAGTGTATATTCTGAAAGTCAAACAAGCAAAAAGAAAAAGTAAGAAAGAAACTGAATATGATATAAAATCATAGATACTACAGACGCTGGCATATGTTGGGTTGAGGTGTTTTTAAATTTTGGCATGTGCGTACATAGCAACAGTGATCCTTGTGAATGTTTAGTACTTCCTGAGCAACAACATGTAGTATAGCGTGTGTGTGCACAAAGTAGTCTAATTGTTCTGTTTGAGCTTTATTGTAATCTCGTATACATAATTTGTATGGCTTTGACCTTATAGTTATGACCATACATAGTTATGGAAATATTGTTTAAAGTGTTTCACAGTGAACAAACTGGATTGTTTTTGGTGATCCAGCGAGTCTGATTAGCAACACAATACAACAGTACAACCATCACCAAGAGTTAATAATAGTTCAACTATTATGAACTCTTGCCATCACAGTTATGAAAACTATTATTATTTTGTATACATTGTTTCAATTAAGAAAGAATTTATAATATTTTTATGTACAATCAAACTCATCAAATCCACCACCGCCTCTGTTTCTTGTTATTTACTTATCATTTCTGTTTTGAGAACATCCTTAATAATATGATCCTTGTTACTTTGTAATCTGACATGTATACTTTAATACCCTAAAATGAAAATATCATCCCAGAACTGTAAAGTGAAAAGGTGTCAGTTGTAAACAATGTATCGTATACACTGTATGTGTATAAGAAACAAGGCCCATTTTATTATGTGTGCTAGCTGGTATACCAGGCCATATATACGTAGCTGCATTCAAGCACAGTAGCAAATTGGATTCAGTTAAATAATTGGTGTATCGCTAAGTATTTACATATTTATATGGGCACTTGTAATATTCACATACACATATAATCACTTTTTATATTTGTTGTTTTGTAACATTTACATATGCTGGGTGAGGTCAAATATGACTATTTGAGTAGTTAAGTAGTTAATCTCTAGATCTTACTCTTCATGAATAATCTCGATTACAATTACTCTGCACAACACAAGAATTTTAACTAAATGTCTGTGAAATACATTGGCACCTGTTAAATTGTGAAATACTTTCACATGCTGATCTCTGCATTCAAATCAACACAAATTGTAAATTAATTGATTGACATATCCATAGACAAAGTATGTATATTGATTATTGAACCACACAAAGATAATTTTACATACGAACACTCACCACCACACATAAGCTATTGATTCTAACTGTGTTGCAAAGATATGTGTGGGCACAGAACAAGTGGGTGTACAGGTATTCATAAAATACCATTTCGTGGAATAGTGTGTTTGGTTACAGGATATTATGGGTGTTTCTGTAAGTGATTATTGATTTTAATATGGTTGATTGCTCTACAGAAAGATACTACAATACTTGAAGAAACCTGATTTACACACAAATGCTATGGTCGCTGGAACATCCACTACTGGCTTAATACTAGAGGGTAGACCAAGGTGTGTATACGTCTGTAGTGGCTGTACCATGTATGTATGTTAATTCTCTGTAGTGATCTGCCCGCCAAATCTGAGGCTGAGGCAAAGAAACATCAGAAGATGTATGAGGAAATGGTCAGTAAAGCTAGAAAAAAAGGTAGTCGCCTTGTAATGTTCACTGCGTATGCAAGAATAACATGTGTACGTATTTACAGAATTACAGGTTGCAAAACAGAAAGTGAGAGATGAAAACAGTCGACGCAAGAAGGACGAAACAATTTCAGCTCTGCTACATCGATGGTCCAATGACATTCTTCCTAACTGGGAAGCCATGTAAGATACAAGTGTGTTGTCCATTGAGGTCACTGTATACACCCTATGCTTTAGGAGAAATAATAAGAAAGTGCTAGAGCTATGGTGGCAAGGGTTGCCACCTGGTGTAAGAGGTAAAGTATGGATTAGAGCAATTGGAAATGAATTAAACATTTCTAAAGGTATGTACACACACATGATATGGCATACAATAGACAACATATTCCACCACACATATTATGTAGAACTGTATGAAATTTCATTAAGAAGATGTAATAATAGACTTAGTGATATTTCTATTGGGATCAGCCGTGAAAGGAGTGGATGTAAGACTATGTGAATTTAAAATGGTGCATTACTATATGTACGTACTTTGTAGCTACCAGTAGTATTAGTAAAGAGAACAGCATTGAAGTGATTCATCTCGACATACTTAGAACATTTCCAACTTTAAGCTTCTTTCAAGAAGTACGTAATAGGATTATTGTGTGTATACATGATGTATATATTTATGCCGTGTATTATACAGGGTGGTCCCCTGCATCGTGTTTTACATGATGTCTTGGGAGCTTACGTCTGTTACAGACCCGATGTGGGATATGTAAGTATATATGTACATGTGTATGTATATATGTATGTATGTATGTACGTAGGTATGTGTATATACCGGTACATAACATAAATGGATACATGCATTATATACGTACATACATATGGTACATACTTACATACATACGTTAACAGTACATATATGCATACGTACATGTATACCAACATGTATATGTGTAATTTAATAAAAGAGTTGATATTATTGAAGTTGGACATTCAGAGCTTATGATAATGGCCAGTCATCAGACATTTTCTGTCCAACTTTGGCATTTTTGACCGACTGACCAACCCAAATTTGACCAAAGTTACTATACATTATCATTGGGAAAATCAATGAGTTTACAATAGGAAAACCAATGTCCTGACAATTTTCAACCCTTAATTATCATCAGCACGGACATTTAACCAAATTGATTTGAAAATGTCAGATGCCAAACTTATAATCTCCTCTGATGTGTGTACATACATACATACATACATACATGTTGTACATATTATGCAGGTTCAAGGAATGTCATTTCTTGCTGCTGTCTTACTGTTAAACATGGACGGACCAGATGCGTTTATTTGCCTGGCAAACTTACTCAACAGGTCGTGTTATAATGTGTTCTTCAGAGTAGACTACCAATTGGTAAGTTCACCATTTTAGATGTCATTCCATTAAATGGTGTGTATAAACTGCATTCAGATGCAGCCATACTTTGCAACATTTGATTCTTTCATTGCTGAGCTTCTTCCTAAGATATATGATCACTTTCACTTATTAGAATTCAACCCAGAATTTTATTTGATTGAATGGTAAGTACTTATATATTGTGATACACTAATACAAATAGCTGATACTGATAAAAAGATAACATGTAATAGGGAAGGTATGATGAGCTCATTAGGGAGTTTTGGGTGTAGATAATATCATGCCATAGTTGTTATGATTGTTTCATCTTTTAGGATATTCACACTGTATACTAGAACACTACCTCTGGATGTTGCTTGTAGAGTGTGGGATATGTTTTGTAGAGATGGTGAAGTTTTTCTTTTCCGTACAGCATTAGGTGTGTGTACGTTTGTGTGCATAGGTGCACTCATGTTAATTTCGACAGCTCATGTACACGAGTTTTTCTCTATAGGGATAATCAAGATGTATCGAAATGAAATATTAGTGCTTCACAGCATTGAAGAAGTCGGACAGTTTTTAGGTCACCTTCCAACTGACTTATCATCAGATCAACTATTTGCTCACATATTAACTGTTCATCTTAGTGAGAAAAAATTCCACCAAACACTAGCACAGTTCAATAGCTCCAAGAGAAAGGATGTATAGCACAAGTTGTTATTGTATTTAATAAATTTTTATAAATATGCTACTAATCAACAATTTAATACCATTGACATAACTAAGTAATAAGGCTGATCAAAGAAAGTTTTTGGTAACATACACACAATTTGATTATTCATGATCATGCATGTTAATACTACACATGTATCATATTACACATACCATTTAGCACATTACACTACATACATATAAAGTTCAATGTTTCACCTGTTATGGTTCTTGGCTAGTATGTATTAAAACAAAAAGGTAATGTACTAGTAACAAGGAATTAAGATGTCACGAAGTGTACTGTATTTGGGTTAACTAGTACCCTCGATTTTACGATGACGTGTCTTGATTGATACCATATGTGTGTCAGTACTTGTCTCCATAGGCTTGCTGACTCGCTCATACGAGACAATTAAATTACGACTTAAACAGTAATTGAAAATAATTATCACAAAATACTTGTAGAGAATATCTATAATGATGTACTACTTAATGCACTTCAGTAGTACATCACTTTGCATAGATATAACCAACACCAGTGATAAATAAATCATTCTCCTTACCCATCAAATACCCCTTGACAATACCCAACAGTTTATTATATGTCACTGTACATGTGCCCTACTGAAAATTAGTATAATGAATGAAAGGTATGCCAAAATGTCACTTGTGATCAATTTTTAACTTTTGTTATAAGACATGCATAAAGCTATGCTTTCTGTATGTGTATAGTGAAATTTTGTACATTCAGACTCCTACGTTGACACTCCTCCAGTCATACTGTCAGATGTCACAGTTGATTGATTTCAGTAAAACTTTTGAATTGTCCAGCTGTGATGATGTCATATAGCCATTGTAAAATTCCCTGGCAGTAGTAACCCTCTTTGTGGCTACTTGTAATTTGGATACCGAGACGTATCCTTGCTAAAGGTATGTACATACATATGTATATACAGTGAGTTAAAAATATTGTGTAAAAGTGGAGTGAACTCACTTTAAAGTGAAGATTTAATAATTGAGAGTGATGATCATAAATCAACATCCCAGTTGGTATATTACCTCCATTAGTTGTCACAGAGCCTGTATGTTAAATGAATGAGTATCATTATTAACATGATTGAATGACAGGTGGCCCATGGTGTACCCTTGGTATTGCTAATTTCGACAAGTTTAACTTTCTTTGTTCCATATTGCACCCAAACTCCATACTACAAAATGTATTCGATTATGGTTACTGCAAAGAATCGCATTACTGACTTCTTTCCCGATTGCTCTATAGACATGGTCACAATACTCGGCTGTCCAAGTCTCAAAGTTTACAAATCCCATTTCTTTACTAATCTTTGGTGCTAATGGTATATAAACACAATATGACATTGAAATATTGAATACCTTGGTAAATTTCTCACCTGATATAGTTAGGGAGTTGTTTTGTGTTTGTTTATTTTTCTGATAGTGATTAAGGCTGCTTAATACTTGGAGCAGCTAAATGTAAGCAACTGTATTGTAAACATATTGATTACATCATTCTTACCATGTCAACCCCCAAATCAGCCATCTGACATGAAAGCAGTTCGGTTGTGACTGTTGGTGAAATTCTACACTCCTTTTGCAACAACACAGGCCCACAGTCATACCTTGACAAAGTTTAAATAACAATATTCTCACAATGCCATATGTATTAAGTCACACTTGTTTTCTGACAATTCCAGTACTGTACAGCCACCGATGGTGTCACCGTTAACAACTGTGTGGTATATTGGAGCAGCTCCACGATATCTTGGCAACAAGGATGGATGGACGTTAATACATTTCCTGTGTTAAAATTATAAAGTATCATTAAAATATAAAATGATGATATAATAACTTCACCTTGGAAACCATCTAATAAGTCTAGATGGTAGTAAATAACCAAACGAGACAACCACTCCTAAATCATATGGACAAGCAGTTCTGCAAGGGAGCACTAAATTATTTAATACACACATGCAAACACACAACAGTAGTTTGCCAAAGCGAAAATCACTTAAAATAATTAATGTAGAATGTGCATATATATACGTAAGTCAATTAGCAATGCTCAAAATAAGGGTTGAA
Source organism: Spongia lamella (assembly GCA_963930835.1). Taxonomy (NCBI): domain Eukaryota; kingdom Metazoa; phylum Porifera; class Demospongiae; order Dictyoceratida; family Spongiidae; genus Spongia; species Spongia lamella. Next base: position 5,772,792 of record OZ005752.1, on the reverse strand, counting down.
AGTAAAATATAGAGTATCATTAGCTTCCCCATTGAAAGTGTATAGTAAACTTGTCCTACCAAATTGAACCCTGCTTGGCATATGCTAAAATGGGTCAGAAAATGACCAGTGACAGATCATTATTTTGAGCTCTGCTGATTATCAGTAAATTTTTCAGTTTACACAAATAAGGTTAGTGCTCAGAGGAAAAAATCCATTGAAATGTTCCAATATTACTTTGGCCTAGTATATAGAAGTTCCTTATGGATCCCAGTTAAAGGTAAGGGCACTCACATATACACCAGTAGTTTTGTTATTTTTTTACACTGCATCGGAGAACACAACAATAGAATATTAATGAGGAAATATTGAAAACATATCACTTTAAATGAATTAAGGAAACAGATAAACATTAATGTCAATATAATATGTCATTGACTTGCACAGCACATTCATAGAACATTAATTTTATTATTAATCACAAGGGCGTAGCTAGCACAAAAATTTGCCTGAGTACTGATAATTTACTCAATTCAAATAGATATTGTATAAACACATACGTAGAGGCCTGGAAAATGCCAATTTTTATCATAGTCTCAGCCTCACTACCTGGGCCTGCACTCATATTGACTGCATAGGTCTTGAATTAGCTACACCACCACTATATTGATCATGAGTTACAAGATCATTTGATTGCTCATCAGAGTGTGCAGGTATTGTTTAAGTAGTCTTGCGTGGCCTGACCTTTTGCGCAATGCATTATCGATTAGAACCTGCTTAGGCGCTTATCATACCTAATGATACAATGCCCGCAGGTTCGATGCTCACCACTTCTATTGTTCCCTTGGGCAAGGAACTTTACTCCCATTGCTCCTGTCTGCTGTGCAGACGGTTATACAACAGTTCTGCTGTGCAGAGTACTTGTTGATTGTATGTCTTACCAGGGCACTGCTGAAAAGCAGTATTTCTATACTGAGCAGTCTTCCCTTCTAATTAACCCTTTAACCCTGCACGAAAAAGGTCTCGCCACCAGAGACTATTATTTAAGTGTGCAGCTGCCATAACCATATACGTGAGCAGGATTAACTATTCATGTAGGTTGTGTGCACTTACCGGACGAGGTTGTGCTTCACCTCATCATAATAGAAAACATTTAACTTATTGTTGCTTGCAAATGTTTCTACCGGGCAAGGTTTAATAACTGACATTCCCTTGATTTTCTGCACCTATAATGTACATTAGTTGTGTGGTATATATTACATACACCATGGACTGATAAACGTCACCTTTTGAGGTGGGCATACAACGTCTAATTTTCCTATCACACTACAAGAGAAAGTTCCAGTGAAATTATAGGTCTACATATGCTGCAAATTGTAGTGTGCATTTACCCATTCTTCTTGTTTGTATAGTTAGATAGCACTCCTTGTAAAACCCGAGCTGAGAAATGGTCTGTGCCAAAGTATAAACACCTTAACATCGGACATTGGCTCCGGGTTGCACCACGTGAACCAAAACTAAATGCCACAATCGATGTTAGCTGTTTAAATGTGAAGCATGTCGTCCATTGACAAGCTGCTTATTCAAGGTATCTCGTTAATAAGCTTATGATAAACACAACATATTGTGCGTTTTTGTGCAGGTATCCGATGCTATGGACCTGGGGAGGACCAACGTGTGTTGATTCCTTTTAGAACTCCACTCACTGTCGTTTTTGGCGCAAATGGTACCGGGAAAACGGTAAATGCAACCTTTGTGCGCGTGATATATGTACTTGGTGACATTGCAGACCATCATTGAATGCTTGAAATACATTACCACTGGTGATATGCCACCTAACAGTAAAGGAGGAGCATTCGTTCATGATCCTAATATTGCTAGAGAACGAGAAGTAAAGGGACAAGTTAAATTGAAATTTAAAGATGTTGCTAAGCGACAAGTTACATGTTCTCGTTCACTCCAGTCCACACAAAAGGTATGCGGACTCATAATTATTGATAACTCATAAATCACATGAAATCTTTGAGTAATTTTGTACACAGAGCATCTATACAACCTCTTTACTAGCAGATTTCTATCATAACATCTACAAAATTCCTGAATTGTTTAAAACCATGTTTATTAATAAAATTCTAAGCTAATTTGTTAATCTACTGTGATAGGCCCCCGAAACATTTGAATTTTAAATATTTGGCTAGATGATTGATCATGAATGCATTTTGATATTGAATATTCCTTGTATCTCATACAAGTATTCATCTTGATTACTCTACATAAGCTGGGAAAATTTTACCAGTAAAAATTCATTGAAAGCTATATAATAATGTGACAAAAATTACTTCCATAGAATAACGTTATTTTCACCTTGCATCAGATACGTAAATACTTAGGTGTTTATACTTGTGTATTCACAATGATAGCTTTGTTAACAGCACGAGCAAAGATCTGCCCTGATTCAGCTGTATCTACTGCACCAGCTGTCTTTAATTTATTTATATCATCAGTATAAAATTTAGTTATATCTTCCTACTCGAAACACTCTGTATATGCAATTATGTACCATTGACTTACATTACACAAACTGCATATGTGCGAACATATATTAATTGTATACTATGGTAACCTACCTACTCCAGTTGCCATAGCAACATAGTCTGCTGGTCACATTTTAGTTGCCCATAACATACATACTGTAATTCAGGGGCGGTTGGATTCACTCAAAGTTGTGAGGGCACAATAAACTAGCAAGACATATATACTTCTGTTGTGAAAAACTACGAACAAGTCATAATTTTGTGGTGCTCCCTCTATTTCACCGCCTATGTGTTGTGTACATATTTGCATTCATGTAACCTGCATGTTGCATGCATGAAAATGTCCAAAATCCATTCATGTGTTACATGAAACATGCATGTTGTATCCATGTGAGTTATGTTGTTCATGTGATATGAATGAATGTTACATGTACCATATTAAATCTCACAATGAAAAGTGAAGTGCTTCAACCACATGTATACTTGGTCCTTACTTGATACATTAAGACATGTTGCATGTATGTTACATCATAACATGCATGTTGTTATGTTAACTAATGCACATGCATGTCACCTAAACACTCGAAGGGATTGATAAACTAAGCAAACAAGACAGAAATCACTTGCCAGCATTGGCTACTGTATAATGCTTACCATCACAATCATGTCCTGGGTAGATACAAATGCTATCCTGGCCTATGCAAGATTTAATCCCTACAAATACCAGTAGCCAATGTTGAATTTTGTGCATGTAACACTGCTTTTTAAAAATTATTCTGACATATTTTTATCATGATGTTAGAGACTGTAATCCTCCCAAAGTTATTTTGGTGTGGTGCTTGATAATGACTAAACTACGTATTGGACACTAATCACACTATAATACATATAACAAGGTAGCTACTTAGTACTCATGGCACTTCGATGCCTTACTTCATATATGCAAGACACAAACTTCAGCATGTTTCACGTCACATCATTATTATTGACGATGGCCGCAGTGGCTGTTATGTGACATACAATTCATCAACAAAAATCGTCCAGAAAGCCAACTAATGGGAAATACCATGAAAACAAGAAAGGTTTGAGTGGACTAAAATGAAAGAATGGAGGCACTATGCAAACCTAGTGGTTTAGGTGGTACATAGGTGAATTCTTGTGGTTAGGCTGCCATCCGTCTATCCAGCAAACACATGAAAACATTTTGTAGTTACAAGAAAGTTTAAAATTCTGTAACTTGACTTCTAATGCATACTGTACGTATTTCAGGTATTTCGATTGATTGCTATTATTAAATACTACCATACTTTAATGATAGGAATATGTTATTCACGAAATGAGTTAAGAGTGAAGAGTGAATAATAATTATATTTATTAACTGTAATGGCTAGTATATTTTATCATTGTCGAGGTATTCTGCTCAACCCCTCTATTTGGTTTAGTTGTTAACATTCCTGCAATATTAGATGTGAAATTTTGTTTTGACTATAATCAAAAGCTTGTAAAGATTTCTGGGGTGCACCGGTGTTTGGCTGGTGCACACCTGGCTTCTTAAAAAAAAATTGCACAAAGTTGCTATGCATGTTTGTGTGTGTGAACGTCCACCCCCCAAAAACCATTCACATGAAACGAAGCCTGAATAAACAATTAAACAAGTTCTATTGCATTTCAGATGAATATCAATATTACTAATAGGCGTAGCCTTATAATTAGTAACGGAGCACATCGTGAATTCCTTTCAAAGAAGAACAAAGTAATGCTGTACGTATTAGCTGTTCATTTCACAGTAAATAGCTTGTAACCAATTGTACATTACTAACAAGACAGAACGCTTCAGTTTAAAAGTGGGCATACCAAGTGGTAGCAAGCTAGGCATTTAAAAGAAAACTGGCTTATAATGTTACAGTAAAATTTTCAACCCACTCAAAATATTGTGTATGTGACATGTCTGTTACATGCATACATGACATGTTACACATACGTATGCTACATGCTTGTAACATGAGTGTTTAGGCGACATGGATGTTACAGAAATGTTGACATGTAATGTTGACATGCATGTTACTGTTAATGTTGACATGCATGGTTAATGTTGACATGCATGGTGTATCCATGTCAGTCATGTGACACATGCATGTACCATATTAAAATCCCACAATGAAAAGTGAAGTTCAAGTAACTGGTTATATGGACATGCCCCATGATGAGACCCCTGCTAGCAGTGTTTTTGGTAATTTCATATTCAGATTCTTTTGAAACAAGGTTTTTATATACGTAAATATGTTGTGTTATAAATGATACATAGTTAATATTTCAAGCAACAGCACCTTGCACCAAAGGAGGGCATGGCACCAAGCAATTTTCTCGCTATATATGTACTAGATGTTGCCTTTTATCCGGTGAAGTTCATGGTCAAGTATATGCATGCACGCTTCATTTTTTAAAATCGCATTTGTTTATACAAGCATAAATTGTGCCAGGGGAAAGTTTGGTGAATTCATGGTCATTCGCCTGCCAATGTTTCCCTCTATATGGTAGTCTGGTGGTCACATTTTTAGTTACCCATAACCTGCATGTCGTATGCATGCTTGCATTCTGCATGTTACATGAAACATGTGTGTACATTAATATCACAACATGCATGTGTTACATGCGCAGCCTTTTGAGTTGGGAACTTTCTACTAAATTTAAAGTTTTATCACTAAATTGCTATGTGTTCCTTAGTGATGATTCTTTGTTCACATGACTTCCTCATGACTTCCTCATGAGGTCACTGAATACTCATAACAATAGTGGTAGAATTACAATAGTTTAACTTAATGGTATTTAGATGGTAAAAAATGTATCAATCATGATATTTTTGCTTCACTATTGCCCATCCTTACTACTCTGTACATATGTGGATACATTAGTGTAGCGTATGTTATACTTTGTATCACTAGCCGTCAAATGCAGGGGTCTAAATCTGTCAAATCAGCTAATCACTTAATCTATATTAGATTTAGTGATTTATCTTTCACTCAACACCAATCATGCATGCATGTACGTGTGCAATTACTGGACTAATTGGATTGCTACTCCTTTATGTGCGTAGGAGAAATTTGTGAAATATATATTTATCCTATGATTCCTGCATGTGTAGCTATGGGAATATACAAGTTATATACCCCTCCTACACTATGTGGTATTATTCTATGTATGTAAGAGACTGTATGCCCCACTCAAAGCCTTACGAGCTTTAACATACTCACACACACCACAAAGCTTCTACGTATCATTGAGAGTCTAATCCAGTCCTAAAAGTACAGCGGTTTTTTGTAATCTTGCCCGTTTACATTTGCACATGCGTATAATATTGTGCACATGTGCAAACGTAAACAGGCAAGATTACAAAAAGCCGCTGTAAATTCCTGTAATCAAGAGTACATAATTTTATTATGTACTCTTGCTGTAATAATAGCCCCAAACCTTAGAATAAAGTCTAGAAACAGATAAACGTTTGATCTTTTGCTTTATGCCACTTCCAGCAGCACATGTAAAGCACCTGAGGTTATAAATGGATCTTTAGCTTACCTGCTTTACAGGTTATTTTATATCAATACCACTGACAGTGGATTAATATTGTATTTTTACGTTTTCTGTATATAATTATGCAGGTTGTCGCAGGCGTTAAGAAAATTGAGACAAAAACCATTGATTCATCAATGGAGAAAATTGGTGAAGATGGCCAGGTGTATATACATATACCTCCTTACATTAGCACTTGTATAAACTACGGTTTGTACTTTAGAAAAGAAAAATAACATCTCGGTGTGCAGAAGTTGACACAGAGGTACGTATAGTTGTATAGCGTGTATTGTATTGTGTACATTATATGATGATGACTGTTAATGTTCAAGATGTGTCGACATTTGGGAGTGTCTAAAGCAGTGTTAAATAACGTCATCTTCTGTCATCAAGAAGATTCTAACTGGCAAGTGTATAATCTACATATACACACACATCTACAACTATTCTATTGAAATTTCAGGGATCAACACACACAAACATACACACATTATAATACCATGAAGATAATCTTGTTTTATCACCAACTTGCCAATCTTCTGACAAGCTGATTTATACATAATTGCCATTATAACATGACTTAATTAGGTCCACAGTCTTTTTCCTTGCTGAAATGTGTGTCCATATGATACAATCCCTTCCCTGAGATTGGCCTGTAGACAACCCCAGGGACTTTGTAATCTCCATTGTTTAAGCATCTCAGCACATGGGATGGTGGCCAGGGCATTTCATATAAGAAGAAACTTTCCAAATGAGAGTGTGTGTGTGTGTGTGTGTGTGTGTGTGTGTGTGTGTGTGTGTGTGTGTGTGTGTGTGTGTGTGTGTGTGTGTGTGTGTGTGTGTGTGTGTGTGTGTGTGTGTGTGTGTGTGTGTGTGTGTGTGTGTGTGTGTGTGTGTGTGTGTGTGTGTGTGTGTGTGTGTGTGTGTGTGTGTGTGTGTGTGTGTGTGTGTGTGTGTGTGTGTGTGTGTGTGTGTGTGTGTGTGTGTGTGTGTGTAATATAATGTTTGTTTGTTTTATGCATGAGTGATTGTTATGCAGACTCATGCTTAATCATGCATACGTGTGTTGTTCAACACATGATTACAATGGCAAATTGCATGTTAGGTACCACTCTGTATGCACATATGGCCAAAAAATTTGATGAAGATTTTTAAGTTGGCACTTTAGTGATTATCCCTAAAGGTTTGCTAGCTTCCAGTCTTATTCTGTAATTACTAAATAGAAATTTGTTATCTTCTGGTTTTAAATGCTGCATTTCATTCCCATCAAACTTTCCAGCTATGCCATCATGTATGACTCCCTGATTATGAGATGTACATGTAACATTTTTTAAAGGTTACATATATGTCTACATAACCATATATGTATGTACTGTACCTTTGAATCCTAACGTTTGTTTATACACTGCAGTATGGATCATACATATTTGAATGTATGATCAAGTATTTAAATGTGTATTCATGACATCACAATTCGTGATGGAATATTGATGCAGTATGTATAATGTTGCAGAGCCCTACATTAAAACAGTATTTACTATATGTTGTCCTAACTATAGGCCACTCAGTGAAGGGAAAGCATTAAAAACCAAATTTGATGAAATTTTTGCTTCAACTCGGTGAGTTAATTTAGTTAACAATCGAATTGTACATTAATTGTATTAGTAATTATATAACCAAGTATTTAAAAATTTATAATTTTTAACGATATAAATAAGTAATTTATATGTGCGTATGTAAGCTACAACATTACTTGCAACTACTAAGAAGAAACACACATTGCGGTTTTACAAAAGCATGTAACTGGCAAAGTATTTTACATACATGTATAGCACGTAGTATAGTTTGAAACAATTAATTGTTCTATATGGTGGTTGTTTTTGATCTGATATTCTATAATTGTGGTACAGACATCAAAGCCAATAGGAATTTCTGTAGACGATGCCATATTATTTATGTAATTACAAATGATCATATAATAACTCCTGTATTATTATTGTATGAAGCTCAAATACAGCTACGTATATCTAGCAAGTTGACCAATGTAGATTTGAGCTATACAAACCCACATTACAGGGTTGTGAGACCATTATTATCTCCATTCTATGAACGAGAGAGAAATGTCTAACAAACATGTTGCAGAACTATAATATTAGCTTACAATTATTGTTTTTGCAGAAATTCTTTTGGATTAGTAATTTTATCCATGGTAAAGTGATAGTGTTATATAATGTTCCTACTTGTGGGCCTACCAGGCCCACATTAATTCCTGTACGATAAAGGAATGCATGATGCATACAACTTAAATGTTTACATTACTATTTGTACTCAGTAAATCAGTTTACTATACATGTAAAACTCAATTGGCACCTGGAGTTCATCATTACCAAATGGTACTGCCGTAGTTATGTACTGCTTAATCCCCTGACCTTTTTACTTATAGTATATTAGTATGCTAAATAGCTGTGGTGGTAATTTCTGTATGGTTTTCCTGCTTGTGGTTTCTGGTTTTCCTTTTTTGTAACAAAAATTCTTACCCCTATATATATTTACTTTAGTATGTATATCTGGTGAAGTAATGGCCACTGAGGAACTAGTTCAGTTGTTATTAAATATTACATGTGTCATTTAACTACTAAGATATGCTCCACTTTCTATTTAAATAAACATTGAATATTTACTATTAAATGCCAAAGACATAACAGCATTCTTTTGCACAATATCCCCACTGCCAGGCTACGTGTATGTGGGATATATGTATGTTTATGGTATGTATCTATAGTTTATATAATTTGTTTCACTTGTTGGGGGTATATGTGTAGGGTTATATACCTATGTTACCCACCGTTAAATGATCCTCCTTTGTGTAGCACCTACATGTTATTGTATGTACGCATTATGTAGGATGTATGGCATCTTGATGTCTAAGGAGTATGTGTAAGATGCACATTGTTAGGCTTTTGTCTGCATGCGTATAGTTAAATGTTCTTATGAATGATTGTCGAGGAGATCTCTCTGGAGAGTAGAACAACACTCCCAACACTGAACGAGCATCAGCGCCGCTTATAATGCCTTCCCTTGACAATTTTACTTTATACGTGCTCAACACTTGATTATTCTCGAAAATTCCACACGTGATACATACTTTCTATTTACAGCACACTTGTTCTCCTGAAAGATTACCATCCAAACACTCCCATGGTCCAGCTTACACAACTATTATAATGATCTATTTCATATGGTTGTATACCGATATAAATTTTTTGTTTTCTGATGTCCAATATTCATGATTCATGTGCTTAAAAGGAGCCAATAACAATAGCCAATCCAATATATATATCAAGTTATTTTCCATTTGTTTAAGTATACATATATTTACGGAACATGTATGATGTAACAATTGTAAATGAATATTTTGTTATATGAACTTGTATCTATCAGCGGCCAATGTTTTGCTGATGTACACCTCTAGTGTTCAAGCTAACTCACTAATAATTTGGAAAATACATTCTCCACAAAAATAAAACCCCTTCACATAATAATTTGTACCTATGTATGTACATACTGTAAATTATCTGATCCAATTTTTACAATAGTTACACAAAAGCACTGGAAAATGTCAAGAAATTTCAACAGGAGCAGGTAATCATTATATATAAGTAATCACATGTCACATGTACACGTATGTATGTATAGAGCCAAGAATGTAAAGTGTTCAGGGTGGATATGCAACACTTGCAGAGGCAAAAAGAGAAGGCTGCTGAGGTACGTACATATACGTATGTGTACATATATTTTGTGTGTGTGTGTGTGTGTGTGTGTGTGTGTGTGTGTGTGTGTGTGTGTGTGTGTGTGTGTGTGTGTGTGTGTGTGTGTGTGTGTGTGTGTGTGTGTGTGTGTGTGTGTGTGTGTGTGTGTGTGTGTGTGTGTGTGTGTACGTATGTGTACGTATGTGTGTAGGCATTTGCGTGCATGAAGAAAAAGACATAATCACTCAATAAATAGAAATAGTATGTATGTATATATATAAAATAAAAACATCCTAAAAAAGTGCATGGCCAATCATAAGCAGTATTGTAAATGGTTATAAGCGACCAAAAACTTTGATATCAAGAAAGGCCAAGAAGTTATAACCTTTTATTAAAAATATATTTACTTGAATGATATACAATATTTTACAGGGCATCTTCACAACTATGACTGACTTTGTCATTTGGCCACCTTTAAAAAGGTGGAAGGACGATTTTATATTGATTTTATATAGTAAGAATGTACTAGGTCTGTGATAACTAAGCGATAGCTTCTATGGCGGCTTAGCTTTTTTGAACAGTGCTACGTGTAAATAACTCAATCTGTCATCGCATACTGCTGCTTCTTCTTGGCCTCACGACTCACTATCATGAATCTTGATATGTATATATATGTATATATAAATGTATACTGCAGCTACAAGCAGACTTATCAGGTACACAAGACAAAGTGAAGGAGTCTCAGTCATCTGTTTCATACATTGATTCACAGCTAAAGCCCACAGAGGTAAAAACCTACATAATGTTAAGTGCAGCTGGTAATGTTGATTGTACCTACATACAGGAAAATTTGCAAAAGTTAGATGAAATGTACACTGAGTTTGCTGAGAAAGAGAAGTCCATAGGTGTGTGTGTGTGTGTGTGTGTGTGTGTGTGTGTGTGTGTGTGTGTGTGTGTGTGTGTGTGTGTGTGTGTGTGTGTGTGCGCGCATGTGCATGTGTGTGTGCATGCGTGTGTGCTGTGGTGTATACTGTGTGTGTGTTGTGTGCTAATTATTTTGTGATTTTCTTGTGCTGCTAGCTGGATTGAAGAGTAAAAAGCAACAATTGGAACATAATCAACGTCAGCTACAAGAAAAGATTGGCCATGCTGTAACTGGTATACATAATATGCACTACTACACATGTATACTCACTATGATGGCTGATACACAAGATTATGTGGTATTTAGAGAAATTGGGAGTAGTAGACTATCTCTTAATGTATGTAAACTGATGTGTTCTTACTGTATTAATTCGTTTATAGTAGAATGTTGTTTCAAGCAAGCATGTTATACAGTGTTTCACTCACAGACAGTATTGAAGAGGTGCAGAAAAATTGTAAGGACCACAAATCACAACTGGAGCTGGAAAAGAGAGAATTACAGGAAGTGTGTGTGTGTGTGTGTGTGTGTGTGTGTGTGTGTGTGTGTGTGTGTGCGTATGCGTGTGTGTGCATATGCGTGCGTGCGTGCGTGTGTGTATGTGTTGTGTGTGTACATAGGAGGTTGACACCCACAGGCCCACCTCCATGTAGGGGCCTGTGACTATCAACCACATGGTGGGCCTGATAACATATTGCTTGTTGATCCCACGTGTAGGCTATCTGCATTGCTAATACTTTTGTCGAAGTTATTTTGTATGTTCATTCCAAACAATGTGGCTAATGACAGCCCCCTTGTTCCTGATCGTGTGGTGGAGATCAAGTCAGGGTCAGGGGTCCCCTCATGTTGGCATTACAAGCCAGCATGAGTATTCTTTGGACGAGAGGGTACCTAATGGAGTGAAGCTATTGCCCCAACGCAGGCGCATACCTGTGGGGCACCGTCTTCGCCACTGCTGGCATAATGTGCTTTACGTTGGCACCTGGAATGCTTGTTCACTGGTAGAAACTTCAGGAGATCGCCATGTGTGCTGTTCACGACCTGTTGCACATGGTGTAGAGAGGAAATTGGATCTCTTGGTGAAGGAACTCGCTAGATATCGCATTTCCATAGCTGATATACAAGAGACTAAGTGGTTTGAGTCTGACATCTGGCTCTCCGGTGAATGGACATTTTTACATTCTGGTCGCATTCTGCCTGCTGATGGTAACATTGCTATCAGGAGGGATTATGTTGGATGGTAGAGCTACGGCTGCATAGAGGGCTGCAGGGGAGTTGTGGAAGGCTGTGTCCTCGTGTATTGTGATAGCTAGACTGAAGTTGGCATCTGCTGGTCAATGACTTGTGGGTGGACTACAACAATCTGGTGATGTTTACCTGACTGTGATCAGTGTGTATGCTCCCACCTTCTGTGCCCCTGGAGATACTGTGAAACGTTTTATGATGAGCTGCAAGATACATTGAACAGCATATCTAGTTCCAATTTGTTACTTGTGCTGGGGGACCTCAATGCTAGGGTTGATTTGAGAAGTAGAGATTCTGATGTGTAGTCCAATGTGTTGGGTCATTTTGGTATTGATGATATCAACCAGGTTGGAGAGGATTTGTTGAGTTTTTGTGACCTTAACCAATTGTCACTGACGAACACTTGGTTTAAGAAGAGAGCTAACCTTTTTGGTACCTGGTCTCATCCAGCAACTAAGCAATGTAGTATGATTGATTTTGTGGTATTACAATCTGCCCAAAGGCGGCACTGTTTGGATGTACAAGTGATGCGTGGGGCTACTTGCTGGACTGATCACAAACTGGTAAGAGCAAAGTTGAGGCTTGACCTGTGTTGTTCTCATCACAGGAATGGTAGGAGGACAGCTCCTATTGATGTACAGAGATTTGCTGATCCATTGGTACGACAGTCTTTTTGTTGTAAGGTGTCTAAGGGTGTTAAGGGGATGGGTACCATTAGTGAACTTGGAGCAACATCTGCTTGAGACCGACTTGGTGAGTGTTTGCTGTGAAGGTGGTAGGCCGCAGGAGATGAAGGCAGCCAGATTGGTTTGTTATGAGTGAGCATTTGCTCTCTCCATTGTTGACTGCAAAGAATGAGGCTTAGAATGGAGTGCTGCAGCACAACTCAGCTGCCTCTCACAGAAGGTTCAACCAGTGTGAACATGATGTTAAGAATGCTGTTGTTAAGGCTAAGGAAAACTGGATCCAGAAGACTGCCCAGGCTGCTAATGTTGATAATGATGGATGTGGCCGGTGGTATATATGTGTTATAATTAAGCAGCTTCAGATGGTTTATCGTGGTCATTGGCCTGTGAGAACCTCTGCTGTGTTGGATGAGAATGACCATTTACTTTCTGACCTGGATGCAATGTCTGCTTATTTCTCCCCTGTAGGCATTGGCTGTAGGCATTGACAAGATGCCGTTTCTGGAGGTGAGGAGAGATCTTGATGGTCCTCCTAAGTTTCAGAGAACACTAAGCAAGCTGCGACTCAGGAAAGCAGGGGGGGAATCTGAGGTTATCCCTAAGATGTTGGTGTTTGGTGGCCCTGTTCTTCACACAGTATTGTTAGAACTGTTTCAGAAGGTGTGGAGTGAGGGCCAAGTGTTTGATGCCTGGAGGGATGCCCTGGTTATTCCTGTGCCCAAGAAAGGTGACTTAACTATGTGCAATAATTGGAGAGGAATCAGCTTACTGGATGTTGCTGGGAAGCTACTTGGATGGATAGTTCAGGAACGATTGCAGAGTATTGCGGAATCTGTGATACCTGATTCCCAGTGTGGGTTCCGACAGGGCCGAAGTTGCTCCGATATGATTTTTGTGGCTCGCCAACTAGTGGAGAAGACCAGGGAACACAATAGCCTTCTTTTTGTCCTTTTTGTAGATCTTAAGAAAGCATATGATTCGGTTCCACATGATGCCTTATGGCAAGTGTTGGAGAAGTATGGAGTACCACCTGTGTTGTTGGCTGTGATTAGTTCCTTTTATGTGGATATAAGGGCTGCTGTATTTGTGAAGGGAAGGTGTTCAGACAGTTTTACAGTGAGAAATAGGGTTCGGCAGGAGTGCACTATAGCTCCTGTCCTTTTCAATCTGTACTTCTGTGCTATGGTTGCTGATTGGAGAAAGCAATGTCCTCAGGCTGATGTAACTTTTTGTTATTGTCATGGGCGTAAGCTGGTTGGAGATCATACCCCTAAGTCACAGCTGTTGATATCTTGTGTGATGGAGTCCAAGTTTGCTGATGATGCTGCCTTATATGCTACTTCCCGTGAGGGCATGGTGGTGGACACCAGTGCTGATACTAGTATGTTGTCTCCTGTTCCAGTTGGAGATAGTTTCATTGATTTGGTGGAGGACTTTCAGTACTTAGGAAGCTGTATCAGCAGGGATGGGGAACTGGACAAAGAGGTGTCTGGGCGTCTAGCTGGCTGCTAGGATGTTTGGTTGTTTACGCTCCTCTATCTTAGTTAATGGAGGGTTGTCTACTGTCACTAAGGGATGTGTTTACACTGCTACTGTTGTATCCACTTTAATGTATGGGGCAGAAACTTGGGCTGTTAAAGGCTTCCCAGGTGAGAAGACTACAGTCCTTTCATAACTGGTGCATCAGATGTATTCTTGGGGTGTCTCGCCATGTGCAGTGGAGGGAACGTATCACAAGCGAGCAGTTAGCTTTAGAGTTTGCCATGACTGAAGGGATGAGTGTACTGTTAACACTGCATAGACTGAGGTGGCTGGGGCATATGGGAAGGATGGAGGATGACTGTCTCCCTGAACAAATTTTGTTTGGCAAGTTATATCCGTAAGGCCATTCCATGGGCCGAAGTTGCGGTGGAAAGATGTTGTATTGTGTGATCTGCAAAGCATAGGGTTTGATGCCACCTCGTAGTATAGTACAGTGCAGGATCGTGTTAAATGGCATGATGCTTGCCAGACCTTTGCCTCTAAAAGTATTCCCTCTGCTGGCGGTCCTGTTGTTGTCATTGGATCATTTGCTTGTGAGTGTGGCAGAATGTTTAAGAGACGAGGTGACTTAACCCACCATCATCATTTTGTGACCATCAACCACCATTGCCTCCACCATCAGTTATGGAGTTTCAATGCACATGTGGACAATCATTCCAACGGAAAGGAGATCTGACTCATCACCAGCGTTACTGCTATAAATAGTGTTGTCCAGTACCCGGTCCAGATTCCAGGACCCTGCTATTGGTATTTTCAAGGTTCAAGGGTGTGTACATAGTTACGTATGTGTAAAGCATACGTATGTGTGCAACTATGTACCACCACTGTATTTTTTGTCTAATCACATCAGACCAATGAATACAATTCATGGTATGAATCATCACATCAAAAGATCATGAATAACAGTCATCACTTGCAACTAGACCATAAGATAAGTGCGCTCCTTGAAGTCGGTCAACCTAGAATCAATGGCCCATCCTCAAGCCTCAAACCACTATGCCATTTTACCCTTGCACCCCTTAAACAAAGACTAACCCAAGCAAAGGAAAGCCTTGTATGAACAAAGCAGACTTTCTCTGAGTAGCTCCGGCTACCATAAGGAGGGGCATCATTTAGCTTGATCAACTCCAAACTTGGTATATACCATATAGCACAAAGTTTTGATGAGGATACTTTGGCGAATTTATGTACATAATAAACGTTTAAATGTTTTATATAGTGGAAAACTTGGCAAATGTCCTCCTATCACTTTTGAACTAGTCTTGTGACTTTTTGCTCAGAGTGTTATCGTAGCAGTATAAGCACCCGCATGGAAAAGACTGCCCATATACCACTTTTGTTCTGCAGATTTTGCCTATTGCTAGCGATTGGTGTCAACCCAAGTTCTAACAGGTGAAAATATAATTTAGCACAAGTTATTCAATAAGATGTCTTGCCTCCTATTTTATCATCGTTTAACTAGAAGTTGGCTTGATACCAATTACTGTCACTCTATCACCGGGTCTGGCAAATCAGGCTTCTTTTTCACAGGTTAAAAGAACTTCAGCAGCGCCATGCCAATACGTGGCAACATCAAATTTTATCGACAAGACAACAACTGAATCAAAAATATGTTTTCAACTGGATTTGGCTGGGTAAAAATATTGGTGAATGACATTCAATTTGCCAAATTTGCCAAAGTTTTCCCCCGCCAGAATTTTGTGCTATACGGTAGTTGTATGGTGATCAGTCTTAAGTATAAAATTTTAATTATGTATATTGACTAATGTGCTTGTGTGTTTGTAAAATACGTACACAACAAGATCAAATTACAAATATTTTTTGAGGATATTGTGAGGCTCAAGATGCCCATATAGCTGGATTGTGAGTCTTTTAATTTTGCAAATTTCACAATCTGGGTTGCATTTTTGATTCCCATGTATCTAAAAACTGTTTGATTTGCAAACTCTGGGGCTAGTAGAAATTGTTTGATTTGCAACAATTCTTCTCATGACAAGAACTTGCTATATGGCGATAGGTGCATGGGATTATCGCTTTTATTATGCACTTAATAAATGGTGTGTACTAACTATAAGCCATGGATTTAAATTAAGTTGAGAGATAACTGATAAGCTCACCAACAAAGTATGGCCTTGTAAATTGATGTTGTAACTTGAAACCATAAATACTTTTGATGTAGTTGCAAGTCTACCTCTTCCATCCAACTCTATCTGGACAATCTGCCTGCATTTATAGTTGTAGTCCCGTATTGGCAATAAGAATACTTTATGCACTTAATGTAGGCAAGGTGAAAACTGTCATATATGTTAATCCTATTATTCAAGTGACAACTTAAGGTTTAGATAAATGACTGGCTCTGCGAAAACCAACCATGTTCACATTTTTTACATAGCTTCACACTTGGTAGCTTTATATCAAAATGTAAAGTTTTAAAAATGGGTCAAAATCTGTACGTAAACATGACAGGTCTTTGCAGAAACGCACATGCATGCGTGCACACACAGCACACACACAAACACACACGTTATACACATGCACACGCTGTTATGAATTCAACCACTATATACGTACATGGAATTATATGCATGGCTATATTTTTACTAGAGCGAATTGCTCATCAGAAGAAAAGAAAATGAGAGGAAAGAATTGGATGAACAAAGAGATCAACTTCTTAAACAGCAAGGAAGATTACGTTTAAGAGCAGAAGTATGATATACGTTAAGCTACATGTATGTATATGTGGTTTTCTCTCTGTTTATTAGGACAACCAACAGAGCATTAGAGATCGTGACACTCTTGTTGGAAAATTTTCTAAAAAACACAATATTAAAGGTACTATGAGTAGCACTTGTAATTTTTACCCTCCATGCAATTGGTAATGCAAGATATGATTTTTCTTTCCATGAAAGCACAAAAGTAGTACAGATAATTTACTACTAACAGTTGATGTAGAATTTCTGCATTTATACGTTTTGAAGATTGGAAATGACTGATCATGTAGTGATTTAACTTTGATAAAGTAGCTGGCATTTAGAAATTCATTTTATTTTTGAAAATCGTCTGGATTTTTGAAAATTTCTTCCATTAAAAATTTCCGGCTATGTAATAATAGTATTTCATTAACATATGCCTGTACATAATCTAATGATTTATTTATTGTTGTTGTACAATATTGTGTGTAGTTAAAAGTAGAGGAGATTTTTCTCAGTCTGACGTGGAAGAGTTTCTATCATTACTCACCCAAAAACGAAAGTCAAAGGAACAAGATGCTCGCTCAGAAATGGTATGATAAGTCTTTTACATCTTCCATAGTGAAATAAGCACATACACAACACACACATAATGCTTTATACTCAGGAAGATTTTAATGAAAAGATAGTTGATATTCAAGAGAAATTGGATAATCTGAAACTTGAACAAGCCAAATACAACCAATCAAAAGAGATAAAGACTAAACAAATAGTAAGTATCCTACGTACCTTAAGATATTACATATACCACTTTAACACCTCAGATCAAAGGGAAAAGCCAGTGTATAAATGTTATATTGCACACGTAGGTGTGCGATATAGAAAATATCACACACGTAAGTGTGTGATATAAAAAATATCGCACACTTAGGTGTACTGATATCTCGTTAGTGCATTGTTACAATGCTTTGATGCAGAAAATGAAACTACCACTCTTTTATATAGGTGCACGAATGAGATATCGATCGTGGCTTTTAGTTTTCTAAATTTTATCTTTATTCTAGTTGAAAAATAACTTTGTTACTGGTTTAACAATGTTTGTGTTAATATTAAAAAGAATTTTTGGTGTGTCATAGAAAGAGAACAAAGAGAAAAAGAGAGAAATTGATAATGAGTTGAGGCGCATTGCTGGCCTAGATACCACAACAGTTGAAAGAGCTGAAAGAGAATTACAAGAAGCAGTGAGCATTTGTACAACATGCATACTCGTACACATATGTACCCCAGTATGTATTATTTGTATACTCATTAGTGATGTTACTATTTCTGGTATAGGAGGGAAATTTGAAGGAGTTTCAGGAGAACACTGATATTAGGTCATTGGAGGCAGACTACGAATCACTGCAAAAGCAGAAGAAGACAATAGATAGTCAAGTATCACGATTACAAGAGGAGCTTGATAAATTGAGCAAACAAGCTACCCAAAGAGGAGCTCTAGAAGCACTTAGGAAGAGAAAAGAGGAAGTTGATATCAAAATTAATGGCATGTAAGATACACATGGACACACTTGTTAAAGCAACCATGTGTCTTTGTATACATGTCTGTGTGTTCTGCCCCAAGACTATAAATAACAGTTCATGTGAAATGAAGTCTTAATAACCAGTTAAAAAGCAATTTCTATTGCTTTTCAGTTTCTTTATTTGACACTTACTATGGTCTTAGTAACAAAGCATGTTATGAAATGTGAATTGCTGCCAAAGAAGACTAAGGTAATGCTGTATTGGCCATTTATTTCACAGTAAGAGACGTTTAACCAGTCATACATTACTAACAAGATGGAGCGCTTCAGTTATAAAAGTGAAAATGCTATGCAGGGGGTAGTGAAGCTTTTAAAAAGAAGAATAGTCGATAGTGTTACAGTAAGAATTTCAACTTACTTTTAAAAAGGTTTTATCATCAATATAAAGATGGTTTAAGCTACTAAAGAATAAGTTCAATTAGTTGTAAGTACCCAGTTTGTGGGTACGTTGTCATTACATGTAGTTGCTGGTGACATATGTGGAGACGTGTCTGGCTAGACTCTTCATTGCTAAATTCACTGTCATTGTTTTACTAACCATATGCATACAATATAATAATACAGTGTATTGTCGGCTTGCAAATGAATCGATCTGAAATTAATATTCCTAGATGTTAGAGTCCCATTGAGATTGGTCTGTGATCAAATCTAATGGCAATAGCCAATGAGTATATGCATGGTCATTCAGTGTATGTATTGCACCTATTTCTGCTTGCAAATGTACAGTAAGTTGAAAGTTTAATGCGCACAAGTTTGTGGTGCGTGTGAGCAATAGCTTATTAATATAAGAGATTTGTTAATTAAATAATTTGTATGCATTAGTGATGCTACAATATGAAATTATTTGTATCACGATAATCACGATGTCATAGAAATTATATCACGATAGTCATGATATGCTTA
Source organism: Spongia lamella (assembly GCA_963930835.1). NCBI lineage: Eukaryota > Metazoa > Porifera > Demospongiae > Dictyoceratida > Spongiidae > Spongia > Spongia lamella. The sequence continues at coordinate 5,753,395 of OZ005752.1, read as the reverse complement.
AATATGCTGAACATGTTAATATTTTAACTGGATGCACCTCATTATTTGTTTCAATAACTTCATCAAGTCAACTGTACTTTTTTGATACAAGTACACACTCTCAAAACATATGTAGATAATATTCTTATTTTTGCAATACAAAACATTTTTGCATTAAATAATTAGAATTTTTATATCACGATATGCATTTTTGCATATCACGATAATCGTGAGATTTATATCAGGATTATCGTGGCATCACTAGTATGCATTACTGTACATGTGCTTCTTAGTGATGAGTATTTGTTCACATAACTTACTCATACATAAAATGCTCAACAATAACAGTAGTGGTTTAACTTACACAGTGCCTGGTTTAGATGGTAAAATATGTTGACTTGTTTTGTGTTATGTATGTGTTATTGCTGTATTAGTATGGCAGAAGTAGAGAGGGACTTGGAGGTGATATTTGATGTGATCCCTACCTCAGAAGACCTTTCCTCAAAACTTGCAGCTGAAAAAGCGTATGCTTTCTGTTGTGTGATAATACATATCAAATGATAAAAATTTGTGTATAAATGTACTTGTAATTTTTACATACACATTGACAAACATAAACAGTTTATTGCTTTGCTAATACTTTATACTGAGACATGTATTTGATGTACGTAGTTCACAGGAAAGAAGAGTCAGGGTTGCTGAAGATAAGGTACGGAAAGCTAGAGAGAATAAAGTAACACTTTTGTACAAGAAGGAATCACTAAAGTTAGTATACAATATTAAACTGCTCCTAAATTTAGCATTCTCTTAGTATATGCTTGCTTGTGTGCATGGTCTGTGTCTGTCTGTCTGTCTGTGTGTGTGTGTGTGAAGCAAATTATATAACGCAATAATCTTTAGTTTTTCTACCTGTATAAAAAAGCACTTGTTTCTATTACCTCACATCTATGTACATAGAGTACTTACATACATATATGTGTGTGAGTGTGTGTACTTGTGGATGAATAGCATAGATTTTATGTTGAACATGTACACTAACAGTACTGAGTATATGGCTAAATCACTTTTCCCACGTTCTTTGAAGTTCCTCTTTCACATACATGTGATGTAGGTACAAGTATATGTACAATACCCACATTATATGGGAAAGTGTGTGTAAATTTACGTGTACTAACAGGTGATACTCTGCACCTGTTTGACTGTCAGCTGAACCCTTCACTCCCCATGCTTGTGTACAAATATATGAACTTTCTGTTCAGTGTACTTTGTATATCAGGTTAACTATTAGAGCCCAGGTTTAGGAGAGTGATGATTAGACAAAGGGGTTTTAAATCTCCAAAACTTAATATCTATGCTCAAATTGTGTCTAGGATTCCTACACTTTGGGAGTAGTTAAAGTGGCTATAGCAAGACTAGGTAATTTCATTCATGCTGATATTTTAGTACTGGTCAGTGAGTTTGTAGTGGTGGTCATTTTAACTGAGTAGTGGTTACTGCCAACCACTGTGGACACATGTTATAGTAAGGGTTAATGGTTGGCAAGAATTTTGTTTGTATTGATATTGAAATGGAATTTGACAAGATGAATGACTTAATCTGTACTCCTTTCAAGTGTAAACAGTTGTGAAATGAACCATTTAAATATGTCTGTGTGATAAATGGGAAAGTTATAACTCAGCAATGATGCGTAAAGCCTCAAACAATGGTGTCGAAACTTATCATTGATGAATGTTTAACATGAACATGTTAACATGATATACCCTCTAGCTCTATATTATTTATCACAACAACAGAACAATATTTTGCCCAGTTCTAATTGGATGTATGCACCAGCATGTATATATACACAATGCATAGGTAAATATTATCAAGAATTTGTTTGTAATATACAGCAATGACTTAGCAAGGCAGAAGAGAAGGGAACAAGGTATATTGTAGTCTATCGTATGTGGAGGATTTTGAGCCCTAGTAATCAACTTTAAATGTTCCTCCTACAGACGTACAGCAGAAGATTGACCAAGCCTGTGGTGGGAAAAAATACCAGTCATTAGTGGAGGAGGTACAGAGGGATATTGAATCTACTCAAGAGTGAGATCACATGCTATTAGTGTACACCGTGTACTGTGTGAGACAATACATTGGTTGTTAGGCGTATATACTGTATGCATGCATGCATGCACACATGTGTGTATGTACTATAGAGTGGTTTTTTGTTGTGGGAAAAAATTTTGAGAATCAAATAATTTTTGCTCTTAGAAGAAATATTTAATTATGAATAATAATACTACTATTCCATAAATGTGTACTAGTTTTTGCTAATGAATGCACAAAATTTTCAAATTAAAAGATTTACAATGAATTCCCACTGTGTACTATGTATGTGTGTACGTATGTATGTATGTGGCTTCCTAATAGTAATATATGCATGTTTGATCTAGTATTGCAAGTTAACAAATGTATTTCATCTCACAGTGATATTGCAGCAACTCAGGGGTCTGCTCCTTTTTTTAAGAAGTGTGTGGAAAAGGTACGGACTTCCAAGAAATGTCCTGTGTGCACTAGAGGCTTTGACAGCCAATCAGACGTGGACAAAGTTATCACCACAGTAAGTATGTAATTAATGTACATTGATCCATAATAAGTGAATGATGGTAACCTACAAACAAACACACATAACACACTATGCTTCTGCATACTCAACATACACACTACACGTGTGCATGCACGCACACGCACACACACACGCACACACACACACACACACACACACACACACACACACACACGCGTGCGCACACACACACACACGCGTGCGCACACACACACACACAGTGTCATGTACCGGTATATGACTATGGATCTTTATACTGTAGCTGACTAGCAAGATGAGTGAAAGTGTACCTCGCATCATTAGCAAGCTCCAAGACAGATTAAAAGAACAACAACAAAAGCAGAAAAGTTTACAACAACTAAAATCATCCATTGAAGAAGTATGTGTATTTATATAATATGCAAGTTCATTGTAACATTTGCTGCATTTGTATGTATTCAGTTGGAGAAGTTAACTTCTCAAGAGATTCCAGTAAAAACTGATGAACTGTCATCAACAAACCGGGAGCTTCAGTCAGTAGAAAGTGATTTAAAGAAGGTTTTAAGATTGTATATTTTACATACTTAAAGCTGATTGTAATGGATGTTTCAATTTGTGCTATTGAGTATAATATCTTCATGGTAGTTGGAGACAGAATGTTCAACATGCAAGGAGAGGTTAAAGCAGATACGTACAGTAGAGCCAAAGGTGTCACAACTATCATACTGTACTCAAGATTTGAAGAAGCTGGAGGAACAAATAGCAAAGGAAGAAGCTAAGCTCGGTGACATTGGAACTGCTGGACGTAGTCATATAGTAGTCCGTAGAGAACATCAGAATGCTCTTCAAGAACAGTAAGCATTACAGTAACTGCTTACATGTCATTGAACACATCTTGTGTTGTGATGAGTATGTTTTTATGCTACTTTTTAAAGGGAAGAAATTGAGAGGAAGAGGGAGCGCAAAAGTAAAGAAATTGCTGAAACCAGACAGCATCTACTAGAATTAGAGACATCCGTACAGAATTTAAGAGGAGAAAAAGTTAATGTGTATTGTCATATTTATATAAGAATCATGTGATATTATAACAGTTGAAAATCACAGAGTCCATGAGAAGGAGGGAGGGGCTGATGGAACAAAAAGCAGCACTACTATCAGCCAATGAAACTTTAGAAAAGGAAGTGACGGTAAGCTAATATACGTATGTATAACAAATATGTTTTAATTATATTCACTACAACTTTGAGCTTCTCTAACTCTTTGATGTTATACACTTTTAAACCTATTCCATTTTTAAGCTTGCATTGCTTACCATTTATGCTAAAAACCAAGCATATTGTAAATAGTAGAAAAAATTATAGGACATGCACAAAATTCAGGAAGCCAAACAGATACAGAAGTAAACACCGATGATGATCAATGTCTGAATGATCAATTAAACAATTATTGTTATATGTGGATGGTCTGTGTATATATGTGTATGCTGTAAGATCAACAAAACTGAGGCATGATAGAGTGTGACAGTCACGTAACAAGCTATGCAATTAAAAAGACCATCTGTGTGAGGTAATACATTAGTAGTGACTATCTAGGTCACTCCTACATATTCCACTGGTAAGCCATTCAATTAGCAGTACAAATCAAATGTTACACAAGCTCTGCTGTGAATTTGATTGTTGCTGTCATGGGGATAACTTCATAGCCTTGAAGTATACAATACACAATGTATTTCACTATCTTTGCTTTCATCTGTCAGTCCTTCTGTTTATGAGATTCTTAATGATGTGTTTATTTTATTGATATTCCCATGGGTGGATTCTTTCTTGCTGGCAGGATATTGTCAGCAAAACCACAAAGCTGCAAGACAAGTTAACATCAACAATGGCTAAAAGGGAATCCATCTTAAAGGAAAAGAGGGAAGCTGAAGGTCTCAGCAAAGCTAAGGTGGTGTATTCTATTTTATTTGTAGAAGATCAGTCCATAGAAAATTTTATGTCTTAGGTAAATGACATTTTGAAGGATGAAAGAGAACTGGAGTCTTTGATACGAAAAATAAACAGGTACGTATGTGATATCATGATGTGAAGTCTGCAAAAGAGCACGCTGCACTTACGCAATAATTCGTTAAAGATTTCAATCATAATGAATTACTTTTGTAAATGCCAGCTACTATTCATCTGGGGATGAAAAGGCTCTAGAGAGATGTGAAAACGAAATCAGCATTTGTCAAAGGAAGACCAGCGAATGTGCCCAGAAAAGGAGCGACTTGCAGAAAAAAATTAACCAACTTCGAGAGCAACTAGCCAGTGCTGAAGTGAATTAATAAGTTAATACCTTCCACAGCATCTACTGTTTTTTAAATTACATAGATCAGGTTAAGAAAGTTTGAAGATACCATTCAGTTTTTAAGTCAACGGAAGGAAATTGGTAATGTTGTTGGGAAAGTACGGCAGTTGGAGGCAGAGTTAAGAAAATTGGGAGTAGAGGATTATGATGGGTAGGATAGAATAGCACATAAAAGTGAATAAATAATATAGTTGCATTGTCATGCAGTGAGTATAACAGGCTGAAGAATAAAGCGGATCAACTTAGAAAACAAGTTAGTGCAGCTTTCATCAAAACATCTTAATAGAACACTCGCTTTGTATTATATCCATATGATACACTTGAGTTACCAAAAAAACTATTGCATGTGGTAACCACTTTAAGAGTAAAATGTGTACAATTTAGAGGTGTACGACCAGTTAAAAAAGGGAGTAGGGACCACAATAGACAGTAAGGAAACAAGTAGCTAGCAAGTAGCTAGTATACTACAGTGTGCCAATTTAAATATTGTAAGGAAATAAGTAGAATTATTTACTGTATGTGTTTGCTCAAGTATACAATTGCAGCTGTGTAGCTACAGCATGTACAAATGAAACACGTTCTCTAGCACCTCTACAATATTTTGGTTGCATGATGTATTGCTTACAGTTTTGTCTGCCCAATTGCAAGTAGGGATTAATATTGTAGAGGTGCTACAGAATGCGTTTTCATTTGTGCATGTATGTATCTATGTAGCCACCATATACTAACACCATGTACAGTAACATTTTAGTATCTTGGCGATAAAACATTTTACAATGGTACTTTTAAGCCAAAATTGTTTCTTAGCAATTAATAGGAATTTGGTTTTCTTGTAAATGCTTCGCCGTGCCCACCTATATAGCTGGAGCGTTCCATCATATTACCCATGACACATTTTGTTACTACAACATCATTGATTCAGTTAGGTGCATTAAAGGCATGCAGCTATTGAAGGTGTTTACTGCTGCATGTTAATGCGTATGTGGAATGTTAATGCGTATGTGGAATGTTAATACCTTCGTGGAATGTCAACATCCTTTGTCAAAAAGGCACCAAGCGAGTATGACATTGGAATAAAGACTTCTTTATTTTTAGAAGGATTGAAGGCTATACGTCCAGCATACGCCCGGCGGTTTGGGTGCTAGGTTAAACTGTTGGCAGTCTAGTATTTAGAAAATTCCCCAAAAAATTTCAAATTCGAAATCAGGTCAAGTTATAGCATTTTTAGTGTTGAATTTGTAGTCAGTTTTTCACATCCTGATTTTCAAGGTTCACATTTTTCAAAAGCTGTACATTTTCATTAGCAATCCGTACTTCATACTTAATGATAATATTTGTTTGTCATACAGCGAGCTCACCAGGAGGGTAAAAAGCAGGCTTTGGAGGATGAGATGAGAAGAATTCAACGAGATCTTGATAGTGATCTGTATAGAGATGCTGATACTAGATATCTACACAGGGCAGCAGACATTAAGGTTTTGATTTCATATTCTAATATAGTAGTCATCCACTATACATTGCATCTTCCATTTTTGTTTCAGGCTCTTGAAGTGACTGCCGCTGACTTGGATAAATTTTACAAAGCATTGGACAGGTAGTGAATTGTTTACATGCATTATGAATTATGTGGCTTCCCTCAGGGCAATCACACAATACCACAAGCTCAAGATGGATGAAGTAAACAAAATCATCCAAGAACTCTGGATCAAGATATACAGAGGAGGAGGTGACAATTATCAATGGCATGGTACCCATGTGTAACAGCTAATGGGGTTTCTAATAGGATGTATCAATTTTTATGTTACTTTTTCCGTATACACATTTTAGACATTGATAATATCGAGATAGAGTCATCAAATGATACTGACGGGAGCTCCACTGCTAAACGCCGTGTCTATCACTACAGGGTGAAGTTAAATGTCATACTATACATATCGTGTATTTCTAAACAGGTCGTGCAAACAAGTTGTAAATTTTTTATTTCAGTTTTGGGCTCACAAGAGTATATATATAGTATAATACATTTGATGGGATGTTATATTAATATATTGTGTGTGATCTGAATTATTCATGGTGCTTCAGGTAGTGATGGACAAAGGAGGGGTTAAACTAGACATGAGAGGACGTTGCAGTGCTGGGCAGAAGGTAAATATAACGTCAACACACCTTTGTATCAATCATTTGGTGTGGTTTTTTTGCTAGGTGCTAGCCTCACTAGTGATCCGGCTAGCATTAGCGGAAACATTCTGTCTCAACTGTGGAGTGCTTACACTTGATGAGCCAACTACCAACCTTGACAGTGAGAATGTTGAAGCACTAGCACAAGCTCTAGCAGAGTAAGTTTGGCATAGCTAATAAAGTTAATTTAGAATCTTCAAAAGTTATTTTCTTCCTTAATATACCTAGCATAATTTCGGCAAGAAGGGAACAATCAAATTTTCAGTTGGTAATCATCACACATGATCAAGATTTTGTCAGCATGATGGGGAGATCTAATCATGTCGATGACTATCTACTGCTTAAAAGAGATGGGTGAGTTTGGTGACAATAACATATTGATGAATGTTTTCTTTTTATTAATTAGAGAATCCACCATAGCACGTACTTGCAAATTTTAATCATACTAGTTGCTACTAATTCAATCTACTTGGAACATTTAACTTTTGTAAGCATTTGTTTTTAATACGAATAATCACACTTATAGAATTTGGTTAAGTTACATCGAGAGTTCATAATACAGAGCTTTTGGTTACATACATCTTAGCGTAGCATGTCAAATTTTAAGCATCCTCGTATTACACGTGTTAGGTAATCTTGCATAGCCTACTATAGACCAATGTATATAGAATAGCAGCTAGATGTATAGAAGAAGTTTTAGATGGATTACGTACCTGTTTTGAACTATTTGGTGAGAAAGGTTTGCAGCATTTTCTATAGTATGACATGCATGCGTGTATTACTAGAGTTAAGCTTCGTGAATTGCATGAATCAGCATCCCTCAAAGACAACTGCTATAGCTATGTAGCTAATGTGTGTATATTCACAGTTACATGTATTAATCATAAAGCAGAGTGTTCCAATCTACGACGGAGAGCCTATAGTATATCCATACCCATTAAATAAATTAAATGTGACTGTGTTAGATCTGAGTGTTTCCTCACAAAGATAACACATATTTAATCATTGGATGTAGCAAGTTTGCCACTAATACAAAATATGCTTTCCAAAGCTTAGGTCATTGATGTTAACACTGAGGTGACATGGTGCCATAGACTCAAAATCATGGATATTTGTGTGTATGAGACAATTTAATGTGAAGAAACAACACATTCCATAAAGTGACTTTGTATGGGAATAGACAGAAGTCATCATTACTGAATTTGAAATAGAGAGAAAGGAGAGAGCAAGTTGGTGATGATTCCATGTCCATCACAAGACTACAAGGGCTGACACAACTGAAGACATTGATATTAACTTAATGCTATGATACATATGTCTGAAGATCGTGCCAGGCCAAAGACTGCAGCTGACTGCTTCTGCAAGTATTGCAGCATTTATGCTCTGATGAAGCAAGGCTATAGGTATATAACATGATGCCACCACGGCCAAGCCATTAGCTACAGGCTAGGATGCTCATACACATATGAGAAAAATGATGATAAAACACCTAAGCTATTATATTATATCAAACAAGAGTAGCTGTTAGTACCACAAGCACACACCACCGTCCACAGCCTCTTGCACATTCAAGGGATGATTGATGGCCATTGATTTTCCAAACCCTAATTGCCTGAACTGTCAAAAGCTACAAGTTATATATTATGTAGACACAATTTAAATGCACGGCATTGAGGGGTGAGCCTGGTGCTATGATAGATGCGTGTATACACTTAGCTATCATTGATGACCTTCACATGCAATTTGACATTGTAATAATTATAAGCACAGAGAACAAAACATGTACAGTTCAGTCTCAGTGTACAAGCAACAGTGCAGCTATCTACATGATGGTCTTAAAATTTTGTACTGGTGTGTATTTCATGAAAACTGGGATATTATCAGTGAAGTAATTACAGTGGATTGAAATAACATATGTAATAATATTAATTCATCACAAAAGGTATCACAAGCATGCATAATAAGCAAGTCACAGGTGGTATCGGCTATTATAAAAAAATTTGCTGCTGATAGACTATTGTGACACAGTTTGGATGCCCTCATCTATGCTACATCTCAAGCATTTAGAGTGACTTCACTCAAGGTGTTGTACTAACAATGCTGAAACTTTTTTGTGGGTTTCCTTGACTGGGCATAGACGATACCATGTGGCTGTGCAGGTGTACAGAGTCTTGCATAAACTTTCACCTTCAATATTGAATGTAGTCTTCCCCCTCAAAAAATAAAGTAAAGTGAGGCCCTGTGGCTTTTGACAAAGTGTAAAGGAAGATTTGTTTCTTATATCTTTTAAAAACAACATCTTAAAATTATGTAGCCGGCTATTTATAGGGCAGCAAGGCAGCTGATACTTCAATGCATCTATCTAGCCATTCAGATGCATCAAATGACTATTTCTTACACTTGAATGGTATATACATGCCTATGGTTAGCATTTAATGGTTAGCACTCCACGTGTTTTATGTAATGTTGATTTGCACTTAAACGGCTTTCAGTCATATAAAGGGATTTTGATGTATCAAGCAAGCAAGAAGACAGATTTCACTGTTGATCCCATATGGTGGGGCTCGCTAACCCAATTATAAACTTCATACTAATGAATTATTATAATGTCCACTTAGCTCCTATACGTGTCCTGTTCATGATGTTTTATGGCCAGCTTTAATCTTTAGTGCTGGTTTGAATTCTTATGTATCCTTCATGGTCTTCAACAATGATTTGTAGGGACCAGCCTATTATGCTTTTTTCACCTATTCTGCTATGCTGCAGTGCCACCTATTATGCTCAATATTATGCTCATGTATCACTTGTGCTTAGAAATAAACCACTTAACTTATACAAAAATCTTTGTTATGAAAGTTAGACTGTTTTATTAGAGTATTAATTTGTGAACAATAATTGTATAAATACATGTTAACTGAGTATATTAAGAAAGTGAATGTTCTATTAGAGTATATCGATCTTTGGTAGCCAAACACTATGGCATTATAATTCTTTAATTGATCGCCGTAATGCTAAAAGTTTAAAGTTTAGCTAAAAAGTTTATTTTAAACAAAACAGTAAATTTGAAAGTTTCAAAAAATTAAAGTTTAGCTAAAAAGTTCAAAAAACGCTAAAAGTTTAGCAAACATTCAAAAGTCGCTACTCGGTGCCATTGCTCCTTGGGAGGGTACCCAATCCTGACTGCCCCCCACCCAATTCCGCGCGGTCATCCTGAAGCTATGCCGGTGGGGCCCGGCTGTGACAATCGGTGGAGCACCACATGGCCTTCACTCGGGCAGCCTTTCTCAGCGACGTAGAGCTTGCACCAGGGTGGGAACCCTGTTAGGAATTAAGGGAGGGGACTGGCCGTTCCTAGCCAAGGATTGAACCCCAGCAAACGAATCCACTGGGATTCGAACCCCTGCCAGCCCCACCTGCCCGGTTTCCCAAGGCAGTTACCTCAGCCACGCCACTCCAGTGAAATCCTTCATAATACGTTTAATCAGAAAAAATTGAAATAAAAAAAGTGGACTGACTTGGGAAACGAACCCGTGGGGCTACGCTCGATGCACCAACATCCTCCCCAGCGGGCTATCAGGTCCGGCCCGAGTAAACCTTCTTTTGGGCAGACTTTCAACTTACAAATTTTTCTTAAATAATTTTCCTTTGGATAATTAAAACAGTTGATCATTATAATGGAAGCTGTGTCATTTGCCGCGCGTGGCTTTCAACTTTTTTCACGTTCAATTAACTCCATGGAACGTGTGCCGGTTTAACATTGAGTTGTTGATCTCCTTCTGTTCTACCAGTAGTCATTACGCTATGGTGATAAAGTGGACTACATCTTCCTATAAAATGGCTAATAACTTATGTCAGTATCACTATTAATTTTATTTTGTATGTTTGTAGAGCCACAAAAGGAAGGGACTGATGGCAGGCACTCCTGCAGGTATGCAACACTAGCTTCTTGTAATGAAAAACCTGTGCTTCACAGGTGCTTTTGAAGCCATGGCTCTTGTAAAGGATATTCCTTACTTGCTATGATTCAACTATGTCTAGTCACTGTAACATTAAAATTGTTCCTATGGAGATGAAGGAACCCATTAAGAGGGATATCACAGAATCCAGAGATAGCTACACGACTAGTGAAGGAATCATAAGATGAACTACAGGAAATTTATGGAATCTTATAATAGTCTAAAATAACTAATCAAGTTTCAGGGATCTATTGCAGTCAGACTCGCAAAATATGATGATAGCTTCTTCCTTAACAACTTTGTGCCAAGCTGCCATGTGATTTTAAAAGGTTTCCTTGGTAGCTAACTTATTTTTCTATTGTATTACAAGATTCCATAAATTTCCTGTAGTTCGTCTTATGATTCCTTCACTAGTCGTGTAGCTCTGTGATATCCAAAATAACCAATCAGGTTCAAGGATCGATTGCAGTTACTGACAACGGACTCACAATTTGCAATAATGCAGGAGTTGGCTTGAATACAACTCAGCTGCTTCTTAGTGGCCAGTAACACTAAATCTTCCAAATAGGAGGAGCACGTGCTCCGTTCATACAACATTGTGAGCATGTGACAATTCCAATGTCATCTTGGTAACTCAGTTTTCAATTGTTTTGCAAGATTTTGTAAAATTCCTCTATCATAATAGACAATAAAACTATCAATTATTATTATACGTTCATTTACTCATGCAGTTTGTGCATGACTTTTGCACTATTGTGCTATCCTAGGATTTGACGGAAGCAGCCTTGAACACTCGTGAATGACTTTTGATGATCATTTGATGAAATACCAAGTCTTGTTGAACAAAAAAGTTGACATCCACTTGATCCTTGTTTCTAAACAGCTTGAAAATGTATTTATTATGGTTGATCAATGCATACCTGACAATGAATGGTGTGCTGGTAGGCCAGCCTTCGGTAGATCTGCACATTGGCTCTCTACAAACACACATACTGATGCAACTTATTAGTCACCCATTTTTTGCATGCATTCATTTGATAAGCCTCTACAACAGAATAATCAAAGAACAGATAATGCAATAATAAACTCACGTGAGGTATGTAATAAAGTATTGTCTATGATGTTGACTGTTCTATTAGAGTATATTTAGTTGCATTCAGAAAATGAATGTTCTATTAGAGTATATCGATCTTTGGTAGCCAAACACTACCTAATCATGCTTAATGCTTTCAGCTACCTATTATGCCCAAAATTATGCTGGCATAATAGGCGGGTCCCTACCCATTGCATATCTAGTCACGGTTAACTGCTTGGATACAGGTATACATGACTACGTAATTCACATGCAGTTCGTGCAATTTGATTAGGCAATGGTGCTTCAGGTGTGTACACTGCAGGCTTGTGAAGGATCTGCTAATAATGGATCTGCATGGTGCCTATGTTAGGCCTAGGGCTGTGGTATGTAACCTTCATATCACTGTAATAGAGCATTCAGATATTTTAATACATGCAATGATCCAGCTACATTCAATGCAATGAAGATTGTACATCTATCAACCGTGTGAAGCTCAAAAACCTGAAAGGTTATCACACAAATATAATGTAACTACACAAATATAATGTAACTACACAAATACAAGCTAACACTAGCTAATTGAGTTAGAAGGTTTTTGGGATTTACGTCCAGTAGATCATAGGATTATAAGTACTTTGTTCCGTTGGGGGATATTTCTTGGTAAGAATGAATAGCAGTATAATAAGTTGTGTGACATTATAATTATTCAGGCCCAATTCAATAAGTGATTAAATTTCTACAATAGTATTATAGTATCCCTTTTTTAATATGAGTAGCTTTTCATTATGTCCTCAACTAAACAGTTAGCTCACAATTTACACAGTAGCCATAGCCAAAATTATGTTTTATAATTTGATTTGAGTAGTTAACTACAACACAAGAATACTAGCTAGACACAATTCTATTGGATTTCTAAAAAAATCATAATTTTGTAGGGGCCTGCCCCCAGTGAGCTATTCCACCGCATATAGACTAGATATATCATGATTGAAAGAAGTAGGCAAAGTTGGCAAACAGTACTGGGTGAACTTTCAGCTCAAAGTTGTCACGGACATGGACTAAATATGGAATTTTGCATAAATGATTTTATGAGTAGACTAACTATATTGATCTATACTGTATATTATGCAAGTTTTACATAGGTTTCTACCAGTAACACATGGAAGATATAACTAGCTACTCAAAATCGTATGACACTAAAAGAGCTGAAGGCTCAAAACATAATGTTCTCTCCTGTCAAATAACTGAACATTTCCTCTACTTACGTAACTTTTTACTATACAAAGAGTCACATGCTCTTCAGTTCACTGACAAGCAGTTCACACACAGTTCACATGCATGCTTTCACATATTACGCCCCTGTATAATTATACACTCCCCTGTAGTGCATGCATACATGTGACCCGGCATGAGAAAACCAGGCTTATGTACACAAAATACACCCCGCTCATACTGTAGTATGTATTTCCATTACTGTACAAAATCAACAAATTCTGTAGCCTGCATTAGAATCCCTATGAAAAGCTGCATAAATGGTGAAATACATGAAGTTATTTAATTTTGAAATCCAAAAATGTGGTCACATTTTATGTGCACATAAGCTCATGCCGAGTCACATATATAGCTACCATATCATCCAAAGGGGCAACTGCTAGCTAAACATGGTATAGATGACTTGAAGGCTTTAGTATTATACCTACATTAGCAGGGCTACTGCTTCCAAAATAATCTGTAGAATGTATTGTTAAGAAGAATACAGTGAGAGAAAGTCAAGGATGTCAAGTGAAATTATTGATAACTTCTATACTTTGTGTAAGATGATTTTCTGAAAAATACTATTGCACCAGTTCAATTGTTTAATTGTAAATTTGAATTCTATATTACCTAAGGTCACTCTTATGAAAACGTGATTCCATCAGTGTCTACTTCGACTTTGTACAAAACAAAATCATCAAAATCCTGTGAATTGTTTTTTAACAAACAGCTAAGTGGTTTGGTAATGATAAAATTACTTACAGAATTAGTAGATATGACTTGTTGGATGTCACTGTACATGTCAGGCTGGTTAGTAATGGCTGCCAGAAATCCACCTCCACCTGCTCCACACAGACAACAACCTAATGGGAAATATTTCTAGTTTATACTTGTGGTAACCTTTTCCCCTATACTCCTAATAGGCCTTCCATTTCTTTTGCCTTATAGAAAAATGTTCAAGGACTATGTAGCTAAACTTAAAAATAAGAATGGACACCATTTTTTATGTGGGCATTCTTATGTTACAGGCAATATCACCCTTTCAAAATGGTCATGCAAATTATAAAATTAGTTGAACTTACCATGAAGAAGATGATTAATCTGGTTGGTGAAAGATGTTACAACATGTGGCAGAGAACCTATATGTGTAAAGGGAATAAAGATGTAACAGTGACAGTGGTCAACCAGAGGTAATAATCAATGGACACATGCAGTCATTAATTTGGTTGGATTTTGATTAGAAATTTGATGTTAAAAGTCGAGAGTGGTAGTTACATAAAGGGATTTTAAAACTGCGAAACTTAGTGATCTTTAATATAGTGTCTAGGATTCCTTGTAGATTGACAATTTGTTTTGTGTTTGGAGTAGGTAAAGTGGTTAGCAAAACTAAGACATTTATACCCTATCGCCGGAAATTTTTGAGGGAATTAAATTTCACTGTTTTCACAGATTTTTCACACAACTCGAAAATTAAACCTTGAATATTTAATGCCATATATATTTAGAAATACATTTATTTGGTTTCCACGAAATTAAATCCGCGAACTATTTCAAAAATGATAAACCTCAAAAATTTTAATCCTCGAAATTAACCGGCTATATGGTATTCATGCTGATATTTTACTACTGGTCAGTGAGTTTGTAGTGGTGGTCATTTTAACTGAGTAGTGGTTGCTGCTGACCACTGTGGGCACATTCCTGTAAAGTATTTGGACATTCAGTCAAATTGATCTGAAAATATTAGATGTCATAACATTTGGCCATCACAAAATTAGTTGTGATTATGGTGATTGTCATTAGTAAAATAAAATATTTATTTAAAAATTTATTCTTACCAGGAGCCATCACTAGCTTTTGTTGCTGTGCGCTATTGAAGCACGCCCCTAATCCAGCCAGATCACCTGCACATGAGTTAGTATATAGTTCAACTATTTCTCTTGTTCGTTGACTATACCTTGTCTAACAGCTACTTCTGAGTTTTTGGCATTCTGTATCAAATCATACATTGTTTGCATGATTTTTGCATCACGAGAGTGCCAGTTTCTCAGCACATCTTGCAATAAATTTCTGGCCAGACGTGTTTTTCCAGTGTACACGAGTACCAAATGTTTGTTAAGTTTGCTAATAAAATCATCCGGGTACTCTGAAAATGACACATAAATCTAAAAAAAGCAAATATTTTTGTATACCTAAGACTTTGGTTTGTACATGAACTGGAAGTTTCTTATCAGACCAAGAGATTTTGAGTCCACCATACAACCCTCCACACTGGTCCTGCCAGCCTCCTCCTGTAGTTAACATCTGCTCCAAGTGTAACACCTTTAATATAAAATCTTAACAATCTTTGCATCAGAATAATAAAAACTCACAGCATGAATCAATGAGTCAGTCGGGTGTTTCTGTCCAACAGCTCTCCACAGTGCTGCCATTATCACTCCACCTAATATGCTACTGGTACCTAATCCTAATGTACATTACTATACAACTGTAAACTTCTCTCTTCGTGATGTACCTGATCCTTGAGGGACGTTGGAAATAGAAAGAAGCTGAAATCCACTACCAAATTTCTCCTTAAGTTGCTGCACAAGTGAGGTAGATGATGGGAAGTCAATAACGTTGCTACAGATGAAGGCTGTCTTGAGCAGAGCACCTGAAACAATGCATTAAATATGAGATTAAATATCACCACTGATACTCATTTTAAAATAAATATGACTATTAAAAACTTAACATGTAGTGATTCTTAAAACACTAGCAAGAATATTGTTAAGATTATGTAATAAGTATATATTATATGTGTACCAGGGGCATGAGGCTGTGAGTAGTCAGCAAGGTGAGACAATTCTGTACACTCCACTACCTCTTGATGAGGTCCCTCACCCATCATCAGTACTAACTTGAATCTGTAACCCACACATTAGTTATGAATGTCAGCACATGTAAATTTCTTTGTTCTTACTCTGGTATTCTCTTGACAGTGGCCCTGACTGGTTGCTGCTCAAGGCAAGATGTTCCAATGATATCATAATATCAAGTGCAGTATAATAATTATTATACTGACCTTGCCACAAATCTTTATGGCTAATGTAGACACCAGTCCACCAAATTCATATGCTTGCGGAGGTGTGTCTGTCCAAGCACCAGCCAGATCTATCCGAGCTACAAAATTAATGATAACAGTTATTCTAAGTAAACATACTGTAGGTTGTTTTATGCAGAACAATTAATATAGCTAGCTACCTGGAGCTGAAGCAATAACTTCCTCGTTTATGGCAGGCAGTGGACAAGGTGTTCCTTCAATAAACTAAAGCAAATACAACTTTATAAGCACTATTCATAACAATTAAGAAGTGTGCATGCTATAATAATTATCTGTTAGAAGGTATGATATACCCCTCTGGCAGTTGCCACTGTTTGCCTAGTCAACATTTGGGCTGCTCTTTCATAGTGTCGTGAAGCTCGGATTAAACGGTCAACGCTCCTAAAAGCATAAATGTAACTTATTAGTTATGACACTTACGTAAGGAGGTCAACATACCCTTCTGAGATCCATCTACTCCTTTCTGCAGAAAGAGCTTTGGTAGCCAATCTATATTCTTGATTCTGTGACACGCATACATAATTATGCAATTAACAACTTATCCTCCAAACTACAAGACAGTTAAAATCATACACACAATGACTATAAAACATTCTAACAATACACACAGTATTATCATGGCACAAACCTCCAACAGGGCGAAAGCTTTTTTGAAGGAAATGTTAGCAGCTGGTCCACCTCTAATTCCTCCAGCAGCCATCATGCCAAGTACATCAGCAATACATGCATACATACGACACAGCCTCAAAGGATTATCAGTACGACAAGCCACTGTAAATTCAAATAATGTAGTGAATTAATATTCTTTTAAATGCTCACCATCATCTAAAGACTGCATAATACGATTATGCAAACCATATACTACTGACTGCTTGAAGAATGGCAGAAAGCTGACTGGTTCATTGTTGAGCAATGCTGATTCCATGTGACGTATCCGCTGCTCAAAGGACAGGATCCTATCATAAGATAAAAATCTGACTACCTAATAAGGTAGCAAAGCAAACATAAATTCCTTTTTCCTATAGCTAACTGCAGAGGTTTACTATAAATACAGAAATAAATAATACCAGCTGTGAAGAATGATTCAAAAGACTTGTACTAATTTACCTTATAAGAGTATCAACCACAAATATATACGTATATAGCTTACATAAAACCAAGGTTCTTCAAAAAAATTTGAGCAGGTATAGCAGTTTACTGCTACCCTTCATTTACTTGCTTGACAAAAGCCAATTAAGGTATATCAAAACATACTTTTGTCTGTTTGCCATATATGGTAACTTTAATACATTAATTGACATCTATCAGCAGACCTAAACAAGGCTGAATAACAGTTATTGCTCAATGTGAAAAAGAAAATATTGGTACAAGTAACTTCAGGGTCTATATCCCTTAAAACAATTACAAAATAAGGTGAGCTCACATTTGTATTACAAATTTTACAAGACTGGCTACGTATACCTGTATTTAGGTTACGATCAAACCTGTTAATACACATCAAGACTCACGATAGTGAGTCGTGAGGCCAAGAAGCAGCAGTACGCGACGACAGAGTGAGTTATTTACATGTAGCACCGTCACTCAAATTTGCAAAAGCTCTAGCTAAGCTGCCATAGAAGCTATCGCTTAGTTATCACAGACCCACAAAGTTCTTACTATATAGAATCAATATACCGACGATGGAGGACGGCCCCACTATTCCTGAGGACTTTATAAGGCTGTAACTGAAGACTGGCTGAACCGATTTTGATGAACTTCGGGTTACTGATTCTTTATTACATTATTTCAAGAAAACGAGCGAATCGGGCAGGAAAGGATGGTTTGTCGAGCATGGTTGCATGAATGAGTGTCATAAAACTCGCAATGGCTATTACTCATTTCATTAAAAAAATTTTAAGCGGCAGTCGTTTTTTCTACTTTATTTTCATCGCACACTTTACAAGGGCTTGTGTGAACCCCGGAATATTTATTTTCATTTTTCATTCTGTACATCACACCTTGTTTAATAACTCGCTCATTCTTTCAGTGATTTCAATCAAACTTTTGCACCATCATTTCTCCATCTAACCATTAAGAATCTTTTTACTTGAATGATATACAGTAGTTTACAGGGCATCTTCACAACTATGATTGGCTTTGTCACTTGGCCACCTTTATAATAATGATGGTACAAAAAAGGTGGCAGAGTGACAAAGTCAATCATAGTTGTGAAGATGCCCTGTAAATATCATTCAAGTAAAAAGATTCTTAAGGGTTATAACTTCTTGGCCTTATCTGATATCAAAGTTTTTGGTCACTTGTGACCATTTGCAATGCTGCTTCTTATTGGCCTTGCACTTTATTTACGGCCAGGTTGTTTTTGTTTATATTGTTTTACTTGGCTAAGCAATATACAAGCAATATACAATATACAGTATATAACATATACTATTACTGAATTTTCTATACACTAAAGTTTACCTGGTTCTATTAAACTCTGCCTCACAATCTACACACTGTAAGATTTCATCAAGTGATAGTCTCCAAGAAGAACGCCATCTACATATTATATAATTATTATTATATATATCACATTTATACACACATACTGGTGAAGCATATCAGAATCTCCTTGTATTCCTGCCAGCCATAGAATATAGGCCATCCCTTTTATTTGATTAGTAGATGCTGCCACAAACAAACGAGCTGACATTAATGTCCGCTTACTAGGGGCCTAAAATTGCATTGAGAATGTGTGTATAAATTATAATACATATAAATTATAATACATATACATTGAGATGATAAATATATAATATACCAAACTTTGGCATGGATAAACTTTGGTGAATTCATTACAACATATATGGGAACATTTGGTTAATTTACCTACATCTCCAAGTAAAAGGTTTTACCATGATAAGTCAACGTTATCGATACTTAATGAGTTCTACAAATGGGGTACTATTGTAGCCAGCCATGCAAGGCTGTGCATTGTTTAATTTTTATCCAGTGGCAGTGAAAGAAACTGTTGCCAGAGGTTTTCATGTAAGCCTTTAGCTAATAATTTAATCGCTTAAAATGCAAGCATAGATCTATGATACAAAAAAGGTTTGCATGAAGAGGGGTGTGTCCCGTGAGACTTTGCTAGCTGTGTTTAATGTTTTATTTGGCGATTTCATGACCTGATTCTTTTTAAAAAGGTTTATATAATATATATCTTACATTGTATTAAACTGTACATTTCAACATGCACATTTCATACCAATTTTTCAACAAATTTTATGCAAGCAGAACTTTTGACTTGGCAAATTTATGGTCATTCGCTAAATTCACCAAAGTTTCCCTTCATATGGTATAGCAGATAATTTTTCAGGGAAATTATTTTGCAAAAAATGCACCAAGTTGTGAAATTAGCATGAATATTTCTTCTCAAAATTTTACTGCAGTCACAAATATTTAAAAAAACATACAAGCTACGTACAATGTTGGGAAACCACAGGTCTGACGACTGGATTCCGGTCTGAGCAAACCAATCTTTCCATGGGATGTTACAAAATGTTGAATTGAGATCACTATAACTAGCCTAGTGAAAAGCAAGTTACACTTTCTATTACATAATGCTAAATGTTTACCACAAGGTTATCGTATACTCCATATACGGTAATAACTGTGAGGTTATTTTTTGCCTGACTATCACTGATGGCCACTTGAAACTCTTGTAAAGCCAACCCATCAGGTATTGCAAACCCTGGCGGCTAAAATTATGCACAGGTTAGAATACATTGTGTCAAGACTATAATAAATATTACCAAATCTTCAAACACGTATCCATTGATACCGGACAAAAAACAACTAGCACCAACTTGTAAAGATCTCTAAAATGGATACACATAATTTATTGATGCTTATATTAGGTCACTGTACTTGTAATTCACATCCAATCACAAGTGAATGCATTCCAATATTACAACCTCGTGATAAAGTTGAATTAATAATTACTGGAGAACCCTGGGATAGGATAAATCATAACACAATTGTATCATGGTAGCTAACCTCGGTATCTGGCTGATAGCGATCCAAAGCATCCACAGCAATATGACGAAGGTAAAGATGTTCCACATTAGGGAGATGAACTAATGTATACATACATAATACCAAGAGTTCATATAAATATATACTACTTTGACACCTCAGATCAAAGGAAACCACAGGGATATATTTCAAATATACCCCAGGAACAGGGATATCATGTCCCGTTGCCATGGTAACCAGTCAAAGGTGCAATGCTTTAATTACATAAAGGCATCTT
The DNA here is from genome assembly GCA_963930835.1 of Spongia lamella. Lineage (NCBI taxonomy): Eukaryota > Metazoa > Porifera > Demospongiae > Dictyoceratida > Spongiidae > Spongia > Spongia lamella. Next base: position 5,732,626 of record OZ005752.1, on the reverse strand, counting down.
TATATAGTAGACCTTAAAACGTTTAAACACTTGTGGGATTGAGTTTAATTTTAAACCGGCCTTAAATATAGTACTTTAGTGATAAATAGTTATTTTAAGCCGAAATTCTTACTGTAACACTATAGGCTAGTCTTCTTTTATAAGCTTCGCTATCCGCATGCCACACCCACTTTTAAAACTAAAGAGCTCTGTCTTGTTAGTAATGTACAACTAGTTAAATGACTTTTACTGTGAAATTAACGACTAACACAGCATTACCTTGCTCTTCTTTGGCAGTAATGCTTTGTTACTATAAGGTCACACCCACTAGTAATATCGATAGCAAGTTATAGTTATATCACAGTAGGAGTAGGATATTTTTGTTATTACAGAGTCCAAGGCAAAGCCGAGGATGAGTGTTAATAACAAAGATATCTTACGACTACTGTGATATAACTGGCTTCTTTCCCACCAAAGACTTCAAGAAAGATTATAAAAGAAATTGCTGATGTGTGATTGTGTTAAACACCTAGTACCTTACTGGGCAATAACTAAGTTATTGTACAGTAAAATCCTTTGATGTATGGCTTCAGTGGGAAAGAAGTGTCATATAAAGAAACTAAAAGGCAGTGGGGCTTGTTTGATTGGTTAATCAGGCTTATTTCATATTAATAGCCTGTTGAGCAGATACACAATCACATACGCACATGCATAGCACTTACCGGAAAAGCATAACGTAGAATAAACATTATGTATCAAACCCACAATCAAATGTAATAAGTCCCACTATAAATATACATTGAAGCCGTTGTTAAGAAGTGGTATGTAATAGTTATACCATGGGCAAGAGGGATTTGCCTGATATATATGCCCAGGCCCGAGGGCGCGGGCATATATATCAGGAAAATCCCGAGTGCCCATGTTATAACTAATATATTCCACTTCCGGCACTCTAAAAATCTGCCCAAAACTGATGTCAATAATTCGGCCTCTTTATATAGTAACGGGTACTCGTTGTGATTGTGGGGCTCGATTTTATCGTTGTCATGACGTTCTTGCATGGTAGTGATGGCGATTGTGGGTTTACCACAACTTTTTATAAAGCTGCAGCACTTATAATGGGCAAAAAATCCTGTTTAATCGCTTCAAAAGAATAAACTAATGGTGAGTGTGTAAATAGAGTAGATTAATATATATTAAGTCATGCAGTGAATAGACTATTTTTATCACGTTAGAAACTCACCTCAAATGGCGTCCTTTGGCTTATATCGGCTTGTACACTCAATACAAACACTTTTAGACTAGTAACAAAGTTTATTTTCAACTTCAAATTAATATATTAAATTTAGAAAACTAAAACCCACAATCGATATCGCATTCTTGCGCCTATATAAAGAGTGATAGTTCGTTTCTACATCACTGACTGGTTACCATGGCAGCGGGATATATCATGATATATACCTGTTCCCAGGGTATATTTGAAATATATCCCTGTGGTTTCCTTTGATGTGAGGTGTCAAAGTGGTATATATATTAGTTATGCCATGAGCGATACTGGAAATTTGAAGACAATATGACAATACTTACAATACCGATACTTTTCGATATGATATTAATGCATCAGACCTTTTTGAGCAAGAAACTTATAAATTAGAGATTATAAGTACCTAGTGGGTGCTTATAACATATAATCAATAAGCACCTTGTGTGGGTATGCAACCAATCTGCCATGTTACACTCAGTGCATTTGCATGTTTTGCATCAAAGAAATTCTTTATCAGATTATTAAGCCTCAAAATAGCTTTAGGGACACTGATTGTGAATATCGTATCGAAATATCAAAAATTTCAGAAACTTTCGATATTTTTGATACCTTCACAAAATTTCTAAATATCAATTCAGAATCGATGTATCGCCCATCACTAGTATAACTATTACATAACATTTACACATGACCAAAACAGTTTCTAGAATGTAATACAGAATATATTTCATTACTTTTGTTGTATATGTACCTAGTGCATCATTCAGTAACACTTACTCTATTAGAAGATATGGAACAAGTTTAAGTTGATGTTTTACCATCTAAAAACCAGGCGCTGTGTAAGTTAAACCACTGTTAATCATCTGCTATTCAATGAATAGTAACTAATGACATCATGAGTAAGTCACATGAGCAAAGATTCGTCACTAAGGCACACATAGCAACGCATAAAACTTATTCTCCTAACCATAACCTTGTTTAAACTGGCTTTATACTCCAGTACCTTTAGTGATAAAACTTTTTAAAAGCAGTTGTTTTAAGCTGAAATTCATACTGTAACACTATAGACAAGTCTTCTTTTACAAGCTTAGCTACCTGCATGGCACATGCTTTGAAGCCCTTCGTCTTTTGTGAAGTGTAAAAAGAACTCATTTTTACAGATAAGCAATGAACATCAATTAGTTACATACATACATACATACATACATACGTATGTACATACGTACGTACGTACATACATACATACATACATACATACATACATACATACATACATACATACATACATACATACATACATACATACATATACATACATACACACAACATGCATACATTACAAATGATGTCTTAGAATAGCGCGCACCTACTGCACGATTCTTATAATTACGTAGCACTCAGAAATGAATAATTGCTCAATCACATGTATATGGTATAGCCATTATACTTGATGGTAATAATAGACTCTAGACACTGAAATACTTAGTAAGAGACCTACTGGATTTCATTCTGATATCCTTTATCTGTCCCCATAATTTGGCGCGTGCTCTCTGCATAATGCCAGAAATGACAGAATCAGGGGGATGATCCCGAACTGCTCGACTGATAAAATTGCCCACAATATAATCATCCTGGTTGATCTCAGTTGTGAGACAGAGCAAAATGTCAAAGAACAGTGATAACTAGGATTGTATACATAACAGGTAAATTATATAAATAGATACGTATATACCTCACACTTACTGATAAAGGTTGGGCTCCATTATCAATGCCTACATATGTGCAGGAATCTAGTGGAGGAATATTATGAAATGACAGAAAGACAGCTGCTGCTCTTGGACTGAAATATGCAATGCCTGAAATCTGAAAAGAAGAAATGTGTTTCATATCATGATCAATATATTAATACAGAATAAAATGATTGGTTGAAAATTGATGATTGGCAAAATGGTTGCCACATTAGAAACAGTTGACACCATATACGGCAAAATATTCGAGGAGGGAAGCTTTTACGGTTTTTTACTCTGACTGTGAAAGTTTTCTAATGCCGTTTTTAATCTACCTTGAATCACATAACGATTATCTACTACTATAAAATCTGTTCATTGTTCCTCTGCACATGTTGTTTCAAGTTTTCTTACAATTCTCGATTGCAGCCTCGAACAAAAATTGCCTAGCAGTCTTGCATAAAAATATTCACCTTCTTTTGATGGAATAAAAATAAGCTCTGAGCATTCGAATCACCAGTTCTTTATAACAATTATTACACATAGGCGCTTCTACACCTGCGTGCACAAAGCAAAATGACATTATGTTTGGCCTTAAGCTAGATTCCTTCTGATATGATGGAAGCCTTCTACCACAAAATATTTCCCATGAATGGTTATTTTATACTCTAACTGTTCCCTCGAAAGTTTTGCTGCATACAGCATGTTTTATATGCTTACCATAACAACTTTCCCATCAGGCCTAATGCACTGTTGAACCAGTTCAGGTCCACCTTGATAAATGATTTGAGCAAATTCCCCCTATGGTACATAGGAAAGAAAATGTATGGTATATTACCCAGAGTATGATACAAGCATTACAAATGTATTGTGAACTCTGGATAAAACCAAATACACAAACAAGATGCGGATGTGTGGATGTGCCTTATGCACTAACTTCATCGGTTATCCTACAGGCTCCGTGACGTCCAGCATGCTCCGGGCTAGCAAGCACTGTAAGAATTGCTATTCCATCATTTACACAAGACACATCCACAGGATCTATCATTGAAACATTAACAATTATACTACTAATATACTGTAAATAAAACACATACAAAACTTAGTATCTAATCTACATGTAAATTCAATCGACACAATTAATGCTACCGACTCTATTCAAACTAGTATTATTGCTTAGCTTATTTAATCCAAATTATTTAAATATCCAAACTGTTTAAATATTCAACACTTTTTGCTACTATTACACAGTTGAAGCATTTTATAAATGACACGTTTTTCACTACTACTTGATAGCTGTGTCAATTAACTATCAGCGCATGCATGGTTCTGGTGAGCCACCTGGCTGGAAACCATTAGGGGACTGGCTAGTTGTCTTAGTCATCGACCTAACTTACATTTTGGGGCAACTGAAGGATAAAATGGTCCTAATACTTTTCTATGAGTACTTGAATTAAATATGGAGATGGTGTGCTTTAAAATTTAGCTTGATTTAGCTAATCTGTTTTATCAAACAAGCAACATATACCTTACTCCTAAAAAATTATCCATTCAAGAAATTTACCTACAAAACTGGTACAGCCATACTGGTAGTGCTGCCCTTGATACCACATGGAAAGGAATTCATTACAATTGCTAAAACATCTCTTACAAAATGAAAAACTTATCATAAATCATGGCGATGGTTTATAATAGGAATCAACAAAATGTCTCTAATTGAACATTCACAAGCAGCAAGGGACTCATTTTTGGTTGCACACTGGTGTGTGATTGGCCTTGAATTTAATGACTGGCTACTTTTGTTATACTCAACTGCTGATCAGAGAAGCTTAAGCTAGGGAGTTTCTTGTGCCCACTGGGTCAAATGTTGTAAAGTCAATCACATTCACACACTTGCCTTGGGTACTGCATGCCCTCAGGCGCCATACCTATGCTATAACTTGTACATATCAAGATTCACAATAGTGAGTCACGAGGCCAAGAAGAAGTGCAGCAACGCGACCACTGAGTGAGTTATTTACACGTAGCACCACTCTAAACGCTCTAGCTAAGCTGCCATTAAAGCTATCGCTTAGTTATTACTGACCCACAACGTTCTTACTATATAGAATCAACACACCGAGAATGGAGGAAATAGGCACCACCATTCCTAAGTACCAGCCATTGAGTTTTATGGCGCCCGTTGTGCGATTACGCATGACGAACCATCCTTTCCTGCCCAATTCTCCCGTTTACTAGACAATTAGTACCTTCATTGTTTGAAGAATCAATATCCCGAAGTGCATAGACATCGATTCAGCCATTCTTCTGATACAGCCTTATAAATGCCTTCCTGTCACCACAAAAATTTTTATGCAGCAATCGTTTTTTTCTTCTTTCATTTTCATTGCACACCTTTTTTCGTGGGCTTGCGGGAGATTTTGTGAACCCCAGAAGTTTTTTTCAAATTCTCTTTTTATACATTCACTTGTTTGTCTGATAACTCACTCATTTCTTCTTGAATTTCAGCCAAATTTGTATCAGCACTTCTCTTATGTATGCTCTACTATTATCAGTCTGAAGTAAACACTTGAATGTATTTGAGAAGGGCTATTACACTGCAGATTGATAGTTGTCACAACTTGGACCCCCTTTGAATGATTTGCATAAACTTTCAAATATACAATCTACATTGATGTATCACTCTGTAGTGAAAGTAAAAAAAATCTCGGACTTGACTTTTTCAAAATTAAGCTTCAAAGTTTAATTTGCAATATTGTGTGCTAGGCAAGTACAAGTTATGCCCATGCAGTACTTCTATGCTGCTTGCTAGTAATAAAATGTGTTTATACTTCCAAAAAAGTAGTGATATGCTAAACAAAAACACCCTGGGTGTAAAAAAAGTGCGAGGCCAATCAGAAGCAGCATTGCAAATAGGTATGTATGACCAAAAACTTTGATATCAGTTGAGGCCAAGAAGTTTACTTATCAAAATCTGTTATCTACTTGAATGACATACAATAGTTTATAGATTTTTTGAATTTAAAAAGGGGAGTAGGGATCGTATAAAAAGTAAGGAAACAAGTAGTTAATCACTCACCACCCAGCATATTGCATGTGATTACTCAAGTATACAATTGCAGCTGGGTAGGCGTTCACACATGCACAAATGAAACACATTCTCTAGCACTTCTACAAGATTTAATCCCTACTTTGGCTGCACGATGTTTTGCTTTGAATGCCAGCTGGCTGCCAAAGTAGGGATTAAATCTTGTAGAAGTGCTAGAGAATGTGTTTCATTTGTGTATGTGTGAATGCCTACCCAGCTGCAATTGTATACTTGAGTAAACACATGCAATATGCTGGGTGGTGAGTGATTATAACTACTTGTTTCCTTACTTTTTATACGATCCCTACTCCCCTTTTTAAATTCAAAATTTTTAAAAAATCTAGTTTGTTTACTTTTTATAGCTAGCTGTTACAGGCACTCAAGACTGGAATTATTTCTTAGCAATTGATATCTACATACGTAGTTTACAATGGCTCGCACATATGTGCCACGCCTACCTTTACAACAGACTCGTTTCATCATGATACCAAGTGTCTATATGGTAAAATGACTTGTACTGTGAAGGAAGGACTATATTCTACTCGTAGCCAGACCACTAGGTTGTTATTAGGTGTCCAATTATAAGCGCTTAATGTTATAATTAACATCCGGCGCTTACAATCAGAAGATCAATAAGTAGCTGTGTGTAAATAAATTGGTCTGGCTATGGAAGGCTATAAGGAAAGACTGAATTCTTCTTCCATTACACGTTACGGATTGTATCAGTAAGCACGTGCCTATCCAAGATGTTATTGTTACATTTTAACACCTTGCGTGGAATGTTGACACCTTCGTAAAATTTTGTCATCCTTGGGTTGAGGAAGATCAATTGATGAAGAAGATCGAACAAAGGACAAGCTATGGTGCAGTGGACAAACCTTAATCAAAATAACATTTTCGTAAATCCGACGTTATTACCTTTGTTGTGTGAAAAATCTGGAGCCATACACCTAGCGGAACCGGGTCTTACGGCAGGCAGGCAGGCAGGCAGGCAGGCAGGCAGGCAGGCAGGCTGGCAGACGAAATACAGGTAAATTTTGAAATTTTTAAAATTCGCTGTGGATCGAAATATTAGACTTTTTGCTGCGTTTAACAAAGATACAGCCTAATTACAGCAGTATTAATGCATCCAGGTTGGTTTTTTCGGCTATAGCCTGTTGTAAGGTTGTTTTTAAAGTGCGAATATTCTGGAAGCCATAGTTTTTCATAGCGATCCCTACTATCAAGTACTACCGTACTTAATGATAGCATATTTTCACAACTATGATTGGCTTTGTCACTTGGCCACCTTTTCCACACCATCATTATTAGTAAAGGTGGCCAAGTGACAAAGCCAATCATAGTTGTGAAAATATGCTATAAACTATTGTATGTCATTCAAGTAGATAACAGATTTTTAAACTTCTTGGCCTCAACTGATATCAAAGTTTTTGATCACACATACCTATTTGCAATGCTGCTTCTGATTGGCCTCGCACTTTTTTTATACCCAGGGTGTTTTTGTTTAGCATACACATAACGGAAGGAATCTTGCTGAAAAATTACACACTACGGTATATATGTATAGGTTAACCCGCAAATGCTATACAAAAAAATAAAGCATGAGGCAATGAGGCTGAGATGGCTAATATAGCACGAGGCGAAGCCGAGTGCTATATTAGCATTGAGGCCGAGTGCCGAGTGTTTTATTTTTCGTATAGCACGAGCAAGGCAATGCTTTAATTGTTATAGAGAATAGTGATGCCACGATATGAAAATATTTATATCACAATATCATTAATCTATATCACGATAATCACGATATGCTTAATAAACTGAACATAGTAAAATGTTACCTGGATATTTAATTAATAACTTTATTTAGTCAACTGTAATTTTACAAAAGCATAGCATTAAGACAGTTATGTTTGCAATATTGCATTAAATAATTAGAATTTTTGTATCATGATATAAATTTGTGCATACCACGATAATCATGAGAATTTATATCACGATATATCGTATATCACGATTATCGTGGCATCACTAATAGAGAATTAACTCTACAAATTCGCATGCCACCATGAAACGTTCCGCTTTTGCCAATCTTTCAGCAGAATGGCTTTATAATCGGTGTCTCCCAGTGTTTCTTACTGTTTACTGCCTTGTCCATCAGCATAAACGGTGAAAACAAGAGGTATAAAGTCTTCCATTTTTATTGATTGCACGTTTCCCGTTCTATAACTGCAATATATATAGCACTGTTTTCAGCTTTGATCCTCCCACGCAAAATTCTTTATATATAGTGTATGCCTGAAATTCACACAGCTCACATACAATAGATAACTTGCAATATAAGGTGTGGTCACTTCAGTGAGCACTGCAAAACTTGAATGGCTTCATCAATAACCTAATTCTTTAGGCTTTTATCGCATAAGTGATGGCAGAAATATTGAGCATTCTACTGTGAAAATCTTCCTTACGAAGAAAATCAGTACACTGTACACAAGTACGCTGTGTACTTCTAAATAGAGATTTAAACAAAAAACAGTTCTATGGCCTGGTTTCTTGTTCTGCTAGTTTAACATCATTTCCCATACATTTACACATTTTATTACCTTCAAAATGCACATGAGTAAAAAATATGAGATCACACCTTAGGTTGCAAACCGACAATACATAATATAGCTACAAATTTTGGAACAACAGTACAGTGATTGTATAGTGCATGTGTAAGACAATAACTTACTCAAGTTCTCTAATTCACAATTCAGAATCATATCAGTACTGGACACCCACACACCAGCTGACGAGTTTATGCAAATCTGTTAACAATTTTAGTTAGCTACACACTGAGTATGATATAATCCTCCTCAAAATAAGACAATTATGAAATCAAGGTACCTTTAAAATCAACTATTATTATTATGCTACCCAAGATCTTTATTAACACATGTGCATGCGTACCACATAGCAGGTTCTTTTTGAAGGTGGTAATTTTGTAAATAGTTGAAAATTTTGGTTGGTTGAGGGAAGCACTTAAAATTCATGGGCAAATTTATGGGATACATACACACCACAAATCGGTACCTTCCCCTAAAAATTAATCCAATATACAATATGTGACCAAGCACAAGAATACTAAGCACATATACATACTTAGACTACGATATAGCGAATTTGCAGGGTTACTAAATCACTTAGTCACCTGCATGTTCACTTAGTCGCTTACATGTGTTTACTTAGTCGCTTACATGTGTTCACTTAGTCACCTACACGTGTTTACTTAGTGCCCTGTACCCTCAGGCAATGACTGACCATCAAAATAAATTTCAACTATACTTTCATGTACAAAACAAATTTCCATTTTTACTAGATAAAGAGTAGTGCGACAAACTTCATTTCGCTGTTTGTAGTCTTCTTGGACTTATTTGCTCATGAAGATGTTAAGCGTGTCAACATCATCAAAAATACACTAGCACTAGTTGCCAAGTGGGTACCATGGAAACTTCAAAAGCTCTTCGCTCAGGAAATCGACAACTAGCTCTTCCACGCTTATAATGGCGTTTGAAGGTATTATCATGTGATTCTTGTTCAGTGTAGTCTAAATAAGTTAGATGCCGCGACCTACGGGAACTAAGTGATTTAGTAACCCTCAGGCCCTTAGTAGTGCCCTCGCGTAAGCCTCGGGCCTTTAGGTTACTAAATCGCTTAGTTCCCTTGATCTTGGCGTCTAACTATTATTTAGTTACACTACTTTAAACAAACATGCCGCATAACGTATGGTGAATCACCAAATTTAAGTCATGCCATTTTAAAAGTAATATTCTACTATACATATGTATGCAGCAGTATTATAACAACAGTTCACATACACGTAAATTAAACCTTAGTGAATAACAATGATTACTAGCTAGTTTAGTACACTTATGATTGTAGTCATATTAAATCAATGTTGTGGATGGGTGTGGCCCTTGTTACACAGCTCATTGTGAAAACAAGCCATGAGGAAAGACGGATTTCTTCTAATGGCAGTTATTTGTCACCTAAAGGAAGCGTGAGCTGGGAGTGCATGGACCAGACCCTAGCTGCCAATACTGAAAGCAGTAACATCCTGTAGCCGTGGGAGACTAAAGGGAACTGCATGGTATTTGGTCTTTAGTAGTTATACACTAGCATAAAGATGGAAAGCCTTTTCAAGTATCGAAGCATTTAAAGAAGACTAGATTAGTAACAAAAGGAATTTTGGCTTAATGAGCCTACATCATCAAATATAAATGATGCCAATAGTGTTTTGCTTGCAAATAATATCGTGTATACAATATGCCCAGAATCCATTGTTTTGCTTTTCATTCCACTGTGCTTGAAGCTAAAAGCTGTCATGATAACTGATCGGATCATTTGTAGTACCACTCTCGTATTAAATTATATGAATCAAGGACACAATTATACATTTAAACTCTCTAAAGGGACAAGGTCTTTAATCCCAAAGAGCTGTGGCAATATATGTAACTTCACATCTGAAAGAGGACAACCTTTTTACAACAGTAAATTGGCTGGTCCAAAGTAGGGCTGTGCGATTAACTCAATTATGCAATTAATCGATTATAACACTAATCGTGATATGCAATAATTGCAAAATTTTTAAATAATCGATTAATTGCAAATACATTAAGTATTGTGTTTTTAAGAATTTTAATGATTTTTAATGCAATTCACATACTAGATTTTTTTAAAAATTTGAATGGTATGTGAAATGATAAATTCATTGCTGGAGATATGGTTGAAATATGCTGGAGACATGAAATTTACCTTGAAATAATAGCATGCAATTAATTGCACAATTGTGATTATGAATCAACAATCATATGCAATTGCAATTATTTTCATAATCGCACAGCCCTAGTCCAAAGTGTCCAATAAGTAGAGACTGGGTCACTGTATTTTCTTGTACTTGTCTACATTATGCAAACATATACATAAACTTTAGAGACACATAAGAGCTAAAGAATGTTTCAGCTATAAATTGAGGTTAAACAACATCCCATTGTTTGGACGCCTTAAAATGTAGTGAGACCCAAAACTTTGTGCATTACAGGTGCTCAAACCTTATCAAATTTCTTAACTGTAAGAACAAACTGGTAAAGTACAAGTTCTACTCCAGCCGCGATTTTCTATGTACATGTAAGCCATAAGCTGACCTGGAAAATCAGGACACTTTTGGTTTGTGCCAAGGTATCTATAATACACAGGTTCCACTATAATTCATTCCTATGATTAAGAAATTCAGTATAGTTTAAGCACCCCAGATGCCAAAAGTTCGGGGTCCCATGTACAAAATATCAACTGACTTTGTTCAGAAACAACAAGAGATGCTCAAAATTCGTAATTGAGGTGTTTATATCAGATTCACTTCCAGGTGAAACTGACTTGAAATATGGCATAAAACCATGTCCACATGCTCCAAAGGGAAATGTGCTTCCCTACACATACAGTGAAACACCATACATAATGAGATTAATCAGTGTAAGATACTAACCAGTAAAAGAATCAAAATCTTAGCGTTCTGAATTGCATCAGCATTAACAACCTAATGAAGAAATCGACCAATTAAAAGCTCAGGCAAACGATTCATAATAATACACACACAGACAGACAGACACAGACACAAACACACACAGACAAAGACACGACACAGACACACACCACTGTTAAACACAAACCGAATAGCCACTACGAGCAGCAAGATGCTCTGATACACATAGCAAAGCATTAAGGACGGCACTGCCACTGCCAATGTTTGGCCGTGGGTCATCCACTGCTAACAAGAATGTGTCTGATGAAATCAAGCCAAGTTGTTGATAATAAAGCAGCTCTACAAAAGATATATCATACAATATAAACACATATACAAAACTACAATACACAAAATGTAGTTTGAATTTATAACTTCAATTATTGACTTTTATCCATTGAAATTTCGTCTATCGTCTACACAATAATCCTCCCATATGTATAGGAAGGCATACAATAAAACAATGTACGTACCCCTACGCAGTGTGGCATTCCTATATATATAGGAGAGATTTTGCGTACCCCACGCAAAAGTTCTCCTGTATGATATGGGAGAGATTTAATGCACCCTACGCAAAACTTCTCCTATATTGCATAGGAGAGATTTTACGTACCTTACGCAGAATAATAACCTTAAACAAAAGAATACAATCATTATGAAGTGAACTACAAGATACATGTAGCCTTGAATAAATAGATTAGGCTGTTTTTTGAACATCATTTGCTGTAACACAGCTGGTTTGCCATGTAAGTGCTTTGTTAACAAGCGCCTGCATAATTCTATCCTACTGAAGCCATACATCAAAGGAAATAACTGGGAGTATATGGTAGTTAAACCCCAGTAGATAGAAATCTTAAGCATGAAAGGTATCACATATTTACACATTCACTTGAAAGAAGCAACCATAGCAAATTTAAACCCTACAAAAAGATGACAACTTACAAAGACTACAAGGACAGCAAAAGTTCCAAAAGTTAAAGCCATACAAGTACACACTAAGTCATAGTGAAAAGTTCATCTAAATCCAAGTCATCAAAGAGATACTGGTAGTTGTCTTTGGAGGAGTGCTGAGCATTGCCAATAGCAAAGTTTCCACTTGGGCTAACATTCACTGTAAAATTGATAGTACAATTCCCAGAACTGTTAATATGGGGAAAAACTTGTGGAGATAAGTTTGGTGACTGTTGCACTGAGTAACTTTTCAACTTCAGTAGAAAAAGAACTTGCTGGAGCTCCACCATTGAGAATATTGCAGGCAGCTTGCTTCTGTTGACTGGCCACTTTCTCGTATTGTCGGAGAGCATTAACTGATCTGTGGCCAATAACCTTTTCAGGTGCCTCAGACTGAAAAAGTGCAGTAGCACCAGAAGTTCTTAAACTATGATTGATAAACTTCCCTTCTATTCCAGCTGCATTACACATCCTTTTTACCATGTCTGATAAGAAGTGCTTTCCTCGTGGCTGCTCTGAATACCAAGGGCCATCTGCTGTGTACTTATTTAAAGGTCTACAATAAAATATATCCTTATCTTTGGCAGATTGTGGAAGCTTACTAAAATACAAATCCAACAGAGAGACTAAACAACGCTTACTATCTGTGATATTCTTGTATATTTCCACGTTTTTATTTTCAGTATCCAATTGATAGAATCCTCCATTTCTATTCCTAGATCTGTGTTCAGTATAAACATATCTCTCAGGATTATTAAACCTCTCAAACTGAATTCTCTTGTTCCTGCCCTCCACGCAAACAGCATACCTTGCCTACATAAAAGAAAACTACGTTTTGAAGTCCCTCAGCAGTGCTTGTGTTGAAAACATTGCTTTTCCAGAGTTTGTCTTCATCACCAGATTGAAATGTCTGGGCTGACCTTTTCACTTTGCTTACACTGGCTTCATGAAGTGATCTAAATACTGTATCAAAGGTACCGTGGAGCTTCTTAAAACGAGCATCTTGCCTATTGAGGAAATTAGGAGGATCTGTGAATACCAAAGTAATCCACAAAGCATTTGGTAAAAAGTGCTAGGGGGGTATTGTGTCCCATCGACTCTCCTGGCCTCCGAAACATAACGTTGTAGACAATTACAAAGAGTCTCAGTAGGATATTCTTTCTGGAGTATAAGCCATTGCTGAAATGCACGGACCGCCAATTGGTACTTTTAGCTGTGCCTACCGGAATGCATCCCTTTGAGGACTTCTCTATCTCTTCACTACTGACAGTGGTATTGAAACGAGAAGATGGCGATAATGGCTTTGGCTTCTCTGGTTTCTTCTTCAGTTTCTTACGCTTTGGGTCTGGAACGCCACAACAATTATAATCCGTCATTCCCAAACAAAAAGGCGACGAGCTGCCAGGACAGCAAATCTTTTCACTCGTCTTGTCTTCTCTACTCATTTACTGCTACCACATGAGCACATCAAAACGTGGGATAAAAGCCAGTTAAACCCCACCTGCACTCGTAGGATATTGTTGTTATCAACACCTCGGCCTCAGGTTGATTGGGGCGAGCCTGAGCAAGCCCCACTCTAACATGGAAAACGGTATGGTGGTCCATGCGCGAAGAACCGCAGCGAAAAACGGCATTGCAACACACTACTGTAGTTTGGTACGGTGGTTCATGTACAAACAAACACGATAAACTTACGGATACTTCCATACAAGTGCTTTGTATTGTGAAAATATCCGTCTTCATGTCCTGATGTTCCATATTAGGCTGGTAGGGTCAACCATGCATGAACAATGAAACGGCAAAGATTACGGCCACTCCATATTAGGCTGATACGGTCAACCATGCCACGAAGAATGAAATGGTAGAGATTAGGGTCACTCCATATTTGGCTGGTACGGTCAACCATGCCACAATGGATGAAACAGCGAAGATTACTGACTATTAATTAGGCACGTGGACTCGATTACTGACTACTCATTTTGGGACGTGGATGACGATGGACGGATTGGAGAGGCTGAGAAGGAGAAGAGAACAATATCGTGTTAGACTGAGCAGAGAAACTGCAGGAGAGAGAGAGAGAGAGAGAGAGAGAGAGAGAGAGAGAGAGAGAGAGAGAGAGAGAGAGAGAGAGAGAGAGAGAGAGAGAGAAGAGGCTGGAAGCAAGGAGAGCACGTGAGAGACGTCGGCGTGCCATGATGTCTACAGAGCAGCGACAAATGTTGTTGCAGCAGAGAAGGGAAGCTAGACATCGCACTGACCAATGACGAAATCCCAATGTTTCCATATATTACTGCATTGATTCTACTTGTTGTCCACAGTTTTACTCTCCACACTGTTACAATTGAAAGTGAAGCGCACTCTACTCTACTATGATGCTTGTGTTAATTATGCTATGCTAGTGTTTCTCTCATGCCAATAGCTCATTGGTTGTGGTAAATCCTTCACTGCTGGCTTCAGCAAAGGAACTCATAATAACATACACTACTAACTTCATGCATGCATCCTCAGGCTCGCCCCCTGATGTTGAAACATCTGTCTAGTAACAACGATACCCTACTCATGATGGGGTTTAACTATATTTTATTAAGCGCCTGTAATGCTTTTGGCGCCTGCTAGGGGCCTGAAAGATCATTATGCTGATATGCAAGCATGCTATAAAATATAAAAAGCAAACAAACTAGAATAATTAAAAGTTTAAATAGTGAGTAGGGATCAACCTCAGTGCTCCAAAAAATTAGGGATTAAGCTTATCTCGTGCCAGAATCTTTAGTGTTCTCTCATGCCAAAATCTTATTCCTTGTTTCCTTACTTTTTGGAGCACTGAGGTCGATCCCAATTAACTCACTATTTAAAATTTAATTATATTTGAGTTATGTGGGTACATCCCTGTTACTCTTCCCTATACTTGTTATATTATATAGATTATTGTGTAGGGGTACACTAAATCTCTCCCATATTATACAGGAGAAGTTTTGCGTGGGGTATGCAAAATCTCTCCTATGTATATAGGAATGCCACACTGCGTAGGGGTACAATGTTTTATTGTATGCCTTCCTATACATATGGGAGGATTATTGTGTAGGGTACGAAAAAATTCTCCTATATACATACGTATATATATATATATTAGGAGTAGTACTCCAATCAGTGTAATTGTGTCTTTTACATTATTATATGCATTCAACTTGTACAAAAAGCTACAGAACCTCCATATGGTATGCCATTTTGTATCTAGGGCTAAGGCTGTAATTTGATTATTTATGAATTCAGACAAGTACAGTAACAATTAAATTGTTTCATACTTCAATTAAATGGCATTCCTTTAGTTAAAATGGTATCTTTGGCAGATGGTGGTTTAACACAAGTAACAAGCAAACGCATCAAAACGTAGATACTAGATAGCTTTGTCCTCTTTTTCCCAATAAAGTTTAAATTCTCTGAGGGTTGCAGGAAAACTTGGAACTACAAGTCTCCCATTGCTTATACAACATTCCATCTTGGAAGTATTGTGTGCCCACACAAGATTACCCTCATGGTATCTCAATATTATGCAATTATACTGGTGCTTCTAGCATATCTAACCACTAGTGCTGGGCAGTATTTCAATATTTTGGGAATGTCGCAATATTTCAATGGACAATATATCGTATCATGGACATTCTTTGATATTGAAATATTGTATTTCAATATTAAATTTTATTGTTTTTATTTATGTCTTTAGCTAACAGAATTATGAGATATTCACATATGAAATGCTATCTGTATCGTGTGATTTAAGCAAAATTACTACCTTTCATGCAAGGACAATATTTATTCATATTGTGAACTTTGACTTTAATAATTTTCCAGCACTACCAACCACCTTTGACTGTTAACACTGTGTCATGTAAATTTACTGATTTTATTAACTACTACATTGTCAGTGGTTGATGTACTGTTCATCAGAGAGGAGACAGAGTAATCAGAAAAAGAGGGGTCATACGTATATTTAAAGTGATACACATTATGTCAAAACCCACTGTGCGTATGCAAATATACAAGACTTCAAAAGGATTTGGTGGTTGTTAGCCATTAACATTATATGGTGATGGAATTACATTGCAGCAGCATTCTAACAGAATATGAATTCACTTAACTAATAACTATGCCTGGTTATGCTTATCCTATCATAATAAGCAGCCAACCAAAGACTAGTGGGCTAGTGGGTGTCAATCTTGGCCATCTGAAAAAAATAGAACAGTTTGTATAGGCATGATTACACAAGATTGACTGGTGTTATAGATACAGAGGATCTATTGATAGGCTTAGAGACTTAGGAGGAGTTTCTAAATTGATAACTGCTTAGAGACCTGGTAAACAGGACAATGAGGTTTAGGTGCTGAGGTGGCCAAGGTCACAAAGCCTGTTAAAGTACCTAAACATCGTCCTTGGGATTTTCAACCTTATGTCCTTGGGATTTTCAACCTTGTGTCCTTGGGATTTTCAACCTACTAAGAAGCTACAATCAGGTATCTAGGTTGGTTTAGAAAGCACTACAATCAAATACTATTATACTAACTAACCTACTAAAAAACCTCAAGCAGGTAAACACTAAATGTTCAAAGACTTACGAGTTTTCTTTTGTCTCCCCGAAAAGTTTTGTATGTGACTATAATTTATAAACTACTCTGTGAATTCATGAACTACCAAGTGACTTTAAACTACCATTTGCACTTATACAGTGTAGCTTTGAGACATGTACTTGGTACTTCATAGCACTTCCAATCAAAGTGGCACTAATTAACAGGCTTAAAACATCAAAACACTAAACAGAGAATTACATAAAATTAATTGTTTTAAGTGGCGCTTAATAGCCATGTCCTCGAGGTATGAGATTGTACCGTATGACAGGAAATTTTGACGAAAGGAAAATTTGACGAATCCACACTTCTCCAGCATTGACGAATTAAATGTTGACGAAATGCTTGGACTGACTAAGTCCAAGCATTATTCTGTAAAAGTTTTGACGAATTAAATATTGACGACACAAACGATTCGTCAAATTTTTCTTTCGTCAAAATTTCCTGTCGTACGGTATGACAATATCAGGAACGACGAAACAACCAGATCTAGACTGCAATACACTCGCACTTCCCAATGAATTATTGTCTCATTACAAACCATAATCTATTAATTCCATTCTTGCTAAGATACAGCGTTGTTATGTGTGTACAACCATAAAACATAGCCGTGTACTAAGAGCAACTAGATAATATAACATATAACACAGGCTAGCTACCAATTACAAGCTATAAGTATCGATGTAAGTTACAAGTACCTTTTTGAAAACAATTAGCACTTTCGCGACTCTGACAAGTGAATACGATCGCATTCCATCTAGATTCTGCCGTGCCAGGGGAATTTTCCATAGCAAGCCTAGCTGCTTTACTTCTTTGTAGTATCGGTTACAAGAACAGATTTCGCCGGAGTCTGCGAGCACGTGGGGCCAGACCTCTAAGCGTGTCATTTATGGGATAGTGTAAAGCATACATGTGTGTATTATCTATGGCTCTACATTGACGTAGATAATTAACATAATTATTTAAACGCCTATGAGCCACGTGAGACCCAGCCTAAAATTAACTACCAGTAACACCTGTATGTAGCTAGTAGCTATGCATGGAAAATGATAATGACTTGAATGTACACTTATCAAATTAGTCTGGCATAGCCAGACTACATCAAATAAACAGCAGAACACATCCCATCACGCATGCAGCACAATGTGTATGTCCCTTGATGTGTTTTATGGAATGAAATATTATCTCACACAAATACATGTGAATAAACCAACTAGCTATAAAAATTATTAAAATATTTACATAATGGAAAGGTTGATATATTATATAAACAGGTTACTTGTTGAGAAAATCTATTGTACATTTGGCAATCTTTCCACTAGTGATGTCACGTGCTTCTACTTTGATTTCAGTATCACCAAACATCATGGTGGTTTGTAGTTCACGGTTTCTGCCACCAGTGGTATCAGGCATCTCCAGATACAGTTGAGCATACCGGTGTACTCCTGGATCAGTGGTGTACATTACATGTTCCTTCTCACTGCAATATACACCAATCACTGTTGATGTCTGGTAGGACTTTGCAGGTGTGTAGCTTCGTGTTACAGTCTCACCCAGTGAAATGGATTGATCAACGACAACAAAAGTGTCAAACACATCTGTGCACCAGTCAACACCATCTTTAGTTGTACGTTTTTCTTCAGGATGTTTATTATCAATGAATGTATTCAGTACTCCAACACCATAGGTTAGTGCAGATCTTCGTACACGTACTACTGTTGGATCAAGGCCAAACAAAACAGCACCCTTTAGAATGGTAAGGCCAACATCCTGTGGAATAATCACCCTTATTTGGTGTTGAAATGCATTCCGAATTTCTGACTGCAGTAGCGGTGACTCAGAAAACCCTCCAACCAGAAAGAGAAACCTAACTCCATCAAGGTCCGGTTTCCTCAAGAGATCATTTATGTGGTAGATAATTTCCCTCACAACAGGCTCAAATAGAGCATGCATGGCAGAAGGGGTTATACGGAGCATCCCCTGAGAGGACCACTTGATATCTTTATTCCCAAACTTTTTGATGGCTTGCTCGACTGATTGGCTTTTAAGCTTTTGGTAGTGCTCTATGAAAGAAAATGGCAGTGAAATATTAAGTGGTGTTGACTTGTTAGGTGCTGCTGTTCTCTTTTTAGCTTCAAATGCAATCATCAAATCAACCCAACCAGCTGGTTTGGTGTTTTTGAAACTCACAACAAAATCGATACCAAAAATTTTCACCAAAAGTTGTTCAAATTCTCTGTCAATGCCAATAGCACCCCAGGCACCTCCTGATGCCTTGTAGAGCTCTTTCAAAGTTCCACCTCCTTCCATTTCATGAACAGTTAAGTCTACTGTACCTCCACCACAGTCAACTACCAAATATCTTGTACCTGATTTAAAATCTGCAGATACCGGGGAGAAAGCCATTGCACCTTTTCTGTTTGCTGAATATTCTGAGCTAACAGTGAGAGAGTCCTCTTCAGGAATACACTCCCGTTGTTTCAATTTTCGACAGTAAATAGAGGCAGCTTCTGGTTCTAATGCTATCAAAAGTTGTGATGGATTGCTTGGTGAAACAAGCTTTGCCTACATACAAAAAAGGAAGTTTAAATATCATGCATAGCTCCATAAAGAGCTTTACACTTCCATAATACCTACTCTTAGTGCATGTACAAATAACAACCTGTGCTCTAGCATACAGATTGTAAAATTGTTGACTGACTGCCATTGTACATAACTTAAACTAATAACTCTCTTCTTTGTTACATTAGCTACTAGAAATTATTTAACTAGCTAATCTTATTACACACATGATAAAATACCATAACAAGATGGATAGTATTACACAATGGCAATACAATCCATGACCACATCATACATAACAACATCTTCAAATTACCACAAACTTTACATCCTACCTTGACCACAAATAAAAGTCATTGATTTTATATCACTAACTCTATTAAATTTTACTCTATGGTAACTTACAACCATTTATTCGTTAATTTTAATAACCAGTTGCAACATTTAATCATTAATCATTAAAATTTACATTGTGTGGTTTATTATCCAATGTACCTATCGTATAACCGGAAAGTTTTGAGGGAGAAAATTGTTAAGGTTATCTCTCATCAAAGGTTTCACAAATTTTGAGAATCTGAGCTAAACTATCATTGTGCATGACTATAATAACATTTTTTTAGAGAAACTAATTTTTGAGGCCTGAGTACAATTTGTGAAAATTGAAAATTTCCTGTTTTGTACAGTATCCTGAATGGTATACACCTCTTGAGCTCATTGACTCAGGTAACCAGAGTTTTCACAGACATGACACATTTTTATGTAATCACATACGTATAAAAAACCTTTTACCAAAACCAAGTTGGAGTATTTTATTGTTGTTATATAATAGTAGTAGTTGTTTAGGGTTGTACATGCTGTGACTAAACAATTGTGCATATATCAGTCACAGTCACATGATGGTCTGCTTTCAATTACACCAGTAAACACCAACCGCTCCAACTAACTACTTATTATACATATCCTCATGAAATGTTGTCGCTTATCATTAAGCACGGTGGTATTTAATAGTAGGGATCGACACGAAAAACATAGCGTCCAACTTTCACGTGCCTCCACAACACGCCTCACAACATACTTTACCCAAAAAATCAACTGAAGTGCACTGGTAATACTATACCTTCGTTAAACTCCGCGAAAATCCTAACAATGCAACCTGTAGAGAATTTTAATCTTCAAAGTTACCAGTATTTCGCCTGCCTGCCTGCCTGCCTGCATGTCCGCCTGCCTGCCTGCATGTCCGCCTGCCTGCCTGCATGCCCGCCTGCCTGCATGCCCGCCTGCCTGCCTGCCTGCCTGCATGCCCGCCTGCCTGCCTGCCTGCATGCCCGCCTGCCTGCCTGCCTGCATGCCCGCCTGCCTGCCCGCCTGCCTGCCTGCATGCCCGCCTGCCTGCCCGCCGTAAGACCCACTAGCACTAGGAGTATGGTTTCAGATTTTTCACACAACAAAGGGAATTGCATTTGATTTATGAAATTGCTTTGGCTTTACTCTAATAACCTACTGAAATGAGCCAAAAGTAGGCATTAAACTTCTATAAATTAGAAACTTTAGTGTTTTCTCATGCCAAAATCTTTTCCTTGTTTCCTTACTTTTTGTAGCCAGCACTGAAAGATCGATCCCTACTCACCTTTTTAATTTTTCTTTATTTCATTGCTTATGATAAGGATTGAGGAGATTTGTTTTCCTATTGTAAATTTATTGACTTCCCATTGATATGTATAGTA
The DNA here is from genome assembly GCA_963930835.1 of Spongia lamella. NCBI lineage: Eukaryota > Metazoa > Porifera > Demospongiae > Dictyoceratida > Spongiidae > Spongia > Spongia lamella. The sequence continues at coordinate 5,711,158 of OZ005752.1, read as the reverse complement.
AATTTGTCTGGTCAAATTTGGTTTGGCCAGAAAATGTCTGATGACTGGCCATTATCATGAGCTGCTTATATACATGAGTGTTCATTAGTTGTACTAATCACTGTAACACTTGCGAGTGCAATGTTGCACATAAAATTGGTACCGTATATGGACCTTTCTTCACAGCTTACTACATAAAATGAGAGAAGCTGTATGTGAGAAGCAAATGCTCTCCTATACGAGCTTTAATGCTGAGACGGGACAGTAACATAGCTTTTTGCCCATGACCATAAATCAATATAGGATGGATAGCCAGATTGAAAAGAACTGTCACATTAACTAGAAATGTTTTGTGGCATTATGGAAGACATCACAACATAAAACACAATCATAACACATTATGTGTGATAACTATGGCACACACACACACACACACACACATATACCAACATGCCATTGTAGACTATTATGATGCATGAAATGAAATTCTGTACAATGCAGTATGAAAGAACTATGGGCCAATTTTCTAAAGGCAGTTGACTAATGAATGACGAAGCTCTTATTTTGTGTAACACTCACAAGTATGTATGAGACAATCCTTATTCCCTTTGATATCCTATATTCCACTTTATAAACTAAAGCACTTTATGTTAATACTTCGATACAAGCTTTTTACTCTTGAAATATCCATATCCGACATGCACCACAACCACATTTAAAGTTTTATCAAATGTATAAGGGTTGTAATTAAGACAAGGCTATGAAGTAATTCCTCACTAATCGAGAGAGATTAGGATTATACTCAAGCTCGTGAGGGTCTGCACTCCACAAGTGATTACACTCGTACTCACACACAAGTGTGATGTCACATTATATCTGTACCATACCTATACTATGCTACAAGCTTCTTTTTGTAGGATGATATAGTTGGACGGGTCAAAGGATAATACTGTATATCTCAACCACAAATTCATGATGAATAAAATAGTGGTAGTAAGTAATTGTAAGCAGGGCCGCGTTTAAGGGGGCAGGGTGGGGCATTTGCCCCCCTTTAGAGTTTCCCGGCTAATTAACTGGTCAAACAATTACCTTTTAGCAGTAAGCATCTAGCGTATTGGTGACAAACAAACAAACAAATGAATGAATGAATAATAATGGACACAAAATCCACGGTACATTAATTCACCAGACCTAGCTATACATTATATACACGTACATATAGCTAGTAGCAGAAAAGAGGACCAAAACAGGCACACCACCATCTAAGAAATCCCCACTGCAATGTCATAGAAATTTGTAAATTAGTTGATAAATGATCCATTCTAATATAAAGCAACTAAAATTGGCACACCTATCAGGCTAGGATTTTACACCTATTTATGTGAAGCTATGTAAATATGTGAACACAGAGGATTATCACAGGGCCAGTCACGTATAGTGTAGGGTGGATTCTTATACATAGATACAACTATATGTGACTGGCTCTGTGAAAACCCTCCATGTTAGCATATTTACATATGTAGCTTCACAAAAATGGCCATAAAATCTTGATGGTTATATCAAATTTTACTTGCTTTGTATTGAAATGTAGCTGAATCATTTGTCAACAAGTATGCCAAATTTTCCAACATTACAAGGAACGGTTAAAGAGTTATGCAATTATAAAGTTCTAAAAATGGGTCAAAATTTGTAAGCTAACATGGAGGGTTTTCGCAGAGCCAGTCACATAATGCAATTAACCAATTACTAAACATCTCTTATAACTATAATAATACGCAAGTACTTTTATACTTTGTTCAAAATCTTACATCTTCTCTTAAAATAAATTTTGAGCAGTATTTTTGTAAGATGATGTAGATTGCACTGTACAAGTTTATAATTACATTTTTGCATGCTAAAGTCTTGCAACATCAGTCACCCATTGCACATTCAAATAACTATTGGAAGAACTGCATCGGTTATTGTCAGAGTAATGACCCATTAAATCATCACCAAGCACCAGCAAAATATTCAAACAAAACAACAAACTTTGGCATCCTAGTTACTGCAAGACTTAAAGCAGTCCCTTCATAATAATATTATCAGTAAGGATTTTAATTCTCAATTGCAAAGATAAAATAAATTCACTCCACTGTTCATATATAAAAATTCATTTTCAAACTTTTAGGTCATGGTACGTACGTACCCACAGTGCTAACACTAAGATGTTAGAATTTATTCAACTCTAAGCACCAACTGGCTGGTGTAACTAGCTCCCCCCTGCTGTCAGGCCATGCAGGAATAGGACATAAAAACAAATTTTGCACATTCAAAATGTTTAGCAACATTCATCAGTAGATATTAATATTTTGCTTCTACACATTCATTAACTTTGTGTATGTCTAAATCACATACAAAGTTATCTTTGTTGCCAAGGGGATGAATAGCATATTGCCAAACACAGTAATGACTATCCTGTACCTACATACCTGATGTTCATATATTGAAAAGTAAGATAAACACCCACTGTGTGGGTTTTAACAAAGATTTGAAATTGAAAAATAGAAATGCAAAAATTGTGTGCTTATAACACATAGACAATGATTGTATAGGCATGTTTCATATGCCACAAACAGTGATGACACTGCACAATCAATAGCCTTGAAATAGAGTCAAAATTTATTTGAGAAATAGTACTATATAGGATTCTGCTATCTCAGGTTTTACCCCATGATGAAATCAAGGATGAATTCATATCGTTAAGTGACTGGTCTCCCTAGAGTGCCACACATAGTACACATTCCTTGCCTTGAATGGCCACATACTCCCTATAATAGCCTCAGCGATAAAAATAGTTTTCAGAAAAACAAAAGAAGGCATTTACAAGAAGGTATTGTTATACCACACAAAGGTGGTATCACATATCTATATGGTGCCAGGCTGTACCATTACACATTTTTCACTGAATGTGGTAAACATCTTATGATCAAACACATAAATGACTACTTCTTTGGCTTCCCTTAGGCTACAGTGCTAGGTAATGTAAATTTTTGTGAACAATTTTCCTAGCTAGGTAAGTACACTAAAGGTATAAAAAATTTTGTACTCCAACCTCGTATGCTGCCTGGCGCATGAACTGTTTAGCTGGCTGTCTCCAGATGGCTGGCACTGTTATGACCCAACGAATGTCCTCATTGACTATTCGCGTTGACGACTGATCCGATAACTCTTGTAGACAGTGCTCCTTGAAGAATCGGAGCGCGTGAGCAAACACTTTCAATGCTAGCACCCTTTTTCCATTTGCTGCTTGTATTTCAACTCCCTTATGTAAATCCTACAAATGCATAATTACTAAAAGCACATGGCAATAATTTGAAGCCACATGCCGTACCTGGCTAGAATGCAAGGTCATCTTGAACTTCTCAAAATACAACCACTTCTTAGCTTCTCCTTCTTCTAAATCATGATAGACGTCTCTGGCTCCAAAACCGAAGGAGTGAAAATCGCCGTTGGGCTTTAATAACAATGTGGTTGGAGTTTTATGATTTGTCACACCCGGATCGCCACCTTCCCATTTTCTCATGATATGAATGCTCTCAGGATCGCGAGTGAAGGAGAAAGCATAGCCGCTGTAGGTTGTGCCAAAGTCGATTGCAGCGACCACGAAATGGCTTTCGGCTTCGCCCACACCGTTGTCAGTAGATCGTTGGCCTATCTGCGAGTTGGAAGGACTGTCCGATAGTCTTTCGGTAGAATTTCTTTTTACCAAATCAGCTGATGCCATTTTTCTAAAACCAGCTACACACCCTACCGGCTACACTACAACATGTACGAGAATCAACATTCAACTTTCATTTTCGCGTTATTAAATTAAATTTTCTTTTTGATAATTACAGAATCAAGGCCAGACGGATGTCTGACGATTAGCATATGTGCGTGGGTGATTTCATTTTTACATTTGCAAGTAGTGGAGAGTCGAGCATGGCTCTGAGTCCAAGATTTATAAGATATGTCACTCCCAAAGCATTAAAGAAGACGATTAAAAACTATAGAAGTGCCGGAAGCATATCTGATGATGAGAAGAAAACAGGGTTTGACTTGGATAGCATTTCGTTGAATGAGTGCTTGAAGTTGGCTCCACTTAACTTAGCCCCGCCCGAAAACTTGTACGAGTGCCCTTACCGCGTTGTGGCTGCCATCGATTTTGGGACAACGTACAGTGGATACGCGTATGCCTTCACAGCACAACCAGACTCTATTCATCTTATGCGAAGGACCGACTCTAACCAACCAGGTGTAACCAATTACAAGGTACCCTGTATCCTTCTGTTGAATGAAAATGGCGAACTTGATTCCTTTGGAAATGAGGCAAGAGAAAGATACCATGATATGGAAGAAGAAAAGGCTAGAAACTATTTGTATTTTGAAAAGTTCAAGTTGGTGTTACATTATACTGAGGTACTTTAACTTTATTCATACATACTTTAACCTTTTAATTAGTTCAAATTTTATTTTGTTAAATAGCATTTACACCGTGATCTTGAAATACAAGCTGCAAGTGGCAGGACTGTTTTGGCTACTACAATCTTTTCACATGCTATGCGTCACTTTGGTATATGCTGCTTGCAGGAGTTGCAAGAGCAGGCTACCTTTCCAGTCGCTTTGGAAGATATTCAGTGGGTGATCACTGTTCCAGCAATTTGGAGGCAATCAGCCAAACAGTTTATGAGACATGCCGCCCTCCAGGTTAGCTTGCAACACCACATTGTTATGATAGTGTGGCCTTCTAGTGACCATACCGCTGTGTTAGCATATTACAGTAGTGCTTATGATCACTATCTCATACCTTCCTGTGATATGTATCATGACTATGTGATAAATCCAACATGGTCATCTCCTGCTGAGCACTTTCTACTAAATAATTTTTAATCAAAAGTAATTTATCAGGTTCTAGATTTTGTCACAGATCACATAGCGTGTGTGCATGTGTGCATGCATGTCCATGGATGCATGCACACATGAATTTAAGTATATGTGTGAAGTGTGCATGGATGCACACATACATTTGTGTATGTGTGTAAAATGCACAAGCCGATAGTGATATAATATGTTGACATGGAGAATTATAAACTACATCTGTACCAGTGTAACATACACACTTCATTTATGGTGGTAAAGATGTTTACATAGCTACAATATACACGTTGAAAGAATGTACAAGCATATCTCCCCCATCATCAGCTGAAACGCTATGTGGAGTACTAGCGATGATAAATAAATTTGTAATCATGTGTCATAGTGTATCCTAGCTCTTAAGATGTTTATAACATTGATGTGGCCTTGTATAAACATTGTGGTGTTTTTGATTCACAGGCTGGCCTCATCACTGCTGATAATCCGGACCAACTGATTATTGCTCTGGAGCCTGAAGCAGCATCTATCTATTGCAAAACATTGAAATTTAAAGACTGTGTCCGTGATGCTTCACCGGAATTTCCCTCACCTGTAACAAGAGCAATGACCCCACCAGAGAACAATCGACACTATAGTTTCCAAGGGCCTTGTTCTCCACCTCGTAGCCCAGTGAGCAGCTCAACTAGTAGTAGTAGTCGATCTTCACTGTTCTCCTCATGGTCACCGCCATCTTCAAAAAGATATGGAGGCCATTCGATCTTATCAATAGATGGAAGAACAATTGCAACCAATATTCATCCATGTACAAAATACATGGTTGCTGATTGTGGAGGAGGTACAATTGACTTAACAGTACATGAAATGGAACAGGGAGGATATTTAAAAGAACTCCACCGAGCTACTGGTGGGCCTTGGGGTTCAGCCAGTATTGATCAACAATTCGAATTGCTATTGGGTGACATATTTGGAAGAGATTTTATCATCAGTTACAAGTGTAAAAATCCGCTTGGTTGGATTGAATTGATGGTTGGATTTGAAGCTAAAAAGAGATCAGCCAGTACAATCAAACAGACGTCTGTTAATATTTCACTACCATTTTCATTTATTGAGCAGTATAAAAAATTTTCACGTCAAACTGTGGAACAGGCTATTGAGAATCACCAAACTGCTAGCAAGGACATTTCCTGGTCTCCACAAGGAATGTTAAGATTACACCCTCAAGTGTTGCTGGCACTTTTCAACCCTCCAATCACAACAATTATTCACGACATTATTGCTATCTTACAAAAACCAGAACTGCTAGGAATTGAGTACCTCTTCATTGTCGGCGGTTTTGCAGAATCACAAGTTTTACAAGACAGAATTTACAAATCATTACTAAGTGAAGTTAGTTCTCCTCCGCGTATTATTGTTCCCCAAGACACCAGTCTAACAACGCTTAAAGGAGCTGTTATGTATGGCCTCAACCCAACCATCGTGAGAGTACGGAGGTCTGCCATGACTTATGGCGTGGGAGTCCTAAACAAGTTCGTACCCGGTGTTCATCCTGAAGAGAAAAAGGTTCTAAAGGGAGAAGAGGCATGGTGTACTGGTATATTTGACACTTACGTGTTAGTTGATCAGCCAATATCATATGGTGAAACTGTCACTAGAAGTTATACCCCAGCACAAAACAACTTACAATCAACTGTGATAACTATCTGTGCGTCAGAGAATGAGTGTGTGCATTACATAACAGACCCGGGGGTTAAAAAGGTTTGTGAACTGAAATTGCTAATGCCAGGAGACACCGCCAAGGGACAGCCACGAGAATTAAAGCTTACAATGATGTTTGGTAACACTGAAATCACCATCCAGGCAACGGATCAGTTGAGTGGTCAGACAGCCAAGGTTTTTGTAGACTTTCTACACAAGTAAAAATAATTTAATGTTGCAATCATAAGATATTTTTGTTGGAATTTTATCTCAATTTTTTTTGTAAATTCAGTCAGATTAATTACCAATTCATTATTAAATGAACACAAATTTCTGTATTGCTGTATATTTATTGATACAAATCTGATAAAAACCTTGAAATGGTAACATAAGTACATGCATGTATACAGTACATAATGTATACAGTACATAATGTAAATGGTACACATCAAATTTGTACATACATAATATACATACGTATAATAAGAATACAAATTTTAAAATTGAAGACCTCTTTTAACAATTATTTCACCATAAGCACGATCCTGACTAACATACAGAATCTGCTTAGATGTCATAGCTGGTGAAAAGTACTTGTATCAATAATACATGTGTAATTATCAAGGCTGTACCTAACAATTGTGAAAACCTCTTGGCTGCAGTCTTCCTTGAACATGGCTGTGGTAAAAAGCTTGAGAACGTAATGTCATCTTTACCATCCAATTGGCAAACAATTTCCCTAACATAAATAATGTAAATGTGGCGTGTATATGTATATGCATTATGTACTAACCGGAATGCACGGTGCAACTGTTGAGAATGGGTACTAGCTTGGCTGGCCTCACTTTCAAGATCAGAATCATCCAAACTTGGCAAGCTAATATCTCCTATTACATAACAACACATCTCAGTAGCCTCATACGCACACATAAGCACTAACCCATGTCCACGTCAAGATCATCAAGCTCTGGCAAGTCCATGATGGGAGAAAGATTTCCTCCTAAATTTATCGGCTGTTGTGGCATGAACTTGCTATTATATAAAGTAGTATAAAAATGTATCCGACATAATGTACGTATATCACCTCTGAGATGAAGTCATTTCAAATTCATAACTACCTGGTATACTAAATACGGAAGACGATTGGTCTATAACATATGAATTACTAAGTTACACCTTTTCTGTTGTGTTAATTTTTACCAGCGATTGGAGTCAAGTGCGAAAGTTGTGAAAGGCCCTCCCTGGATTCTTCATAGGCAGTGTCGATTGAATACTGGCCTCTTAGTATCTCCACTGAAGATTCTGATCCATCATCTACTTCCTTTGGCACCTATAACAGCAATATATATATTACCACAAAACAACTTTGCACTGCATCTCACCTCATTGTGAAACACTGTATAAGGCAAGTACACAGGTACATGTTTGACAGAGATCATGTTAATAACAATAATATTGCACATTTTGCAGTACCTTCGTATGGTTCAATTTTAGCATTTCGTTTCCAAACAGCTGCCAACTGGTGGGCTCCTAAGTGTAATATCATGTCAAGGTGACTTTATAATTAACAAAATTGAGGAGCTATTCACAAAATGATCTTAATTGTGGAGATAAGTACTACACAAATTTCAGTCATATCATTCACAATGTTGACCAACTTTTGTTGATGAGTGTGTAACTGTCGTTATCAAACAACTCTTTGGCTTTGGTTCTACTGTGAGCTGTATTTTTCTGTCATATTAATTTAAGTAGCATATATAATATGATCATCTAACAAATGAATACTTACTGGTTGTAGTAAATCATTTGGATTTCGTAAGCATTCGGAAAACTTGGCATCGCTTATAAAAGTTGCTTTATTCCTATTTCTGGCACTGGGCATCTTCCTAGGCCTGGCATTGGACATCTTATATCTATGTGGTTGTGTGTAATCAGATGCAAGCTCTTCAAGCACAAAATTCTCAGGACTCATAATCACTGGTGCTAATTTTTATGTAGCAAACAAGGAAGCACGATAACATTACATTTAAATTCAGTATAATCTTATATGTATGGAACCTCTTCTTTATTAGTCAAATCCTAATACTACAATGTTACATGCTCAATATGCCTAACTTGCACAATTACATCATATCAGTTTAGCTGCTTGCACACAAACTTATAGTATGATCACAGTGGACATCATAACGGTAGGTCATCGGACATTTGAGGATCAATTAGCCTGTTTGTCTGACCAAAACATGTTTGCATCTTGACACCAAAGACTGGTCAAAAGATATAGGCAGGCGTATAAGCCATTGTTTATACATGTCACCTAATAGTGCTTATGTATCCTATAAAAACATTACACCTGGTTGCTAGGAGATACTACATGGTACCAACCCAAGGAGGAGTCTCTTTCCCATTTATTTTACTGTTTGTTATTACTTCCAGGTATTATATCTGATCAAAACACAACAATGTTAGCTCAACCTCCACACTTGTCTGACATTTGTCAGATCACTCAACAGTTATAATCTCTGCTGGTATTATACTAATCCATATAGTTATGCAGGGTGCATATCAATCGATAATCATAAGTGTTAGCCATTTTGAGTGCATAATTACCAATACCCACGATACATTTTATTACTTACAGCTCGTTTTTCTAGAATTACAAACACTAGCTGGTTACATGCGACTAAACAATCTATACCGGTACATATAGGCATCAAAGCTGTAAGTTGTTTATTGTATAACATACTCAATAGAGTCAATACCTTACACACTCATAATACAAGAATATCCTAACATAATTGATAGAGACACACCCTCTACATAAACTCCATAGTTTTTAAAGGATGCTGTACGGTAACCTGAAATTACAGCAAATATTAGGGATGGAGGACTTCTTCACACATGCACTAGGCTTTTACTGTTTCGCTCTGCACCTTTTATAGCCAGGTTTCTAATCACATACAATACTGTAACATTTATCAAAACAAAATATGCCTTTTATGAAAATTGACCTCACCTTCTTCCAAAGATCTTAGTCCTCCACTAACTTCATCGTATAACAACACTGAATCATTTTGAGGATCAGAGTTTGGAACAACCGCTCCTGAATTATCACTATATATTGGAAAGCCTCCATAAATCTGTATATGGGTATGTACAAAACAATCATACTCAATTGTTTCAATTGTGTTAGGATCCATATTATCTTCCTGGACAAACTCTTGACCAACATCTCCAAAATCATCATCATCATCTAAAACCTAGCCACTTCCGTAACACTCAGTACTACAGTGAATACACATCACTAACAGATATAGGACTGTTTGGAAACTCTTCCTCCTCTATAGTTATTTCCTTTAAATCAACAGTCTGTGAGTCTACAAATAGTTAAAGCTCATATCAAATAGATATTTCATATATTTTATCATTTAGAGTAAATAAGCTGGTAAATGAAAGCAGCTTGCGTAAAACACGTTAAATGCTTATGATAACACATACTGTATTGCCGAGGAAAATAAATTTAACTTTTTTCACAAATTTCAATCCTACCTTGAAGATTAATTCATCATACGTTTTTGATATAATACATATACAACGATAGTCTAGTAGGTCCTTGAAATTTAATTCGCAGAGAGATAACGTTAACCTCAAAGATTTTCTTCCTCCACCTATACGGTGGTACTCTTACATACCAGCACTCAGAAAATGCACATGTGTACACACAGATACAACAGAAACACACAAGATATATACACTACATATATACCTGTTACTGAGTGGAATTCACTTTCCTTTAAACAACAATAAGCAATTACAAAAATACTCCCATATATGGAATTTAAACATACCGATGGAAAATCAAAATCACTAATAGATGAATTCAAGACATCTGTTGTATTTGACAACAGCCAAGCATTAAACTGGGCGAATGGATCACTCAGAGTCACAGCTTCCCTTATTATAATAATAACACCATCATTTACTATGCGTGAACACATAAACAATTATACATACTTACCTATTTCTGATTTTGCTAGGTGATAAATTAATGCTCTTACTATTATTTTGCCTCTTAAAATGTTCCCATGCATGTCTTAGTTCAACTAATAATGAAGAACTTGATCATTTACATAAACCTTTACTCTAAGATGATTACCTAGTAAATAATGAGTCTGTCTTGCAAACACACGAGTGATACCAAGAAGTAATTTCGATGATAAGCGCAGTGCAAAAGGCCTGGGTGGCTCCATTATTTCAAAACTGCATGAATTTACACATGTATTTACAGTATATAAAAATAAATTTCTGACCATATTTGCATGATATTAATGGTGAAGTAATCTCGCTTGGTTAGAGCTACACCACTGGTTCCATCAAAGTTTGCAGCAATCCTGCAGGAACACAAAGCAAGGACCAACCTTAAAATGCACACACATGGTCAGTACAAGGGGCTTAAATAGCCAAAATTGTTAACTAGTGCTGGTTCTGCCAAGCCAAATAATATCCAATATAAATGGAGTAACCCGAGGGGAAAACAAAATACTCTATTAGTAAACTCACCATATGAGTCCTAGCTTCCCTTTTTTACTAAGTATCTCGTTGCAATAAAACATTCCAAAACGACTACAATACGAATAGCTCAATGAGTTAAAATAACGTCCTTATATCTTGTTGAAAGGTCACGGTTGTAACAGTACAATAAACGAACTGCGCAGTACACAGCAAATTAAAACACAAACTTTGTTTTCAGCCACTGGCGGGCGTTTTGGCAGCTTGTCCACATTCGCCGTTGGCTGAAATAACGCGGGTTGCTCCATACCAGTCCGCGAGTGGCATAGCCGCGAAGTGATTTCACGTTGGCGCCCTAAATATCAATCCCACAATCGATAATGCATCGCTGGTAAATTCATTATTGTTTATTGTTATGCAGTAACTGTAGTTTCAGGTTGTAAGTTCACTAAAGAATTACTTGAACTAGCTAATTCTGAAATAGACACTCTGCCTCTCTGCTTCACAAACTGTGCAATGGACTCCAGCTCTTCAAAAGAAATGTAAATAAATTTTCCTCTATCATCAATAACACCAGTTAGATCACCAGATTCTTGTAATGTTTGTATTCTATTAATAGCATCCTATTTCAAATTACATAAGTTTAAAATCTTGCATGTACTAATATTATACCTGTGTACGCATGCTGAATTCTGCGGCCAATTCTTCTAATTGTATAACTTTGGCATTCTAAATAGATCAATATATCAACTATGAAATTATAACCACGTGTGCAATACCTTAATATGTTGGATGAATTGTTGTAAAAGTTGTTGAGATTCTTCTTCTGTTGCTGCATCCACACCTTCTTCTTCAACTACAAAAGATTCTTTTAGTTTCAAATATTCTTCGAGTTCTTGTTTATCTTGTTCTTCTTTCTTTTGTTTAGCTTCTTCTGCCTATAACACATAATGGTCATCATATTGTATATGTTAAGTCATGCACTCACTTCTAATTCTTCCTGCTTCTTTCTTTTCTCCTCCTGTGCCTTTCTAGCTTCTTCACGTTCAGCTTCGCGTCTTTTCCTATCTTCTCTAAGCGATTCTTCTTGCTGCAATCATTTATGATAATATATCAGAAGTGTTTACACTTCACTAATACGTACCTCCCTGAGGGCCTTCTTTTCAGCCTTTGCTTGCATTCGTCGTAACTTCTTAGCTCCAATTTTACCAGTTGTGTGTGCAGTAACTTCATCAATTCCAAATTCCTCATCATCTTCACTGTACTCATCTATGCCAATTCAAACAGATTATTTATTTACAACTTTTAGCATCCTAATTATTTTGGTGTATGTCATATTCCACTAAATGTTTACACTTGCAATTGGTCATGTAACTGGCGAAGTATCTCATCATACATGCTCTTAATCATGGACTTCTCAACAATAGCAAAGATTTACTTACTGGAATGTTACTGCAAATAAACCAGCCATTCTTGGCCTGGTAATATATAACAGCCAATCCTAATAACCAAATTTGCATAGTTCAGTGATTTCTACTCAAACTCCGTATATGCATGTTTTCTCTGGGGTGTCTACACAGTGGTTAAACACCTAACTTAATGGCTCAAGGCTGTATAAAGGGCCTGAGAGTTTCTAAATTTCATAGACCCTTCTGGTTTGACGTTTAACTGATTTAGACCCTAACAATATCTCTTTCAGATTTTCAAATTTCAAAACCCCCTCTTTAGTATTGATGCATTGGCTACTACCACTAATCAATCATGGGAATGTACTAGTTCAAAATAAATAGAAGCAGTTCGTTGTCAAGAAAAGCATGTAATTTTTAATATCTCTATAAGAAGTCACAGGCAGAATGAATGCAAAGAAAATGATTGTCAAGGAGTGTTTCTACAGTTAAATCAAACCGGTTAGGACACTAAACTCTCCGACCTTTCCGGATTGAACTGCAACAAGCTAAGTGATTCCAATTGTTACATTAAGACCATATATGGGTTTTGTTTGAGCAACAAGTGAATCTATTGTGCAGATTTATAGGAGCAAGTTCTACATACCATCATGTTCATCTTCACTAATTCTAGCCAGTCGAGCTCTTCTGGAAGCTTGTAACTGTGCTCGCAATCCTCCTGCTCTCCTCCTTACACCCTGCTGGCCAGCTGCTCCTTGTCTGTCAGCAACATTTTCACCATCTGTTCCTTCAGCTGGTCTCGTATCAGACGTTTTACCTTACAAGATAGAATTATTTCGTGATAATAATCGCTTAACCAATTAAAATAGCCATTATAGAGCCGTATCTATAGATCGTAGCAGTAGCTATAATATGCTTGTAGAGCAATCGACCTTACCAGAAGTAGAACGAAATATATACACTATAATTATACCAATAACAGCGATCGTAGCAATTGTTACCCACAAAACTACGTCCATTCTTTAGTAAAAGTATGGTGAGCACTAATTAAAACTTTTTATTTCAATATATACACACAAATAAATGAGTTTTATTTAAAAATCGATTTTAAATACTGAAACATTTCAATTGTAAGTCAGTCTTCTTTTTGAACTTATCGACTATCTGCTTCACATAACTACATGTTGGGTATGCAAATTTGTATATTTATTGAAATAAGAACTTACTGGCTTTGTGTGCCTGGAGCTCTACCCAATAACTGGGTTGCTAGTTTAAAATCTCGACTGCAAAAATATGTATAGCAACACCTTCGTTACTACAAAACAAAATACTAACTATGATCCTTTGGTTAGGTAAGGTTGTAAGACTGACTCGAATACAGACAACTCTATATGAGCCTACAAAACCAATTGAAAAATGAAGTGAATCAAAAAACGAGGTGGTCAAAATGCCTACGTTCACTGCAGAGTTCTCTGTAAATTCACCGACTTCATTCAGTCTATGATATACTGCATTACTAATACTCTCAAGCATACTCGACAAAACTCGTTGTACTGAAACTGGTGATATGGAATATACCTGCATTTTGAACAAACTAGATATGGGCCACACATAGTCTTGTATTACCTCATGATGCACCAGTACTAAGTTCAACAGGACCTCCTGTACATATCCTGGTACATCTGCATGTGATTAGAAAATTACTAAACATGAAACATGTCATTACCTTTTGCTAATGTACTTCTGTCGTAATCAAAATTATCTATATCCAGTGCTTCTTCCAAGATTTCTTCAATCGGTTCAGTTTTTTTGCTGATGTATGCCCTAAATACTTTTTGATCCAGCCTTTCCAAATCTTCTAGTACAACCTAATACACAAACTACAGTACACATGCACATGGCTATGAATCACAAATACTAAAAGACTGGTGTGCAATGGAAAGGTGAATTAATTTCCATAATTATGGTCATACTTCTTCAACTTTTTTGCTAGGTGGATAGCCATGGCTCCGGAAACAATCTAAAAGACGAGGCACCACTTGAGTTTTCACATACAAACAATTACTGAGAATCATCATCAACCGTTGCTCCTATTAGGGTGCCATAATAACAGTAAACAATTATTTCATGTACTCATATAACGTACATAACTTGGAGCACTAGTGTCTTCTTCATTAAGTGCTTCAGAAGATGTGTTAAGATGGTCTTTGCTTCCCGCCTTCATACTGCAGGAATATCATACATCAACAATAAGTATATGCATACAATTATGTGGCTTGGTAAGATTAGTCTTTTGTGCACAAGAATTAGTGGTACATTTGTCCACTTCCTTACATCACAGTTTTTTATAAGGTCCTTTAAGTGCACCAAATGGCGCAGGAAGGTGCTCTATGGCCTAATGTTATGATAGACTTGGGCAATATTGGTGCAAAGTAAAACTAAAAAGGGCCAGTAAGGTAGTAAAAGTATTGCAATAAGGTGTATAACTAGTATATCATAACTAGTCTGTACATGTGCTAACTAGTTGAATGGTGCAGTAACAAATAATTGGCCCAGATATAGCTTGAACTGGGCTAATTCAGTGTAAGCGAAAAATCTTATCAAAAACTGCCAAAATAGGGACATAATGGCAATACATGGTAGGTATACTTTGACTGGGATAGCTTTAGTAAGACAGCATGGGTGGGCAACAGATGTTTCTTTTGACTTGTAGTGTACAGCCCCATAGCCAGGGGGGGTTCCGGTAGGTTCGGACGATCTGCCCTCTCAAATAAAAGATACACTTGTCCACTATTTGGTCTATTATTTTGTAAATAAAGGTCCATTATTTGTAAATTAAGGTCCATTATTTGTAAATTAAGGTCCATTATTTGTAAATTAAGGTCCATTATTTGTAAATAAAGGTCCACTATTTGTAAATAAAGGTCCATTATTTTGTAATTGAAATAAAAATGTACGGTCGACAAATCTTAACACTGTAGCTGAACTTAAAAGCTTTCACCAATCACTATAACAAAATAACATTTAAGGTTTTGACTTTAATCACGTGATTTCAATTAAAATTTTTAAGATGGAGTCGATAGTGGCAGTCTACTGATGGAGGTGATGAGTAGACAAGTCACACAATTATTATGCATAGGACATATCACATCACTGATAATATTCAGAGGTGGTATAGGGTAGTCTGCAAAGATCGAGGTAAAGATAATGGGTTGAAGACTCAAAGGTGTGAAAACAGTACACTGATGAAGTAATTCAACACAAACATTTTAGTGCTGAAGGCTTTAGCCAGAGGGGAATATTATTGCATGATTCTATGGAGACTGATGCAGACTGATCGATTATGAATCAAGTCGTCTTCGGTCATTATATTGCATGTAGTTATAGCCATGCAGTAGAGAATAAACTGTATAAACAGCAGTGTAAATTTACTTAGGAACATTAAGGTATGCACTTTTAATGTGCATGGAATGCTTATTTTTATGCCTTCATGAATGTAGGCTATGCACACCTGGACTGTGCCTGGTTACAATACCTTGAGGTCCACATTTCTTCAAAAAGAACCCCCCACCAGGCTTGGTGTGGTATGGGGTTCATGTATCTACCATTCTGATTAGGGCAGGTGTGTCAACTAAGGTTATTAGCCCACTACCCACATCCTGCACCCAACCACCCCCTCACATGTGTGACTCACGATCTTTCGAGTCATGGCTTATATATTACTAAAACCCAATAACCTATTGAAGATTGACAATTATACTTCGGAAGGCTTGGTCTCCATATCAACATGTAATTACATGTTGATATTTTGACCTCGCCTTCTTCATATAATTACGAATAGCAGGTGACCATTGCATGACCTGAGCCATTCAAAAATTAAAAGATAGGTTACTCTGATAGAATAGTCACTTTATAATAAAAAAAGTTGGCTGAAGCTTTTGCGCAGCTTTACAATGTGGAATGGAAATGTAACTCCAAGTTGCTCTTTGCATTTCAAAACAGTGCTTGATGGAGCCTAGAAGCCCTCTATATTAACTCCTATAGGCTGTAAACCAATGTTATCTTGTAACACGAAAAAACATTTAAGTTAATAATAGTGATTACCCTAGGAAAGCATTTATCATTTGAATTAAAAACAACTTATTTTATGCAATGATGTTTGGTTTATAATCTATGTGGAATTCCTGATAAAATGTGTGGAGGAGTTTGTTGCACAAGTTTCAGAATTGCTGCCATTTTGTTGTGTTCATTGTATAGCCCAACCATATGTTGGAATGATTAAATTGACTGTATAATTTTTACCTTGAATGCATACACATCATACAAAGGCTTACATCATGATCGTTACATATATGCATCTATACTTATATTTCTTACATCATTTCTGTATGAAGATCTTGTTCTTGCTGGAATGCCAAATACTCCAGTGTATCTACAAATTTCTGAGGAAACAATATGGTAACAACAGTAGCTATCAAGTAACTTACTCTTAACATTCCCTGAAAGTAACCGATTGACTTCAACTTCAACTGTTCATTACAATCCTATGTACAGTGTATAGTAAAAATACGAGCTCATTCTCCCTTAACATTTACACACATGAGATTCCCCAGGCTGATTTTCTATCACCACTTCCTTCAGTGTGATTAAAACCTCAACAACAATGTTTTCAAACAGCAGTGGCTGGTAAACAAATCACTAATAAATTTATGGCATGACACTATGCACAAATGCTTTCTTACTAAGCTTGTAATACAGCCACTATCTTCAGCCTGTACTCTCCAATCCTCACGTTCATGTAACAGTGTTATATCTACAGTAATATTGATAGATAATATACAGGGGTACTATGCCTACTGTACCTTCAGTTCCATGTATGAATAAAGCTTCAGCACAGAGCCCACGCATACTGATAGAAATCCTACTACAACAACTCAAGACATTTTGAGGCAGAGAGAGACTGACAAATGAACTCAGACATGATCTCAATTGCCGGACGCAGAGCGGTAACCAGGCAGCAAGTGAGTCTTGTAAAGATTCATTAAAATTTACCCAATGTCCCAAAATCTTTTGTCTTGCCTCTGGCAGTGAGTCTAACTCATTGGGGAAGAAAGTAACGTGAACCATGTCAGAGTAGAGCTCAATAACTTTGTACACCATTTCCTATACCAGACATATAGAATTTTATGAGCAAAAATGTACAAAGAAATCATGGTGTATGAAAGCTTTAACCTACTTCAAACTCATTTCTACGTAACGGACAAGCTTCTGCCATGCGTTGCTGTTCTTCGCTCATCAGTGTCACCCCCTAGAGTATCAGACAAAGCTATGGTTAGTACACTGTACAGATAAATAACTTGTATACCCACAGGTAGGAGATATTAGAATGTTTAAGGACAATGTTATCATAATTTATATATCATGATATTATTAAGTATCACAATATCAAAGAACAGTTTTACTATAGTACATTAGTATAAACTAATAAATCAGATAAACCATGACTATTACAATAGGTGTATTCAACAAATATATGACCCAAGTCCAAGGTCAGAGGAACTTCACACTGATAAACGTTGGGATGACTGAGGACAAGGGGTATATATTTGTTGAACACACCATAGGAGCTGTGGTTCATAGATAATACAACATAATCACTATAGAAATGGGTACTTTTCACATGAAATTAATGATTCCAGCAACAAAATGTAGTACAAACATGAATGAAAAAGCTGCCTCACATTTAAAAATCATGATGTGGCAAACCCATAATCAATTGTCTATTTTACGTATGATGTTATTTGTATTTCTATCCCACTGCATGGGCAGATCAAAGTGCCGCGCTGTGGTATATCTAAGATATACACCAGGTATAACAAATCATCATAGTAACCACTGGGATATAACTAATCGTCATGGTTACCAAATGCAAAAACGATTTTAGCCAGTTCTTAGCTTGGAAGCAGACTGATGCGATGTATATAAAAGTAAGTGTATATTACACAAGTTTTAGTGCCAATAATTCATTTATGGAATACTTTTGTATGCTTTTTATCGTGTGAATCGTTTGGAATACAAGAACGTTTTTCAGTCAGCAACAAAGCTACCAGTGGTTTGTTGGGTGGGATAGAAGTCAGTTATATCCCAGTACGCTTGTACAATATCTTAGTTATTACCCGCGTCCTTGGCTTCGCCTCGGACTTGGGTATATAATAACTAAGATATTGTACTTGTACTGGGGTATAACTAATACACATTATGCTATCTTTATATGGTAATAGGAATCCCCAGGTGAGTATATACGCATATACCAAACCTGCTATACAGGTGTACATATATGTTTGCCAAAGTATACATCTGGCAGCACCTTTTGAAATCTGACATCATCATAGTATATATACTATGCTAAACAAAAACACCCTGGGTGTAAAAAAAGTGCGAGGCCAATCAGAAGCAGCATTGCAAATAGGTATGTACGACCAAAAACGTTGATATCAGTTGAGGCCAAGAAATTACTTATCAAAAATCTATTATGTCATTCAAGTAGATTTTTGATAAGTAATTTCTTGGCCTCAACTGATATCAACGTTTTTGGTCGTACATACCTATTTGCAATGCTGCTTCTGATTGGCCTCGCACTTTTTTTACACCCAGGGTGCTTTTGTTTAGCATATCACTACTTTTTTGGAAGTATAAACAGATGTTATTTATTAATAATTACTAGCAAGCAGCAGAGAAGTACTGCATGGGCATAACTTGTACTTGCCTAGCACACAATATTGCAAATTAAACTTTGAAGCTTAATTTTGAAAAACTCAAGCCCGAGATTTTTTTTAAACTTTCACTACAGAGTGATACATCAATATAGATTGTGTATCTGAAAGTTTATGTAAATCATTCGAAGGGGGTCCAAGTTATGACAACTATCAACTAGCAGTGTAATAGTCCTTCTCAAATACATTCAAGTGTTTACTTCAGACTGATAATAGTATGACAGGTAGAGCATACATAGGAGAAGTGCTGATACAAATTTGGCTGAAATCCATGAAGAAATGAATGAGTTATTAGACAAATAAGTGAATGTATAAAAAGGGAGTTTGAAAAAAACTTCCGGGGTTCACGAAAGCTCCCGCAAACCCCCGAAAAAGTGTGCGATGAAGAAAGAAAGAAAAAAAAACGACTGCCGTGTAAAATTTTTTGTGGTCACAGGAAGGCATTTATAAGGCTGTATCGGAAGAATGGCTGAATAGATTTCTACGAAGTTCAGGATATTGATTCTTCAAACAATGAAGGTACTAATTGTCTAGTAAACGGGCGAATTGGGCGGGAAAGGATGGTTCGTCGTGCGTAGTCACACAACGGGCGCCATAAAACTCACAATAGCTGGTACTTAGTAATGGTGGCGCCTATTTCCTCCATTCTCGGTTTATTGATTCTATATAGTAAGAACGTTGTGGGTCGGTAATAACTAAGCGATAACTTTAATGGCGGCTTAGCTAGAGCGTTTGCGAGTTTCAGGGCGGTGCTACGTGTAAATAACTCACTCAGTGGTCGCGTTGCTGTGCTTCTTCTTGGCCTCGCGACTCACTATCATGAGTCTTGATATAAAGACTCACAATGGTGAGAAAGGCCAGGAAGCAGGAATATGCAACCACTGAGTGAGCTATTTACATGTAGCACTGCTCTGAAACTTGCAAATGCTGTAGTGAAAGCTATTGCTTAGTTAACTAAAGACCTAGTATGCTCTTACTATATAGAATCAATAAACCGAAGATGGAGGAAATCAAACCCACCATTCCTGAGGTCCAGCCATTGGAAGTTATATGGTACTCATTTGTGCAACTACACCTGACAGATCATCATTTTCTACCTGTTACTGGAGAATTAGTACCTTAGTTTATGTAGAATCAGTAATCCAAAGTTCATCAAAATTAGTTAAACCAGTCTCTTAGCCTTATTAAGTCATCATTCATTATTATGTGGCAGTCCTTTTTCTTCTTTCTATCATTTGTGGGCTTGCATGAACCCCAGGAATAAATTGTGAAATGAATTTTTTTAAAACTAAGCTCTTCATATTATTATGTGCTACTGTATAACAGTTGTCAATAAAGCAATTATATCCCATGCTGGCCATCGTTTGACATCCTGAACCTAAACAGCTCAACTCAATAATTATGGTTGAAGGATTGCTATATAGGGTAAATACAAGTGTTGGCTTGCTCCTCCATGACACACTCAAGTTTGGTTTGTTGACACTTTTAAAAAGTTTATTAATCTGGATACATTATAAGGTTTCTGTATTTTGCATGTATCTGTTCATATAATATATATAATATATACCTAGTGATGTGCTAAACAAAAAACAAGTTGATGTTTTAAAACCAGGTGCTGTATAAGAATTACTATTAAGAACATTCGATTGCGTTATGAGGAACTCGTGTGAGCAAAGACTCATCACTAAGCAGTGGCAGTGAAGGTGCATGGGGCTAAACTTTGGGGCGAGCCCCTCCAGAATGTGCTCAAAATACTCTAATATAACAGTCACACCCTGAGCCCCCAACTAAGGTTGGCAGTATTAAGAATCACTGTCACAAATATTGTAAATTTAATACAAATATTTAATTTGTTATATAATAAACATCATTTAAGCCAACAGTAACCATCAGTAGTATAAGTATTGAACTTGTGAATAAAATATGCAGTAATTTTATTAATTTTGCAAGTTGAGCAGTAAATCTTATGATAATCACGGTATTGACGGTAATATCATGTTCCTGGTATTAGGGCTAAAACGAATATACCGAATATTCGAATTCTAATTCGATTCGGAATTCGTTCGTAAATAAATCGAAATTCGAAATATCGAAATCCTAGGGTTGAAAAGTAAAGTTGCATTTTTGCAGAAAGCAAGTAATGGGTGGATTGCTTTTGTGGTTTTTAGACCTGTTAGGCTTATTATATCATACTGCAGTGGATAGAAAAGGCATATTAGCAGGTGCAATATTATCGGCCGCCCACGCACTTGATTAAATTTTATGCTCAAAAAGGTTTTTGATGTTTCTTTTAAGATTTATCTGACCAATTATGAAGACTTTCCTATACCCTTGTGATTACAAGAGTTATTAAGCTAATTGAAATTGTCTATAGAATGTTCGTTCCTTTAAAAAATTATTTGTTCGTTTACATTTAGAATATTCGTTTTAGCCCTACCTGGTATAACGATAACGATAATCAAAAATTTGCTTTGGTACGATTATCATGGAATCAATATCATGGTATCACGATAATATCAAGACTCACAATAGTGAGTGAGTCGCGAGGCCAAGAAGAAGCACAGCAACACGACCACTGAGTGTGTTATTTACACGTAGCACCGCTCTCAAACTCGCAAACGCCTTAGCTAAGCCGCCATGAAAGCTATCGCTTAGTTATCACAGACCCACAACGTTCTTACTATATAGAATCATTAACCGAGAATGGAGGAAATCGCGGCGCCACCATTTCTAAGTACCAGCCATTGCGAGTGTTATGGGGCTCGTTGTGTGGCTACGCATGATGAACCTTCCTTTTCTGATTCGCCCGTTTAATAGAGAATTAGTACCTTCATGTTTGAAGAATCAGTGATCCGAAGTTCATCGAAATTGGTTCAGCCATTCTTCTGATACGGCCTTATAAAGTCCTTCCTTTCACCAAAAAAATTTTTACACGGTTGTCGTTTTTTTCTTTGTTTCACTTTCATCGCACACTTTTTTCGTGGGTTTGCAGGAGCTTGCGTGAACCTTGGAAGTTTATTCAAAATGTCTTTTTGTACATTCACTTGTTTGTCTAATAACTCACTCATTTCTTCATGGATTTTAGCCAAATTTGTATCAGCACTTCTCCCATGTATGTTCTACCTGTCATACTATTTTCAGCTTGAAGTAAACACTTGAATATATTTGAGAAGGGCTATTACACTGCAGGTTGATAGTTGCCATAACTTGGACCCCCTTCAAATGATTTGCATAAACTTTCAGATGCACAATCTATATTGGTGTATCACTTTGTAGTGAAAGTTAAAAAAATATTGTAGGCCTGAGTTTTTTAAAATTAAGCTTCAAAGTTTAATTTACAATATCATAGATAATAATGACAATATTGTGTGCTAAGTTATACTTCTCTGCTGCTTGCTAGTAATATCATCTGTTTATACATCCAAGAAGTAGTGATATGCTAAACAAAAACACCCTGGGTGTAAAAAAAGTGCGAGGCCAATCAGAAGCAGCATTGTAAATATGTGCGACTAAAAACTTTGACATCAGCTGAGGCCCAAGAAGTTACTTATCAAAGATCTTTTTAACTACTTGAATGACATACAATCGTTTATAGCATGTTTTCACAACTATGATTGGCTTTGTCACTTGGCCACCTTTTTCGCACATTATAAAGGTGGTAAGGTGACAAAGTCAATCATAGTTGTGAAAATATGCTATATGCTATTGTATGTCATTCAAGTAGTTAAAAAGATTTTTGATAAGTAACTTCTTGGCCTCAGCTGATATCAAAGTTTTTGGTCGCACATATTTACAATGCTGCTTCTGATTGGCCTCGCACTTTTTTTACACCCAGGGTGTTTTGTTTAGCATACAGCTTTACCATTTTCTTTGGCAGTAATTCACGATATGCTTCATTACTAAGACCACGCCCATCAATTTATAGACTCTGGAGTCTATAATATGATGGTAGGTATCATATAAAGAAGCTGAAAAGCAGTTGAACTTGTTCAACCAGTTATTAAAGCTTCATTTCATGTGATTATATTATATATATTAATTTAAACTTATAGCTTCAGGGGTGGACGCGCACACACACACACGCACACACACACATACACACACACACACACACACACGCACACACTTCACAAAACCAGGCATGTGTCTGATTTAATAACCTAGCTACAAAAACAAAGAGCCCAATCAGAAGCAACATTGTGCAGGGATGTTCAAAGAATACACTCAAATATCTGATGCATTCATCTCAAGGAAGTAACCAACAAGCAGAATATTATTGTAAAACGTAACACTTTCACACCTCAGATCAAAGGAAACTGTAGTGCCACATATCTGCTGTGGCACACTCAGGCATTCTTGTGGAATGCAGTAATGAGATATCAGCACACTTACCAGTGCAACATCTGGGCACTGATAAGCACACTTACCAGTAGACATCTGGGCACTGGTAAGCACACTTACCAGTAGACATCTGGGCACTGGTAAGCACACTTACCAGTGCGACATCTGGGCACTGGTAAGTGTGCTGACATCTCGTTACTGCATTCCAAAATTGTCTTTCTCCTTTTGATACCAAATGTGAAACCACCACTCTTTATATAGACACACCATAATGATATCGATTGTGGGTTTGAATTTAGGTGTTATTAGTATGTTATTCTAGTCGCTAAATATAACTTTTATATCGTTAAAAAGTCGCTATGGAAGTTTATCTACAAAGAAAAGGTGGTTAAAGATATAAATCGCTATGTAGTAAAATACTCACTGTATCTCCATTTCCATTTCTGAATGGTAGTTTTCGAGTTAATACTCTAGTGCTATACAGTAAATACCATTTCTGAGCGGTAGTTTTCATGTTAATACTTTAGCATGTGTTTTCAATATTAAAAATACTATCCTACAATCAAAACTACTACGATATACCATATAAATAAATGTCATGACAACGTTCAAATACAAATCCCACAATCATAACGATATAAAGGGTCAGAACAGTGGCTAAACGATTTGGGCAGATTTTACAGTGCCGGAAGTATAACATATTAGTTGTAACACAGGCGCTCGTGCGTTGCCTATATGTCCGCCCTCGGACATTGTGCGTACATATCAGGCAACGCACTCGTGCCTGTGTTACAACCATTACATATACATGTGAAATAATCACAAAATGAATATCATTTAGCTTATAATCATGTTAGTGCTATTAGACAATGGCATGTCGAGAATGCTTTGATATTTGAGAGGTAATTAGGCGTTCAATACCAGTAAAACACCCAAGCCATTGTCTAAACAACTAAGACATGCATCGCTTGGATACTTCAGTGGATAACCTTCAGGAATCACACCTCTGTGATTATTATTGTGTCATTCCTTCAGGTTGTTTATCCACTGAAGAATCCTAGCACTGCATGTCTTACCTATACTAGTAGTTTTGCATAGTGAACAATTAACAGTTACCTGAAATAACGTTTTGTTTAAATAAGTTTGCCCCAATTTCCATAAATCAGGAAGGTTCTCACTTATCAAACCAGTCAGCTCTTCCACAAACAATACACTCTTGGGTCGTCCTCCTTGATCGCCACCCTTCCAGCCTAACAAACATAATACATAATGGAGTATGTACATGCATTGTATTAAGCATTTAATGGCTTTATTACTGATAAATATTTGCAGTCTGACCACTTCTTCAGCACAGGGGATCATCGCTTTGTAAGCGATAATGCTCTGCGCTAAAAAGCTAGTGATCTGGCTAAAGTATTTGTAGTACTTTTGTACTACACACATATCTGGTGATGCAAGACTCTGTGGTAATATAAAGATGAGATTTAAAATTAGCAAGAGGATGGCCAGTAAGTTAATGTCATATACATAGCACAAATTTAGCTGTTGAAAACATTGGTAAAGTGGACTGTGGATGGTTTAACTTCTATTTTGTGGCAGTGAAAAAAACTGTCACTAGAGTTTTTCATGAGAGGCTTTAGCTAATAACTAAAATGCAAAGCACAGATCTATGATACAAGGAAAGGCCTTGCACAAAGAGGGGCATGTTCTGCGAGACGTTTGCTAGTGTATTTAATATTTATTTAACAATTTCATGACCAGATTGTTTATATTTCAAGCAATAGAGCCTTGCACAAACAAGTAATTTTCTCACTATGCATACACTGGATGGCTAGTCTTTTATCCAGTGAAGTTCATGTATGCTTTATAATATCAACAAATTTTATGCAAGCATAAATTTAGGAAATATAGGCAAATTTATGGTCACTTGCCAAAGTATACCTCCATCAAAATTTCCCTGCATTAGATTTCTTTTATTATAATTGAATATATTACTTTCTTTAAATCACTCATTACTCATGTACTGAAGGTATTGCAGCATAATTTTAAGGTGTGTGAGATTATAAGGCTTGGACAAGATGTTTTCACAGCAAATAAAATTACTACTTTTTATCAAGTAATATTATTGTAATCACAAATTGATATTGATGATGTAACAAAACATAGACTATTTTGTATGGTTATAAGGCTAAGCTGACAGTAACACATAGTACTGGAGGATAAGATTAAAAAGTATAAGATTTGCACTGAATCTATTATAGTTTTTAGTCATGTTTAACATGATCACAAGTGAGGCATAACTTTAGGGGGGGGGGGGGGTGGAGGAGGTGGTGATGGGTGGAGGTTACAGGGAGGAAGGAAGGCTAAAATACTTAGTGAACCACACCATAAATCAAAGAGTCATCTTGAAGCAGTTACACACTCCCCTAGCACTCTCAGGGCTTGACAAGCAGATCTGACATATATTGCTGTTTGGTATCTGTGTCAGTAAAGTATAGGCATTAAACTAGTCATATTTAATGAGTACTATCTAATGAGTACAATAACTAGGGCTGAGCAATAGTGAATGTGACCTACTGTGTATCATGATAGTACAGAATTATATCACGATAGTGAACACTATCACGATGGTTCTGTATGTCATTAAAAGTAGTGGATAGGTCACTGTAGGTGTAATTATACAACAGCTTCACTTTATGTACTAGAAACTTTGTGCAAGGTTGCAATAATCCCACAAGCTAAACAGGTGTCTCCATTCACTGGACTAGACTACTGGACTGAGTTTTTTCATTTTTATGCACTTTTAACAGATTTTACTTGGTTGATGCATAACATATGCTACTATTACAGACTGTACATATGTACAGTTATACATACATATACACATAAATACCATAGCATGAAAAACAAGGATTCGAAATTGGTTGCCCATTGATGAAAATTATCATAGACTATATCACTGGCTATCCCAAATCCAAAGTAGACTTTGCTCAGCCAACTGCTACAATTGGTCAGAAAATGACTAACAGGTTGCACCAGATGTTCTGATAACAGCGAAGTATTAGCTACAATCAAATTTTAAATTAGACTAAACTTATGCATGTGTGAGTTAGTTTGGACGCCTGCATGCATGGTGTCCAGAGAGGCCATGTCATCTCAGCACTGAATTGACCCATTACTCCACTCCTTCATATAATGATATGACTTAACAGTGATGTGAGTATATCTATACTGGCTAAGTCTAAACTCTAATTTGTACCTTTCATCGGTGCATACTACAAATCATAACTATCCTATGCATGGCTAAAAACACTACAGTAAATCATTAATCATTCGATAATTCATGGTTATGTATTTTAAAGGAGTTTCTGGAATGTATGCTAAAATAAACACAGAAAGTTGTCCAAAAAAGGAAAAAAACTTAGTCCAGTAGTCCAGTCCAGTAATCCAGTCCAGTAGTCCAGTCTAGTGAATGGAGACACCCAAGCTAAACTTTACTTATTGACACCATAGGTAGGGAAATATCCAAGTCTTAGCCTCAATGTTTCCACATGTGTGGCTTTCTGGCCACCTCCAATGCATCAGTTACCATAGTAAATAGTACTATCATCATCGCAATAGTTGACCAACTATCACAATAGTCCGATACTATCATGCTATTGCCCAGCCCTAATAATAACACTTAATATTTAATATTGGTATGCGTGCATTTCATGAATAGGCTTGTCCATAAATTTATAAAACGCTCTAATAGAACACACACCCATGTATATGATCGCAGGTACAAAGAAGTTTTAAAATTACCTGAAGAGACATCACTAAAAGATCTACTGTGGCCTTTGCTCTCATTTACTTCAACACTAACATTAAGAAGACCCGAAGAGTCACCTATATACGTATATATATATATATATATGCAATTAATATGCAACAACTAACATGTATAGTCAGAAATTTTCAATGGAGAAAATTTCCGAGGTTATCCCTCATCGAAATATAAATTTCAAGAATCTACTTATCAGTATAAAATATGTATTATTCAAGGAATTGATTTTCAAGGCAGGAGTAAAATTCATGAAAACAATGTAATTTATTGTCTTCGAAAATTTCCTACCATACGGTATTCTAAAATACGCTATATTTATACTCTACATCTGTATGTAGTTATTTAACGTATAGCGGAAAGTTTGGCGAATTCACTGTTATGAGCGTTTGGCGAATGGATAGATTCAGTCATAAGGTAATAATAAGTAAAAATTAGGATGGTTTTAGTTTGGCTAATCACGGACGATTCGCCAAACTTTTCTCCCGCCAAACTTTCCCACTATACGGTATTTTAATTTTCCTTGCCCATATGCAGAGGTAAATTCCACCAAGAATTTCTGCAATATATTCAAAACTCCAATAAAATTTTTGTGAGATGAACTTCCTGCAAATTTCACTGTGACTACTGTACCTACAATTCACAACACCTACGGTAGTGAAGTCTACCCAGAAAATTCTGAATTTATAGTCCCATAAAAAATTCTTTGGACTATACGTATATACTTTGTGGCATATTTAAATCAGTAGTAGTCATACAGTCAAAGGAAACTCAGTGCTTTCTCCCCTAAACAGCTGTATCCACACATCTTTGGATAATATGTGACAGCCAGTCTATTTAAGGAGTACCCATCTAATGTGCTTGTGTCTGACAAGCTTAATTAATTGCTCATTGCCAGATCATGTGCAGACAATAATTACTTTTCAAATCATGTCAATAATTCTTATAGTACTCATGTAAAAATTTCATAACCTACTCTATAATATTATGGAACACAGTATAAAATGTAGCATACAACTGTGGGTACCTATAATAATGCATACTAAAGCCTAGAGGTAAATGGTTTATTACCTGTATTGCTGGTAAGCTGTGACTGAAATTCATCCTTACTAGATTGTAGCAATCTCACGATACCTTTGCACATGTTAGTAATGCAGTCCCAGGCTGGATCCCCTTCACAGTCCAACTCTAGCAAATATCTAGGATAACAGAAATATGAAAATACACGAGGAATACACATACTTAATAATCTTTATTTTAGAATATTACATACGGTACGCAAAGACAATATGGCAAAGCTCCTAACTTTATTGTCTTCTTTTGATCTGCTAAAGTGGAAGGTAGCGTATGAAGTTTCTTCATCAAATCTTTCCTGAAATCAGCAACTTGAGATTCCACTTGAAGCAATACTGCAGTAACAGTATAGATCCTAAAGATCACAAAAATAAATACAACATACCTTGTTTAAAAACTTCCACTTTAGTCCCATCAAACAATGACCTTGCCCTTGCAAAATCGTTAGCTACAATTTCATATTCACCCTAGAAAAGAAATCTATATCTCAAAGAGTAAAGGTTTGGTACATGCTTAAAATGGCTACATTCTAACAAGACTCATGGTAGTGAGCAGCGTTCAAAGCAGAATAAATTACACTGTCATGAAGCTTATGACCACTACCGGGGGTTGCATACACCTAGGGACAATTCTAATCCAAGAAGATCTGATATACTGTAAAGGGGAACAACAAGGAATTGTGCTGCTAAAGAGTTTTATACTCAACAAATCAAATTTACATAATTATGTAGTTATAATTTACTGAGTTGTCAACATGTCTCTACAAATTGGTTGATTATTGCTTGACACATTGTTTTAATTTAATACATTGTTGCACTAATTAAAAAAGCAGTTATTTATATCCCAGAACTAGTGTGGTATCCTTGTTGTTGCAGGTGACTCAGTCCAAGCCCACAAGGATATCTTAAAAGTGCTGGAATATAACTTGTTTATATCCCATTGCGTGGGCAGATCAAAACAGTTTTAAATATGGGAATATGGGTATTCAAGTTTGCTACATAACAGATTATAAAGTACACAAAACTTTAAGGTTTCTGGGCTGGGAGATAAGTAACTTTCTTGTACACACCCACGCACTGGGATAAAAGTCAGAGTTGCATATCCTGAATACCACCTTGTACTGACACCCTGACTACAACAATCACATTTTTTATAATCACATTTATATGAAGCAAATTAAGGTTAGACTATACATTTTGAATAATAATTAGTTTACTTATACTTGTATTATTTATATCCAGGTTTGTAATAATAAAAAAAACAATATTTCAGGTGCCTATTTAATAATAATATGTTTACAGGAGCTTGTTTACAGGGAGGGTTTACTATAATACTTACATGATTAAGCAGCTGCATTTGAAAAACATCACTTGTCTAAGCAAAATAATCTCACAGGTTTTGATGAATCAGCGTACCCATACCCAAAAACAGCATTAACAGCATATGCATGTGAGAATGTGTGGAAAAGTGTCAACCAGATTGTTTACAGGGGAGGCTTATGTATACATGTGTTACTATGGCGTGGAAGAAAAGGTTCGCCAAATGCTGGAATTTAAACAAAGAAACAAAAAATCAATCAATCATTTGCTAAGAACGATTTCACCCCACAAAATTGTCCATCATGTATGGTAGCCTGTGTGCTGTCACTACCACGAGTACCATCCATATTCCAATAGGCACCGAGTCATTTACACTTCACGTTATATCATATGATCATGTGGAAAGATCCACAATTCCACATGCAGTGAAAATTATTTTTTACATGCTAGGTTGACTCTTGTGAAGTGGCAGGAAATTGCAAGTTAGTGACAGATGAGGGGCCTGTCACTTACTGAATTAATCTCGTATGCCCTTGTCTGAAATCATGAAATCAATAGACTCACAACTCAGTAATTTTCCGTAAACTCCATCTTATTTCTGGAAATTGATACGTATCTTTTAAAAGCAAGCTCATAATCGGTCGGCAAATCCCACGCAATCAAGAAATCAGAGCAGTTTAGAGCTGATTTCGAAATCTTGTACACAATTTCAAAGAGTGACAGACCCCTCGATGACAGAGAAACATAGCTTTTATTTTCATGCATTGTGTAGTGGATACCTTACTCCTTTATTATTTTTATAAACTTGTATTCACAAACAATATTCTTACATTTTTAATATTCATTTCAATACTTTTAGGGAGATTAAAAAGAAACCGATAGCGCTGCAGCACATTAAGTGCATTTCTTGTAATATCTGCTCTTCGTTTGCAGTTTAACACACTATTAAATATCTTCTCTCCTTCAGTTGATGTTTCTGTAAACAAGATAAACCATATGTACGTATTATATATGTGTGTGTGTGTGTGTGTCTGTGTGTGTGTGTGTGTGTAGTATATAAACCACAGCAGGTGTAATCAACAAATATACGACCCTAGTCCAAGGTCAGGGGAAGTTTACCACTGATAATCCCCAAGCCTGAACGTAGGAGCCGTGGTTCATATGATATACACTATGATGAAACATAAACCAACAAAATCACTATAGAAACAAGTACCTTTTCACACGAAAGTAATGATTCCAGCGACGAAATGTAGTCACGAACCAAGTGACAAAGCTGGCTTACATTTAAAATAATGGTTGAGCGAGGTTGCGTGTGTCGTTATTTATACTTTTTGCTATTCATATATGGTAATAAGAATCCTGGGTGAGTATGTACCAAACCTGCCATGCACATAAACACCTGGCGACCCCTTTGAAATCTGGCGTCATCATAGTATATAATTAATATGTTTGCTTTATTAGAATATCTCAGTAAAAGTAAAGTAGCCAGGCAAAATTCACAATTTGGGAAGCCATTTAAGTGCAACACACAATGACATAATAAGCAGCAAATGAAATCACGTAGCACTGGAGATTCATAGTAACTGACTTACATGGCAACCAAGTAACGGTTATGGGCTGTGGGGTAGTACTCAATAATCCACACAAGAATTTCTTGATCCTAACCTTTTAGAATGAATCTCAACTCGATTCTGAAGGTGCTACTACTAAAACAAGTGATGCAGAACGAACAAGATTTTCAATTGTGCCTCATATTGAAACAAGCGACGCGCCTCAGGTTTGTAGGTCATGCAATGCGATTAGTAGGCAATCACATGCATTTTCGTGCAATTCGAGAATAATTGTACACGTAACAGTCAAATTGCACTTGGCTTCGCCTCGTGCAATTACTTGACTATTACTGGTACAATTATTCTCGAATTGCACTCAAATGTGTGTGATTACCTATATAAAAAATTATGATCATAGCTCATTTCAATCAGTTATGTGACAATTTTCAAGATCTCACATTTTGCCATAAAGTCTGAAAGGACATTATGGTCCTTTTGCTTAATAGAACACAAACACGGTAAAGGATATCACTTGGATGTAAAGGTTTACAAACACTTCACGCTGTTGTAATCACCATACACAATATATGAAGTACATAAAACTTTACAGTAGTTATTACATGTAGCATATATACAAAACAATTGTCATATTTATTTGCACACACACACGCACGTATGTACACACACACACACACACACATGCACGCACGTGCGCACACACACTACAAATACAGTACACATTGAATATAGGCGTATTCTTACTGTACAACACACCTTGCAGGACTTGTTCTAGTTTATCTGTAATAGAACCAGCTTCTTGTTGACTATCTGTTCTGATTAATAATCCATTCACATGTGCACACACAGTTAAAGACAACATCACAGAAAAATACTTGTGCATTAATATAATAGAAACAATAATATTATTCATAATAATACGTTCGAGGGGTATAGTTAATTTTTACAAGAACCAAATCCAAAAATGACATGTCTTAACACTATATAAGGATATCTGAGAGGGTGTCAAAACATTGTATGAAGTTGCTCAGGTTCCTCTTGATAAACCCTGTAGTCCCAGGTGCTCGCTTTTCTACCTCTCCTTCCAAGTGATCCATGCCAGCTTTTAGGTCCTCAAAATTAGTGAAACGATGCTTCTCCAACAAATACCATGCCGGCACAAAATTCTCTGAAGTAATATCGCCACTACCTGAATTAAACATAATATACATTCCATAAACATAAGATGTATTAATTCTTGTAGCTTTCATGCTTCAAATCTGTGAAATTTAGTACTTAATGAAAAGTACAGGCCTATGAAATTACCAATTGAAAGTCACTTAACAAAACCACAACATTTAATATTCGCACAATTCTTTGAAAAATTTATACATACTGTGTACCAATGACCTAGCCACTGTAATGGATAAACAAATAGTAAGTGATCACGTATCCTGACCATTAGCACCTACAAATAATGTACAAAGATAAACTGTACGTTTATTAAATCATAAAAAATCTCAAGAGTTAAGATAAGGTAGCCAGTTGTATCTGTGATAGATGTAGTTGTGGATTAAGATGTACACACACATGGTGCCTCGTGTACATGAGATCTCACAAACAGATTAATACTTCAAAGAAATGCCCACCAAAATACATATTGAATATTGAACATGTAATTCTATGGCTACAAGTTAATTAAATACTTTGGGTCCAAGCAGATAATACAAATGTATATATTGTACATAGGTACGAAGTACATACAGACATACATACATACATACATACATACATACATACACACACACAGATATGTATATACAAATGGTTCTACAAATCATCAAACTACCAATAATAATGAGCTCTCATATTGCTGTTCATGGTTACTAACACCACATTAAGATCATAAACTACACGAATGCATCAAATAATGTTACTAGGATACACAATATTAATTTTATTACACATACTCTTGGTATGGAGTTGTGCTGTATGTATATATATACACTCCAGTAGGTACATTAGTCTTGGATACATGATGGGTGTCATTGCTAATCAGACGCAAATAAGAATTCCACCTACTTCCTTGTTTTCAGCAAGTACAGACAAATTGGTTCAGACATTTGGAAAGTGTTTCTAATCATTGTAAGCACCATTAAAATACATTTTAGTTGTTACTTTAGTTACTTCCTTTGTTGTAATAGAAATGACAAAATATACCCATATTATATGTATCTTAGTTTTTTATTCTGTATCTTTGAATTTGGTAAACACTACTAAGAACTTGTACTCTCATGGGATACAACCTTAATTAGTATATCATTTTTCACAAAACTACACAAGTAATGAAATCTTACTACTGCAAAGGAAGGATTGTTAGATACAACAGCGTCTCATACTCGTGAACGTCATTATGCATACATACATATGGTCCATTAACTTCTGCTTAGAAGTGCATACTTAGCAGAAAGGGTTTTTTGGGTGGTCAAACACATTTTCAGAACCAACTCTTGTGTATCAATAGCAACTCTGACTCTGTGAGTCAGGAACATTGTCTCCAGTTTAATGTAGTTTTACAGCTGTGCTATACTAACCTTACACCACTGTACATAGTGTGATGGTATGTACTTGTAAACATACATACATGCTGTACAAACCACACTTTTTAATTTAATTACATGAGACACAAACACAGCATGAGTGGCAAGCACCTATATTGCTTCTTATATCGATTACCATGGCTACCTTAGGCATTAAAAACCATGTACCTTAGCAGACAAAACCAAGATTGTATGACGGTTAAAGAACAGTTGGGTTGTTTGATAACACGTGGCCTCTCTTGTGTTGAAACTACACTATTATACAGTACCCATCAACATTACACATACAATTATACTAAATATCAACAGTAAAATACTTTGTTTAACGTAAGATCATAGCGATTAATTACATTCACTATTGCTCATGTAATTATTCTCAATTCACACACTAATCCATGTAATTTCCTACATTAAAAACTGCCTCTGCACATGAAGAGCTTCAGTCGTATTACTGCATCACATGCATATGCTCAAATACCAAATCAACCAATTGTAATTATTGTATTAATCACGCTGCACTAATTTTAATTCTTAGACGTTTATCCAGTTTCCTGATTCCTATCTACATACAATATTTATCAGTATAAACACCAGGCTCAAATGGATCCGAATAGACGTTAGGGATTTGCACTGTAGTACCAATAAATACCAGGACTCATTCAAGTGCCAGGGTATTAAACTTCTGGCCCTGGTTATTCTACAGGTTATATACTACAATGTCTTAAAAAGAAAGCACTAATTCGTGATATACAACATAAGTAGTATATCCTCAACAATGTATCCATCTCTCGATCACCACTGCTCCATGTTTCTCCATTATCGTCTCTTTTCACCACCCACAGCACCTCACAAGCATAAGGGCTCCAGACTAGGGCTGGGCAATAGTGAATGTGACCTACTATGATAGTACAGACACGATAGTGAACACTATCACGATAGTTCTGTATGTCATTAAAAGTAGTGTAGACATGTACTATATAGAAATTTTACTTTAAAGTGCAAGGTTGCAATAATCCCACAAGCTAAACTTTACTTATTGACACCATAGGTAGGGAAATATCCAAGCCTTAGCCTCAATGTTTCCATACATGTGGCTTTCTGGCCACCTCTAATGCATCAGTTTAAATTACCTACTACTATCACAATAGTAAATAGTACTATCATTATTGCGATAGTTGATCAACTATCATGATAGTCCGATACTATCATACTATTGCCCAGCCCTACTCCATACTACCTTATGATGGCCCCTTACAATACGACTCTCTATTTCTTAAGTCCTGGTATCCATATCATCCTCCAGATAAATAAATGCCTGGACCTGCCAAGCTAGTTTAAACACCAGGTCCAGAATTGTTTA
Source organism: Spongia lamella (assembly GCA_963930835.1). NCBI lineage: Eukaryota > Metazoa > Porifera > Demospongiae > Dictyoceratida > Spongiidae > Spongia > Spongia lamella. Next base: position 5,675,839 of record OZ005752.1, on the reverse strand, counting down.
TATGAAATAAATGCTCGGGTGTTCATACAGCCAAGCTATATCACGATAGTCACAGTACTTGTGATAATGGTTTTACAACTGTATCAATTATCATGATACTTGTATCACAATACGATGGCTTATCACGATAGTAAATATTAATACATATGATTAAATGAAAATTTAGCATTGAATCAAAATTTTATACACATACACTATTATTTTTGTCTTATGCACCCAAAATAGAAATTATTTATCACAAATCACGATTATCATAAGCAATATCATATCACAATAATGGATCTCTGCGATTGATATACACTATTGATATTATTGCACATCACTAGAATTTAATTCTTTACAATATTTTATGCAGCTTGCTTCCTTATACGTACGTGTATATCAAATTGCTCTGAGTTTCAATACATTCAATAAACAAATACAAGATATATATACAATCCACTTAACACACCTTCAGGATATAATGACTCAACTTGTTCTGGTAGTCTATTCCTACCAATTCTGGCTTCATCAACAGCAATGCCCAGAGGATCATAGTCATGATATGAATAGCCTGGCAATGGAGCCTCATCAACGCCAACTACTTCTTCAACATAGTTGGGCGGGTCTTCCACCCACTTGGATGTTGGCTTTAAGGGATCTGTATATAAAGGATGCTACATTAATATTTTAATCATTATCTGAATCACTGTCCTGACTAATACACAATCACATATTAATATGCATGTATACAATTACACATAAATATGTGCAATACTCTATTAATGACTCAGGTATTTTACACATGTATCTTCTTCTATAAATAGTCCACTTTTCATGTATTCATGTAGTATTAAGTGTAACATATATAAAATTATACAGCTATTAAAGTGAATTTAATTTGTAATTCAATAAGAATGGCTTGTATTACTTGGAAGTAGTATTTCTGCCAGTTACTAGGTAACTAGCATAAGATTTCATATTCACACTATGTCATACATCAGCTACATATGAACACCTGGCATAAAACATCATCACACTACACAATGTACAGTTTACTAAGTGTACCAATAATTTCTCTAATTCCAGTAAACTTGACAGTGCAGGTGCCGCGTCCTCCTGACCGAGTGGTAACTATTACATCTCCTTTTCCAATGGCTGGTCCTGATACACAAATGATTTTGTTTGGGGAGATCCACTCTGCCGAGCGAGTGCAATCTAGGTTGCAAATTATAACACCTAAGAAAATATTAAAAATATCACTGTAGAAAAATGTCTTGATATGAAACATATATATTAAATCCGTACATTTAGTGTGTGTATGTATATATATAGTATATAGTTGCTACTTAGTCACCCCTACCTCTACCAATAACTCAACAACATTAATGCCTTAATAGCTTCAGTGTGATATAAAATATATAATGATTTTATTGCACAGAGTTTCATGGTATATCAAATTTTAGATTTGAAGGGACTGCTTATTAGGTACTTGCATGGCCTAAGGGTAAGTACAAGTACACAATCCAATTAACATGTATTTCTCCCATAGGTTGCTAACGGAGTAACTAAAGTAATTCTATTTTATTCGTGCGGCAATCTAAGTTAAAGTACTTTTCAAGTCATGTTTATCTTTTCCTAAGTTCTGTCCTCTAATAATAATCTTGGTCCCTTCCTTGCCCTCCTTCGGTGATAACCCAGTCACCTGCGGCTCAAGGTCGTCGTCGCCATTCATATTCCCAAGATCACGTGCGCACACGTGGACGTAGCATGGTAAGCTTGTTTGTTAAAATTCATGCATACTGTGTAACGAAGTTGTATTCATTAGTGTACACTAATTTTTGTAAACAGCTAAATGTAGCTTGCGTACAGTATGAATTTTATTCTTATTTGAACTTGTATCTAATATGGTGACATACTGCACCACCCAACAAATAATTAGGTCGGTTACCATAAAAATATTATGAGTTAATAACATGGGTGGTAGTGAGGATGGTTATGCTTTGAGCCCTTTTAATCTATATCAAAATCTTGGAAACGTATTGTCACATTTTATTAAAAAATACCTGGCCTTGTAAATCTATTAGAAAATGTACATAGCTTACCAATAATGTGAGGTTCATGTATTGCGAACTGTTATCTAGTGGATGGTCGGTGATGTACTTGAAATAACACTAGCCTTTGGACCAATGATATGGTCTGCTTAGCATGCATGTACTTATAATTGACAGTGACACCCAATATACATTGAGCCTAATGAAAATATGAAGATGCATTTTAGTCATGGCAAATGCATTATTATATTGAATAATACGTATGTACGTCAAGCCATATTATCTATTATCTATGGTCAAGCCATTTCTCAAATGTAAAAGATGGCTATATTCTCAAGTTATAATATAATTATTATATCTGTAATAAAATATACGTATTTAGAAGTCTTACTTATCATATACGTATGTTGCTTATATATCAGGTATGGATATTAAGCCCAGGATGCTAAAATTACTTAATTTAATCATTATCTGTCTCCAGCTCCTTGCAAATTTGCTACTGAACTTTGGAATACAGGCTTTCCATTGGGACTAACTCCTGCACATATATATAAATTAATATTAAGGGTTATAAGCTTGGCTATTAGTACATGCTGGACAGTTTTTATTTTTAATGGTTAATGCTTCTCCTCCTCCTTTGGATTATGTGTTGTTAAAATTTTAGTGTAAAACAGCTACTGCAAATCCAGTTCAGTACTGTAGTAGTGGGCATGTGTCTTTTCCTTTTAAAGTAAAATATTTGTGATACTTGTGTTGGACAAACAGATGGGCTGTACATGTAATATAACGTGAAGAATGTTTGGTGTGGATGGGAACCAAATTTTTTGTACCGATGTACATGAGAAGTTACTGTGTGGCTGCAAATTCTCACCTTTGATGTATATCATTAATATTAGCTAAATTCTTTGTGCAGAGAGCTGCCTCGTTGAGGATACTATTTGATATCACTCTGTGTATGGGCATGGGTGTTGAATGGATTGCCTTGACATGATATACCCTTGAGAAACTTATACGTCATTACATGTACACGTCTTTGGTAATGCAATATATTGCTTTTTTCCACTGCTTTATTGTAGCTTCTGAGAAGGTAGATTGGTGATTGGATATCAACAGTATGCCACCCAAGAAAACCGCATCAAAAAAGTCTACTGTATCACCTAAGGGCAAAATAACTGGCTTCTTTGCACCAAAGCCATCCCCAAAAGTTACAAAACGCAGGCAGACTGATGATGTAATGAGTGATTTACCACCAGCTAAACGTTCACACAAAGATGACAGTGGCTTGACAGAAGAACAACATGACCAGGTTGCACACAAGAAACTTGAAGCAGAAGCCAAGTTATTATCAAAGAAATTGGGTGTAAACAACCTGGATTCTAGCTGGGTAGAAGCATTGTATCTTGAATTCAAAAAACCATATTTTACAGAGGTATTAATTCTGACTGATGCCATTGTATGTCTGTTCTAATTCCATAGTTGTGGAGTTTTGTTGAGAAAGAGCGCAAGGCACATACTGTATATCCACCAGGTATGTATCAGCTGATGCACAGCCAAGCCTGTACCGTATGGTTGTACGCCTTGGTAATCAGATTAAATTTGGTCAATCTTTGTAGGCTCATGTGTGTTCATTATACGTAGTATGATGCATGATTGTATGGGTAAACCAATGGATCATCTTGTCTGTATGTGTATATATGTGTGGCATGTAACTTTTAAAAAGAAAAAACAAAATAGCCTTGTATGAACTCAAAAATAAGATAGGTGACTCAATAAGGGCTTTTAAGCTGTTAATTTTATGCATCAACCTTTATGACCATGACAATTGTGACTGGATTTGCAAAAATTAGCAATATTGTCACAAAAACTGAAATCCATTTAAGTACTATCCAGACACAGTAACAATATAGTTATAGATGGCCAGGTTTGCTTTTACGGACAACTTCTTGACGACCCTGTCAAACCATGAAGAGTCACAAAAGAGCCTATGGGGCTACTGGGCCATTAATAAAGAAGCATGGGGTGCCAAACTGCTCTCTCAACTTCCACCTTGGCTCGTGTTATGGTCTAGGCCCACCGTGGCTGTTTCTGTCAACTACTGAACAATCATTTTGGCTGCCTGTGTCTACTGGCAGTTGTAACCCACCCACTGCTTCCCGCTTTGTGCGTGACACTTGTGATATTATCCAGAAAGTGTTTAAAAGCCTTTTGAAAACAACCAGCAATTTCAACAGGCTTTAAACTCATAATAGTACTAGTCTATGTATGTACTTCTGGTGCAAATCTAGTGTGCACGTGGCTGTAATCAAGCATAACAGAACTACAGTGTATTGAATTGGTATTTCTTGAAATACAAAATGTGACAATTTGGTTGGCTTTTGTTAATCCAGTCACAATTATAAATACAGTAAACAATTTGGTTACTCTTTATAATCAATTATCATTATTTAGTTAAAGATGTGTTCACTTGGATGACAGCTTGTCCGGTTACTGAAGTATGTTAAATAGATATGTACGTATGTGTTATCTCATTTACAAAACAGGTCAAGGTTGTTATACTTGGACAGGATCCTTATCACGGACCACACCAGGCACACGGTAAGCTAATTTAAGGAGTATACGTAGCAACATAAATGCAATGTTTGATTTATCAACATAGTATTGACTTTCCATTTCCATTTATCATTGAACTGCGCATAATCAAATATTAGTAGAAGCAAATGGTATCTATCTTTTATGGATCAATAGCATGTTTACATAGAAATCTAAAAAGTATCTAACCATTTTGTTCTTTGTATATTAAGGGTGGTGTTTGTATCTTGCACAAGCTAATAAAGTTTTTGGCCTTACAGGGTTGTGTTTTAGTGTTCCTATTGGAACTGCAGCCCCACCAAGGTAAAAAGAACCAATCCTTTGTGAAATTGTTTTTGTACATGATATTGTGTTGTATTCATCATTATTTCAGTTTGGTGAATATGTACAAGGAGTTGCAATCAGATATTGAGGGTTTCAAGATACCAGATCACGGTTATCTTATTGGATGGGCAAAACAAGGTTGTAGTGCATACATATGATGTACATCTTGATGCTTCTGGTATAGGAGTTCTTTTATTAAATGCCTGCTTAACCGTCCGAGCTCACCAGGCAAACTCGCATCACGGAAAAGTATGATACGTATACGTATGCATATACACATCCCATCAATTGTGCTATATAGTAATAGTTGAGGCTATGATTTAGGTGTGGAGCAGAATCCATATATTATAAAGGATGCATTTTGCCCACAATGTATCACATTACCATTGTGTAAAACTAGCCACTGCTGTATGCACACTCACTCACTGCACAAATATAGATTATTGTTATACAGTGTTTTATGTGGATCCAAATTCTCCAACTTCACATCTGTAAAGAATTTTACTATTCATACAAGTATCGGATACAAGTTTGCTTATTGTGTTTCATCAGGAGCTCTGCCTCACAATAAAGTATGGTGGCTATACACATCTCATGGGTGCCGCATGTCAGTTTCTTTGTGAATTTGTAGTATGTGCCTTCTTGCAGAGAAATGTAAATGATATCACTGTTGTTATATTTTCACTGTGTTCATGTTACCTACTTTCAATTCACTTGTGTGAACATTTAAGCGTGTGGCTGTGTGCCAGGTATAAGTGCAACTATTTTTGAAGTGCAGTTATTTCTAATGATGATTCAGAATGTGCTTTTTATGGTTATCTCAAGAAGTTAATTTTCACAGGTAACATGTCAAGTGATTCTGGAAATTGAGCCATTAATTTAAGATTTCAATGATTTGTGTTTAGTGTAATTGATTTATGGATAATTATATCTATTAATTTTGATTAATAATGATTCTTTATTGTCACTGCATGGGGTTTCTTAAGTAAACTCCTGTTAAGAGCACTTAACAATGTGGGATTCCTGCAATATTGTACATGTCTTGTGTAGCAAGTTATTTATGTTATGTAAACTTGTTTTACAAGTTTTGGGTGTAGCTTGTGTTTTGCATAATAGGGATGGGAGAAGCTGACAGATGCAGTAATTAAATGGATGAACGATCACCTCTGTAATGTTGTATTTTTGTTGTGGGGTTCACATGCACAGAAAAAGGGCTCTGCTATTGACAAGGTAAATATACATGGACATGATGCCTTTTGATGACTAAAGAAGCACATTAAATTCTCAATCATAGAAGAAACACCACGTCTTAAAGACGGTACACCCATCTCCACTTTCTGCGCACAGAGGGTTTTTTGGGTGTAAACACTTCTCGGAGGCTAACCGTCTACTTCAAGAGTCTGGCAGGAAACCCATAGATTGGAGTTGCTTACCAAGATCTTTAGATTAGACTCACCACATAACTCAATACATGCACTTAGCTTCTTGTGATCTGTAACATGCTGTGGTTTGTGCAACCTTTTTAGTTTCAACCATATGCACATAGCATGATTTTTATACATCAATAGTGAATCTATGAAAAATAAATCTTCTAAAATGTATATAATTATATTATGTTGTATCTATGATAGTGTTTCTGATATAGCTTCATTCTCTGACTCTCTTTCACAAATCCTTTTGGCAAGCCATTGTCTAGTTCCACACACAGCATAGACAGCTGTATGTAACAGTGGAAGGAAAATCAGTACAATGAGGAAAATGTAAAGGAGAGCTTGGCCAAGTCTATCACCATAGTCAATAGCCGAATAAATGTATGGTTCATGTTGTGCATTAGTTCCATCTGCAGCATAGTAGATACCAGTGAATATTACATAAACAGCACCAAAGAAGACTAGATATACAACATGAAGCAATCTGATTATTATTCCTGAAAAGCAAATATCAAATAAAGCAACGACTCCATTTACAAGATGTGAATTGAAATTTACACCATTCAAGTCATGACTACTCCTATACACAATTGTCCAATATAACACTGAAACACCAACAGCCATTTCCAATCCGAGTGTTATCAGTAGCCATTGCACTTTCTGATACCATACAACTTCATGGGTGTAGTCAGCTCCAAACAACATACGTATGACTCGATCCTTGCCGTGTAAACTGTTTCGTCTTTGATAAAGATCAGCATGACTTAGATTGTCATTGTCATATGCACAGTGAACAACAAACTGTAGAGTGACTGCTATGGCCGAGACCAGGAGATACAGATTGAAGAGTAAGAAAGCCCAGTTGGTCAGATAGATAAAATACTTGGGTCCTCCATTTGCATCATCAATTCCAGCAGGTACCAACCAACCAAGAAAGTACAAAGAAATGATCCAACGGTAAACCACAAACAACAGCTGCCATTTCCCTCTCGGCAACCACTACATGAAAAGTGAAACACGAGAATATTCTGGTTAACTTTCTTAAAGCAAGACAGACATTCACATCTGTTTAAAAGTAGTCACTACAAGCTTGAAATGTACACACACCAGATCGTAAAAACACCACATGCATAAACATCATGTGTGCTGTATGCACTCTTGTGATTTCACATCTGAGGGAGAAGCTCTTAAATGATTTATTCACTACTGTTTTGGTACATGGGGTAGATGAAATGGGTGGGAGATGATGGCCATTCAGGCAAACTTTTCTCAAACAAAAAAATACCAATGTGTGGAAACAGTAATAGTGCCTACATGAATACCTAGATGCACACACCAGAAGACACATCAGTGCTACGCCTTCAAAGCAACTGAAGGGATTTGCTACACCAATGCTCACTAGTAAGGACAATGAAGGTTATTGAATTACACTGGTTGATATGGGTGAGTGCTAAACTAATTATAACCTTTTATTCAGAGCCAATCGTGCCACACACACAGTTGCATGAATACTGAACTACACAACTTACTGGAGAACAAGCTAGTATTGCATAGTCATTGTGGCTAAAGAGAAAATTCTTTAGGCGAAACTCCTCACGTAAGTACTTCAAAAAATCTTTACAAGTCATGCTAAACCATCACAATAGAAATAAAAATCACATAACATAAAGTACAATTATTTATATGTACATATATAATTGCTCTTTTATGTGTGTGGTTTGTGTAAGTAGATACACATTAACTTATTGCTGGTTTTTGGCACAATTATCATTACATCACACTCCATTACAGTGTCTTGTAATCAAAAGCTTTCACTTGAATAATGCATCCATCAAGAAGTAGTTAAATGCAAATTAACTACTAATTAAAAGCCGTGTAAACCTTACATATGAAATATCATCTATGAACTGAATTTTCAGCAGCAAGTGGATTTTAAAAGCTATGTACCACACTCTGATATCTCAAATCATAGCTGTGTTTCTTTCCTTGTAAACTTTCCCAAAAACAGACGACATAGAGGCTTGTTATAATACTACTGACAACAGATTTCCATGGCAATGGAGTTGCATATCACCAATACACACGTATATGCATACATGTACATGCACACACTTACTCACCCACACACATGCACTGGCACTTTCATACATATATATACTCATATACATTTCAATTTATGAACCGTGAAACCAATTAAATTTTAGGGGAAGAGTGGAAAATTAGCGTAGACAATTAATGTCTGGTATCAGTGCATGCACTAAAGGTACAAACATAGAACCATCCCAAACACATTACACTAGTACTAACACATGCTACACACGGTAATGCCAACACGCATTCTCCAGACAATTGCAGTATCTGTTGACATATCAGGTTATCAGAGTAACTGAAGTATTAAAATATCTTCCCAGTAAAAACTGTGAGAATGATTATAGAAACAATAAGTTACCAGTGGTAGTAACTTGACTCACGTACTCAGCTACTCAGATTACAAAAGCAAAAAATATTGTTTTGTTCTATTATACTACATTAAAATCAGTTAGGAATTGAGATTTGATAGCTAAGGCTGTCTGTCACCTGATCAACTATTGTTTGTCATTACTAAATTGTACTGTGCCGATTGCAAGCAAATACAATGTACAGCATTAGTCTGGTTCTCGTGAACCAGACCCTATTTCTCCTCAGGGCGCTTATTGATTGATTGGAGATTATAAGGAGCGGGCACTTATAATCTCCAATCGATAAGCGCCCTGCGGAGAAATAGGGTCTGGTTCACGAGACCAGTACAGCATTATCTTTTATCTATACAGGGTTCCAATTATCTTGTTGTGTATGTGTGTGCGTGTGTGTTTGTACTTGCAACGAGCAAAGTGAAACCAAAAAGCCAACTACGGCTACATATATGTATGCATGAAGTCCTAATGCGCCATACCGTGTGTGCATTCAATTATACACAACAAAATAACAGGAATAGCATGCAAGGATGAATTTCACTGGTAGTAACTGTTTATATACAAACTTGCAAGCCACATTTCAAACGATAATAATATTCTAACAGGTGTTCTCAAGTCTAAAACAATAATGTGCTACGTACGTAAAATCATATTCCATATATGGTGATGTCACTATCGTTTCCATAGTTTCGCAACTACCAGGCAAAACCAAAGAAACCCCAACAGCTCATTGTAAGCACTGTGTTTTTATAAATATACTATAAGTTATACGTACTTATATAACATGTTAATGAATGTCAAAAGAGTAGACAATAGGACAATATTGGGTGTATTGAAACAATTAGACTGTTAGTTTCCAACTAGATTTTGTTAATACAGAAGTCTTACCTGGACTCCCGTGCTGTTAAAAAGACGACTAGTACTTTTTTACCCGACTTTGTACTCGGACCTGTACGATATAGATCATATGATTCCAGTATACTCTCCGTATCCAGTGAACTCCCACGCGTACAAGTAACAAGATTCGAGACTAGCTATTTGACCATAATAATACATTAAGCTTCAGTGAAGATATTCAAATAGGAAATGAGGGCAAATTTAGAATGACAGATTGTCGTACACTCAAATCACAGATAGGGTATACTGTCTATGCTCAAATCTTCTTTGATAATGTCATTACAGAGTCTATACAATCTAGGATAATGTCCTTACTGGTGGAACGAACCCCCAAACAGTGTTGTCATATTGTGGCCTGTCCAAATGTACATTCATCTCACATGACCATCTTTATAATAATAATAATAATAATGATTTATAGCTAGCTTTGTATAGATCATAGTGTTGTTAACAGTTCTTGTGTTTTGTAGTGGTACCGAGTAGCTAATTGTTTTGCAGTACTGATTGCGGGTTGCTTGACCATAGACTAACAGACGTTAGGTTATATATAATCTATGATTTGGCTGCAGGGTTTTCAGTGTGTGCTCCCATCATGCATGTGAAAGAACAGCTTTGCCAAATATGGAGAGATTAAATTGTAAATTAAGAAAACATTTAATGATGTGCGATTTATCATTTTTATTGATGTTGCAATAATTAAATGTTATATCGATATTGTTATCAATTTTCAAAAATGGTATTTATCGTTGGGCAGATACATCAATGAGTTCACTTTAAAATTCTCCACATCGCACAACTTAAACTTTTATAATAACATGTAGCTAATAGCAAATTCTTGAAGCATATACGTAGTGTAACAACTAAAACCATTTACTTCAGTGGCACATATAGTATGTTACCAATAGCAGATATCGTTATTGTATTGATATAAAGGAATTTATTATATCGATATCGTATTGTCAATAAAAACTCAATATTGCACATTTCTAAATTTAACTTACATGTATAGTGTATAGCTATAATCCCTGTTAAGAATTCAGTTATTGATATTTTTATAGATACAAGGCAAAGGTGATTATAATTTTTTGTACCTACTTGACATTGGTCTAGACAAATTAATGTTAGTTGGAACTAAACATAAAGTGATCTGAGATGTACTTATTATAACACCTACGTGCTTATAATTACGTGAAAGTGATCGGCAGTTACCGTATAGCGGGAAAGTTTGGCGAATTTCACTGTTGTGAGCGTTTGGCAAGGAAAAGTTTGGCGAATGGATAGATTCAGCCATAAGGTAATAATTATAATTGGATGGTTTTAGTTTGACGAATCACGGATGATTCACCAAATTCGCCAAACTTTTCCCCCGCCAAACTTTCTCGCTATACGGTATGTCCAGACAAACAAGAAGCTACCAGCAACTCAAGGCTTTTGTTAGGAAAAATGCTAGGCAGCCAACCGTTATAATCACCTCTGCAAGGTGCCTATAAAAACTTACAATAGTCCACTAGCATCCTAGCATAATTATATCCAGCTATAGCTATATATTTATATTGAACTCTTGATCCTATCTTAATGTCTGTTTCAGACGACACTTTCTGCTACGAGGCAGTCCAACACAAACAAAACACCATTTTAGCATAATTCACTTGAATCGAAGGATTGTGTCGCCTGACTGATTATTGACTAGCATAGAGAAACCATATGTGTGCAATACACAGGCCAAACCCATGATGCTACAAGATTATTTATTGTGTATAACTATCCATCTTTCTCTTCATATAATATCTCCAAAATGCCTAGACACAAGTTTGAATATGTAGTGCGTATGGTAGTCCTATCCATACTAAATATAGTAACTGATTTATTAAGGTATAAATCCCTCATGCCCAGTGGTCATCACTATGCCTACATGCGGTTTAACCATAGGTCTAGATACGGTTCCAAATTCTTCACACACCCAAGTGGGAGATCTCCAATATTACCTTTATTAAGTCACTGGTAATACACACTTTATATCCACCTGGATCAGTGTTGACAAAACAGCATCCAGCATAGTGCATAGGTATTATAAAGTGGGTGTGTCTGTGGCAAAATATAGTAGGTAGTATCTAGGCAATAGTGAATGTCTAGGGGTGACGTTGAAAAGCTTAACAAGTAGCTATAACTATTAAATTATTGCACTGGTACAACAATATATAGCTTATATCAAGAGTTCATACTTATGAACTCTTGCTTATATGTATATTTACTTTTTAACTTGTTAATGAAGTAGCTAGCTATGTGAATTAAACACTTACCACAGATAGCTACAACTGATGAGAAGAATATCTATACTTTACTCTATGAAAACTAAAGGGGGTAGCTATTCATTTATATAAGGTTCTAGCCAGTACAAAATGCATAAGGATGATGAGGTATAGCTACGTATTGTGTATGCATGTAGCTGTAACTATCAAATTAAGGAGGCAGCATGAGTGTAGCTATAGCTAGCGCTAGTATAAAATATTTCCCTCATGCATAATTCATGACTAGTTGCATGTACATCATTATGAAATGTTATAGCTGGCTATACACCTATGAGTTGTTACTCAACGTGTTGAAGCAATTGGATAGTAACATGATACATAACAAGCTTGCACTAGCTAACTAACTAAAAATGGCTTCTTTTGTTTTTATCGCAGTAGTTTAAAAATTTATCCAGCCGTAATAAATTTTTAGTTTTATTCTCCTTGAGAACAACAGGTTTCATTGTCTATAGTTAAATCAATAGGTACATGTTTATTAATTGCTTTGATCTTTGAACCTTTATCAAGTTAGACAGTGTATGAATGGTTGCTAGGGTGGGATAAGCAGGAAACATAGTCTTTGGTACTTTACATATTTTTAAAATAAATTCCAATATTAGAATGCTGTGCTCCCACACATTTGCAAGATTTCAGCTGTAAGTGGTATGTATAATCATAGTTGAAGAGATGTGAGTGAGTTATCGTAATAAAGTTAATAACATCTTGGAAAATTTATGTAACAAAAGCCAAGCCCTGAACCTATGACATGATGACTCTAGTATGGTGTCCCTATAGGTACCTTATGAATATATGATCACTATATACATACACTAGTGTATGTGGCTATCTTATTCAGCCTATCCACCTATATTGTCCAAACATGGCATATGTGCTTGTCATGGATATCCATATAGGCAACTCACAATTGCCAAGCCATTGTAAGTTATAATACTTGTACAGCTTTTCAAACACTACTGGAACTTCCTTCTGCGATTCTCCTTGGTTTGAAATTTAGGTGTTACCATATTTGTGTATACTCTAAAGTGTCAGCTTAGCTACAGGATGCATCACATAATGAAAAAAGAAAATACTGTGGCATGATGACTTCATAATTTTTTTGATATTGCTCACCACTTAGGCGTTAGATATCTTAGCCATATGGCATACAACTGAATTAGTGGTATGGTACTTAATATTTGTAAGGTTTATCCAAAAGATAAGATTAAAAATCAACCACCTAATTGGATATATACAGGAACCAGCAACATTTTTTAAAGTTTAAAAGTCTATTATTGTATTGTAATAGAATTCCAGTCAGTTTATAGCATTCTTTGTCCTGTTTTAGGCTGTAAAGCTTATCATGAGATATTGCCTGTACATTTCTTGTATCAGCTACACCATAGAAGTTTACATTTGGCCATATACATCAATTGGTAATTAATAGATGAAACCTGAAGATTAAACTAATGTTACGAATGGTCGACTTCTGCATCAATCATAATTATTTTGCTGGTTAAACATTTGCATATATAGATCATCATTGCAAGTATTGCTGATGTTCGGCCTCATGTATACACACCACGCTTCACCAATAAGTACTGTGATGTAGCTATATACATGTACACCATCATAATACAATCACATTTCCACACATGTTTGTCTTAATCGCATTATCCTGTGTTTGTAACATTGAACACAAATCTCAACACTATAGTGTATGGTCAGTTAATATAGTATTAGCGTAGTGTACATTTAGGAATGCCTGTGTCTGTTTGCTTGTTTACTTTTAGCTACATGATACATCATGTTACAGCTGTTCAGTATAGTTAGTCCACATGAATTTAAATCTATATAATTATTGTCGTGATAGTGATATATTATAAGGAAAGTAATTAGCTATAACAAACTGTTACAGCTAAGCAAACTAACAACTGAGTGTTAGTAGAATGATAGCTTTAGCCTACTCACATAACTAGGCTGTGGAATAGCAATGGCATGCTATAAGGCTAGGTACTGTGCTGCCTCATGAGTGTGACCATTGATTCTAAATGATTGAGTGTTTATAGGGTATCCAATGACAAAACAGTTTGTAACAATTTAGAGAATCTAATTTATATTATGGATCTAAAGTATAACATTACCGATAACTATGTAAGCCACACACACAACTCGTTATACTTTTGGGCAATATTCTGTTTCAGTAAAACATAAAGTATATAAAGTGAGATTCCTGCGTAACCAACAAAGCTAACAAAATCCAAAAGAAAAACACTAACATATGTTAATATTTTTGTTTGGTTTATTATTGTGAGTTCTACAAACCATCAATCACACTTAACACCTCATTGTGTGCACCCAAAATTGTATACATGAGGAAGAACAGAGCCAGTGAGTTGGGTGGCGTCATACTTATGCAAGCTGTTTGATTTGATTATGCCAAAGTGTGAAGGACTAAATGTGGGACAAAGAAAATGGCATCCAATGAATATGTTCACCACTGTAGTCATGGTAACGTGCAAAACAACTGCTGTGCCTATGACAAGCACAACACTTTTATATTATAGAATTCTGATGTGGTTCCTTTACGTCACTACCAGTTGTAACTTTGTACAAGGTTTTCTATCAAGCGTAACCAGCAGATGCAAGCCTACAAGTTGTTTACAAAGTTAACTTTAATTTTCAAGGATGTGGTCCACGCAACACTATTTTGTGGTTTTATGAACAATTTTGTAAAAATCGAATATGAATACAAATACTTGCTTAGTATACTGTACAAAAAGTTATAAATATTTTATTATAAAAATGAAGATGTTGCGACGGCTAAAACTAAGTACATAATGAATACAAAATTAATAAATAATGCATATATGTGTAAACATGAAATAAAAGTTTGTAGCAAGTTATGATGCTAAGGGAGGGTGTCTTAAAGACTCTGATTTTACTGGAGGATGCATCAACATTGGAGCAGGATGGTACTGTGTATGAGTGTTTTGTAATGGTGCAGATGTTATATAAGGTCCTTGTTGAAACAAGTTCATATTTCGAGGTGCTGATATGCCTCCTGCCAATGTGGTCTGAGAGAATGGTGGTTGCAGTTGGTTTATGAAGTCTCCTTGGTAAGCGTAGTGCAATGGTAGTCCTAGACTACGCACAGCTCTCTCTGCTTCTGCCTCCCGTAATCGCTTTTCTTTAGCTCTTCTGTTTTGAAACCAAATCTTGACTTGTGTTTCAGTCAGTTTCAAATACTCTGCAAATTCTGCTCTTTCAGCTACAGACAGATATCTCTGCTGCCTAAAACGTCTCTCCAATGCAATTAACTGAGCACTTGTAAATGGAGTTCTTGGTTTACGATCTTTCTTTTGCTTTTTGAGTCTGATAGGACTGCCCAATGATGGAGGAGGAATAGGTGGTGGTGTACTTCCAGCTGTAAGACAAAGAAAAAGAATAAATATAATTCAGACAAAGCAAAAAAAGCCATACAATGTTAGTGCTACACCTCAGAGAAGACTTACTGTGAGAATGTCAGGGCTGCTGTAAAACCCTGATGTCAAGACTAGGGCCAAAACACCTACCCACATAAAACTTCAAAGAATAGTTAACTAATGAGACAAATACTTTTAAGTAAACTGACTAATTTTTGTTGTGATAATAAATTATTACCCTACAAACAAATGATTATCATTTGGAATCAGGTAAAATGTGCATACAGGAGCTTAACAGCTGTTCTTTGCATGTTCACTGTACAAAATTAGATTTAAGTTTGGCCAACTGTGATAATCAAGTACAAGCATATCAAATAGCTTGATCAATTGCTTATTCCACAGAAAATGAAAAATGAAACTTTACAGTAATAATATATTGTAAATTATATAGGAGCTTTTTGTTTCTGGAAAAAATACTACATCATGTATGGGAATACACTGGCCCAAACACAAACAACAGAGACGTTAGTCTGCATATTATTATATTTGGCATGTATGTAACACAGGGTAGCTCCATTACTTGCAAAAACGTTCTCAGAATACAATATTGGGATACCTGTCCACCCTCAAAAAGTAGTAAACTTAGTCACCAAACACCTAATAACACTTCATTATAGAATTACAATTTAATTACTAATCAATTGCTTTTCAATAAGTTATTGTATATAATAAAATTAACATCCGCACTTGCAAAATACTTACGTGTGGAAGGAGTAGATTGATGGCTGGTGCAATCGCTCGGAGAGCTGGCAATAACCTGGTTTGGAGTAGACGACTGTCTCTCTAGATCGGGGGGCATGCTGCAGGAGCTGGGTGCCATCAACGGGTGTCCGGTGAAGCCTGCGGACATAGTGAAAGCTGCTGGGGCTGGATCACCATTAAACACTCCACTGTAAGAAAAATGGTGCACACCGCCATGCGAGCAGCCCTGAGGTAGAAGGGGAAGCGATGCAGGTATCATGGAATATTGCGAACACAACGGACTGGAAACTGCTGGCATGTTTAAAATACTCTGAGGTGATTGCAGAGATGTTTCACTTATAGTCGATCCTTCCATACTAACGGATTTCATCGCGCTTAGGTCATTTTTACTATCCTCTGAAGCCATACACCTTACACTTGATCGATGGTGTAAGTCAATTAGTACAACACCTTCCTGCTGACCGCAGTGACACATTCGATCGCTAATCTATTTTGCATTTGTAAGTGAAACAAGAGGCTATCCCATCAGCACTTGTAAGGGCTCGCCAATCTACAAACTGTTATCTTAGTTGAGTAGTTTCTGCCATTGATATGGTCTGGGGAATGCAAATTGTGCGGTTGGCAGTTCTATATGACCATATCAAAGAAATAACTATGACCTCACCATTTAGCAAGCTTCTTCTTGCTCAGGATAACTGGCAACAGTGTTTCCTTATTAGGTGAATGCCAATAATTTAAGACAACCTACTTGTATGGTGGATTATAAATGTAGTTAAAATCAGTAACTTGCAAAAACACTTCAAAGTAACGATATTATGGGCACTTAAACTAACATCACAATGGCTATGTGTTGTGATTGTTTACTGTAGTAGTATAATATCCAGTAGCAACCAACCATCGTATTTTGTAAGGTTTACCTTCCCATGGATGATGCATGTCTCTAGGAGCATAGCTATATTATCGACAGTGCTATGGTTTGCTTATAGTCGGTCATTTTATCAAATTCTAGTTGAGTAAACTATCAAGCACTGACAAAGTGGTTCTTAATTATCAGCTTACACAACACAGTAGCTACAGGTTATGGCTAGCTACAAAAGTACTTAAGATACTCATTTTATGTATGCATGGTTTAGCTAAATAAGAACATAAACAATTCCTTATTGGTAGCTTATACATTGTGTAGGTTTGTTTGGTCCATATGCCACTGAGGATTGTGAGGATTGTGTGTGGTACTGAGCTATTTCTTGATGTGCACACGCAAAACCCCCTGCCATGCAGTGGCCGGATTTGCCACATTAGTTAATTGACGGCCTTGATTATATTGTGACATGATATGTTATGCTTGTGGTTTTTTATAATTTCATATTTCAGAGCATAGGCGGCAGAAAAGGGGAGTACCAGGGGCACTTGCCCCCACAAAATTATGAGTTGCTCATATAAGAATTTACTGATACAGTTTTAATCTGTCTTGGTAGTTGATTGTACCCCCACAACTTTGAGTAAGTTCAGCCACCCATGTTTCAGAGTCGCTATCCTCTGAGGATTTACCTATCATATCATGTTACATAATTATACATAATGACCAATTGTTCCCAGCATAGAACAAAACTAATATGGCTTCACTGAACTTGCTAGTTGTTTATCACATGCACTCAAGTTAAGATTATGGTAGATAAAGGAATTTAAATTTGTTATTCAATTACAAACACAGTGTTATAATTATACAATTGTGTTTGTTATAACAACTTGAGCTGTTATAAGTGGTTTGTATGAAGGTATACCTTAATAGACAAAGGTCTTAGTTAATTTGTAGTAAGAACTATTCATGAGCTTTAAGTAGATTTTAACCATAGCTACCAGCATGTTACCTGACAGATCGAAATTTAATCAAAGCCTCAATTATAAGGAATTGAGAATATCCAGTAGCTAATTGAAATGAGATATATATGTATATATGACCAATTTATGCAAATGATACTCTATAGTATTATATGTATGCATACTACACATGTATATAGATACAAAATTTACTATTGTGTCACTGATATAGCGAAGGCTTCTGTACAATAATTTCTATAATGTTTTGACAGCTCAGGTATGTACCTGTTGCATTGTGAATATTAATACAGTAATGGCCATGTACTTAGTCTAACAACATTGAGATATTGCTACAAATAATATAGCTAATGCATTTTGCATATCTGACCGTAAATTATGTGTATGCCATATAGTTCGTTATATCACCATAACTCATATCATTATAATATACTATAATCCTTATAGCCATACTGGTTCAGAAGTATTTATACCACTGTGGCATTACTATTGTAACTTCAGTGGTTATGTATAACAATGCATACTAGTGGAGTGAAGCTATACTAATTGAGCTCCATTATCAAACCATAATACATTATTTTCTAATGTAGCATGCATGGCACTTGTCCCATATAATGAGAGTTATGTGTTGATAATTTGTAGCTGACTTAAACAAAGAAACTGTAGTGATTGTCCAGACTATCAGTGTGGCATGGTAGAGCATACACCTATCGACAATGTTCACTTCTGGGAAAAATTCCAAACAGCTCTTAGATGCTATTAACACCTATTAGAATTTGTTAAACTTGTATGGGTTTACATGTGGGATACTGGCTGTAATTATTATATACTTTGAGAAGCAGTTTACTTTTAATATGAGGTTTTGTATGATTATACTTGCCGCTATGCGTCCAGGAATGGGGACCCAATTGTGTAGGCTTTCTAAACTGATTCCATGAAATCCCTGCTGATTTTCTTTGACTAACAAAGTTATAACTACATATACCTATACATACTGAGGATGCATATAGGATCACTGCATGACTAATATAAATTAAATTTCCAGTGAAACCACAAGTCATATATGAATCATCACAACGTGTATATATGTCAGTGCACAACAGTACAATACATAGGAGGCCATACAACACAAAATAGCTAGTACTCAATTGTCCAATATCTGTAATTATCCACAACTCATGTGTGGGCATGATAACTGGCATGCAGTATGGACTATTTTGAGAAACTTTATGAATATCTTTACTTGCAAATAATAGTACAAAGTCTAAAAGTCAATACTTCTTTTAGCTCTTTATACCAGTTCCGATACTTTTGATACCAGTAACTGCACCAATACCAATACTGCTTATCTCTGCTAGCTATATGTGACCATATCTGCCACAAACCACATATCATGGCAAATCACTCTTTTTCTTATTCATACCAATAATTAGATATGGGACAATACAGGGTACAAGAGTATAAATGCATCATGCCAAAAGTATCACAATACCACGATACATCACTGCTTTTTAGTGCACTTGAGTTTTCTCTATGGTAATATCTGAAAGCAATGATATAATCTTTTCAACCAAAATATTACCATAATATACAAGGCTTTTTCTCATATCATTTTCAAAAAAGATGAATCTTTTATGCATTACACACAGTGTTTACTGATTGAACATCGATACTCAATTTGCAGTATCAATATGCATATTATACCATTATGTATTGCCGGCGATACATCGATGCATCACAGTATATCGTCCCATCTCTACCAATAATATAACAATCCAAGTGGTTATTGCTGCCAAGTTCTTGTTTCTGTGTATGCATCATGTCACAAACCTGAGCCAATACTTTTTGTGGCATGTCTTCAGTGCGGGAAACAAAAGCCTGACAAAGGATCTTTTTCAGAGAAATACACTATTTGTCAGGGCATTTTTATTGTGTGGAAAAGGTGTCCAAATAAATCATTAATACTCTTTTTGGTATTGCATATATGGATTTAAAATACAAGACCAGTGTATGAAATAGCTTGTTGAAGCATAAGGTGACACACTATCAGAATGTGATAAAATTTGCATGTAAATTAATACATCATTGATCACATCAATAGTTTTGCAGTAGCCTTAATTTGCTTCTATTTTGCTAACTGTGATGTCATCTTTAAGCTCATTCTGGTAGCTAGCATATATCAATTTCATGCATTCTGTTGAATAGGTATAGCTTAATGCTATAGATATTAATAGCTAGTGGCTAGCTACACAGCTAATGTGTAGTTTTAGGCTCTAAACTTGAGAGTACATGCACAGTGTAAACTTTAAGGGTTAAAATTTCCATATCTGTTCATTGTGTTATTATTATAGCTTTATAGCTACTGATACCACTTTTCCCAAGGCTTTTGATACCAAATACTTATCTGCTCTACTGATAGTTATCTATCAAAAACCAAATGTATATTTCACTTTTTGTATTTAGAGAAATACCAATTTGAAGTATTCAAAGCATTGTGGTTCTCTTATGCTTGGTTGTAGCCAAGTTAGATTTGTACTAGATGTGTAGAGTATAGTCTTATAGCTAGCAATATAGCTATGTATAAAATTCGCAACTTCTTACCTAATTATATTACATCATAGCAAGCAAAAATTATAAGTGTAAGGAAAGTGGTGTAGTTAGTAGGCATTTATTTATTAATTTACTTATTTGGTTTGTAGTTTATTATATATAGCAATGCTGCATGATAATATTGTATAAGCCCAGTTCTTATATGTAGCTACCAGTTGTAATTTTCATTAAGATGTATATTTTAGCTGCATGCCATCATTCAGTACTGCTACTAACATAATATATAGCATACAGGTGGATTATGTGCATGGAAATCATCTTTATAATATACCGTATAGTGGGAAAGTTTGGTGAATTTGGAGAATCGCCCGTGATTCGCCAAACTAAAACCATCCAGATTTTTACTTATAATTATTACCTTATGGCTGAATCTATCCATTCGCCAAACTTTTCCTCGCCAAACGCTCATAACAGTGAATTCACCAAACTTTCTCGCTGCCAAACTTTCCTGCTATACAGTAGCTAGCTATACGTATATAGCTATACCTAGCTTGTATGTAATTTGATCAAACATAGATTTACAACATGTATATACGTATTATAGTTGCTACATGAATTTACTTGATCAACCCGACAATGATGTGGTGTATAGCTACAGTTTATAGTATACAACTGTAGCTAATATAGTGCATGTCCTCATAAACAATAAAGCTATGGTATACAGCTCACATCATCTAATACAAATAAAATGTGTGTCAGTTCTATTAAAGCAGTTGTTTGTATCTACTATAACAACTTGTCCATCATCAATCACTAGCTATACTAGCTACTGTAGCCACCTCTACTTTTACCAGATTTGCTGATATAAGTGTTCCCTTTAAGGCAAGTGCTTTAATAGATTTTATGTATTCAAGATGATGTGCTGAATCAGATGTGAACACTTTTAGCTATATCACTGTTAAAAAGGTATTGCTATGGTAGCAACTTTTTACCAGTTTTTTACTATTTCAGTCTAAAAAAATAGGTCAAAAAATGCTACCATAGCATTTGGAAATGTCATCATAGCAAAACCATTTTAACAGTGTATACCATAGCTCATAGGCGGTGGAAAGGGGGGGCTAGGGGGCTGAAGCCCCCCTATTTTTAGTGTCACTCCATAGGATTGTAATTTTCTCCATACAAATTTGTCTAGAGAATTTAAATAGCCTCCCCAGTTCTGAATAGGTTCCTCCGCCGCTGCCATAGCTTTATATTTTATGAGATTATGTAACATGTAGCTACACTATATATTACAGTTAGCTAATAAACTGTAGCTATACAGCACCTGTTCTTGTACATGTGATTGTTGTGCTTAGTGTATGGAGATGCTTAATGATAGGGAGGAGTACTGTGGATGACATTTACTTTTTTTATTGTTTTAATGTGACAAATGTTACATAATAATAATTACCCTGAATATTATTACAGAGACGAGAGAAAGTTAGGTTGAAATCAATGATTCACTGAATTATCAAACAAGTGTAATAAAAGCCATAACACCAGTGTATCATGCCCAGCTAAATTAAGGGATCACATCTGTTATAGACAATGCTAAAACATACACCTGAGAAACAGTGAGTATTATAAAAAATTGTATTAAGTATAGCTAGCTAGCATTATAAAGATAAGTATTTGAAATTCTATCATTAAATTGTTTAAAATTATTATCGTCTTATCATTAATAACCTAGTAGCTATCTTTTTATTGTTAAACCAGTAGCTAAGTATTCATGATTATGACCATCATTGTAATTGGCTTGTAATGCAGGATCTATTCAGTATAGCTAATTATTATCAATTCCTATTAGCTACAGGCAAAGAAACATAGAATTTGTAAAGTATTGTCAATGGTCAAGACCATAAAATAAATTAAAAGTCAACTGGCATGCATAAAGTTCCCGCTATAAATGACTATTCAAGTATACATAGCTATAGTCAGGCAGTCTACTATCTACAGTATTCTTCTTAATGAACATGATCACTCACCCTAACTGAACAGTCAGTGCTGCATCAATTAAGAGTGTATACTGTGTGGGACTTCTTGCACGGGGGCTGTTCCTCCATCCCTCCTGCATGCTTTTGACATAATACCATTATAAATGGTACTGATAATGCTCTGAGGGTACCAATATGGTGCCACCTCAGCAAGTATTGGTGCACCCTGCCATTTGGGGTTGGTAATTAAGTATTGGTGCATCCTGCCACTTTGAGTTGCAAACTATGAGTTGCTGCACCCAAATCTGCACAGCTTAGCTATTCATTGCAGCATCTCCATTCTCATTAGAAGAGAATGTGATAGTACGGGGTCTCAACTAGGTTGACTGCTACCCATACAGCTTTGCCCTATCAGGGAAGAATCTGGAGGGGCCAGCTCTTATCTATCACCCAAGCACCTGTAAAAATAGCCCCCTTACAATGTTTGGCCATGAAAGATTTTCAAACTTGCAGAATACTTACCATACAGCAGCCAAGACCCTGTACATCTACCAATCCCACCTTCACAATCAGCTGATTGCTGAAGGCCCAAGAAGTGATGATGCTGCAGTGGAATGATCCCTGGTAGGTAAGTGATCAACATGAATACTACGGCTTCTATTAAACAAATGACTAGTACTGTAATCATTATTCAAGGGTTGCTACTATTCATATTAGCAGAGTTTATTACAGTGTTATAACAATTGCTATGGCTACTATTCAATTGGTGTGTGTTCTATTTGTACATTGCTGTTACACAAAAGTTTCTCGTGTACCCATAATAATAAAGTGGTCTAGCTAACTTAATATTATAATATTATGCCTTTCAATTGCAGTGAATATGTGAGTGGTGTGATCTGCAGAGAATTACAAAAATTAAAATCACAAAATATTTACTGTGTACTAAATATTAATTTTTATTGTCTGACTGTCTGGTATCACTAGTGCTGAGAGTATGGTTCTAGATTTTGTCATAACAACAGAAAGTATTTGTGAAACTATTGTACAGGTTAAGGCTTGTCCACTGTGCCATAGTTAGGCTTGAGCCAATTATGCTGTCTATTATGCTTTTGAGTATATAGTGTCCCAAAATCAAGCCTATTATGTTTAAAATTATGCTTGGCAATTTAATTGGTGGTAATGTGGGTTTTTGTTGATTTTTGCACTTACGTTTGAATTATAACCCTGAATTCATTACTTATCATTGCATTCATCACATAATTTAACAATCACTGTAGCAAAATTTCAGTAGTACGTAGCTACTTCCAAAATGTCAATGCCTTTGTGAAAAGTGTGCTTTGCACAGAAATTGCCTATTATGCTGGCATTATGCTCAATGCTTTTGCCATCCTATTATGCTTAAAATTATGCTGGCATAATTGGCTCAAGCCTAGCTATAGCTCATAGCATCCTTTTATCATTAACCCTCTTTTCCAAGCATATAAATCACCTAAAAACATTCCAAATGTGTCTATCCAGGTGTAGTAATCATGATCACCTATCTCTTGGTGCTCACAACTTTAAACATTAAGGATTATGTTGGCTGTTGTTTTAACAAACAGAAACCATAACAGTCTACTAATGTTTTTAAACCAGGCACATGCTGGCCACCTGGTTTATAAGAGATTACTTTTCTAAAAAGCGTCTTTTTAGTGTGTGTGTGTGTGTGTGTCCAAGTTACTGCAATGAAATTAGAATTCCATGTTACACACATTCCTAACACACATATACTAGCAGAAGATGTCATCCTGTTGAACCCAGTAACTTATTTTTAATAAATATTTCAACCTTCCCAGTAACAGATGTAATGGATGGTGAGTAGCTTGTTGAGGCACATTAAATTTTGAATTCAGTGTTGATAGCTATATATGAAATAGAAATTCACTAGGCATATTCATTTCTTCTTTATCATATAGGAGTCAATCAGAAATCCATAAATGACTGTGCAATTGGTACCAACTATGCTGTTGCACATTATACAACAGCATGTACAACCTGGAACTGTTGGTTGCATTACCATGTAGATGTATTTGCTATTTACCATGCTGTTCACATTTTTTATAGCTTAGCTGAGTAGCCTTATTATAGTTCCCTTATAATTATAGTAACTTTAGTGGAGGGGATCGACGATGAGACATTTGCAATAAGTGCCCTTCTGTAATCACAACACTAAACTACCAGTTTACATGACACAGGTCTCTAGAAGGCACCAATCCAAGTACTAATATATATAAAGTAGTCAAACACAGCAGCTCTATTAATGCAGTCAGGTTATAGTAAAATTATCTAATAGAATACTTTCAAGGTATACGTACAGTACTGACATAAAATAACAGTATTGTAGCCTGTCCTCCCCTAAAAGTTACCTTCATCTACCTCTGAATTTTGACATTGTGATGCATTCTCAAAAAACCATGTCGCATTGTAAGCCAAGCATAACAACTGCCATCAATACATCTCCAACTAAGCTGATCTTTAACATTAGGCTGCCTTTTTAAATGTCCCACCCAGGTTGGAGTTTACTTGTAAGAAGGCCCCCAACATAGGATTGAAGACATTCTTCATATAGCTTCATTTTATTAATGGTCCTAGCTGGCTCATTCATAGACATCTTTTTCAGATCATGATAGACAACATTACTATTTTATGGATGATACAGATCATTACACTAACAGGACACAAATCAGATGATGTAGTACACATAGGATCAATGCAAAGTAGCTAATGGCATTTGCAATAAATTTACCCAATTGAACAAAGTCGAACAATGTATACACACAGGATCATTGAATCAATGTAGCTTTGCAAGCACCACGGACTCTAACTGGGTATGGGGGTTCCATACCTGACAAGCATACTCCAGAATTGGTAACATGAAAGCAAGGAATGATCTAGATTTAGAATCCCTGGAACAGCCATGCATAATAGGACGAAGAAGATTAAGAATCTTGTAGCCTTCATGGTATATGTAGTAGAAGTAGTTGTCATTCCCAATAGTAGAAGTTGAACAGTAGTCATTCCAAGACAGTTTAGAATTGTATGGACTCCCAAGTAGTGTTGAGCAATATACTGGCTGGCTGGGTAGTTATACCGCAATATGTTGTTTGGTACTGTCAAATTTTTGTGTACCATAGTACTGTGAAGTAAAGACAATGTACGTAAGATATCCCTCATTTATAATGTTTTTTCAACCCGTTCTCTGCAAAAGTAATAAGACTTATGTACAGGGGAAGATCCAGAGGGGGTCAAAGGGGTCACGTGACCCTTTTCCTGAATGAAGACGTATTGGTATAAAAACACTAAAATATACTATTACTTGAGTTAGTGTTATTTCAGTATTTGAAAACCTATACCTTCTGGGGTTGCATCCACCACACACCCCACTCCATATAATTATATAGTACTTGTATACTTGAGTAAACACTTAAGCTAGGGTAACCAAAAGTAGTGCTGGACAATAGTAAAAACTTCCTTTCTGATACGATATGACAAAAATATTGCGATATAAACAATATCACGATATTTCTTGTACACATGTTTTCAGCTATGTACACCACCTCTCCCAAACTTATACTTGTGTTTAAATAAACAGCAACACCCAGTTAAATATTTTTAATTGGCATATGAACAAATACAAGATATTTTAATTAAAATCTACAGCTGGTCAAAATGCAGCACATATGTATCCATATAGGAAAATTTCATTTTACTGTCCTTGTACTACTAATTGATGTGTTGCATAATTACAAACTCGATGGTGTTTTAATATCACGATATGATTAAATTTCGATATACTGCCTAGCACTAACCTAAAGCAAAAAGTGTACCAATGACTTACTATATATCTTTGTAAGTTAAAGCGTTGCTCATATTCCGATGATTTAGTTATACCACAATATTGCAACAAGAATACCATACCGTATATGAAATACCAATACCGCTCAACACTACTCCCAAGTTGTTTGCTGATGATACACTACTGTATCAACAGTGAGGATTGTGAAAATTGTGGAGCGATTAAGACTCTGTTTCAAGTTGGTGTAATTGCTTGCAAATGAAATTAAAACCTCTAAAGTGTGAATTGCTATGTATCTCTAACCTCCTTACAAGACTAATGGATTCCAACTCATGCAACTGGTGTACTAGAATGGATCCCTTGGAATACCGGTGAATCCCTTGGAATACCGGTGACCAGGCAGAATGATGCCCATTCACCACTACTCTTTTTCTTCTAGTGAGAAAGGATTAAAACTTCGAGTAGTGAGAAAGGATCGAAGTCATTGTAATATTGAGCTACAGGTATCATAAGCTTGCAGTTTTAGCTTAATAATTACCTAATGAAACAGGTGTATTTTAGGGGGTGGGGAGCATGGGCAAATAACTGTCACCACAGAACTAAAGCACGAGGTTGCACTCACTGGCCTCACATGACACTAAAATTAATTAGCTAACTACTCTAATATTACAATCAACTGAGCACGTTTGCAATGCCAAAGATCGAAGAACACAATACTTATTCATACTTTCTATATAATGCTTTACAGCTGGTCATATTGTGGTGCATAATATGGGATTGTATAACTATTGCATATCAACACAATGGTGATACACAAAGAAATTCACATTTTTAGCCAATGCAACTCCTGTTTTTCATACAAATGAAGTGGTAGTACATTAAGTCATTCTTACATGGCTGCTCTTTACACCCACTCACCTATGCATCACATACTGATCCATATCATTAATTAGTAAAAAAATTGATGTAATGTACTTTTAGTGAAGCTTATACGTACGTAGTAACAATCAATAAACGACAGAATACATATGTAGAAAATAATATTGTTCAAATCATAGTCCATCAAAAGTGGGATGATCAAAGTAACAACTTGATGTTGATAATTTGGTGCATCCACTGCCGGTAGCTACATCTGGTACATGATACGTACATCCTTCATTTGCAGCATGGCTTGATACATCTTAATGAAAAGTTGTTTAGCAACCCGTTGATAAACAAGTTGATGTATTACCATCTAAAAATCAGGCACTATGTAAGTTAAATGCTAAACAAAAACACCCTGGGTGTAAAAAAAGTGCGAGGCCAATCAGAAGCAGCACTGCAAACAGGTGCGACCAAAAACTTTGATATCAGTTGAGGCCAAGAAGTTACTTATCAAAATTTTTTTAACTACTTGAATGACATACAATGGTTTACAGCATATTTTCACAAATATGATTGGCTTTGTCACTTGGCCACCTTTATTAATAATGATGGTGTGAAAAAGGTGGCCAAGTGACAAAGCCAATCATATTTGTGAAAATATGCTGTAAACCATTGTATGTCATTCAAGTAGTTAAAAAAATTTTGATAAGTAACTTCTTGGCCTCAACTGATATCAAAGTTTTTGGTCGCACCTGTTTGCAGTGCTGCTTCTGATTGGCCTCGCACTTTTTTTACACCCAGGGTGTTTTTGTTTAGCATATCACTACTTTTTTGGAAGCATAAACAGATGTTATTACTAGCAAGCAGCAGAGGCGTAGCTAGGGGTGGGCATGGTGGGGCATTTGCCCGAACGTCACTGATCTGTGCCCCACCATCAAGATTTAAAAATATATAATGTAGCTATTGTAAAATCAACGTTACTTCTTTTAACATGCACTGAGAGGAGTGGTATCGGCAGTGTTTTTCCACTGGTGACAAGTCGTGTGACAAAAGTAAGGTCACGTGATCCATTAGTTTAATGACATTAAAATGGAGTCGCAAATATGGTGGACTGCAATGATGTGCCATAGTGGATCACCATTGTCGCCCCACCTGATTCATGTTTTGTGAGCAGGTACCGTAGGTATTTTATGATACAAGACATGCAATTGAATGGTTTGTACATGCCGAAGTACCTGACCAGGTGAGCCCAATGACTGTCCACTGATTTACAAGGGTCATATAGAAGAATTACTGATGAATCCTCCAGCCTTCGACATGCATGCAGACTGGAGCTTTGAGACAGCTGGATATCAAGGTCAATTATGCATGTATAAACGTGTCCCAACACCCAGGTTATAAAATTAAGGACTTGTGTGAAAAACAGGGTGCCTCCTTACTGTTGGCCTTGTGTATACATGCCATCCTATGTAAGTTAAATCACTGTTAATCAACTGCTATTCAATGTATTGTAATACTAATTAATGACATCACGGGTAAGTCATGTGAACAAGACTCATCACTAAAGAACACATATAGTGTTGTTCCAGTATGAGGAAATTTATTTAGAATAAGTATTATGCATAGAAAATTTAAAAAGTAAAGTATAAGTTTTGTATTAATTTGGCTTGTATTAATTTGGCTTGTAAATCTGTGTTGGTATTGTATTGTAATTTTGCTTAGTATTAATAATCATGCTTAAAGGTATTGTAATAGTAATCGACAAATACTTAAGTTTTAGTAAGTACAGGCAAGACACAATATAGCTATATAATTATATTACTAGTATGAAATTAAGCAGCCAATAACATACAGGGTAGCTATAGTAACTATTAGCAAGCAGCTGGTTTAGCAATGAGAAACCAGCTGCTTGCTGATTGTTGCTGTACATTTGTCTGGCTGTTCAGTGTTCATTCAAAGGAATGAAAGTAATTAATTCAAATTATGTGTCTTAAATGGCTTCCCTTATAGATGTCGTGGCTTAGATTATGAAGCCTCAGTAACAAATACCAAACAAATTATGTGAAATTCAAAAATCCATTGCCTCAAAGAACATGTAAGTTACTCTTAAAAGTATTGTTAAACAAAGTATTTTGTATCTAAAATTAATTTATGGGTAATTGTAGCAAATACCATAGTATTGAGTAATACTTATAGTATTTGTGTAATGTGGAAAATTGTATTAGTAAGTAAGGAAAACAACTATACTTTAGTATTAGTAAAAGTATACTGGAGCAACACTAAACACATAACAACGCATACAAATTTAATTTTTTTTGTTAAACCGGCTTTATACTTCAGTACTTTATAAGTAGTATAAAGCTGACATTCTTACTGTAACACTATAGGTCAGTCTTCTTTTTTATCGCGAATGACTCCTTGTGCTTTAAAAATATATTTTATAGTATATCACACGTTTACACCTTGCCTTATTAAAGCTACAAACTGGGTGTCAACAATGATGATTGCAAATACTTAAATGTGCAAGTCTGTACATAACGAGACTGGTTTTCATAATTAGGCACCTGTCATGAAAAGATCAATATATTCTAATAGAACAGTCACTATACTGAATACACTCTAATAAAACAGTCTATACTTTAAAAGCTCAATGGCCTTAGCGTAAATAATGGTAAAGGCATAATAAGCTGGTCCCTAAATACAATAATTTTATTCATGGCCCCGCTACAAGCTACAATTTTTCATCTTCCTATGCCCATTCATATTCATACTTGGATGGTTGGACCTCAAATCAAACTGTAATCTTCAGATCACATGAAATCGCAATTTAAAATGACTTCCAAATCTGGTATAGCATTTTCTGAAGTGTAGAACCCTGATATTTTTTGTGGTCTATAGAAAAAATTGCAAGGAACCCTAGCACTCAAAAGCAATTTCAAGAAAACAGGTGCACATATAATTGACTCTTTTCAATTATCCGAAGGAAATTAATGCAAGCAAAAAATTTGCAAGCTGCCCAAAAAATTTGCCAAAATGCATTATTGATAAAAAGCACAAATGATTTTAGTATAGAAATCTTCCTGCATCCTACTGTGCTCATTTGGTACTTGACTTGTTATATTATTTTAAATTTGGTAAAAAAACACAACTTTATTGGAGTTTTGTTATTTTGAAGAAGTTTAGGTAAAAATATTTTTGAAGTTTTTAAAAGGTTGTTAAGAACGTCACTACTGAGCGCAGGACTGGGTGGCATTGCTCCTTCACACGCGGACTTGATCATGAACTATGCAGGGTCCAGCAATCAGTGAAGCACCACATGGCCTACATACAGAATTTGTCACTGGAGTGGCATGGCTGAGGTAACTGCCTTGGGAAACCGAGCAGGTGGCTGCTGGCAAGGGTTCGAATTTCAGAGGATTCGTTCGCTGGGGCTTGAATCCCTGGTTAGGAACGGCCAGCCTCCTGACTCTTAATTTCTAACAGGGTTACTCACCACTCTGGTGCTTGCTCAAGTCACTGAGAAAGCGAACACCAAGCCCGCATGAGTAACATTTTAACCACTACAAGTTAAAATGTTTACATAACCTGGCTACCTGGAACAACACGTGGCACTTACTCCTAAGCACCTCCAAATGTTCACATCTCCACTATCAATTTAGTAACTCCTCACACTCTACCAACAACTATAATCTTGATGGAAATCCTGTGGCTACTAAAGACAATATAAAGGACCTAGGGGTTATTTTCTCTACTGACCTACACTGGGACTCCCATTACACCAACATTACATCTAAAGCTTACAAGGTGCTTTATCTTATGACGTACTTTTACTCTGCCATCAATTGATGCTAGAAAGCGTCTATCTTAAATTGGTCAGGTCACAACTTCTCTACCATTCACCTCTCTGAAGACCCCATCTAATTAAAGACATAACGCTACTTGAGTGAATCCAGTGACGGGCTATCAAATTTATCATTAATATTTATATTTTAGAATACAAGTCAAAATTCAAATTCTCCCATTGTTGCAATTTTTAAACTGAATGATATCTTATTCCTAGTCAAGTTTCCCACATCAGCTTTTAATATCTAACATTTAACACTTCTACTACACGGTCAGGCTCCAGTCACAAACTTCTATATAAATTCTCTCCATCCTCACATTATCACCACTTTTACTTCCTCAGAATAGTCAGATTATAGAACAAGTTGATATGAATCTATCTCTAGGTTCAATCAGTTCACAGAAAATTTCGACAGCAACTGACAACATTCACTCTTTACATGTATGTGCTTTGTCCTTCAGTGTAACTCACGTTCTGCTACCCCACATATCCCACTATGACTGTAACTAGCTATTGTAATTAAGTAGGTCTCAAGTGGAGCTTGCTGGCGGCCTTTAGCAACACATGAACTTCAGTGTTATCTTCTTAAACCTGTAACAATTATTATGTACGATATTGCTATAAAACCAATATTATCATTTTATTATTACTAGCAGTGATGACATACAACCAAGTACAGTTATTACGAATCAATCACCAGCGAATCAGTTTTAGTCGAATACATGCATAGCTTATACAACTGAATCAGACTATAGGGCTAGTTAGTAATAAAGTATGCAGCTGCTACACAACTAGCTTACCACAAAGGTCGGTTAGCATGGCTCCTATAAAGGCCATTTCCAAAGCATCAGTCACTGCTACTTTTCCTGCGAGGCCATTAACCAACGCGGAAGCGCACTTCACACAAATTGAACCACAACGAACTGACGTAGTCTCGTGAACATAGACCGCTTTCCTCAGGGGTGGCGCTTATCGATAGGAGATTATAAGCGCCCCTTTACGAGGGGCGCTTATAATCTCTAATCGATAAGCGCCACCCCCGAGGAAAGCGGTCTGTGTTCACGAGACTAGAGCTGATGCACATGGTCACTTGGAATAGGTGAGAATTTTTAGCGATTTTACAAAGAGAGGGAGTTGAGCAAAACCCTATGAACGCCATATAAGGACCCGTTAAGGTTAGTAGAGTGCTGTTTTTTATTAATTACCTAAGACTCGCGAAAACTTTAAAAATCCTAATAGAACGCTCACCAAATACATTTTCAAAATCACCATAATGGTTTTCAATTTTGATGAAAAATCTTTGAGTAGGTAAATGAACAATTATTAAGACTTAAGTCAATCGTTTTCATACTTACTTACCTGCCTTACGTGTTGCCCTGTTTTACTCTAGACTAGCTATTTGTATCAAAAGCCATGCATGCATCTCCCATATTTCACTGCAGGAATTGTTGACAACAATCTAGCTGAATAGCAGTGGTATTTCCTGTTAATTTATGATTAGTCTAGGAGTTGGAGTTACTAAACACATAAATACATAGCTCAATGAGAGGTTAAAGCTTATAAGATTACCTTTGGTAATCGTGTACCATGTCACACAAACCTGTACATGCATGTGAGAACAAAATCCCACTACTGAGACTAGAGGAACATGCATAGCTACACCCATGTGACAGTGAAATCACCAGTTCAACTGTGAATAGGTCCACTTCAACAAGTGAGCACACTAGAAATGTGTTGCAGTGATTAAACCGTCATAGTCAGGGGTTAAGAATTGTACAGCCGACAAGTTAAAAGTATGGAGCCTGGAGCAAAGAATACTTATGTTACACTACACCATTTTAATCCCTGTTTGATTTCTATCGTTTGTATAAGCCTCTCATGATGTTACCAATATAATTATATACATAATAGTCCACCAAATGGGCATGAAAAAACTTAAGAAACTAGATTAAATATAAAAATTTTCTATTTCAAAAAAGGGAATAGGGATTGAAAATGCTACTAGAAATTGGCTTGTTTTTTGGAATTGAAAATATTAGCTAATATATAAATATATAATATAAAGTCTCAAATCAGAAATATTCTTTTCCTTTTCATTCCAATCGTACATAGGAATTATTCGTTACATGAATATAGTCTAGTATACTAATGATATGAACTCTTAATAGTGCCCACTTAGTTATATACTGCAACATGATCCAAGCATAGATAGCTATACTGTCTATGATCCAAGTAACAGGTAGCTATACTATGATAATATTGTTGATGTCAATGATGTTGTCCATGTCTATGCCATATATGTCCTGTCTATCTGTATTGTCTATCCTGTCTCACTAAGCCTGAGCCTACTGTGCTTTACTGAAAATTTAGCTACCTATTATTCTTTCCAGACTGATTTCTCAAAAAATTCACCTATATTATTATTCACAAATATTGGTTAAAGTTCATTCTTTTATTTTCATACCTTTTATAACTTTTACGTGGTACATGCATGCTGGATAACTGTAACTATATGCCAAAAACAAGGGATAACTGGGAGAGAACATCACAAAGCATAGTATAATCATTAGCATATGTCATATTCCCTTTCATTTGTACCACTGCTTACGCTATTAAAAAACTAGCTAGCCAAGCATGCGATTACTCTAAGGTTATTAATTTGGGAATTTGTAGAAATTTTCGGCCTAATGTAGCTATTCTCAGTGCGGAGGACTCACGGACTAGTCTCGTGGACCAGCCCTTTTCCCCGTCCGAATATATAAGAAACAAGTTGATGTTCTACCATCTAAAAACCAGAGCTTTATACTCCAGTACTTTAGTGATAAAACTTTTTAAAAGTAGTACAAAGTTGTTTTAAGTCGAAATTCTTACTGTAACACTATAGGCTAGTCTTGTATTATAAGCTCCGCAACCCGCACGGCACGCCCACTTTCAAAACTGAAGCACTCTGTCTTGTTAGTAATGTACAGCTGTTCAAACGGCTTTTACTATGGAATGAACAGCTAACACTGCATTACCTTGTTCTTATTTGGCAGTTACTCACGACGCGCTTCGTTACTAAGGCCCCGCCCATCAGTAATATCGATAGCAAATGTCATAGAAAAGCAGTAGGACTAATTTAATTGGTTATTCAGGCTTCATTTCACGTGAGTAGTTTTTAATAGCCTGGGGGGCGGACACACACACACACGCATACCGACGTTTTCACGAAAACGATTTCAAGAAACCAGGCGCGAGGCCGGCGCGCGCCTGGTTTAAAAAAGGGGCTGGTTCACGAGACTACTCACGGACTGGACTCGCGGGAATCTTTTAAAATCCTGCATACACATCCTTAAATCTTAAGGTTACGGGATACCCACGAATTACTTTCATGGGCGCTAATTTTCATTGTCTTTAAAAGCAGCATTCTTGTGGTTTGTATCAAGTGGTCTCGTCACCGCCTTCAAAGTACTGTGTAAAGAGTCTACAGACGCCGTTGATAGGCCATCCAACCAGGCTAAGTGACGGCAGTGGCTTCCGTTTCTACCAAAACTCGCCGCCAAATGCAGCGATAATGACCAGGGTAAGTGCCATTTTGAGGGTTTCGCCTTAATTAAAGATATATTTTCGAGGGCGTATCGAAGAGTTTTTAGGCATACAACGCCGACGAGAGATTTTGTAAGTGTCTAAAGTTAAAAATTGGCATTTTAGGAGCGCTTTAGTGAGATATTTGTTGGCTAAACTACTTATAAAGCCGGTTGAGAGCTAAGAACTCTTCGATAGGCCCTCGAAAATATATCTCTAATTAAGGTTAAACCCTAAAAATGGTACTTACCTTGCTCGTTATCGCAGCATTTGGCGGCAAGTTTTTGTGTGTAGAAACGGAAACCTTGCCGTCACTTAGCCCTGTTGGAGCATAGGAGGCTTGATTAATGGCCTATCAACAGTGTCTGTAGACTTTTTATACAGTACTTTGAAGGTGGTAACCAGACCACTCGATACAGAACACAATAAGGCTGCTTTTCAAGACAATAAAAGTTAGCGCCCATAAAATTAATTCATGGGTATCCCGTAACCTTAAGGAAATCTCTATTGTCCATCAGCAAACACGGCACTTCACTTTCGTAAGGTGCTTATTAATTAGAAATTATCTTTAAGCGCCTATATATTAGGTTACTGTAGATAGGTTAATTAAAACAAGGAACCAGCCAACTGCAATCAGGTTATTAGCTTATTTAATCACTCATCCAGGCTAGGCTTAGATAGCATAGATAGTAGAGGGTGTGTCCCTATACTATGCCTTGGATGAGCGATTTATACTCTAGTTAATAACCTCACTGTAGTTGATACTGGCTTGCTGGTTCTTTGTTTTAATTAACCTAACTATAGTCATCTAATATATAGGCACTTAAAGAAATGCCGTGTTTGCTGATGGACAATAGAGATTTCCTTAAGAGTATCGGTTAATTATTGATTTAAGTGAGTTTGTATGTGTATGCAGGATTTCAAAAGATGCCCAGTCCATAAAATACATTAGGCCGAAATTTTCATAACTTTCCAAGAGGAAGATTAAGCTATGGAGTTGAAAATTCACTAAAATGATCAGTGAAGAATAATGCCTACGTAAGGATATGCCATGGTTTGATGTTGCTACAGTAGCTCAAATGAATGCTCTATTAGGGAGTATCATAGTTGTAAAATACAATTCATGTATGTTGTGATGTACGAGTTCAGCCCCGCACAATTACATCATGAAATAAAATATATCATATTTATTTCAGGGGACCAATTGTACAATAATACTTTAATAGTTACGATAATCTTACTGAGAGGGAGAGGAAATGCTAATGAGTTGGCCAAGGGCTTTAGTATATTATAAGTTCAATTTCATGGCTTGGAATCAAATTCATTGAACTACATGTAGTCCTTACCAGCTATATAT
Organism: Spongia lamella; assembly: GCA_963930835.1. Classification (NCBI taxonomy): domain Eukaryota; kingdom Metazoa; phylum Porifera; class Demospongiae; order Dictyoceratida; family Spongiidae; genus Spongia; species Spongia lamella. The sequence goes on along the minus strand of OZ005752.1, from coordinate 5,639,818 downwards.
CCATGTATGCACAATCACAACACCTGGTAACTTCCATAATTAAGATTACCATGGAAATCAGCAGCCATTTAGTTGTTATGCATAATATATGGCATCCCTTAATATACCAGCTATGTAACCAGGTGATAATTATGAGTTTTATTGGCCAGGTAATACCAGGAATTTGTTCACCCAAACTGTAAATGCTTCAATTCAATGATTAATTTGCATGTAATGCACAACAATATACTATTTACAAAGAAGAATAGTCAATAAAATCAATAGTATGATACAAAAGGGATACATGTAGTAGTTAAGTCTGTTATGTTAAAAACAACTGTTTGAGTCCATTGTGTATTCAGTAGTCCAGTCATGTGAAAAGCAGTCGTCATTCAATTGCTGGTAGTAATAATTATATATAGTTACAGTGTTATGAAAGTGATGGTATTGTTAATGGTAGTGTAGTCTTTGTATTGAATGGACAAAGAAAGGGTAAAGTAATGCCAGCATTACTCTCTGGTAAGTGGAATCCAGGACTTCTCTTAGATGGATAAGGAAAAGTTGTAAGTCCAGGCATGTAGCAGTGCAAATAGGTATGTTCACCAGTCAATCTTGCTAAGGACATGTCAGGAAACGGATGGTAAAGGGTATGTAGAGGATTATTTTGAGGTCCTAGTGTTCCAACTTCCGATAATTTGGTATCCGAATTAGCACCCAGTAACCTCGCTTGCTCAGCCTGTTGCCGCTTACATTTGTACCTTCTGTTTTGAAACCAAATTTTTACTTGTGTCTCAGTCAAGTTTAGTACTTTCGCCAAGTATTCTCTCTCGTGAGCGGTCAAATACTTCTGAACAGCGAATCGCTTTTCTAGTTCGTATACTTGAGTGTGTGAAAACAATGCTCTGGGCTTTCTTCTTTTATGCCTCATAACCAGCGAGTTTCCTATTCCTACAAGAAATAAAGGCAAGGTAAATAATAATTTCAACCACTAGCGACTCATATACGTAGTTACTAGTTCGCATTATTAAAACAAACCTGCTTCCTTGCCATCGTTCTCTTTCAGTAAAGGCTCTTCAGTATCAGAGTTGGTGCCTGCCGATAATGGTGAATTTTGCTCTCCATCAGAATCTACCACAACACTCTCGTTCTCCTCGACGTTCTCCTGTCGTAGTATGTCTCGAATGAGAAATGAAGTTAAGTGTCTGTCCTGCTTCTCTGATGGATGTAACATGGCTACAAATCAACGTCAACGTCAGCGTATACGTTAGTCGAAAGTCAAGTTTGTGTTCGTACCCCAAAGTTATGAACACCGTTTATTTATATACCTACCGGACAGCAGTTAGTGGGCCGCACGCACGCGTAAGTATAAACCCGTCTGAGAATGTTAATTACGTAAGGAATTCGTACAACATCACAGGAGAGATGAAAGTATGTCAATATCACATATTATTTATGTACAGAAATCTTGTAAATTATTAATTTGACAATCCTACTGTAAACACAGCACGTTTTCGTAATTCTGGATCTGTTTCATCTGATGGATCAACTTCCTCAAGTTCATCAAGTGACTTTTCGCTGTCATCGGCAGCTGCATGCAAGTCAAGTGTGGATGCATATTTTTCTTGGTTTATTTGCAGTGTTTTTTGAAGACTTTTATCATAGAGGGCTCTTTTAATCATCCCATCCCTAAAAATCAATAAAAAATGATTAAATTTAAGACATGCATAAAATTAACAAAGTATAAATGTCATCAATATAATGCATATCTATATCGTATCTTTGTAATCTTTGTAATTATTAAGAAATGAGATAGTACCAGTCTGAATTATACATCTTACCTTGTACATTACACCACAAAAATTATTGATACTAAAGGTTAGTGAAGACAGTTATTATTGCATGCTTAATGTAAACACAACACTTTAATCCAGTTAATCACACCTTATAGTTTAACGGATTCATAGGCTGCTAATGTGATCATTGATAGCAGCCACCATGCCAAAGGCATCCTAAATATGAGACAAAGTACAGTGTGTTACTTATGGCCAGGATACAGCAGCTATAAGGTACTTCTGGTAAACCTTTAGCTACCAGCAGCAGTACACACATCATTGATTTCATCAGCCCATAAATAAGTAATCAAGGGTACTTAAAAAGATCCCATCAGACTCAACATGTTAAAAAACAGAGCAACCAAGTGTGCTGAGTGAGCATACAACAGTTGGCAAATCTAAAACTTTCTCACCACATATGCATGAAGTCACAAAAAATGTAATTTTAGCCTTGCACTATTTACTCAAGATTACCATTCCAAGTCAACTAAACCGCCTTCTTTACATATTGCTGTTTTGATTCTGTTAGCAAATTCAATTGCAGTTTCATTTTCCTAACAACACATTAATACAGTATGCAGTTACGTAGATTAAATAAAACGTACTTTGATAGATGTCGGTTCAAGATATTTAATGTCGCAGACAACTGCCCAGCTGGTCATCACCATAAACAAATAGGTCAACAGATTCTGCTTAGATGAATTCCAAAATGGATCTGAGTAAGCTCTATCATACTATACATAAAAATATTCATGGTACATGTTCAAAGTAGGTTAAGTATCAAATACAGTGTTACTTTATAGCATTACATCAAAAATAGATTATGTTACAAATTCTCATGGCCACTACTAAGTGATATCCAATAAACTAGTCTGAGTAGCCTTGACCACATTAAAAAGAGAACAATGAGATGTTACGAGAAACAACACTGTATTATTAACATTTAGTAAAATCAGGTTACCTTGATAACTGCTGGATAAATTACGGAACCCAATTCAAAACAGCCTTTCTTAAACATGAACACGCTTGTGTTGTTGATGCAAGTACCTTTAGGACATAATACATGAAAGGAATAAGATAATACATCATGATCCGAATATACCAATGTATAAAAATACATTTCTGTAAGATATGAATAAAATATGAATAAAATATTTAGACAAATAACTTTAATTCATGATTATCCACTTAAACTGTAGCCTTATAAGAAGGGAAGCCATGTAGAATAAAGTCTCCGCACATGTCTGCACTTTGGGTGTGAAAAAGTTTATAAAAAGTGAACCCACCTTCTGGAAAGATAAGGATCGGATTGTTAGTGCCTTCTTGTATATGATCCTTTAACCTAATAGACACCAAACAATCCAGTTTAAACTAGTATGTTAAATCATATCTATTATATTAATTATTGTCTATGATGGCATATGATGGCTTATATACAAATTGTAATTGTAATTGTAATACATACACTGTACAAGTGAAGATAAAATAGTTTTATTTGTAAACTAATAATTACACTAATAGATGCATCAGACATTCATGTAAAATTACTACATATTACAAAATACATGGGCTTGTTTCCTGCTATGTTTCAATAAAGTACAACCACTTGATGCACTGAACAGCAGCACATTTCCAAACATGTGCGCAAGAATCCTTTGGGCTAAAATTTTGGCAGCCTTCAAAGTTTGAACATGAAAAAATATGTCTGACACATGTGTATGCATTACTTAATATATATGGATCATCTGTGTGATATTAAAACCTTACAAAACTTAATTAAAATAGTTATGTTGTCAATCTTTTTTATATATCCTCTTGTCACTCATTGCATAACCACATGTGATGATTAATATAAACTTTGCCTCAGGGCATGAGTGACCATCAAGAGATAGGGCGGATAAAACACAAACCACAATGTAAACCAATAAGCTGGCCAGTGAACATACCATAGCAAAAACACTATCACCTCCTCAGAGACGCCTTAAAGATACACAGTTACCTTTTACTGACCATCAGTCTTTGATCTGACTCAGATCGTTCAAACCAAATATGCTTTTGTGCTAGATCACAAGCCTTCTGAAGCATACCAAAAAAACCTCCATGCCTCTGGCCCACCTAAGCAAATTGCAAACTAATAATGAGAGGTTATATAATTTAACTATCAGCATCATAAAACAACAACAACAGTCACATTAAAAACAACATACTTACAAGTGTAAAACAGTTGTTGCAGGCAAGCATGGCTATGTCCATTGGAGATGTGTGATTAGCAACACATATCCCTCCACATTTTGGTTTATATTCTCTAAATGAAATGCATAGAAGTAACATTAAGGTTCCATGAATGTGCCAACCACAGTTATAATGTACATACTGTATTAACCACTAAATGCTAAGATAAGCTAACACCTTCAAACTAATACACTTCAATATATCTTATTACAGGTTAATAATAGCCCATGGGCACTTCTGTCTCATTGCTTTCTTACAAGGGCTTTGTTAAAATTCCAAGTACTTAATAGAGCAAAGTTAAGTAGGATTCCTAGACAACAGTTAACCAAAAACCTGACTCAACCATTTACATGCTTGTTGCTTGTATCGCTAGGGCACACACCTGTGCCTAAAATAATGAATAATACAAATACATTGTCAAGTGCAATTGAACCCAAACTGTATGGTTTTCGTCAAAGCAAAATGGTATACCGAAAACATGCAGTCATATCACACTTTGCATTAATGCAACAATAATTACATAAATTTAACCAAAAAACCAAAAGAACAGGTCTCATGTTGGCAGAGACTTCATTGTTCATCTATTGTTAATACCTTACAAGTATAGGTCATCTTAATCTATATAATTGGTTCCTATTGTACCCTACAAGAAAAACCTGGTTGCATATAACTACAAAAGCCACCACTTTAAATAGATCAAAAAGTTTTCATTGTACATACAATACTATGAAAGCAAAATAGACCAAAACATCAATTCATACTGATAAATTAAAGTATAGGAGGCTAAGCAGGGTGCTTTTCAATTTAATTTTTTAAAAAGTTGTTAATTAGTGTTTTATTGACCATTAGGTATAATATATAGACACACCAAATGGATGAATTCAACATAAAAATTAGCCAAAACACTAAACAAAAAGAATTTACAATTATTACAGCATGCCTGGCAAGCTTGTTACATAACAAAGTTGAATGATTTAACTACCAAACCTACAAGTGCATAGAAGCCAAAGTTGTTTAAGTGTGCATAAGGTTGAACAAGTGCTGAATAGGGATAATTAGATATCAATTGAGAAGTCCAAAATGGCTGAAACCACACATCACTTATAACTGTTAGATGAGCTTTATATGGAATAGATGTAACACCACTTTCAAGACATGGGTACAATAATACCATAAAACAAGTCACCAATGATACAAGTCGTTAGTTTTGTGTGTCAACTTGTGTAATATATTAGCTGATTCCTTCATACATTATACACATAATGTAATAGGTTAGTACAATATTATAGACATTACAATGTAATAGGAGTAACAAATATACTGACCACACCATAAATTGATGAGCACACAGACAGGGTGCTAATATTAGTTTGAACACATACATACTGACCCTACATGCACAATTATCCAATTAGCAGTAATAGAATTAGCCTGGTAGCAATATTGTTTTCATTCTAAATACTCCACTGCCACTCCCTGGCTAAGTGGTCACTTATCACATTGTCAAAACAGTTGACAAAATAAACGAACACTATTAAACCATTAAGAGCTAACAACTACGGTGGGCTGTGTGGTTGAAGAAGTCCATTAAATTAGTTAACCTGATGTTTGTGTGAAGGGCAATAGTTCACACACAGGTGTGTCCTTTAGTTTTGTTAGTGTGGTGTGTGGGCAGACAGTGCTTGACTATTTGTGGGAACAGTTTGGAGAGAAAGTTATTGTCAGACAGGTTTTTATGATCTAATAAACTCAGGGTATTTTAACACAATATAAATAGCCAGTTTATCATAACCAATTGTTATAGATAACAATATAAGGTACAGAGTAAGAAGGCACAACAGATATTTAGGACAAATTAATGCTTTGTCTGATGTTAAGCTCAATGAAAGCGTAAACAGTGCTAACCAGCTGGTTGTACATAAGCACTATAATTACTACACTAATATTGGCTGCTTGTAGCAGAACAGAGTACCTACCACATGCACACCCAATGAGCCCAAATCTCTAGTCTCTGAACATTTAACCTATACTAAAAGACAGCAGAAATAGATTATTGTGTGGCAAGCAAATTCTATAACGTACAACATATTATAAAGCATCTGGTTGTCTACCTCATGCAATATTATATTTTATGATCTCATGACAACTTCATTATTTTAATTTCATACTCCTGTAGCTCTTTACTCTTTACAGTGTAAAATATAACCTAGAGTTGAGTTTCTGGAAATCACTTTGATACAAATAACCACATAGTCCATAAGCTTAACACTGTTTACACACTTAAGCTAATAGTTATGAGTATACCTATAATATAATTACGAAGGTATTTTAAAGAGATAAACTTTATTACAGTGTGGAGTGTGAGAATATAAGCTATATTATTAAATTTTTCAATTTAACACATTAACATCATGACCACTTATACTTACAACCAGGAAACCTTTATATTGTGTATCTACAATATTTAGAACATATGCCAGAATTTAAACATACAGATGTTGTAATTGACAATAAGAATGTCACCATTTGGTATTATCAGAACCCTAATATCGATGTCATTTTTAAACACACATGTTTGTCTGTATACATTATAAACTGCATGAACTGCAGTCATTTCAACTACAAACTTTGTGACAACTCTGTAATCATGTGTACAATATACAGTTATATTATTCATTGACAGTGCAGTCACTATTTTTAGCTTAAGGGTGGGTACCCCACTTCTGTCTCCCACTCTACCAAAGGTACCACAGTGATTAAGGTAGTTAAGTGCCCTTACTTATTTACAAAATGTGAGAACAAGGCAAGGATGTTATTACTTGCTTACACTACATAATGATAACGAAATAGCACAGTTAACCCTCCTTAAAACAACCGTCTTTAAATTCTTCTTGTTACCATTGACTTCTATTGATATTGTTACCATGTATTATTATGATGAATGAGAATGTATAACCTCAGAGGGACCTAGCACAATAAAAGAATACTCTTAAGCTTTACACACTTCAAGGCTATTCATCCCAAGTGTTTGTTTGAGATCAATGGCTTCCCAGGCTAACGTTTCACAGGCCTATTAGTTAGTACCATTGGTTTGCGATAATCCTATTATTCACAATAACACAATGCCAGCAAGGTTGGCTGCCACATGTTGTAACTGTTGCTAGGAATTAGAAGACAAGAAATGGCTTCTGAAAGTACCACTTACGAAAATTTCTAAATTTCACAGTTCTTGGCATCAACTAAGAATGTAATCAATACAAGGTGTAGTGTTATTAGCGTTACTGCTGCTTACACTTCAAAGGTACATAACAGAAACAGCATGCATAGTTTATGTTAGGAATTCTTGTTAAGACAAAATTTCACTGTGAAAACTTGCAAATCGTCCTGTATAAAAATTATTAAGATACCATTAAGATGTCAATTCAATCGCCACCACGCCTATAGCATATATCACAACTATTCAAATAGTTTATAACCATACAACAAAAAGATAACCTACTCCTTTTCAAACTTCACCACAGCTGTTAGGGAAGATGCCAAGATCTTTGAACACACAATAGTACAATAAACCTCAGCCTTTTTCCTGCCACTAAAGAAACACACAAATTTTGGACATATTATGAACAAGAAACAAACCTAAATTGGGGTAATATTCCCAGTACAGCCATTGTCCCAGCTAACCACAGAAGACCAGTGACTCCTATGGGTATACTGTAACACAAAAGATGCTATAATAGATGTTACAATAATAAGTTAAATCAATTACCGAATAAAGAGAAATATTGAATAACGAACCACAATGGAAAGGCAGAATAAAATCCAGAGCTTTAGCCTATAAACGAATCAATAACAATGTCATGTACATTCATCATCTAAGGATATTAAACTGCTACAACAATATACTACAAAAGCTCTGTACATCTGTCAATGCCCTAAGGGGTATACTAGTTCACACTGTAACCTGAATAATAGTAGCACTAACAGACTGTATAAAATTCCTAAATGACCACAACTGATGTTTCAAGTTTGACAAGTTATGCTAAAAGCAATAAACCAATAACTATCACTGAAAGTTAAGTGAGGCAAAATAAAAAAATAAATGCTACAAAGTATTCTGTTGACAATACAAGAAAAGTGGTTTACTTCCTAAAGCTAACTTCAGAAGCAGTTATAGACAGAACGTATCAATACCTTAACAAGATGCTGAATAGAACAATTAATGATTGAATAGTGGTTAAATACATTCTATATTACCTGTGTGGGTACAATTCTAAGACTTACTTTGTGAAAAAACAATCTCCTTTTAAAACAAGGCAAATAAAGCAGAAGTAAACAGCACAAGTATTTAACAACCAATTAACAGGTTCATGCACTGATGATGATGGCTAAGGTACACTTGCACATCTTACAAGCATCATGTCTTAACTATTAAATACAGGATAACAAGACCCACAAAGAAATTTATTGCAAGTTTTCAAAAGCAAACAGATTATGTTAGGAAATTGATAAATATAAGGTAACAAGATTTACAGGAAGATTCTCCAGGTGTTAGCTAGCTAGCTACCTAGTTATGTAAAAATAGATCTCTTAGCTCCATTTTGGATTTGCTTACCCCATTTTTTCTTGGCCTGTCCTAGTTCTTGCTAGAAAATTCCATTCCGTTACCTCTACAAAACGACACATACACACAAAGCATTTATGTGGTGATAATTTTCATGCATGTTTATCAAGTGCGGTGATGTCATTGGTACACTTACTATAATGAGGATAGGATTTGTATCTTATGGCTATATATATATAGAAGATGTACATTAACAGTTAACATCACTAAAAACTAGCTAAGTGCTAACATAGCATGGTTGGCCATGGCCATGACAGGCTTCTATGTTGAAAGCAAATTGTCAATTGCAAAGTTCAGTAGTCATGTCCTTAAATGTTACTTCCTTTATGAATGCATATGCACAGAATGTAGCTATGTGTTAAAATTCACAAAAGTGTACACATCCACTTACAAGTGATAACACTTTACATCATTATGACAAACCACTTAATATAGTATTGTTGCATACTGCTTAATGGCTTTGAAGTTTAAGTATTCATAGCAAACAATAAATAAGATCACATGGTAAACATTCGTCTTAATGACAGCCACTGTCTTTGATGTGATTAAGCAAATCAAATAAGTAGGAGGATTTTGTAAACAAAAGTAATACAATTTTTAACATCTGTGTGCCCACTGTTAATAAAGAATGCTAAAATTAAGTAACCAAAGCGATAAATGAATTTCAACAAATACTCTACAAAATCTATGAATACATTTATCTAATAGTGATTACAGACAGTGAACATGTGCACTATGAAAACCAACAAACCGCTGCAAAGCTGGCAGGAGGAGCAAATGTAAATGAAGCCAACATACTTTTGCTGATACCACTTCCCTCGTAACATGAACTCATCTTGTAGCATGCACACAAACTATGATAAAATTCTTATCACTTCAAAGAATAACAGCAGGGGTTAAGCAAAATACACATACAAGTTATATTTATATGAATGACCCTCCAGCATCAACATCCTATTGATGACTAGGCCTTATATATATTGCGATGATGGCTAAACAATACCAGGCCATTTTGCACATGACAATGTTGTATAACAGACAGATGGGCAATACTTAAAGTACAAGTATTAAGGTTAACTCCTGAAGCTACTCATGATTTGTACTCCTATAGCCACATGAAGTTGCTTCCTTTAAAATTTGTCTTACACCCATATATGTATATACATGCACATAGCACCTGACGATATACTGTATAGTCATTTAGGAAATATACACATCACTTGAATCACATGCACATTGTTATATATGCAATAAGACATTGAAATACTTTCTAGTTCATATCCCTTACTTAACAAAGTTTATCACCACAATAAAATTTTCTTGTCACTTCATAAACCATGCTTATTAAAGTGATATAGCAATTAGAAACAATAAATACTTGGCCCACAAATTATGCCCCAAAATTATGGTTACTAGGACAATATGAACCTTTAAAGGTTACCATGACAACACAGGACTGATAAAGTTATGATGACAGTAGGTACCTATAAAGGTTACTATGACAAATAAACCCACAAAGATGGGGAGTGGTCCTATCACAGATAAGCTTCGTAAAATTTTAATGTACTAAAGATGAATCACTATGGATAAAACAACTTGACAGGTGTCCAATTACCAATCACATATGACCCTACCACAGTAGGATTTTATGTGCCTAGACTAGAGCAAGAACAACACCCTTGCTTAAGATAACATTACATCATGTCTTTGATGAAACATATGATAACTCATGTCTAATATAACCAGCATCAAAAAATTACTACAAAGTAATACTTATGGTGTAGCTAGTCATAATGAATGACTACACCTTCCTAAAAATTAAACTCTGATTTTAAGTACCAAAATATTTTTATTTAATTACATAGACTCTCCAATAGCACAATTTACAAGAAATTTTGTAAATTAGTTGTCAAATGATTTCAGTTAATAGCTATAAAGCATGTAAACATCTACGGCTATTTGTACATGTGAAGCTATGTAAAGTACACGAACATGGAGGGTTTTTGCAGAGCTAGTCACAATTATTTTAGCATACATTTCATCACTTGCAACATGAACATTAATTTATACACGTATATGAGTAGATCATCAAATACGTATGTAAGGTGAAGCACTCTATTGGCAGCCACCAGCACTGGTTTATTGGCTTCTTACATAAAGTGTTCTTGAATGAAATTTGCACCACCTGTGCTTGTAATTAAAATACTTCACAACTTGACTTGCAGGGGAATCTTTATAGCTGCTCACAGTATTGGTGTCAATGCGTGTACAGTCATGCATGCATGCTATTACTATCAATTAAACATCCACATGGAAACTCTAAAGTTCAGGATATAGACATACAGCATCTACCTTACACCCACTGTTTTTCATAGTACTAATATTTTGCAAAACTATTTTGTGATTGTAATTAGCTAGCTATGTGAGATTATTTTGAAATTTACAAATTAAGAAAAAATCAATAGAATCTGAGCATTCTATTTGCCAAATAAAAACTCCTAGTTTCACAGAACAAGCACATACGCAACAATATATAAGCTATTGATTATGCATAATATGCTTTGATGTTTTAGCGATAATTAGATAGCTATTTAGATTATGATAGATGACTCAAGCAGGTTATTAAACTATTTAGCTAGGCAGCATATGGTTTTCATTGGTTAAAACTCATTTTTAAATTTAGTTTGGCCAAGATATAGCTAATGATATGAATATAATCTTTACATGAAATGGATGCTAGCAAACTATGGTGTAAACTGGTTATTAACCTTCGGGGCACCAAGGGTTACGGTAGTTGTCTTGTGCGGATCTGTGCGAATCTGTCTGTTACCACTTTAACTGCTGCGTACCTCGTTTATAGGTTGAGAGCAAGGTGCCATTAGGCTTCTCTAGGCGAGTTTAACAAATGAAACGTGTGGATTTTGCCGCAAACGCTTTATTCAAAAGTTATGGCAACATTTGCTGTTCGTCTTGGCCTTCCTTGCTTCTTGATGAACTCTCGATGTACAAAAGTGATAGCGATAGCTTCTGTTCAACCACAGTAGTGTATAGATCTAGCGATACTCCACTGATTCAGACAAGAGGTCGACAACCAAGCAAAACCACAGCTACGAGATTTCGAAATCTTTAAGATTTCAAGTGAGATTTCAAGATTTCCAATAAGATCTCAATTTATCGTTAACTTGTCCAAATTTCAGCAATGATCTACAAGATTTCAGGCAACTGCACCGAGGGTTTCGCACAATAGTGCTTCATTGTTTGAATCACTCGGTTTCACATTGTTTTAGAAACCTTCGGAATGTTACATAATCACCTTGAGCTATGTCCTCGGTGGTTATGTAACATTTAATCCTTAGATTTCTAAACAACCTAGAGCCTTGGATTCAAATAGCTATACTTAGTTACTATATAGGGCTGAAAAATATACTAATGCTTATAACTATTCGCTCATTTTGGTGACATTGTTAAGGAATTGTTATAAAAATAAGGTTGTTAAGTGTACTTCCATTAACAGAATAATCCTTAAAATTAGAAATTGTTGCTATATACGTAGTCACACTAATTATTTGATTTTAAGGTCCACCGGGATAACACTCGTAAGTTATCTTAGCTATTAACCCTTTTCGTTGACTTTATCTTGGACTTGGGAAGATAGCCCTCTTATACTGGAATACGTTTACATGGCTAAGCAGCTATGTTTGGAAAATCAAAAATATTTGTCAAAGTGTTTAAAAGTACAGCAGGCAAATTACTAATTATGGCACGCATTATACTAATAAGCTGGAAGTAGAAGGCGTAACAATTTATCAACACCTTCTTTCGTGATTTTCTCACCTTGTTTCATAAATCAGATGCAACTACCTTTGTGTGAAAATCTGGAGCCATACTACTAGTAGCATAGTGGGTTTTATGGAAGGCCAGTAGATTTGAATATTTTTAAAATTCTCTATACAGATCACATTGTTAGGATTTTCATGGAGTTTAATGAAGGTATATACATAGTGCTATTTATAGTGTTACTAATGCATTTCTGTCAGTATTCTTACGTAAAGTGTATTGTAATTTGTAAGGCATGTTTTGGAGGTGTGTAAAATTTGGATGCCATGTTTTTCATGTCGATCTTTACTATTAAGTACCACCGTAATACATTCATCTCGCACTGACAAGAATGTATATAGCTAGCTACTTTGACATGTAGATCCATCATCACCCATCTTAGTATACATATGTAGTGTATGTGTATCAGTTCTTTCAATAAAATCACTACACTAAGTATGGTGGTACTTAAAACTATGGCTTCCAAAATAGTGCCCCTCATGCCTCACAAAGATTACTTGAAAAGCCAACTGAAATGCATTTACAGAATAAAAATGAATTTAGCCAGTAGAGAATTTTGAAGTTACAGTTTTACAAGTTCAAACAATATAAATTGATCTTGTCCTATTTCTCTTATCATACATACTTAAAGTACCCGATCATCCTACCAAAATATTTATCCTATAGACAATTCAAAATATAGTTAGTTCATTAGCTACATTCTAAGAAAATAAATAATAAAATGTAAAAAGTAAAATACCTTAATTTAAGCCAAGACTTAGGCTGTGTTAAAAAATGTGAAACCCATTAGATGCACAAGGTGATACTAGTTCATGGTAACGAATTTAAATTATACGTAATTATCAATATTGGTGGTATGGGTGTGTAACTGTTTACAAGCATCTCCTTAACTTGCAATGTGTTTTTGTGAAGGTCATTATGGCTGCTACTCCAACATTAAGCACAGGGTGTTTCTAATCAGTGGAATGAATTACGGACTGAAAAGATGGAATGAAATAACAGGGGGATTTTAGAGGTGGTGGGAATATGGGTAGTGGATAGGACTTGTATGATTGACCAGGTAGACAGGTTTCACTTTCTGGCTACTACATCAATTAGCTATGTATAATTTTATAGACCATTGGAGGCCAGGATGCCCATCAATAATATGTAAAATAATTAGTGTATTTAACTACATACTTGGCTACATTGAATTTTGGATACAAATCTACGGTCAGCGTGACAGTCATTTAGATTTCCACTTCTCATTATTAAGAAGTTACTTCTCATTATTAAGAAGTTGAAAGTTGTATTACTTTCTCAAAGTATGATAACATAATTATTGTTATGATTGTCTAGAGCATGATAGCTATCACTTACACATGCAATCAAACAAAAATTGTCATGTATAAACTTAATATGTATATGCATGCCACAATTGCTATATTAGCCATAATATTATCATATGTATAATCTCTATGATATCTAGCATAATAATTTATAGAGATATTATAATTCAACAATTCAGATGGTCATAGATAATCTAGTAAGTGTAAGGGTAAGGAGGAGCTTACACTACCATAATTTATCACACAAAAATGTTGTTGACAAATACCTATTAAGTAAGGTGAAGATTTTATGGCATCAGACTATGGTAGCTATTTGTGCTACTTACTTACATTATGTAGCTACTATAAGTAAAAAGCAATGCAATTTCTAGATGAATCCTTCCCCTATAGAATGGCTGCATGAACAGGATATTATCGGATACGTTCGCATCTTTTCAAATATGTTCAGATATTTTCTTAACCTCAGTGACTTCCGGATGGCAAAAATCAATGGGGATGAGTGGGTATGGTATGGTGGCGCAAGAATCTAGAAACGATTGTCAGATATTGTTACTACATCTGGAGATGTATCGAACATTTAACAAATATATAGTGATCCAATAACAGCGGTAAGAGCTGTTACCAAGCTAGTGAAGAGTTTGTACTGCTGTTGCCATACAAATTTGCCACCAGGAAGTATGCCTGCCTAAGGACAAACAACGTCACACGCAGCCGCTCTATTGTACTATACTAAAAAATCCAACAATTCTACAAAATCAATCATTGGATTACTACGTAGCTACTGTATTAAGTAGAATTCTCATAGTCATGTATATACCATGATAGCTTAATGGAGGTACAATGCAGTCAGCCCATAGGTGGCCAGTTCGGATTATAGCTACCATCATTCCCTTGAACCCTTCACTCCACTCCAATCTACATGTAGTCTACATTCCATTGAATAAAAATTCCAAGCCTCATAAAGGTTGCAATGAAAATAAAGGAAGAAGGTTGACTTCTGCATAAAAAATTAATGGAAGGAGTACTTTAATACACCTTTCAGCTCAGCCAGATATGTTCACTGAGAAACCATAACCCTCCCCTTCGACCTACTTGTCTCTTAGCTACATTATGTACATACACCACTAGCTCAAAACTGGCAAATCTAGCTAACAGTTATTCATAATTGTTCAGAGCTTTAGTCCAAATCTCACATAACCAGCATCCAGCATAGTCAATTTGAATATCTCGAATTGATATTTCTCAAAATGTGTGTAAGCTACATAAGGCAAGTTTTCCTAGGCCAGATCACATTTATTATTATTGAACAACGCTAAGCTGCTTCATAAAAACACTTGTTTATCCATACCACATGTAATACAAGAATTAAAGCATCCAGCTTTCACTCAGTACACTTTATACTATGTTAGTAAACCCTTTCTGTAAAAATAAACACCTGCTTTGACTCTGTAGAATAATAAATTATAGTTTTAGCAAACTATTTGTGCAAATCAGAAAAATATTATATACAGGTGATTTCTAACTGTGGGCTACTAGCTAGTAGTCCACAGTCCACAGCTGCAATCCCAAGACAGAAATATCATTCTGCAGATGATTCTGATGATTCTACTGATGATTATGTTCTATATGATTCTGCTGATGCTGCAAACTACTTTTATGCACACCTTTAGCTACTCTTCCATGTAACTTGGAATGCAGAAGTGGAGTACTTTTTTAATAACTGCACGCTCAAAGTTTTACAGGAAAATGGTTCAGATAATTAAGTGTACTATTTTATTACACTGCTAAACGTGCTCTTTGTATGGATGCAGGCTGCTTGGTAGCTTCAGTAGTATTGCCTAAGCCATACTAAACAAATTGAATACAAAATTAATTAGATTATTCGCAGTTTAAGACCTAATTGAAAAAAATGTGTATTTAAAATATTAGCATTACCATATAGCACAAAACATTGGCGGGAGAAAACTTTGGTGGATTTCGTGGTTGATATCCAATCTGCTGAAGTTTTATCCGCCAATGTTTTCTTTCACCACAATTTTGTACAAGCTCTAGCTATTGCAAAATAAAGTGGGCATTAATAAAAAGCGCTTCATGTATAGTACCCCATTACACTGCTAGCAAAACTAAAACACTACTATAAAAACAACCTTATGAAGTACTTGGTAAGTAGTTTCATGTTTTAAGATTTATTTTAAACAGTTACTTTTACATAATATTGAAGATAAATCGAAACGAATACGGAGTTTTACTGATAATACATAATACATTTTATGCTATACGGTATACATGCATTACTCTGCAAACTTTGCTTCACAGCGAGCATAATAAACACTTGCCTTGTTAATTGGTGATAATGACTCATAGGTGGCTACGATCCCATGAATTCCAAGACAGAAGTATACAGATGTACAGTCACAGCTTGACTTATTGATTCTTAATGTGCTAACAACTAAGGTGTTAACAGGATGTTGCATTACTACTTAACATAGTGTGCTCAGCATTGAAGTCAGACATCCTTTTCCCATTACACGGCATTTTATTATAAAATCTTGATTTCCAATCAACATTTTAATATGTACAACATCTCTGAGAGACAGTGCTAATTCATGTTTCAAATACAGTAGCAAGCTATAACATATTGATACACAAAATTTTGCATAGTTATTAGTTGCCAATTAAATACACTTATTAATTGCCAAATGATCCAACTACATTTCAAAGTAAAGCAATTGAAAGTTGCTACAGCTGAATAATAGGATTTTAAATTATGTTAACATGTAAGATTTTTGTTGAGACAGTCATTTTTTCCAATTAGCTACATGGGTAATTCATTCAGTGCAAACAACACACTATCATTTTGTATCTGTTTTTATGATTGTACGTATAAGACTAAAAGGTGAGTAGGGATTGATCTTTCAGTGCTAGCTACAAAAAGTAAGGAAACAAGAAAAAAGATTTTGGCATGAGAGAACATTATACTGTACTTAATGATAACCATATCTGGAGCTCTTCATTACAATGTGTAGCTACATCATCAACTCTAGTTTAGTCTCAGATTTGCTTCACAATGTTTATGCCATGTTCTTGTACAGGTCACATCAATATGACTACCCAGACTACACACTAGTTACCATAAAAATCATTTTAAATCCAAATTTAATTGCATAAACATGAGACATTAATGACCATCTACAGCCAGTTGGGCGATATGATGAGATTGAATAAGTCACGTTGTATCAAAACAATGTTACCACGTTACGATTAAAGAAAATAATTTTCAATATAGAATGATGCTTTGGTGTTTGAAGCATACATAATCATGTTCATTTGTTACCAATCAATATATGTGACCCGGTCTGACAAAACCAGTCTTATTGCCGCAAAATTTTTGAGCTAATATTCAGTCTTTCAAATTTAACAACTCTTTCTCTGAAGACAATATTTTAGCACAAACTTCACCATGTATGCAGAAAATCCTAAGCAATTCAATAAAACTCACAGAATTCAAATAGCACACACAGAACAAGAGATAGATACCATAATATGGATGGGTGTATTTTGCGGTGATAAGACTGGTTTTGTCAGACCGGGTCACATATGTTGATTTGTTCTTTATTAAGTAATAAATAATGTATTAGTGAATAACTGTATAGAGGTATATAGCTATATATTCACATTGAAGATTTCCAATGTACATGTACATGTGCATGCATATGTATACATTATTCATGAGGTGGCTTTGATATAATAAACATATATATCTTCCATAGGGAACGTTTGTACACTACATATATGATTTAGTCAGGCTAAGTATGTACAACTTATGTACTCTAATGAAACTGCAGTAATGCAACATTAAACATCCATATAGTGATACCCTGGTACAAAAACATTTTAATGTCAAAACAGCATACTTATATATGCTTGTTGATACCATTACAGCGGCACATGATATTACCTTAGGCCAAACTTTTACTGACATCAATAAATTTTGGCAATTTAGTAATTTTTAGGCCTTTGTATTTGATACAAGCTACTTACTTTTTAAGCAAAATAAAAATTAGATAGTACACAAAGTAACACAATGCAGCTAGCTATTTAGCCATCACAAGCAAATTTGTTAAAATCAGGTGATAGTAATAGCTACAGCTTAACACATATAACTCAACATTACTTGCAAAAACAGATCAAGAAGAAAGGAATGGATTTAAAACTGCCATTCAGACAAAGTTAGTGATCTATTAAGTTTATGACTTGTAAAAGTAATAGCTATAGCTATCCATAAGATTTTATCACCCACATCTCTAAGAATAGAACACATACAATCTATCTCCTAGCTTCCTTAAAAATTTTCATGTAAAAATGAGTTCGTAAAATCTAAATCAGCAAGGGTGTGATATATTTGCCTATTGATGACAGTTATCAGGTATTAAAACATTAAGTAAATACCATCATGTTCAAGTTACCAGGCATTCGCTCTCCTAGGAAGTTAATATTGAAATAAGCTCAATTTCATCAGTTTAGGGTGTGGTAGACGTATCTTAATCACATGGTGACAAAATAACCTTATAAGTTGCTACTTGCTTAAAGGTTAAATAAACCCCTCTTGAATCAACATTTAGATCACTGGATTATCACTTGTTATTGGTAGCTACATAAGGATATACATCGCCTACCTTCTGTAGTGAAACATTTTGTAACATCATCCTCTACGATCACCTAAAGACAAGATTAGTGCACATAAAAGTATATGCTTAGTCATTAATACACATAAAAGTAGTTAGCACTAAAGAACCATTCAATAACTACATGTCACAGAATTCAGTACATGAATCATTTAACCTTCACATCACATATACTATTATTACTATTCAGATTTTGAATGAGTATACGTATAACATAGAAAGTATCCATTGTATATCAGTAGTTCAGTTTACACACATTATGCCATGTTTACTATGTTAAGAATAGGCTATAGCTAACCACAGGTTAAGTTATTAATGTGACTTACATGTGCTTTATTATTATAACAGTGCACATGAATTGAATTACAATGTATATAAGTATCATTCTCATACGTAGTCAAAATTATTAGATAAACTATGCATACAATTTGCTCAGTATAATAAACACTATCCACACATTTACTACTAAATAATTTAGTCTAGTCAACTCTAGGAGCCCCTGGGAACTACATACAACACATCAGTCATTACAATGTAACAATAGAACCCATTTCACATGTCATGTGAATAAAATCTCATACATAAGTCATTGAATAAGTCATGCAACACAATTAAAATTTACCTAGAAATTAGTAAACAAACTGCATATCACATTAGCCCACTATATGTCAACCTTTACTAGTAACAAGCACACAACGATGGGAAGTCCACTGTAAGTACGTTAAAATATAATATGGAAATTATATTAACTGTCTAGTATAATATTAACCACTAAAACTTTTTAAAATATGAAATAACATGTGACACAGATGTTTTACAGTGCTAAGTAATTTATAACACAAAATGTATGATTTCTGGTGAACTGTCAACTACACCTACAGATACACACATGCGTGCGCACGCGCGCGCGCACACACACACACACACACACACACACACACACAGCTAATATCATCAATATTTCAATAATGTTGCATAGCAATGAAGTAACAAAATACAATGAGCTTCCAAAAACAAAATTACTAGCCACATGTTAACACAATTGCATGTACTTACAAAAACTATCATTTTCCACATAACCAATCAATAAAAACATTCACATGAGTACAGTCAAGAGATCAGGCAAACAGACAGCCTTACAATATCATCTGATAAAAGGACAGGTGCTTTTGAAGGATGCAATGCAATGTAATGTTTATGCTGAGAATCTTTAGCCACACAAACCACAAAAGTTTCTTAGATGGCTGATTAATAATTAAATGTGTCTATATTTAAATTTGGTGTGATTATGATCAAATTTCTTTTAACACATTCAGCAAATATGGCAGCAGAATAAAAAGATAATGATACAAGATATCCAGTCATTTGAATACATCACATGGTAAGTACACACAAGCATATAGTGAAAGTATTGATTAAGAAAACTAGCCACTAAACTTTGTAAGTTAATTATGTAAACCAATCCAGACAATTACAAAACCAGCAAAACATCTAGAAGACTGAAGGCATCAAATACATGAACTTGCCAAGTTACATATCAAAATACTGGTGATAGCTACTTCATTCTATACAAGGACTTACTTCTTCCTATACAATGACTTCTTTACAAGAGCATAGGAACAGACAAAATATACCAAATTCACTATTACTCAGTAATCAATGCCCACAGGTCATTCCCATTGCTCCCTATTTTATCATTTTGTGTACTGGCCAAATTGAACATACAAACTTAAGCTCTTATACGTAGGTGCTGGAATACACCCTATGTTGGAGTGCACTCGTTTTCAATCGAACTTCTTTGCGAAGCATTTAACATAAACTTTGATTATGTCCCATGCATAAAGTAGCTAAAACACCGTATCTGAAGCACTTGCAATAATAACTAAATTTCAACTAGTAGTCTAAAAAGTAGTTAGTTAATATATTAACGAATATTTTCCTGGAAAGCTGCCAGTTAGTGAGTACCAAATGAAAATATGTATAAGCATAGCATTTTTGCCAAATATGGTCAATAGGCTATAGCAGTGTTTATGTGTTTATGTTTCAGTTACTTTGATACTCCCATACAAAGTTAAGACTTCATACCTCCTCTTTCTGTATCTTTATTATATCAGTAGCTACCGCTATAAAAGTACAAGCACAAGACGCTATATATGTATTTAAAAAGCTTAATGTGTACCAACTCTCTCTATGTAAGAAGGATATCAAAAGCTTAGATATATGTAAACAGAGCCTCAAAAACTGTAACATAGCTTTTTTGGGGAAAGTATGTACATTTTATCACAACATAATCAGTCACAACAGTTCCTTCCCAGCATGTAGTATGACTACCAACGATGATGAAATAAGCTTGTACGTAGTTATAGACAAGCATGTAAAAAGGGATGATTAAATAAACAGTTTCACATAGCTAGTACATAGCTCATAAAACCAACAAAATGCTATGAGATAATGAGCAACAAAAAGTGTAGCAACAGAATACCTATATACAATATTTTATATAATAAAAGCTACAGTAAGCTAAAATGGCTATGGTAAAAATATATAAGTCTCTTATAAAATTAGATTTTCCAACATGTACAAAAGCGCATGGGAAGTTGGCAATCGATTATTGGACAAGCGTATAAATTATCAGATGCTATACTTCCTTTTACAGTATTCATTATTGGACTATTGACCTTGCAGTACGCAACACATGGCTACAATACAATACAATACTATAAACCAATCAGTTAATAACAGTGCCTCTGGAGAAGGTGGCAAAACAGCAGACCACCCCTCTCTTTTAGAGTTAGTGGGATGGTGGCCCACATGATGACAATCATGCCCAGAAAACTGTTTTTTAAACAGCAAAGGATCATAAGCAACATGTCACAGATGGCAGGGGTATATGACAGAGAAAAGAGAGTGTGACATAGTGTCTGAAGTGGTCCTCGACATTGAGAGTCCAGTAGCTCAGACAGCAGGCCAATGGTGTTGGTCTTACGATAAGAATGAGAGGGCAATGATAAAAATTGCTCCACACAATTTCTCTGCCATGTTCTGTACTGAATCCAACTCATGTAAATGAACAGCAGAAGCTCCCATAAAAATGATATCACCATACTCACATACAACAAAAGATATAAAAGCAACAGCAAGGCACTCTGGCCAAGGTATTCCCTTACTTGATAGAGAGCACCCAATTGTTGGTCCCCAAAAGAAGAGTGGCCCCAAATAATAGTGGGTGTAAACTAACATCCCTTTAAATGACAGCGAGTGACACTTAGCAGCTCAAAAATTAATATTCTACATCTGACTCCCAGCATTCATTTCATCAGTCCTATCATCTTTTGAAGGAATCATAGATGAATCATCAGCATATGAAACAAATCACAATGCAAAACTTGAGTTGAAAGATGACGAATCTACAAATTGAACAATATAGGAGACTGCCATGAATGGCCACAACAACAAACAAGCTCCTGTCACATAATATGAATGCAGCAAACAATAAGCCTTACCCACACATTCCCACACTCCAGAGGTGTGTAATAATTCACCCCACCAAACACTGTTAAATGCTCCAAGGATACAATTTTACATTCCTGATGATGCTCTAAAGCCTGTATAGCAGTAATGCTAAAGCAGCTCCACAATCTTGAGCCTCAGTCTGATAATTGCCAGCTTACGCCATAGCCTGAAGTAGGCTGACTAGGGTTGGGAGAGTGACTTAGAACAGGCCTTGCCTTCTGTACAATCCTTTGAGTCCCTATCCCATAAACTAATAATTAATAATACTAATAATTGTGTCATCATGAAACACCAGTGTAGATGTTTACTTTTAAATTACCAGACAGTTTCTTCCCAAATTGCATTCTTCATACCCTACAGTTTCTTCATTTTATATTCCATATTTGATTTTGACAGCTTAAAAACAACCTTCTAATTCTCGGAAATTTGGAAAATGAATAATACTATAAATGATATACTTCCCCACTAAATATGATGGAATTCCAAGCATGTTTGAAGATATATCATTCATTTTTAGGCTATCATCGACACAAGCACCTGTTGTAAAATATTATAAATAGATAGTTGGTCCAGAAAACTTCATATCTGTAAAATTTAAACTATGCATAAAAAGCAGTCCAACCAAATAAATATTGCCAGCCTCCATGTAGCTGGGTGCCACCAAGTGGCGATATGTGATGATGACATTGCAAGTTATATAATAGTAACTGTCAATTGAAACATAATTGTTATAGTTGTGTTTGTATTAGTGCATAAACGAATGTGAAATTTTAACATTTGAACATTCTTGAATTTCAATTCCGAATGTTCCAACACCCACACACTTAATGGATTTTTAATGTACTAACTTATATTTAATGACAATTTTTAGGTTACAGTTGGCTAAAGAATGTATAACTCACGAAATTACAGTAAAAATTTATGCTTAATTTGGGCATCAAATAGAAAAACAAATATCGAATGTTAAAATTTACCAACGAATGTTACTTAAACGAACGAACATTTGAATGTTAGAATATTTGTTTATGCTCTAGACTTTGTATATCAATGCCTGCACTAGACAGATGCACACAGCATCGAGGGGCGAGCCTAAGAATCCATGCATGCAATTTGTATGGTCACGTGGGAAGCATACAAGGAATGTATGCAACAATGTGTTGAGACGTGGTGAGTTATGGCGGATGAAGATGTGGCAGTGTCAGAGACGAGGCGTTGTCTTCGCCCATTACAATGCATGGCATGGTCTTTCTTCTCTGTTCATCTCCTATGGTATGGTTGCTACACCGAGGTCCTGTAATCTACACCTGTGGCATGGTTGACGACACGAAACAAATAAGGAACGACGTTTATTTCACTGTGGCCACATGGTCGATGACACGAAACAAATAAGGAAGTCATATATGGAAGCACTGTAATCTATGCTGTTTACTATTGTGGCATGAACGATAACACCAACCCATATATAGAAGCACTGTAATCTATGCCGTTTACTATTGCTGTAATCTACGCCGTTCACTTATCGTGGCATGGATGATAACACCAACCCATATATGGAAGCGTTGTAATCTATGCCATTCACTTATCGGGTATGAACGATAACACCAGCCATATAAGGATGCGCTGTAATCTATGCCGTTGAATTCTCATAGCACGCATAAGTTACCCAATTTTTGTCGTAGTTTTTTTGTGCATGGTCGATAACACCACTCATCTCGCTAGTGTGGGGCTTGCTCAGGCTCGCCCCAACAAAAAACTACTCTGAAGACTTTGCTGAAAAATGTGACAAACCAATAGTTGGCCAAGCCAATACCAACTTTTCGATGACAGTAAAATTCAATTATGCAACAGCAATGTGGTTGGGCAAAATGAAACAGTATGTCTCAATTATATAACAATTACTGAAAAACGATTGAAGCAAACACACATTCTTACATATATACGATGTCAGATTTTAAAGGAGCCGCCTAGTATTTATTTTGGTATATAGATTCTATTACTATAATTATTTGGTAACTTACCATAACTGTCTACTTTATCTATAGCTCATAAGATTACAACCAATTAACACTTTTAGTGTAATGGACTTTTATTTTCTCTGTTTAATACCTTTTATATTGCTAGTTGTATGATAAGTGATGTCAGGCAGGCTGGCACAAGTACCACAGAGATGCTTTTTTATTGATCACAAATCCATTGTTCATTCCTTACTCAGACAGTTAAAATGGTAACTACCACCTAGATAGGAGTATCTTATTTCCATGATTAGTAATGTTTTCTTACTGATCTAATGTAAAATGAGATGTGAAATGTAAGTTGTAAAAATGGTTTCCACATTACGGTTCAAAGTGCACAAACCATTTATACACTAACTTATGGCTGCTGTATAGCTATGTTGTTTTATCAATTAGGTGTGTTACAAAACTGTGTGCTTTGGTGAACATGCAAGCAATTCTACCAAGACATAGCTAATGACGGTTATTCTCAAGTTATATACATAATGTGGAAATTAAAATTTAATATTACAACATAATGCTCACCTACAGCAATGTGAAATGGCCGCTATGTATATGTTATATTTTCATTAAGCGTACCAACTTTGCACCATTTTGAATAAAAATATAAAAACAAGTAGGTAATTACTAACAAGTTGATGTTTACCATCTAACAATAAAAAATTAAGTTAAACTACAGTTTCCTACCCAAATGGCATACCCACTTTTACAACTGAAGCACTTTGTCTTGTTAGTAATTATTATAGAACTGCTAAAGTGTTTCTTACTAGAGTGGATAATACAGCATTACCACTGAGTTTACCAGATTCTCTCTGGCAAGTGTTTACATATTACTATGGCAATGGCCATAGAGTACATTAAAAATGGAAATACAAAATATTATGGCTATTGGTTAGACTAGCATAAAACTTCATACGTATATTGTAAAAGGTGTGGCAACTAACTTGTGTTGGGTCAAATGGTAGAACATTCAAACACTCATTTGTTCAACAAAATACGTACATATGTTTTACTTTACCAAACCTTTGTAACCATGGTAAAATATTAGCATTAAGTAATTAGTTTTAATTTGTAGATTCAAGATTCAGAAAAGTATTTAATACTATCTATGTACTGTACATGGGAAAATTTTGGAGGGGCAAAATATTGGCGAATAGGCTAACCTGAATCAATTGGCAGGTAAAATATTGGCAAAAGAACTGGCTTAGCCGATTATATATACGTAGCATTGTGCGTAATTGGTAAGACATGCGTGTTTAGAGGTGCATAACCAGTTATAGTCGAGCGGTTATTTGGTATTTAACAATTAAGACATATTGCATGTTTCTTGTAGTGCAATTGAATGCTTTGTGATTGGTTAACCAAGTTATAGCTACAGCTTTTTGCTTTGATTATATACCAATTTTCATCATGTTGATCGATGTTGTTGGGGGCGTGACCCTCATAAGTGCATATCTACGAAAGGAGTTAAGCGCTGTATTAATCGTCCGTTTTACTGTATGAAGTGTTTTAGCTAGTCAAAAGATGAGTGCTTCTAGCACAACTGAATTAATTCTAAAAAGGAATAATTGGTGAGTAAAATATTGGCAAACAACATACAATTTGCCAATTTTTTCCCATTCCAAAATTTTTCCACATACAGTATGTCACAATGTAGGTTGAAATTCAAACCTATCTTCTTTAATTATAATGAAGAAATTTAGAAACAAAATATTATATATTAACTTTTGAATATAAAAATGTACATTCATCCCAGCATTATCTAAAATGACTATCCAAAGATGGTTACTAAAAAGTGCAATGAGACACGGTGATAATTCAAGCCCACTGCATTCAATAAATACAAATACGTATATGTAGCTACCTATTATATTTGGTCAGATATTAACTGTGCAAGTAGCTAATACCAATAGATATCATTGTTACTATACAAGTTCCCAATAAAGCCGAGGAGACAAGTATTATCCTACCAGTACAGAGAGAATATAAAATTGATATCCCATGTTATGTATGTATCTTGTCTACACTTAAAATATCAGTTAAACTATGTATCAGCTTGTAGGTAGTAAGTACTAGGTATAATGTAGTAGCATTTGATGGATGACCACTAAACTTTGTATTAAAAATGTATTAACTACAAAACTTCAAAAAGTACATACTCCACACGCCTTATGACATACACAGAATTAAGAACACTGATGAATCAATTTATGGGAAGTAGACGATCTAGTGTTGAACTTTATGTATTTACTATGTTTATTGCTCATCCTAAATTCCTCTTGTGCATATGCTTCATGAACTTTGAAGGAGTGACGTTATTAACCACCCGCATTTTTATCATTGCATAGGAGCATCCATAAATGCAGAATTTAGAGCGGGTACAGCAGTGTACACTTATAAGTAATCATAACCTTCATGGCTGACCTTGCTTGCAGTCGCCAGTGATAATCAAAGCAAAGCCACATGTGTCTTATGTTCTGTACCGGCAGTAAAGAAGCACCTGAAACTTTGAAGGAAGAAAGCAGGAATAGTGCGTGAATATAGTAATGCACATAGTGCAAAAGTATAGAAGAGAAAGTTTTTAATCAAATAGTATATATTCAAAACGTTTAACTCTACCACAGACAACTGTATTTTGCAAATTGACGATTTTAGTGTCCCTAGACAGATAGACGCAACAATCGCATAACCCCTTGAGCTTGCGCATGGGGTAATAAAGTGTTACAGGGTAATTAATTACTTATCCAGTTTACAACTACAGCTTACTGGTAGATGCCTTGGTGCCAGAATACTTGCAGAAGAAATAACTGCATATGCTATATATTAAATTTGTTGCTAAGATTTTGTTGTTATGGAGACAAATTTGTATTTGATCACAGGCATAATCTTACTTTAATTGCAAAGCTATCAACAGTATCACAATTAGTAGTTTTCCTTATGATCTAACATGAGATAGGCGGCTAATCAATAAATGTCATGACTTTTTCAAGTTCAAAAAAATGATTTCCTCGTTATAGCCCCCAGTTGGGAGAAGTGTCTCCAATAGTATCAGCACATTAAACATGACAGCTACATGCATTTCATTACATCATATACAACTACATACATACAGCTAATGCAATGACATTTAGGTGAGATGAGGTTTGGTCATTCAAAAACTCAAAATCAAGAGGTCATGGTGCAGTGATGTCACAAGCAAGCAAGTCATACAAAGATAGCAAGAAATGACAGAGAAGTACATACACGTAGCATAAACATTTTAGAAGCCAACCATTATTATTTTATTATTACTACAATCA
The DNA here is from genome assembly GCA_963930835.1 of Spongia lamella. Classification (NCBI taxonomy): domain Eukaryota; kingdom Metazoa; phylum Porifera; class Demospongiae; order Dictyoceratida; family Spongiidae; genus Spongia; species Spongia lamella. The sequence continues at coordinate 5,612,480 of OZ005752.1, read as the reverse complement.
AGTCATTAATAATTGCAAATTAAGGAAGTATCGGTTACCAAGGATTTCTTGCCATTTAAAACCAAAATCTTATTACTACAGTCAAGTTTAATTATAGCCACTACACAAAAGCTACTAGGATATGCAACATCAATATCGCAAACTTTATACATGTCAATGATATCACATATGCAATAATATATCAAGCAATATCACTACATGTTGCAGGTAATATTATAAGAGAACCGATTGCATAAACAAATTTATACGTATATCAACAATTATCATTAGATAATAACTGATAATTCTATCCCATTGCGTGGGCAGATCAAGGCACCGCACTGTGGTATATCTAAGATATACCCCGGGTATAACAAATTGTCATAGTAACCGCCGGGATATAACTAAACCAGATGCAAAAAACGATGTTAGCCTGTTCTTAGCTTGGTAAAAAGCAGACTGATGTGATGTATAATAAAAGTAAGTGTATATTACACAAATTTTAGTGCCAATAATTCATTTATGGAATACTTTTGTATGCTTTTCATTGCGTGAATTGTTTGGAATACAAGAACGTTTTTCAGTCAGCAACAAGGCTACCATTGGTTTGTTGGGTGGGATAGAAGCCAGTGGTACCCCAGTACACTCGTACAATATCTTAGTTATTACCAGCGTCCTCGGCTTCGCCTCGGACTTGGGTATATAATAACTAAGATATTGTACTCGTACTGGGGTATAACTAATACTTGTATAGTCTTCACAGTGTTAACTAATGGTACACATGTTGGATGATGCTATATTCTTTTTATTGTAGTAAGTATTCTACTCCCAATAATTGCATTGCCTCTTGTTGCAATAATCACAGTGAACATTTTCAGTACTGCACAACCCTATCACATGAGTAACTGCTAATATGCCTACTAAGGACAAATACCTACAGTATTCAACCAATAATGCTACCAAGGATTACTCACTATTACAACCAATTTGGCTCATCTATTACCATATGTGAGTATGAGTACTACACGTATATATTTAACTATTATACCAATGGTAATTATGCTCGGCAATTTTCTATTTTCTGTATACCTTAATTATAAAACCATATAAAATTGGTGCAACCACACAAAAGTGAAAGTAAAAATAACATTCAAAAGAACATTGCCGACACTTAAATCAGGGCTACTGCAAAATACGTAGCTACCATTAAAAACATTAAAATGCTAAATCATTTATTGTATGGTATTCATGAGCTTCAGTCACAAGAATAAACATGCAGGTTATTCAGACTTGCATAAGATTTAGTTAACTGTGTTTGACAAATATATGATGCAATCTGCTTTGTTTTATATACACTAGTGATATGAAGTATAAAAATACTTATAAGTGTAAAATGTCAGAAAGCTGTTTACCGTGACATTTAACCTCTCTAATATATATCATGATATGATTGTTTTGCAAACAACAAAAGACATTGGCATAACAAGAGATGAAGGAAATTGTGATGTAGAAGTTAAACGTTTTGAACAGAACTGGAGTTCAAAATTGCTAGATTCATTTATACAGAATAATAGACAGGCGACTGGTAGACAAAAATTAGTTATTTATGAAATGTTTTATTTGAGGTCCTGTGATGTATTGACGATTATTTAGCCAATAACTTAGTATTGCAATTATATGCTAAACAAAAACAGCCTGGCTGTAAAAAAGGTGCGAGGCCAATCAGAAGCAGCTTTGTAAATGTTCACAGGTGACCAAAAACTTTGATATCAGGCAAGGCCAAGAAGTAATAATCAAACTTTTTACTTGAATGATATACAATAGTTTATAGGGCAATATCTTCACAACTATGATTGGCTTTGTCACTTGGCCACTTTTATAAATAATGATGGTATCAAAGTTTTGGTTGCCTGTGAACATTTACAATGCTGCTTCTGATTGTGGCCTTGCACTTTTTTTATAGCCAGGCTATTTTTGTTTAGCATATTACTACTTTTTGTACGCAAGTAGTTATAGCTAGCTAATAAGGCAATTTTGATTTGCCTCATAAATCTGTAACTATATTATTATAAACTTACTTTTGTCATAATAGGACCACTATTAATTTTGTGCCAAAAGTATGATATAAACTAACTTGTGCCAGAAGGAGGATCGTTGTTTCCTCATAGATTGCTCCTTACCCTATTAAGCAGATGTATTTGCAAACATAGCTGTATACCAGATATTTTCATACCTGAAATATGTAGACTATATTTTATCATTTTCATAGGTTGATATTTTAGGGCTATTCATCAAATTTTATCCAACGAAGCATATAGCTTTAGACGTATAATACTACATTCTCTTTAAAACTGCAACTCTCAGTAGTATAAGATCATCACAGCATTAAAGCTCCTATCTTGTCATATAGAAATTATGATATCAACTTATCACAGGATTGTAGCACTATAAGCCAGCTATGACCAATAGATTTAAAGCCTAAATGTAGCTACATACCATCATACCATGATGTCACCCAGTGTGTGGTTATTTTTAAACAACCTACAAGGGTCTAAATAGGAATTTAATTTACTACAAGTTTATCCAAGGATTTTTAAAACACAATTGTATTTGATATCATTATCAGTCTGTATACTAGGAAATATTTTTATATGCTTCATTGGAAGATTGTAAGATGCTGGATATATTGTAATAATTTATGTACCTCATTTACTCAAGTATGAGGCAAGGCTAAAGACACTGGATAATGATTGTGTACTGGAATATAACTGTCATATCCCTTTCAGCTAGGATTTTAATTGTGCCATTTTTCATCTGCCTGCCTTTTAGCTTATATGAATCTATGCCCCTGTATTAACTCACAAGAATGATTGTATTGGTTTCACATAGTTTTGCTACAATTAAGGCTACTAAAATAATAATTATTATTAATAAAGTATTTTGTGTGGGAGGATCAAAGCTGAAAACAACTGCTTCACTATTATTATTATGTATAGCTATACCTACATAGCTAACATAATAAAATGACAGTGTCACTGCATAACAGTCCATGCTGCTAAAGGCAACTGATTTGCCTCATATATACACCTGTAGCTAATTATATTACTATTAGCTCCATATTAGCTATGTCATGATAGAACCATTATCAATTTTATTCATGATAACACAATAACAAGAAATTAGAACATGGTATGTGCGTTTTCCTTTGATGTGTGTAGGTCTATTACCTTTGAAGAAACCTGCTAACAGGTGTCTTATTAGTAAGACACCTGATTTCAGTAAGACACCTGTTTACAACCACAAAGTTATTTCATGCCCCGGCTTCGCATGGAGTGACTGAGTCAGTGCGTAAACAAGTGATCGTTTATGGGCGCCTTGACAAAAATGCGAGGTACCTACATTAATGTAAGTAGCTGTATTGTGTGTAACGATGATAGTTTTGATGTACACTTTAGCTTGTTACGGTGCAAAAGGTGGGTAATTTGTGTCTTTCAATATATAAAAACTAGCCTGCATGCTTCTGGCGAGGTGTGACAATCCTAAATAGCATGCAGTTCACAGCAAGGCTTCATGCATACACGTTGTTTAAACTTGAATAGAAGCTTATCACGTACGAGTACATCGGTAAAACTAAGCGATGATGGCCAATTGCTGTGCCTAAGATTACCTGTATAAACGAGAGACCTAACTTGAAAGGGCATGACAGTATCCTCCACTGCTTACATGCCATGTTCTAAAGCACTTAGACACCCGTAATAGGCGTCTTTGAGATTTTAAAAACCCTCGGTGACATCAATAATTACCTCGGCTGCGCCTCGGTAATTATTATTGATGTCACCTCAGGTTTTTAAAATCTCGAAGACACCTATTATGGGTGTCTAACTATTACTAAGGAATGCATGATCTGCTAAAAATTGATCCTACTTCTGGGACAGGTTATTTTTTTGGCTCATATATAAGCCATAAATGTTTATTGTAAATGTGTGGCAAAAGTATAATTTGTTTCCTTACAAATTGTTCCTAACTCTTTTTATACTTGGCTTCCTTACTTTTCATAGTATACTAGTATACTTGCATTTTATAGCATACTAGCTAATGTATTTACATAAATATATTGATAATGTTCAGAAAAACAAGGTTCAAGTTACAGATGCTTGCTACAAAATATTTACATCGTTAAGCAGGTAAAATAGTTGTAGCTATAGCAGATATTTTCATAGCTGAAAGTATTCTATGGTTAATTTTTCAAAAATATATCGTGGAATTTTATGTCACGATATGTCATACATATGTCATGACTATCGCAACATCCCTAGCAAGATGCTGGATATATTGTAATACCTCATTTACTCAAGTACGAGGCAAAGCTGAAGACACAGGAATGATTATGTACTAGAATATAACTATCATATGTTTACTATGATAAGGGTTGAAAATTGTCTGGACAAATGCTTTAGAATAACAGTTCTATCTACGTAAAATCTCCTACTTGTTTCCATACTTTTTTGATCTTTAAGCTTTTCTATCCTTCTTGTTTCCATACATTTTTAATCTTTAACTTTTTCTATCCTTTTGATCTATAGTACTATGTTGCCGATTTCTAGTAACACTTTCGATCCCTATTCCCTTTTTCAAAATTGGAAATTTTTATATTTAATATAGTTTCTGAAGTTTTTCATGCCCACTTGGTGGGCTATTATATAGAATATATATTGGTAACATCATGAGAGGCTTATATATACAATAGAAATCAAACAGGGATTAATAGTGTCAATTGACTATATAAATAGTGTAGTGTACATGGGTCACACAATCTTCTTTTGCTCCAGGCTCCCTGTCTATATGTATTACTTAAAGCACTGCCGCCAGTTTGTATGAAATATACAGCTCGAGGTGAGAGTCGAGTAGCAAATATAGCCGAGTGCTATGTTTGTCACGAGACCCTCACCAAGAGCTGTATATTTCATACAAACGAAGCAGCAGTGCTTTAAGTGTTTTATTGTATTTTACACTACTGATGTGTGAATAAAACACAAATGAATGGTTTTCTTTGATGAAAAGTGTCAATGAGCTACCATTCTACTACTCTATAGTTCTATAACTACCTAACCACAGTGCTATAACTACCCAACCACAGTTCTATAACTACCTGCTGACACTTTATGGCATATATAGCACTGTTAAACACTTTGATCCGCCTACGCAAAATACAATAAGGTATAGTTAAAGCACTGCCGCGAGTATATATGGGAAATACAGCACGAGGGGGTATGTCAAGAGGTAAATACAGCACGAGGCATAGCCGAGTGCTGTATTTACCTCGAGACACCCCCCGAGTGCTGTATTTTTCATACATGACAAGCTAAGGCAGTGCTTTAACTGTTATATAGTATTTCTTGCCGGATTCAGTCATCTATAAGGCGTAGATGGCCTGAAGCAGATCGTGGAGCGCGATGGTTCAAGTTTGAGCCTCCGTTTACGCTACCAATCAACTGAGCTAGGCATGAATTATCGATGTAGCTTACGTAGCTAGCTGTAGAGGCGGCATGGCATAGTGTCGACAAGCAAATCGACAACACCAATGATTAACTCAGTCGAGTCGAATGAATCAGTTCCAGCGATTATAGCGAGCTTTCGACACACAAGAATAAGGTAGTACGTGGATAGCTAACAAAAAGGACTCAATTTTACGCATTTTAACAGATTAGCAATGGATTTCATTTGAAACCAGTTGGTTACTGCTATCAACATCTGGAATTTCACACCTATAACAACATCAATTATTTGCATAACTGTACTGTATTCACGCATAGCTGTACTTTATTTTCCATACAGCACACTTGCTACTTTATGGAATATAAAGTACACTTTTGCCCTTTGATCTGCCCACACAAAATACTTTATATACTTTTAAATTGTCAACTGTACAACTCTTAACTCCTGACTATGATGATTTAATCACTGCACCTGACACATTTCTAGTGTGCTTACTTGTTGAAGTGGATCTATTTACAGTTAAACTGGTGATTTCATTGTCACATGAGTGTAGCTATGCATGTTCCTCTAGTCTCAGTAGTGGGATTTTGTTCTTACATGCATGTACAAGTTTGTGTGGCATAGTATTACATCTCAAAGGTAATCTTATAAGCTTTAATGGGAAATTGGAAACAGTGGAAATTGAAATGGAAATTGAAACTGAAATGGAAAACTGAAATTGAAAACTGAAATTACTATTCTATCCACTATAACCTATAACCAGATCTAGGTTGGGGGGCTAAATACAGTAGTGGATCTTTGAAGCAGCGGGTCTGGGGGTGCAGTCTAAATTAAGCAGGGTGTTTTAGTACAGAAATGCCACCTAATGCATTAATTCAAAATAGCTAGTAGCTATAATGTATAGCAGTTTTGTAAGGTGGAGCTAACCGAAGTAGTAGCAGGGGTGTGGTGCATGCATAGGTGCAACCTTTTAGAAGCAGCTTGATTGTTTGCAAGAACATGACACTGCCATACTTTTGCTTTGCATTGTATACGTACGTATGTACATTAAATATAGAAATTTGAAGCTTGAAACAACTTTTGTCAACATTTTATTTATCCAATGTGTAAACTTGACAATTTGTAAAATTTTAGCTGGTTAAAATTTTATAGCTACTATCTATAGCTATATTGCATTTCCAGATCCATATGCTTTCAGCATGTATAGTGATCATTGTGATGTCCTACAAAGCTAATACCGAGAATTACAGTTTTAAAGACAATGTGGTACTACCGTATACAGCAAAACATTCAAGGGGGAAACTTTTGTGGTCAGAATAGAAAATGAACATTCACGGGAAAACTTTCATGATAGTAGCTTCTTTCAATAATAAATGCCTAATCTAGTAAACTATTCAATGGAAAACATTCATGGTTGAGTAAAAAATTGTGAAAACCAAGAAATTTTTCCCCCTCGAACATTTTACCGTATATGGTAGATGTATTGCTTCATTGGATGCACTAACCAAGAACAGACAGATCTTACCATTAACAATCATCATTTTCAGGATTATTATGAAATTGTAGTAAAATTACTTCAATATCACCTATGACACTAGTTAGCTATTAACATTGTTGATGGGCATGGCCATAGAAAAAGTACATTGTGAATTCCTGCCAAACAAGACTAAGGTAATGCTGTGTTAGCCATTCATTTCACATTAAAAGGTGTTTCACAGTTGGTGAGCCATGTGGAAGTTAAACCAAAAATAAAATGTGCACACATTGTGTTCTGTGATGTGTCTTTGTTCATATGATTTCCTTGTGTTGTCATTACATACTCTTAATGAGAGCAGTAGAGTAACAGTAGTTAACTGTACTTAGTGATTGATTTTTAGATGTAAAACATCATTTTGCTACATATTTTGAGCAATGGTCTCAAAAAATATTTTTATAGTTAAATAAATACGTAAGTATTACTTTGGTCTTCTTAGAAAGCCTTTCATGATGCACTTCATTGGTATCACATAAGCATACTATTCACATACATTAGTATTGCCGTAGGCAGTGTTGAATGGACGTGCACATACTTCAGAACACATTTTTATGTTAGCTTTACAAGCCCACGTCAGACTACAAGCCCAATTAGCAGTTCAGAAACAACAATAAATTCATACAAGTTATTTTAGATGAAATGTTATACACATAAAATTTTTAAAAAATATATATATTTCCTCATGTGACTCAACACGACAAGTATTCATACAATATCTTAATGGATCCCAGTAATGGATACTTTCCTTATATGAGCCCTAATGTATATGCCTTCTCTCAACTAATTATTTAATATACATATGTACGGTGAAAATGAAGCCTTCTTATGAACACACATGACTACATATGTACACCTTATGGATTTGTGTGTATCATACAGATCAATCACATCACTATCATTTTTATATTTTTAAACTGTGAATATCATTTGGACTAGGGTACAAACAAATAGTGGTTTTAGGTTCGAATATATATTCTATATTGATAACTAACCAAACATTTGAATATTCTTTTGGTACGTACGTGTATGTATTTAGCAACATAATGATACCTATATTTACAATGCTGCTTCTGATTGGCCTCACACTTTTTTATACCCAGGGTGTTTTTGTTTAGCATATCACTACTTTTTTGGAAGTGTAAACAGATGTTACTACTAGCAAGCAGCAGAGAAGTACTGCATGGGCATAACTTGTACTTGCTTAGCATACAATATTGTAAATTAAACTTTGAAGCTTAATTTTGAAAAAATCAGGCCCGAGATTTTTTTAAACTTTCACTACAGAGTGATACATCAATATAGATTGTGTATCTGAAAGTTTATGCAAATCATTTGAAGGGGGTCCAAGTTATGGCAACTATTAGCCTGCAGTGTAATAGCCCTTCTCTCAAGTGTTTACTTCAAACTGAAAATAGTATGACAGGTAGAGCATACATAGAAGTGCTGATATAAATTTGGCTGAAGAAATGAGTGAGTTATTAGACAAACAAGTGAATGTACAAAAAGAGAAACTTCCGGGGTTCACGAAAGCTCCCACAAGCCCACGAAAAAAGTATGCGATGAAAATAAATTTAAAAAATAACTGCCGCATAAAAATTTTTGCGGTGACAGGAAGAACTTTATAAGGCCGTATCAGAAGAACGGCTGAACTGATTTCGATCAACTTCGGGATATTGATTCTTCAAACAATGATGGTGCTAATTCTCTAGTTAATGGGCGAATCGGGCGAGAAAGGATGGTTTGTCGTGCGTAGTCGCAAAACGAGCACCATAAAACTCGCAATGGCTGGTACTTAGAAATGGTGGTGCTGATTTCCTCCATTCTCGGTTTATTGATTCTATATAGTAAGAACGTTGTGGTTCTGTATTAATTAAGCGATAGCTTTCATGATGGCTTAGCTAGAGCGTTTGCGAATTTGAGGGCGGTGCTACGGGTAAAAAACTCACTCAGTGGTTGCATTGCTGCACTTCTTCTTGGCCTCGCGACTCACTATCGTGAGTCTTGATACTTACACAAGTATGCTTTAAAAATTGAGTAGGGATCGATCTTTCACTGCTACAAAAGTAACAATACAAGTTTGGCATGAGATAATTTAGGTTAATCCCTACTTTTGGCAGTAGGTTATTATGATCAAGCCAAATTAGGGAATAAAAATTATCTCATGCCAGAATCTTTAGTGTCCTCTTATGCCAACCTTGTTTCATTACTTTTGTAGCAGTAAAGGATTGATCCCTACTCACTTTTTTAAATTTTTGATTTTTTGATTACCAGTATTAGCAAGTTTGTTGGTTGTGTGACCAAAAACTTTGATATCAGCTAAGGCCAAAAAGTTACTTAACAAAAATCTTTTTAACTGCTTGAATGACATACAATAATTTATAGTATATTTTCACAAATATGATTGGCTTTGTCATTTGACCACCTGTTTTGTACCATCATTAATATAAAGGTGGCCAAGTGACAAAGCCAATCATACTTGTGAAAATATGCTATAAACTATTGTACCGTATAGAGGGAAACGTTGGTGGGGGCAAACTTTGGCAAATTCATTACAAAAACATATTTGGCGAAATAAACTTTGGCGAATCTATCCATTTCTCAGAGCAAAAGATTTTACCATGGAAAATCATGACAGCTCAGTGCTAACGAGTTGCGCAAAGCTGGGACTAGCTCCGTATAGCTATAGCCATGCAAGATTTTTGCTAGGCTGTGCATGCATGCATGCAAGTTTAACCCAATGCATGGCAGTGAAAGAAACTCCAGCCAGAGTTTTTTTGTGTAGGATTAATGCAATTGCTTAAAATGCAAGACACAGCCTTGTGCTAAGAGGGTGTGTCCCTTGAGATTTTTGCTAGCTGTGTTTAACGATGTCATACACTACCAGATGAAAGAAGAAGATTTTTGGCTATATCTTTCATTATAGGTTTTTATGATATCTTTTCGTATTGTATTTCACGCAACGAGCCTAGCATGAAAAGAGGGCGTGGCATCGAATGAAATTTTTGCTATACATACGTAATGTGGCTAGCGAGGTGGCTGGTGAAATTCATGCAGTTGAGCATGCACACTTAAGTTTCATGCTTTTTAAAGTCAAAATTTGCTCAACAAATTTTATGCAAGCATAAATTTTGGCTGGGGAAACTTTGGCGAATTTATGGTCATTCGCCAAATTCGCCAACGTTTTCCCCCGCCAATGTTTCCCTCTATACGGTATGTCATTCAAGCAGTTAAAAAGATTTTTGATAAGTAACTTCTTGATATCAAAATTTTTGGTCGCACACACCTATTTACAATGCTACTTCTGATTGGTCTCGCACTTTTTTATACCCAGAGTGTTTTTGTTTAGCATTATAGTGTTACCAATGTATTTCAGTTAGTTTTTTAATTGTGAGGTGTGTTATGGAGGTGCGTGAGAGTTGGACACCACGTTTTTTCATCTCAATCCTTACTGTTAAGTACTACCGTAAGTATAGTTAAATCCAACTCTGATATCCTCATGCAAAACACCTTGGGTATAAAAAAGTGTGGTTAAGTGAAATAGAATCATATCAGGATGTAGAAAAAAGTGAATGGTGATTGTAAGAGGTAATATCAGAGTGTGGCCAAGGCTCAACATAACTGATTTGCAAAACCCTCCACTGTTTGTGCACAAACTGAAATCCATTATAGGTGCACAAAATTATAGCTACACTCAAGAGCTATCAAATAAGAATTATAATAGGCTTATAAAATGATTACAAAGTAATGTTAATACTTCTATTTTAAGTAATTAGTATTATGCATGCACATATGCACGCATGGTTTGTCATGCCATTGCACAGAACATCCCCATACAACAATTAAAACTTACTCTGTATAATACATGCTAATTAACCCACATAAATATATATTCAACTTTGCCACAAAATTGTTCTGTTCGTGAAAATCGTGATTATGCAACAAACGTGCAATAGTCTGCAAAGGCACCAGTTATCCCAATAATCGGCCGAGTCAACCTTTTAGGATAGGTGCAGTAGCAATGCCATGGCTAGCTATCATCTGATGGTTAATAAACAGCCAAGCTATACTAGCTACGCATAAAAGTAAACAAACAAGATTTTAAAATTAACTTTTTATAAAAATGAAGAAGGGATCATAGTAAAAAGTAAGGAAACAAGAAAATAGCTACAGTAGCTATCACTTGCCAGTCAGCCATTTGCTACCGCATGTGTTTGCTCAAACACAATTGCAGCCGGGTAGCTAGTTACCTATACATACACAACTAACGAAACACATTCTCTAGTATATCTACAAGATTAATCCCTATACTTTGGTGGGCACAATAATAAGCAATACAGAAGTAGGGATCAAATATTGTACATGTGCTAGAGAATGTGTTTTGCTATTTGTGTAATGTATGTAGGTAGCTACCTAGCTGTTTGAGCAAACACATGCAGTAGCTGACTGGTGAGTGATAGCTAGCTAGCTATTTGTTTTCTTACTTTTTGCTGTGATCTCCACTCCCTTTTAAATCCAAGATTTAATTTTTAAAAATCTTGTAATTAAATAACAACAAATAGCTGACAAGAAAACCCTTAAAAACTATCAAATGTCACAATAATGAATCTTGATAGCTTTGACATACGTATGTCTCACAAGTGAGTAATACTATCATTGGGAGAATTATGTACAGCATAACTTACCCATATCATAAATGGAACATTCAAACAATTACATAACCAACCTGTAATCCATTAGTGATAAACCCACAAGCATCACTTAATTGAAAGTCCCTTTTGAATGTGCCGAATGATCGATTAAGGGGTAAAGTGGTGATGGTAACTGGATGTTGTTGCATAGGATCCTCCTTACCTATAAGTGTATAATTGTTGAAAAACATGCATGCAATAAAATATATATTACCAAATCTGATGGATGCCAAAATCTCGGTATTAAACATTATTGTATGTGTATTATAACTTCATACCAAAACAGGATACTATTTATTCGATTCAGTATCACGCATTTATGTAGTGCTGGGCAATATTTCAATGTTTTGGGAATATCGCAATAATTATTTCATTGGACAATATATTGTATTGTAGACATTCTTTGATATCAAAATATCGTATTCCAATATTTATTGTCTTTATGCATGAGATGAATGTAATGGCAGTTTATAGCCTGGATATGACTACTAGAGTCATCTTATGTGACTAAATATTTGACAATCGCCTTTAGCTAACAAAATTGTAAGGTATGCACATGTAAATTTAATACCTTTAACGCATGGACAATATTTATTCATATCGTGAAGTGAACTTTGACAATATATTGAATACAATAATGTTTAATATCGTCCAGCACTACCAGGCTAACAAGAGAAAAGCCGTAACAATGTAAGCATATTTTTACATATAAGTAACCATTTATGACAAACAAAGTTTGGTAATTTAAAATTTCAGAACTAGGAATCCACACATGCACGTATGATAATTTTTCGTACATTTATTGGCATGATTTTCAAAAAAACTGAAAATAACTTAATCCGTAACAAGCGCCTGTAAATAAACACATAATTAAGTAGGCGCCCATAAGTTTTTTTAGGTGCCTGGAAGGCAAGGACAGATTGATTAAGATTATATAATAATGCAAATTATATACTTATGCAAGTATGCTATGTATAAAAAGCAAACAAACTAAGTGAATAGGCATTGATCTTTCAATGCTACAAACAGTAAGGAAACAAGGAAAAAGATAATGGTACAAGAGAACACAAAAAGTATTCTGACATGAGATAATTTATAAGATTAATCACCACTTTTGGCTTACAATTTTAATAGCTGGTTACTAACCGCGATCAGACCAAAAGTAGGGATTAATTAAACTTTTTAAATTATCTCGTCAGAATCTTTAGTATTCTCTCGTGCCAAAATCTTTTCCTTGTTTCCTTACTTTTTGGAGCACTGAAAGATCAAGGATTTAACTGTCAGTTTTCCTTTACATGTGACCCTGATCAATTATATACTATTCTATACAGTTGAATAACTGTCTGTCTGTCTGTCTGTCTATCTGCAAAACCAGGTCACATTGCTAACTCATTCATCTTAGCATGCATTGAGTTTATGTGATAGTTTGGTCTTAAGCTTCGTGAAGTTTGTTTGTGTTTAAGAACCATAGTCAATTCTCTCAAATGCTTAATAAGGTCAATTTACCATTATTTTAAGTTGTGGCAAAAGAGCCATTTTTCTGTGTGTATCTAGTCTCCTCAGCCTTGGTACATAGCTATGTCTCTCTTGTCTACTGTCTACTCTCTTATGCTCATTGCCTACGTATGCAATCAACAATCAGCTCCACCTGTCCACCAGTTTCTTCTAAGTGTTTCTGTAACAGCTCCATAGTTTTAGGAGTAACAACATAATTATCAGTAAGATGATTCATTCCTAATCAAAGAACACTATTAGATCATGTGATCTTCTTTCCTTATATTTTGTTGCAAACCCTAATCCTTTTCAAATTTAAATATATTTTAATATTATTGTTTAATAGAACTTAGAAAATGGTATGTTAGCAATGCTTTGAAGTTCAATTAAAATACAAGTGTCTACAGGGTGTTGACAAATTAGCGGTTTAGTACGGCGCCCGCTTTAGCTTGAATGGCTTCAGAATTCAGCAATCAATTATTAATGAACAAGAGAGTGGCGAGGCAGCACAATACCCGACAATACTAAGTGAGTTATATTTAAATGCATTTAATACAACTCCGAAATTTGCTAATGCTCTAGCTATAATCCGCCATAAAAGCTATCGCTTCGCTATTGGTATTGATTACAAACCTAGCAAGATCCAGCAATAAACTGACAATTTGCAGAGAAATCAATGCCACCATTCCTACTTACTGGGCGCCAGTTGCTTCGCTTAGTTATTACAAACCTAGCACTAGAATTCAATACAACTGATAGGCCGGCAATGAGCAAATCAATGCAACACTACTCCAAAGAGTACCATACTGAGCCATTGCAAGCCATATAGACGCTCGTTTGAGCAACAAAGAACTAATAGTTGGCTTAATTGTAACACGCTTATGCTAGTTGCTTCGCTTATAGTTATTACAAACCTGATAGAATTGCCCAGGCCGACAATGGAGCAAATTGATGCCACCACTCCAAAGTACCATACAGCCATTGCAGGCCATAATGGCACTCGTTTAAGCAACAAAGCACTACTAGTTGGGCCCATTTTCTAAGAAAATAAGACACCTCTACCAGCGTCTTTGAGGTATAAATGCCTTCGTAGGAGGTGTTAGAATGACACAATAGAAACCTTGGCTGCGCCTTGGTTTTTATTGCGTCATTCTGTCACCTCCTACTCAGGCATTTATACCTCGAAGACGCTGGCATGAGGTGTCTTACTATTACTAAATTTAGTGATTGCAGATATAATGAGTATTAAATTTAGTGATAGTACATCGATACTCAATAATAGTGCAGTTACCAATCAGACTGTACTATTAGAGAGTATCAAGTAATGTCTATAATTAGTGTTTGTCACTTGGTTTAATATTCACCAGCTCATTGAAGCAGAGGAAACCTGCAAATGACAGCAGGCAAGCGGTAGCAAGACAGATGATGTCTGACAGCAGCAAATTAGCTAGTCACTAAAATTAGTGTATTGTTGATACAAGGTATACCACCTACTATATGGTAGTTTTGGTCGCTCATGATTTAAGTCATTTTAATATTAACTTTCAGCATTATCTTGAAATTGCGACATAGCCTAAAAATCTCCATCTTGGTTATGTAATATTTCTAGTTTGGAAAGGTTACAACCTCATCATAACAACACATATCCATATTAACTATTGAACTATCTTAATATTGCTAGCCAGTGCAGTGGCTATTCAAAAACTTCGTTTCCTAATGCGAAAGGAAGATACAGCACCAAACAGCTTCTTCCCAGACGCGATCAACCACGAAGCCACAAAAGTGCAAGCCAACACCCACCTTCAGAACTGCCTTCCTGACAAGGATATGGTGCCAAAAACTACCCAGGCCTTCTTAACAACCTCCTACGAATCATAGTGAACCATTTTAAGTCTGTTTCTGAGAATTAAAATTTCCAGTGTCTGAAATTTTCTAAGTTTTTTGTCTGCTTCGTTATACCTTGTATCACCCGCCCCGTTTACCTAATTAGTGTGCGACCGCGTGCATTCTAAGTCATTCGACCACGGTTCTTTTTGAGGTAAAATAGAATACTAGACTAAAGCTATTATGGTAAATGGCAAGATTAAGCCTATACGTATAATGTTACCACATACAGTTGTAGCTCTGCTTTCTGTCGCTTCTAATGTTTTGCGCATACAAGCAAATGTATTTAATACTGCATCATACTAGCCCATAACCATATACCCTACTTACTTACCTACCTAACCTGTGTTGTCCACTTTTAGCTGATTACACTCTACAATATGCTCCTGACTATTTGTATCAAAAGCCATGTATGCACCTCCCATATATCACTGCAGGAGTTGTTGACAACAATCTAGCTGAATAGCAGTGGTATTTCCTGTTAATTTATGATTAGTCTAGGGGTTGGAGCTACTTAAATTTAAATACAAGGCATGGTTCATAGAGGTGTTTTAAGTTGTAAGATTACCCAGAGGTGTAATATGCACAAACCTGTGTGGGTACCAAATACCCACTAAAGAGGAACATGCATACACCTATGTGACAGTGAAATCACCAGTTCAAATGTGAATAGAGGGATTAGGATGACTTCAACAAGTGAGCAACCTTCATGATCAGGGAATATTCCTTGTAGATATACATACGTATAGATAGCCACTATAGGGAGTCTGGAGCAAAAGAAGAATTGCGCCTGATAATTTTTATATAGCATAAAGCCCATAACGTGGGCACAAAAACTAGACAAACTAGATGATATTAAAAATTTTCAATTTAAAAAGGGGGAATAGGGGATTGAAAAGGTAGCTAACTAAATATCAGACACTTCATTCATGAAAAAAAGAACACGAACAAGAAACTAAAGATCCAAAGGTATGGACGTAAGGACATTGATTATTAGTCAATATAGGGATTTGTTATCCCGTGCACACTACAGAGATCCCTATTTTGACTTAACGTATTTTGCTGACCAACTGTTTGTAAACGTATAGCTAATTGTTATGCTAGATATACAGTGGTGTTTGCTTTGCTGACCAACTGTTTGTAAGCGTATATAGCTAATTGTTATGCACAAGCTTGTATTGCACCATGAAGTCAAAATAGGGATCTCTGTAGTGTGCACGAAATAACAAATCCCTATATTGACTAATTAATAATCAATGTCCTTGTGTCCATACCTTTTGATCTTTAGTTTCTTATTTTTTCATGAATGAAGTATCTAATGTTTAGTTAGCTACCTTTTCGATCCCTATTCCTCCTTTTTAAATTGAAAATTTTTAGTCTAAAAAGAGGTTATGATGACTGTTACCTCTGGTAGCACAATTGCATTATGCAGCTATACAATTATTTATGGAAAAAACTCTTGATACAGCGCTTAGGCCAAAACGTCAGCTAAATAATGCATCCTGGGTTTTGTATCTCTTTACCCAGCTCAAGCTGTTCCCTCAGTCTGAGTGGTTGCATCCAACACCACCAGATTCCCACATGTCATAAAGCAAAATGATTAGATAAACTACTTTGGTTATTCTTCATGTGATTAATGCACATACCAGCCAAATATAGGTTTTCTGTTTTTTACAGTAAATTTTTGTGAATGCGATGCTTGCACTATTCGTCTCACTAGTGTGGGGCTCCTCAGGCTCGCCCCAATAACACATCCCCATGTACACATATGACATTCTAATAGAATGCACAGCTACATCAATATCTCTTATTAAAAGTTTATGCTGAGGCACATGCACTTCACGTCACTATAGCAGGGATGAAAATAACTTTTCAAAAGTAGCCAGCCAACTGTCAGACCAACTTTATGGTTGATCTGACATGTCAACAGTTGGCCAGCCAATGCTCAAACTAATCAATGTTATTGAAGCTAACATAAAAATTTTTGTTGCTAGGAGTTAAACAAGGTAGGAGGGAATAGCATATACCATAGTGTAAACAACCCTCTTAGCTTGTTTATCTCCTAACAACCAAAAAATTGTTTTGTGTTGGCTAGTAGTAAAACAGGTTGCACTATATGCAATATTAAAGGCGTTATGGTATTGAGGTACTTAAATCATTACAAACTAGAGAGAGAGAGAGAGAGAGAGAGAGAGAGAGAGAGAGAGAGAGAGAGAGAGAGAGAGAGAGAGAGAGAGAGAGAGAGAGAGAGAGAGAGAGAGAGAGAGAGAGAGAGAGAGAGAGAGAGAGAGAGAGAGAGAGACAGTATTGGAAATCTACCGTTTTCTGTATAACGTATGTACAGCAGAAGATTATGCTACTATAGCAGGAGTGAAAATAACAGTCAGCCATTGGCCATTTGCCAGTCAATTTAGCAATGTGGCTGCCCATTTCCTTGTTTGTCTGACACATTTCAAATCAAACAAGGCTAGAAGGTAATGTATGTTTAATACCTACTAATGTTATTGTACTGTGGACATTAGGAATAAACCATTAATCACACAATTGTGATAATTTTTGCTGCATAATAATCAATAATGTACATAATTTTGTTGTGAATGATAATCAGGAATTGCAATTATAGTGTATTAATCACAATAATTGAAACTGTGTATTAATCACAATAATCGAAACTGTGTATTAATCATAATAATCGAAACTGAACATCTGGCAAACTATATGCATAAAATCAAGGAGAGCTAGCACAAAGATATATATCACTTTGCCCCTCCAGTTTCTCATAATACCAGACTTTGCCTCTCCCATTAAATCCTGGACACAATAGAAACAATATGATCTGTCAGTAAGTTTGGTAACAGTTCTTACATTCTGATATCCATTAATTACTAGAGAGATACAAGGGGAGAACCTGAGAATGCGTGGGTGTGAATGATGCAAGTAAGTAGAGTTATATATTACAATTTGTAATGATTCACATAACTATACAGGAGTACAGGTAACTAAATATACTTATACCCTTCCCTTCTTGCTTTCATCAGCTACCATATTTGCTTTTCTTCTACACATATAGCATCTGATCATGAGTAATCGCTCTTCTCTCTCATCGAGCTCTGGCTATACGTAACCTGTATAACTCTCTTTTATGCCTTTCTTCCCTACATCTATCAATGGGATCTCACATGTAAGAAATGTTACTACTCAGTAATCTACAGCTGAATAATTGTAGCATGGACTATCCTACGACCATATAAGCTATCCTACGAACATATAAGGAAACTCAGTAATTTGCGCTATCCATTTATGTGGCCATGAACTATCCTACACACGAAGGACTTGCTAGTGTGGGGCTTGCCCCAATTTATTCCAGTGATGGAAAGGTTATACTTAGGTCAGAAAAGTGATTAACGACCTTTTGTACAGATGGTTTATTGAAAATCATGTGTCAGTATACAGGCACTAACCGTCCAAATCATAGCATGCATACCTTTGGATAATTATTACTGCAGTACAGCACTTTGAAGGGGATCTTGGGCACAAAATTAGTTGTAATTCCCTGAAAATGGTATGCCATAGTTTGGGAAAAAATTGTTGTTGGAAATTTTCATGTGAAAAAATCGTGCTAATATTTTTGTCTTCTTGGATAGCCGACAAAAATTTTTAACAGTGAATAATTATTTAATTGAAGTTTTGCCACTTGTTTTGCCACTTGTTTTGCTACATACTAAGCTTTGTGTAAACATTTCATACAAGCACGTATACGCGGACTATAAGCGCTAGCTAGCACCCGATAGCTACTTGGAGGCACTTGCATCTAGGAGGTGTTCGGCTAAAACAAGCCAGTACCGAGTTGCTGTACTTTCCAACCTTGGTTGAATTGCCATGCAAGCATAAAGCCTCAAAAGAAACTAGTACTTTAGCCTTTTGTTTACAACAGCTACTATCGTTCGTGCGCGTTCACAATGTTGCTCCGGCTGGCTCATGATGAATGAGTGAAGACAACGTATACCTGGTCTGCAAGGTATTCTGTTAAGCTTAAACCAGGCCATCCACTGTACAAAACTTACAAGCGTGAGAGTAGATTACTAAGCCAAAGATATTTCACTTTCTCTATTTATTCAATGTTAAACATATTTCGTGTGTTTAATTTCTCTACTACAAGCACAAGGACACATGAAACTATATTCACACATATTGCTATAACAGTAACACAGTAGGCTACAATGCTTACTGGCACTATATCAGAGACATACCGGTTAGTCACAGGTTAACCAAAATGTCCTGTGTGTATACTCTGAAAAATACCAATGATTCTACACTGAACAGTTAACACCATCAATTAAAACCAGGTTATTAAAGATGCTTCATTAAATCTTAGATTCATCCCTAGGAACTTGAGCTTTTCGTAAACACACAATGCATGCCTACGAGGTGTCTGGTCGTGTCCTATCAAAATTATACACGTACACTCACCAGAATCGGCTTTAACGTTTTCTTTACCTATGTTTCCAATTTTCTACAACACAAGAAAACGATTACTGCATGTATGCGAATGATCAAATTACTCACCCTCGAAAACCAAATGATAAATTTCACATACTTCTGCCGTATGTGAAGTGACCATCCTAAAGCGGAGGTTATATTGTAAGGAATCATAAACGCCCAAAAGCATGCTATCCACCACCACAGAAACATCACACCTAAAAAACTTGCTAAATCTGCAATATTTAATAACATGTCACGTGATTACTATTGTAAACAAAATATTAAAACCCACAATCAAACAAGTAAAACGGTACACTCAAAATGGCTGGTCGAGTTATTGTTTATGGCGGAAAGGGTGCCCTTGGCAGTTCATTGGTTTCATTCTTTAAAAGCAAATCATGGGTGCGCAAAGTGATGTTATTGTATATTATAGTATATTATAGCGTATGCATTTGTGTTCATTTCAACAGTGGGTAGCCTCAGTGGATATATTTCCCAATGAAGATGCTGACGCTAATGTAGTATTGACTGCAACAGAATCATGGACAGAGCAAGAGAAAGAGGTATCAGCAGAGAGTATCTCAAAAATTTTATGCTTATTACATTATGTATGATGATGATGAAAACTTTTCCTATTGAGTATTTCAAAACCTTTGCTTAGATTATTATCGATTTTAAGGGTTATGGCACCTATAAGAAAAGAAGAATGACAAATCAATACTTCAAAGAAAAGTAGTGGATAGGTCACTGTAGGTGTAATTATACAACAGCTTCACTTTATGTACTAGAAACTTTACTTTTAAGTGCAAGGTTGCAATAATCCCACAAGCTAAACTTTACGTATTGACACCATAGGTAGGGAAATATCCAAGCCTTAGCCTCAATGTTTCCATACATGTGGCTTTCTGGCCACCTCTAATGTATCAGTTTAAATTATCTACTACTATTATGAAAGTACTATCATTATTGCGATAGTTGACCAACTATCATGATAGTCCGATACTATCATACTTTTGCCCAGCCCTATTGTACAATGCCAGCTTTTAAATGTTAATTAAAACATCAACTTTTTCAGTAAGGGATTTATATTGATACAAGGTATTACTATTTAACCTTTATTTGTTACATACCTAATGACTTGATTACTAATCACGTAACAAGGTATACGTTTGACTATTGATCTGCATACCGTATTTACTTGGTTAAATGCCGCGGCGTTTAGTATCTTAGTTCAAAAAATTAACGTGGTGACTATTCAAGCACGACCACTACTCGATACTCGAAGACAACGTTTATACCCATAATTTTGAAATCGATCGTGACACTGATCAAGTGCAGCTACTATTCAAGGTGCGGCGTTTAACCAAGTAAATATGGTGTGTATTCTTATGTGGATTACTTGGTAGACTACACTGGCAAATACTGATAAAATATTGTCTTGTGTCAGACAGCTGAACACACCATACAGTTAAATGACTTTGGCGCATCAATTATCTGAACGTCTAAACATCAATTATCCAATCTATTGATCTTATTACAGTATGTATTATACGTGTGTGTTTTATTAGAGTGTTTTGAATTCCTTGAGTTCATTCACAATTTTGAGTGAAGAAGGATACATTTCAGTGCGAATGAAACTTACTGCTGTAGTCTATGGATGTTTTACTTAAGTGTTGATCTTGTGTATTGTTTGCTTATATGAACACCGGCCCTCTAACACTCCATTGAAGGTAATCTGTTTCCAAACCACTAAATTAAAATCACTGTCAAAATAAGTAGCAGTTATATATCCAATCCATATCTGTGCACACGCATGACTAGCATTCTTGATATAATCAACATGTTGTTTTAACAGCTGGAGAACAAGGTCGATAGCATTGTGAGTAGTTTCAAGCTAGATGCTGTTCTCTGCGTGGCTGGTGGATGGGCTGGGGGAAATGCAGCTTCAAAGGAGTTTGTTAAAAATTCTGATATGATGTGGAAACAAAGTGTATGGTCATCTATCCTTGCTTGTCAGATATCCACCAGACATCTCAAAGAGTGAGAACATGCAGACATTGTTTTATATTTCCATGTTTAAACCATAGAGGTGGTTTATTGTGTTTGACTGGAGCCAAGGCTGCATTAGAAGGGACACCAGGTTTGCTCATGTATAAAAGATAAATAGTACCATAGGTCTTTATCAAGTCTATTATGTGTGCTAGCCATACACTACAAATCTAGACCGACTTTTAAAAAGGTTTATCATTAAAGCATGCAGAAAGAAGGTTTAAAATATAATGTATATATGCAATTGCTGCATGTTCCTTGATGACGAGTCACTGTTCATGTGACTTCTTTGTAACATCACGCAAACTTGTCTGTATAGTGCTTGGTTTTTAGATGATAAAATATTAACTTGTTACTACTGAGACAGATTTACAAGCATGATTATCTGATGACAATGAATCAAATTATCAAAATTTTGGGTAGATCATACGTACAGGCTGGGGCGTGTACAATATTATATTGTTTCAACATAGTTTATGGCATTACTATAATTCGCACACTTAATTTTCCTACGTACACTTACAAAATGACGAACAATGTTTTCTGGTATCTGCTTGACTAAAACATATATGTTATGATTTAATTCTTTTAAAAACTGTATAGGTATGATAGGATATGGGATGGCAAAGGCTGCTGTTCATCAACTTGTGAAGAGTATGGCTGCAAGTAATAGTGGCATGCCTGACAACTCTAATGTCATGGCCATTTTACCGTAAGCTTGTACCTACTATATAATTATGATCTTACAGTGGAGATCATGACAAATGTCAGACAAGTGTGGAGGTTGAGCTAACATTATTGTTGTGTTTTGATCAGACATAATACCTGGAAGTAATAACAAACAGTATTTTATAGGATACATAAACACTGTAGGTGACATGTATAAACAATGGCTTATACACCTGCCTACAAAGAATAGTACTTGAGTATACGTAGGATATGGTAGTTGGTTGATATCTGATAGAGATCATCATATGGAACAATACCGGCATGCTGCTTTTTGAAGTCACAATTAAAAGCATCAGTTGTATTTAATGATAGTCCCACAAAACATAAAGCAAAAAAGTTATATTCTGTAAGGAAAATGAAAAGAGATTTACTGTCTGCTTCCACTAAATGTGTAGCAAAAACTTTAACTAATAATTAAGCTAGTCAATAATTGCTCACCATTTTAGCCAATGAATCAAAGAACAATACTGAATAATAAATCCCACAAAACATAAAGCAAAAAAGTTATATTCTGTAAGGAAAATGAAAAGAGATTTACTGTCTGCTTCCACTAAATGTGTAGCAAAAACTTTAACTAATAATTAAGCTAGTCAATAATTGCTCACCATTTTAGCCAATGAATCAAAGAACAATACTGAATAATAAATCATCCAAAAATCCTACTATTGGTATTAATATTGTATATATATGGGATACCCCTAATTTATGTTTAATCCTCATACATTTGTTTTATACAATGCATTCATTTTGTGTACACCTATTAGTGTGACACTGGATACTCCTATGAATCGCAAGTTTATGTCAACTGCTGATTTCAGCCAGTGGACTCCTCTTGATACAGTTGCACAGTAAGCTATTGATATTCCTCATACTCAGGAAAATTAAAGACTTAGCCAGTTGAATCCCATCTTTCAGACTATGAATATAAGGAGCAGGCATTCCATCCACATACATACAGTGTATATTAGTGCAGATTACTATCAGTACCAGAACATACATCTGTTGTTTTTTTCCATTTACAATACAAGTAGCTGTTTATTTAATTTAATTTTGACTTGGAGTAGAATCCAGTGATTCTAAATGTACAAGAAAGCATGAAAAATGATATTATAGCCATCGATAGGAGTTTAATGTTTGGAAATTTGGTTGTAGCAACTAATTTATTCATGCAAAGTTTATTTATTTATTTATAATAATTATGATTGGTGATTTCTATTATCAGAACCTTGTTTTAGGAACTGGGGACAAGGTAGAAGGTGGAAAGTGTGCTGAAGCACTCATAACTCACCAGTCGTATAATGCAATTATTATAATTGACTTATTTGCATTACAGGAAATTGTTTGAATGGACTACTAATGCTACCAACAGACCAGCCAATGGAAGTTTGATACAACTGATTACTAAGGATGGTGTCACTTCTTTTGAGCCAACAGAATGAGTTATTCCTAGGAAGTTAGGCTTACTTTAACAAATTGTAGAACTTACCATTGTACTTGTAGCACATTAATAGCATATGTACAATGGTATTAGTATCTTTTTATCATTATGAATGATTAACATTATGATTAACCATGGCTCCAAATTTTTTCGACTACTAAGTTGTTCTTATTAAGGTCCACTGTGCTATGCTGCTTCCTTTTATTTTATAACTTATTGAAACATAAAATATTTGTGCCATTTTGTTTAGAATTGTGGTGTCTCAAACCTCACAGTTGCTCACCCCTACATCTGACCAAGCAGACTCGTGCATGAAAGTAGGGAAACAAGAAACCACATTCAGGCTGGGATTATGGATTACTGTAATCATAGCCAGATGGGATTATTGATTATGGTACATGGTATATGGTTATAAAATCACCTTGGATGCATGAGCTAAAGCAACATAGAGCCTTGCATTCAAATGCATACTTGTTTGTCATGCACAAGCAGCTGTTTTTTGTGTGACATGTATATAACCGGAAGCCATTTTGCAAGTCTTACAACTTCCTGTATACCTCTGAAAGATAAAATCCAGGGTAGATCCCCGAAGGAAGGCAAAGAATGGAACCCTGGTCAACAAACAGGGCAAAGTCTACACAGAAAAAACCCTTGTCATTTTTGTAGAGAATCTAGATATCCAGAGTATATGTCAGGTGCTGGAAGTCTCACAACATACGCCATGGGCATTTTTTCTATTGAATTATTAATTTATTATTATTATTGGCAACCTACATTCAGATACACTGCACTTTCAAAATTTGTATTTTAGTTTCTCTTTTACAAGTTACCGGGTAAGTAATGTGATAACTTTTATAAATAGCATTTCATGCTCAACTACCATTACTATATAACTTGTGTTGATTACTACAACATACTATCACTAAGGATTTGAGTAACTTTGTACCGTAATTATATGACCTGGTATGAGAAAACTGGGCTTAAAATAATAATATTATGTACACATTAATTAAAACTAAATTTTTTGGATTTCAAAACAACTTTTGTGTAAAGATTTATTAAGCTGTAAGCTGTACAATTATACCTGGATATACTATGATTGTTCTATTAGAGTTCTAATAATATAGGTGTGTTTTATTTAGAGCATTTACTTGGGTTTTGCGAGCTTGAAATTTTGCAAAATTTGCAATTTAGCACAGCATTTGAAAATACTTCACAAAAATTTGAGTTCATTATACTATATACCCACCATACAGTATAAACAATCTCAGTTATACAGATCTTGTGTACTGTTTGTGCTTTCCCAGTTAGTTCAGATAATTGGCACTCCACGTGCACTGTATTACAGATCATGATTGTGGACAATCATCATCACAACTAGAATATAATTATCACGATTGATCTCATAATTTTCATATATCACCTCAATCATGTTCTAGAAATGACAACCCAAATGACTCAATGGTGTTAAGTGATTTATTTACCACTTCATAGATAAAGAAATCAACAAAGTACTAGTATACAATTGGAGTCAAATAAGTGGTCTAGTTTTATTGGTTTGGTAATATTTGATTTAGTCTTGCGACTCTTGCCCTTCGCTCTACTTCCATTGCTTTCAATTTTTGCCATGTGTCTAGTTGCAATTCAGTGTGACCATTACTAAGTGATAACAACCTGAGTATAATAGAATATGATTTTTATCAACTTACAGTATTTTGCTTACCTAGCCATATCCAACATAAAATGGAACAAGTCAGCATTCATATGTTCATCTGTTTTTCTCATCTCAACAAAATCTTGTTCTAGTTTCTATAGTAGAAATATTTTATTTTAGTTGCAATATGGATTACTGACATTCTGGACATCTGCTGTCAGTTGGTATCTCAATAGCCTACACAATCCCAAATACATCCGTAACCTGTTTAGATGTTCCAGTGGAGTCTTTTGTAAAGACTGAAGGATTCCAGGGTCTGGTGAAGAGGTTGCCTTTACCGGTAAATTACAGTCCACCTATGGTATTTTACTTTGACCAAATTAATATAACATACCTTATCATACCTGTAGCAATGATTTTCCTTCAGAAAGAACTAGAATTGGCTATAAATTAAAGTAAAAATGTAACAATGGTAAAATGACTAGATCTTTAATATTAGTGCATAACGGTGGATCTTTTAATATTCCAGGTCCTAATTATTTGTTCTATTGTAGTATATATCAAGCCTGTATTATATAGTTTTGAGTTACAAAACTAATCAGTGGCTTTCCTACAGTGATGAAAATTACACTCATTTAACTATACAGTATACCACACTATAAGACAAGAGGGTGCCTAGCTAGTAATGGAAGCAATTCCAGGAAATAGCCACCAAAATTTGTCCCCCATTATAAATGACATTGTCTTGCATCATTAAGGTGGCATGTGGTGCCAATCTGCTCCCAATGTCCACCCTGGCTTGTGCAATGGCCCAGGATGTTTCTGCCAACTACTGAACTAACAGCTTGGCTGTCTATGTTGTCTAGATGCTACATGACACTCACGATATTCCAGGAAGTGTTTTAAAAGTCTCTCAAAAACCAGCAGCTGCCAACTTTATGCATATAATGCTAGCTATAAGAGTCATAAAACTGGTCTATTTGTGGTGTAAATCTAGCATATGGGTATTATCAAGCATCAGTGAACTACAACATCTTGATTATTTCCAATCGGTATTTCTCTAAATATTAAATAGGATGGTTTTTGTAAACCTGGTCACATTTATAGATGGACAGTTCTACATGTACTTATACACACAAGCTTACCAAATCACATGAAATCTCAACAATATGATATTGGAAATCATACTTAACTTTCTGCCATGTCAGGATATTAGTTAATGCCTGTAAGTTGAGGCAACCATTGTTATTTAGCTGCCCGGCAGTTAGTAGAGTTTCATCTAATATGAGATGAGTACCTGAGAAAGCAATCATGCTATATTTATATATATAGATATGTAACATTTTCACACCTCAGATCAAAGGGAAATGCCAGTGTAAATATATCTGATATTGCACTGGCTGTGGAACGTTAACAAGATACATGCACTGATATCAGTACATATATCGGGGTTAGCAAGATATGCGCACTGATTTCAGTGAGTATATCTCGTTAAGAGATTCCACAAGTTCCCTAAATGCTTTGATGAACAAGGTGAAAATACTGCTCTTTAGATAAGCACATGAATATGATATTGATTGTGGGTTTTAATTTTGTAAACTCAAAAGTAAACTTTGTTACTAGTCTAATATGATATCGATTGTGTGTTTGAAATTTAATGTTTAGTTTGAGTTGAAAAGTACAGTTTGTTTCCAGTCTATACTAGTCTAAAAATGTTTGTATTTGTTGTCTATAAGGCGATAGAAGCCAAAGGATGCTATTTGAGGTGAGTTTCTCATGTGCTAAAAATAGTCTATTTACTGCGCGACTGCATGTATATCAATCTACTCTAATCGTTTTATTTATAACACTCACCATTATGTTATCCTTATTAAGCGATTTAAAGTGATTCTCAGCCCATTACAAGTCCTGCAGCTTTATAGTTCTTTTTGGTAAACCCACAATCACTAGGTGTATACCTGTGTATACCGGTGTATAGCTGTGTATACCAGTATATACCGGTGTATACCTGTGTATACTGGTGTACATGTGCATAGCTACAGTACCTGTGTCTAAATTTTCTTAATAGATACAATATCATATGTAAATGTGTGTATACTTGTATACCAGTATACACAAAGTAATCCAGGAAACATGGTCCTAAATCATGCCATTTATGACAGAATAGGGAAACTAAAGTAAAGTACTATATATTTAGCCAATAAAAACCGCGTAAACATTTTAATGACCTCGCAAACGAATTTACTCAATGAAAACTGTGTAAACATTTTAAAGAGTATCTATCATGTTTTAAAAACCTAATTAGCACTAAAACATCAAAGCATATTATGCATACCATAGTCTAATAGTATGGATTGACATGGTGTCCAAATTTTACACACCTCCAACACATGTACTTTACCCAAGAATACCAACTGGTAACATAATACCTTCCAGGGTTTCTTTCAGGGGGGGGGCGGGGGGGAGCATTCGCCCCCCCTTGGCTTTGGCTTGCCCCCCCTTGGGAATTTTGTTCTGACAGTGAATCAATTCAAGTGTTTTAAATCTCTCCTTTAGTAGCGCCCATGTTCTCCATGCCATAATAATGTTTATAGTTAGCGATGACCCTTGATTTCAGTTATTTTGACTCTACATACAGTCTACAATATATAATATTTTGACTCTGAAATACCCTCAGATTCAATCTCAAGAGTATCTATTTTTCAAAATTTTTCTGGGGGGGCATGCCCCCAGACCCCCCTAGCATTAGCATGCTACGCATGCTGATTGTACTTCGCACAATAACACATACAATCACTTAGCTTGTTGTACAATAGGGGCCCACTTTAACTATTTGCTCCTGATACAGAGTATATTCCTGGATCCCCTAGTTTGCTTCCAGGAGGATCATACCACATTGCCCCCCCTGTATCCCGTTATACCTCTTTTTGACCCCCCTTGGCTAAAATCCTGAAAGAAACCCTGCCTTCTCTAACAATGTGATCTGTAGAGAATTTAAAATTTTTCAAATCTACCAGCATTTCATTTATTCCCAGCCCAGCCCACCGTATAACCAATCAGCATTAGTAATATGGCTCCAGATTTTTTACGCAACAAAGGTAATCGATCATATTTATCAAACTATTGTTCCAAATAAACAGTGGAACTTGTTTAATTGTTATCATGACTTCATTTCAAATACATGGTCAAAAGAAATATACACTTTATGGACAAAAAAAATCAGGCGTAGGCTGGCCACAAACCTGCCCAGGCAAAACCATCTTGCAAAACTTGTAAGTGAAATGTCTATGTAACTAGAAAGACACCTAAGACCTAGTGAGCTAGAGATCTTGTAAGATGTTTGTTACAAGATCTTGCAAAGGCACGAATCTTGCACGTAAAATGTCTTTGCCTGAGTATTTTAAAATATATTTTGGATATGCATTTCATTTATCCAATATGTACAAAAATATGATAACCTCATTACAGTACCTGCCGTAAGCTGGAGTAGTCCTACTTCTAATCGGTTGGCCTCAAAATTTTTCCTTGGTGTCATTGTTAGTGTATTCATATTTGTTAAACTCATTGGCAACAAGTGAGACTACATCATTAGTAACTAATAATGTAAAAATGCACAATAAAGTACCTTAGGAAGCAAGTGTTGCACAATTCCTTGCAGAATTCCAGAAGCCTTACCAATTGAAGGATTGATCAAATTCAGGGAAAATTTACCAAGTGGCATCAAACCATGGCGAGCATGTCTACATAATAATTATGACAAAACATTTAATAGTGAATTATTTACCACATGCACACAAGGTGATGTAGATGAGGTGAGGTATATCACTAAAAATCATATAGCATAATAAATTTAAACATCAAGACTCACAGTACCGTATAGCATTAAACTTTGGCAATGCCAAACTTTGGCGAAGTTAGCTTCACAGAAATTTTGGAGGGTTATACTTTGGCAATATGAGTATTGCGTGAATCATGGCCGCAACTATTAAAAATTGGAGGGTTAAATTTGGCGATGGAATAGTAATTCGCCAAAGTTTGGCACCGCCAAAGTTTAGTGCTATACGGTAGTGAGTCGCAATGATAAAAAACAGTAGCATATGTGATCAATCACTACAGTGAGTTATTTCACTAAGGATTACCCTGATATTTGCAAATACCGCAGCCAAACGAACATAAAAACTATTGCTTTCATGCCCAGCAGTAAAAGCACCACCTTAGCTCGTTGTATGGAAAATAGAGCACTCGAGGGTGTCTCGAGATAAATAACAGCAATTGACTTTGCCTCGTGCTGTATTAATCTCTCAACACATCCCCTCATGCTGTATTTTCCATATGGCGGTGATTTCAATACAGCCTTTAGATGATATTTATATTAATGTTCTATAGTATTTCTTGACAGATAGTCGCCTAAGGTGCAAAGCAACAGATCATGTAGTGCACTGCTTATGATATAAGGTAGTGCTGCTGTTCAAACCACTCATCAAATCAACCGAAATAGGCACTCACAAATTGAAGTACGTAGCTACCTATAATTTCTAGTCGTAAGGGCATTGGCAAATCAACAACACAATTAATAGCTCAAATGAATTCAATGAGTGCTGGCTGATTTTTGATACACAAGCATAAGGTGGCCATGTGAACTGCAAAGTATAGATAAGTACTGTGGTCACTGTTTGGAAATTTCACACCAATCATTCGCATAACTATATTTTATTTTCTGCATCTTATACAGCACCCTTGCTACTTCAAAATACACTTTGTCCCTTGGATCCGCCCATGCAAAAAACTTGATAGTTAAATGTTGCACACTTAAGTATGTGTATATCCATAGATTATATATACCTATGGCCATAGGTATAGGTATATATAATCTATGGTATATATAATCTATGGTATATCTCACAAATATTCTCTAAAATGCAAGGTAAATACTGCTCTTTACATAGGCACACTACTGCAATATTGATTGTTGTTTTTAGTTTTATAAGTTGATTTTTATTTTTTAGTCTAAAACCTAATGTTTCTATTTGTTGTCTATTCAAGTTTACAAGCCAACATATATCAAATGGTCATGTTACAAAAATAATCTATTTGTCATGTGACTGTATGTATATTAACCTACTTTAGTTATAACAAGTACCATTATTGTATAGAAGCGATTTAAAGTGATTTTGTCCAGTATAAGTCCTGCAGCTTTATAAAAGAGTTTGGCGAACCCACAATCACCAGCACTACCCCATCGTGACAACAATGAAATAGAGCCCTACAATCACAACGAGTACCTATTACTATAAAAACAAGCCGAGATATCAGTGTTAAGTTTGGGCACATTTTAGAGTGCTAGAAATGTAAAGTATTAGTTATGCACCCGCCCTTGGGAGCTCCACGCCCTTAGGCATGTGTAATTATCAGGCAAAGCACTCTTGCCTGTGCTATAACTATACACTTACACAGTAGATATCAGATTTAACAACATGTATTCTGCTGCCAGCTTATCTCCCATTAAAGCATTAGTAAGTAAGTCAATAAGGCTAGATCTTGTTGATAATACTGTTCCATATAATTCGGATATGTCTATAGTGCAAAATATAAGGGAATGATTTTACATTTCTAGTCAAATCATATAACATAGTTTACTTTTTGACAAAGACATATTTTCACCTTATATCCCAGTGCATGAGTTATCAAAGTATAACTATAAAATCCATCTATCTGTTGCTATACATACATATATTATATGACAGTAGTATTGCAGGGATAAAACGATAGTGTTATGAAACAACATAAGAAAAATTACTTACAGAAAAAATTAGGGCCCTTGAAAGTTTTGCCGTATATAGGTATGTTTATGACACAAAATTCAGTAACAAGTGCAAAGTAAACAATAGTTGTTCAGTCTGTGTGTTTAAATTCTCAATAAAGTAGCTATTTAGTAAAGAAAACGATCATAAGGTTAAAAAGGGCACTAATTTAACAAAGTAAAACATATTTAGAATAGCTATCATTGTTAATAATGATTAAAATTATTTGAATGGTTTAGTAGCCCTAGGAAAATAACTTTTCAATTGCATACTATTACATATTTAAATATGTTTGTTACATGGAAAAGCAATCATTTGTCTAGGTAAACAGCTGCTCGTTAGGCATGAAATGTTATTATATAATTGATTGATTGATTATTATTTTATCAGTATTTGCAAATGCTATGTTTAATCACAAAATATTGCAAAATTTGGGCCTTCCCACACAGAACCCATATGGTAATACTTTTAAAAATGTGAATGTTAATAATATTACCATATAACTGTGATGGAGTTGCGTTTTTGAATTTTTCTAAGGATGCCTTCTACAAAAATAAAACTCTTTGAATTTAAATTACATTTACACGATTCCTTTACCATGTAGCCATCTAGGGCTTGGCAATGCTGGCGTGTTGCATAAATACTTAAGATATCCAGTTGCTAAGATGGGTCCAGTTGCTAAGCTAATGGTCTATTGTCAAAGGTAGTACCTTCAAAGGCAAGTTCAAAGGCAATCTCGAAGGTGATAAAGGAAGCTATTTAAAGTATTGCTAAACTTAACAGGCACTTAATCTGCTCCAGTACAACAAGCCCAGATAGCAAAGTATGTCATTGAAAAATTGCCTTAAACCAACCAGCTATATATTTTCAAGTTCGTCGAATAAAGGCCACTCAACACTATTACGTAGCTAGTGCTATTACAAAAATTTATCGTGTGTGTGGGGATTGTTGTTGGCAATGGAAGAGTACAAAAATATAATCCTTGAAACAGCTGTTCTACGAAAAGTTCTGCTTCAAATGACACACCTGATAACACTCGACTCGCTTGGTTGCACATGATGTTACAAACATTACTATAGTTTAAGACTGTCTAATATAAAATTAGTTGCTTGAATGAAATGTAAAAGAAATTAAATATAGAATTAGTTGCTCGAATGAAATGTAAAAGAAATAAGGCTCGTCAACTAGAATTGATGGCACCATGCTGGTTTTAATGGGTGCCGTTGATTCCAATCAACAGGCCTATATTGCTGCCTAAATTTGGTTGTGCAGCTAATTCTGCTATATCAACATACGCAAGTCAGTGCCACATTGTATGCAACCAAGTGAGTCGAATGCCATACAATCCAAAGCAAGCTTTATTTTATATCTGCACTAATGCAAGGTAACACAGATTCAATGCACTATTATATTTCCTCGATTATTACTGCATAAATTGGCTTGCATGAGTTCAATAGTATTTTACAGTAGGTACTAACCAGCATTGACTACTAGCTACCGTATGTACATACATACACAAATGAAACAGCTCCTCTATAGGATTTAATCTCTGCTTTGACAAATTTTATTGAAGTAAAGTTGCATCTGTTATGGATCTTTATTGAGTTTCAATTACAGTAGAGATATTTCACTCATAATCCAAGAAAATATTACATAATACACCTGTATACCAATGATATTTAACAATTTTCAAAGTTTTAGGACATTAAAACCCTAAAGAAGTCCTTATGATACATGAGTATTTCAATATGTTATCATGCATTACCATTTAAAGGGACCGGAATTTCCAAATTTCTAGGCAAAAGTGGATTGGAGTGTCCCATCTTATGAGCTACAATACAATGCAGTCGTGGAACAAGTGATGGTGGGGGATGATGAGCTTTAGCCTCGGCTACATTTTCCTCAGTCAGTGCAATACATAGGCCAGGAGTATTGCTCAGTTCAGATCCATTATTTGTCAGGTTATGATGTACCAGCGATGGATCCACAGACAAAATTCCAATAAATTCAAACATGTCAGTGACATGATAAGAATCTAAGTTGTCATATACCTACATACAACAAGAAAGAAAATATGTTTCTGTACTCCAAATAATTAATTATAAGTGATTACTTTGACTAAACAACATTTTCCATCAGGTAATGGAAGATTTAAATCATATTTTGCACTAGATGAACCATTACTAGAAATGTCTGAAGACTTGTCAACTTTTGATCTTTTAACTGCAAGCAAAAGTAAGTATCACATTAGTATAAAATTGATTATTAAGAATACCATCTTGTTGGCTATCTTCACTTTCTGAATCCATAGTACCCTCATAATTGGCCATATCAGCTTCTTCCATTGCATTGTATGTCCTTTTATTGCTACTTCTAGATATTTCTTTATCATAAGAATTTGTGTCTACTTCACTCTGGCTTTTGTCTTTATATGCCTGCACCATATAGAGAATATATTATCAAGACCACACAATAAAGTTTAAATAAACAATGAAACATTAGTGTAATCAAAAAAAACAATGTGTTGGTAGAAAAGATTATAGCTTAGAATAACACCAAGACATATAAGACTATAGCTAAACTACAAAGTGTTGCATCTATGTATAGTTGGCTGAAACAAATACTAGTATTTGTGAGTACTCGATCATTTTGGTGGTATTCATGAATACAATTTTGGTATCAAATATTCGCTACATAATTGTATGAAGAAATTTTACATAAAAATAACTCAGTTAAGGTTATTAAGTATACTTCCGTAAACAGTATAAGCCTTAAAAGTTAGGAAATGCCTCAAACGCTTAAATTATTAACTGCTGTTTTGACATTTTAATCTAAACTCAGTATTCATGAGTACTTGATCGTTAACTTTAAAGAATACTCGATAACATAAAATGTGTGATCGTTTCAGCCCTATTAGATAGGCCAAGGGGACTATACGTAGGTAGGCACAGAAGAGTTGACTAAGTATGGCTGACTTTATTACTATAAAGAAAATTTAGGATATCTTAGTTATTACACGAGTCCGAGGCGATTGAATAATTTGAGGTTATAGCTACGTATGTTTGAGACCTTAAATGAGATACCTGTAGTCCCTCCAAAACTTATAAAGATGCTGTTATTAACAAGCACCTGTAAACTAGGCACCTAGCTGTAATTAGGCGCATTGAAGGCAAGGACAGATTGATTTATATCCAAAAGAAGTGAAATCTCAAGAAACAGATGTAAAAAGTAGTGGCCAAGAAACAAGATGAAAAAGAAGTGTAATCAAAATGGGTGACTAAGGTCTGTATAGTGTTAATGCTTACATATTTATGCAAGTATACTATAAAAAGAAAACAAACTAGCATAACTAGACAGATGTTTCAACATTGAGGGGCGAGCCTGAGGAATTGCACAGATTCTATATGAGCTACAACGGCTGCAATTCGATGATAGCAGAAGAAATTTTGCACAACTGTCAACAACTGTTTCAATCAAAAACATGTACACCATTTCTGGCATGTGCACATAATTAATGATTGAATTAAGTAATTGTGGGTTTGTTACAAAGTTAATATTCGCAAATTAAGAAGGCAAATTTCAAGTACAAGAATAGATTTTGTCAATGTTTACCATCGCCAGTTTTTGCAATCGCCAATGTTATCCCTGTCAAAATTTAAGAATTCGCCAAAGTTTTCTGCTATACAGTATACAGTTTTTATAGTGTCTACATATATTCCCAATTTCTCACGAAGTAAAACAATAGCAGCAGAAATTTTAGTGAATGAAGGAGTTTGCTAAAATTAATTACTCAATGGTTCATTTAAAAAAAAGGAAAACTTGGGCATTGGTAAATATTTACAGATGATCATCAGTAAACTTTTGCCTTCACAAGTATCTTCCACTATACACCCCGTACAAGGGGAGTTGGTGGGTAGCTATATAGCAGTGATAATGTGATCATATCATCAATAGTAATGCATTACCATAGTGATACGGTATAATATATATGCACATGTTAACATAGTGAGCTACTTACAATACCTTATTATTGCTTTGACTACCAGAGCATGGCATAAATGTATGTTAACTTACCTCTTTACTCCATTTGTTTTCAGCAGGTAAAGAGGTGCAATATAAAGTTTGACATTCCTTAGTTACTGTTGATGGAGCATTATAATCAATCTCCCATCCATCCTATTAACAATAAGTATGGTCTATCTGTAAATCTGACTTAAAACTAACACTTACAGGAATATCAGCTACTTCTTTGTATTTTGAAGAGTAAAATATCTAAGTATGTAACACACAATCATCAATACGTATAAAAGATGTAATTACAGTATCATCAAAAAATTTAATTTCACAGTTAACTAGACAAAAAACCAGATTAAGGTACGTAGTACATGAATAAGTGCGTAGTGACATACAAGAAAATCATTAACCTTTCAAAGAGTAATTATTTTAAACAGGAGGAACGCAAGCGTAAATACGTATTATTTAGTATGATAGTACTTAATAGTAGGGATCGTTATGAAAATGTATGGCTTCCAGATTTTCACACTTCTAAAAACCACTTTGTAACAGAAAAAATAATTGGCACTGCTGTAATAACGCTGTACCTTCGTTAAACGAAGCAAAAACTCAAACATTACAATCTGTGGCTATTTTTCAAAATTCTGAATTTTGTCTGCCAGCCAGTCTGCCGTAAGATCCACTAGTGCTAGGTGTACGGCTCTAGAAATTCCAATCCAAACCACGTGCATGCACAACACTGCTAATAAAAGATTATATCACACCAACGTTTATGTATTAGTAGCTGATTTATGGCAAAGTATACTATATTTGGATGATTTAAAAACTGGTACGCCACCTGAATTCCAGGTTAAAGAAATATTCCAGTGTCTGACAAAAACTTTCCTGAATGCGTCAGTTTCTTATACAATGACCCATCATATATATCTCCAAGTTTATCTATATTCTTACGATCAAAGCGATGCTCCAAATCCTGGTAAAATCCCTTTCTGGAGAACAATGCTTTCAACATCAAAATTGGTATTTCAATATAGAACTGTCTTGTATCGTTTATTACATGAAACTTTTGGACACTTGACACATTCTGGACTTACTGAAAGGTAGCATTGAGAGCAGTAATGATGGTTTTTAGGAGGGTGCTTTAAAGTGTTAAAAATACTGTCTGAATTTGTACAATGAACTGATCAATCAATAGGGAACTGGAAGATCGATCAAAGACAAAAGATCCTTAAGTGCACTTCCACTTAGCTTGCTTACAATAGCAAATTAATAACATGCTAACTTCCTTGGATTAGGGTAAATTAAAAATTATTATTATCTAGTTGTGTTGGTTCTTCTGAATTCATTTCAAAATCATCACCATCTTCACATGCCATATCATAATCGCTTCGTTTGTCATCATCATCATGCCAAAAATATGAATCTTCAAAACAAATCACTTATACTTTAACCATCATCCAATTTAGTATTATCAGAAATCCGTTCACAGACATTACAAGAGGCCGGTGAATTGCAAATAATTTGTGCACAATTTGTGCAAAGAAATAACACACTCATGTATGGCTTTTGTTGTAGCTAGTGCAGTTATTGTATTAAGTCTTCACTAAGTTTAAACAAGAAAACTTAGCTTTGAAGTTTTCTCTATTTACATTGTATAAAGTCAGCGGCTAAATATTTTATGCTCGAGTGTCTCAACATGGAAATCTATAGCATAGAACTAATGGCTGGGATTCGCCAAAACTTTTACGTATGTCGATTATGGGTCAATATTTTGCCATTTTCTTATGGTACATATCAACTAATAACTACACAGCGCATGTACTATGTTACAATTGAATTCTTCGATCAGGTTATCTACCACAAATGTTGGCATTAGAAAGCAGCTATTAATGATGCCATATTTTTTTGATAAACTGATGGGTTCTTTTGTTACATTACTAGTTGGTTTTTTGCCACTACCGAACACTCTTCAGACACTTGATACAAAGTGTTTGGAGTAAGATTTACTATTAAGGAAATGTTTGCATGATTGCATCATATAAAATCTCATTATCTGTAATGTTTCCTGAATAGTGATTATTAAAATTTAGTTTCCATCAGCAGTAACATTACACCTGCTGCAGGCATTGGCCGCCCATTTTGATTTCTTGGCCACTATTTTTACAGCCAGGGTGCTTTTGGTTGAGATTTGAAAGTCTTTTTTAGAAATAACAGGCCAATATTAATGGTTTAAGGTAGCCAAACAACCAGTGAGGAGGAGGAGGAGCAAGCAAACCCTGGCAACCACACCCAAAGTAAGAAATGTTTTATGCAAACTTAAGGTGATAGTTAGTTTTCTTTTCTTCTCCATTTTAATCATGGTGATGTAGTGGTGGTAAAGATAGCCATGGTGCCAAAGTCAGCAAACTCCCTGGTTTATTTCCATAGCACAGCCAGACTCCTAGACTTACGGGGGTTTGTGGTACAATGCTCCCTAAACTCTATGTTTACACTATTTTCAAAGTTATTAATTTCTAACAGGCACTAAAGTTCTTATAAATAGGCAAACAAACCAGTTAACACATACATACATACATGTAAGCAGACACATTTAATGAGTTATATATGGATAGCTAATTCAACAGTTGAAACCGGATCTGGTCAATCCACACATTCGTATCAGATGGGTCTCTTTTTCTCCAGCTCATGCGGGTCAAGCTGAAAAAAGCCACATATTTTCTTATATAGTAGTCACAATCTTGCAGAGGTGTTGGAGAATGTGTTTCATTTGTGCATGTATGTACGTAGCTACCCACCCAGCTGCAATTGTATATTCGAGTAAACTCATACAGTATACAATGCTGGGTGGTAAGTGATAACTACTTGTTTATTACCTTTTTGCGATCCCTACCCCCTTTTTAAATTCTATTTTTTTAATAATCTAGTATATCTAAGTACAAATTACAGCTATGTACGTAATATATATATAACCCGTACTTGGTTGTATGTCATCGTTGCTAGATAGCACATAATTTTAAACGAATGGTATGTATATAACACTTACTGTACTATTTGTTGTTGAATCTTTAGCTTCAAATAATGCCAGATAAAGTTCAGGATCAAAGATATCTTGGATCATACATCTGAAGCGTACCAGAGTTCCAGATGATAACGAGTGTAAATCAACATCATTTAAACTAGGAATCTGACAAAAAGGTGTTAACAAAAGTAAAGTACTACGTACTTACATACAAATACCTTATATAGTTCATTATCACCACTCAATTTTTGTTTGAAGAATTCTTCGACGTTACAAAGTGAATGATCTTTGTCTATGTACATGTACAACACAACAGTGAACACAATATACATTGTGACTGAATTTGACAATACCCGGCTTCCATGCAAAACTACAAATAATGAATACCAGTTTTAATTATTTCACTCATTCTATCTTGAGAAGGCAGAGAAGCTTCGTGCATGGAATTCGCCATTATAGTAATTTAGTGGACAAACTCTTCATTGGATATTTAGTTGAATTTCCTGCCGTTTTAGATAGTATCACAAATGCTCCCATCTTAGGAGTGAGGGTGGATTACAGCTTCACAAAATTTCTGCAAAACTGAAATACAGCTAAATAGCCTTAACTGAGGCCTTTTTATGCACCAAAATGTAGCCACATCCTTGACTAGGACAATTATCCAGTTGTCTGCTGCTGGTTTCCAGCCAACCAGAGCCATTTAAAGACCACCCAAGCACTCATAAACATCTGACAGGCCCCAGAAACAAGCTGCAGGAAATGCAGACTGAAGGACTTTACTGTCACTTTAGGCACCAATGAACACATGAACTGTTAATTAATTGACATAGCGATCCTTAAGTGATGAAATGTGTCTGTATTGTGTGTGTCAAAGCCGGCTTTTGTCAAATTGGGTCACATATCAATATAAGCACACTGTATATCATAGATAAAAGGATTTATGTACTAATTCTCAAGTAACAAGTGATCTTGAATCGGATGGGAAAGTATAGTTCGTTGGGCATGGTTGCACAAATGTGTGCCATAAAACTCACAATGGCTGCAACTTGCAATGGCTGGTACTCAGCCGGAATGGTGGTGCCGACTTCCTCCATCATAGGTTTATTATAGAATGAAAGTACTAGGCCAG
Organism: Spongia lamella; assembly: GCA_963930835.1. NCBI lineage: Eukaryota > Metazoa > Porifera > Demospongiae > Dictyoceratida > Spongiidae > Spongia > Spongia lamella. The sequence goes on along the minus strand of OZ005752.1, from coordinate 5,573,090 downwards.
GTCTGTGCTTTTATGGTGGCTTAGCTACAGCATCTGCAAATTTTGAGTGGTGCTATGTGTAAATAACTCACTCAGTTGTCACGTACCGGCTGCTGATTATATAAGCTGCTTCGTCTTGTCTCGCGACTGAGTCTTGATTCGCTGAGTTTATAGTATTCCTCCTTATAATTAGTGATATCAAAAGAGTTAATAATAAAAAGGAGAAATAAACTCTTGGTGATATACAACGTATGAATTTTATACCGTGATATGATGATATGAAGTTTTTATATCGTAATTGCTGGATGTCTTAGCATGAGGCGTATAATCATGTGGGGATGAATGGGGCCTACTGTTGAGCATGCATGTTTGTATATATTATATATATATACTATTATGAAGCCATACATCAAAGGAATTCCAAGGTGTATATCCTACTAGCGCATGTATATACACCTACTCAGACTTGGGTTGTATATTTGTTATATTCACCTATTAGCCGTGGTTTATATTATAAATATATACTAGATTTTTAAAAAATTTAGAATTTAAAAAGGGGAGTAGGGATCACAATAAAAAGTAAGGAAACAAGTAGTTCACTCACCATCCAGCATATTGCATGTGTTTACTCAAGTAGGCAGACGAAAAACTAAACTTTGAAAGCAGGCTGAGTTGGCAACATTTTGGTAGTTTGAATGGAGTTATGCCATTGTTAGTATCATACCAATAGAGTTGTAGTTGTCTTTAGCGTTCTGGCTTTAAAAAGGTTGTTTCTCAAGGCACATATTTTTGGAAGCCATACATTTTCATGGTGATCCCTACTATCAAGTACTACCGTACTTAATGATATATATATATATATATAATATATATGTAACACTTTGTGCGTGGGTGACATCAAAGCCTCAAGCTGTGGTATATAACTGATATACCACAGTTGTCACGCGTTTGCAGTGGTATATCAGTTATATACCACAGTTACCTTATATGGCCTATCTGCCTTTAATGGGATTACGAAGTGTATAATAAACCCATTATGTGACATACGCATTTGCTTGTGGGTTTCATTTTTAGGCCTGAAGTTTAATAAGTTTTTAGGCGATTATCTTCGAGACAGCAGTTTAATAATGGTGAAGAAACTAAATATTAATGGAATCTTGGCTTATACCATGCTGTATTGTTTTGTTCACCATTAAATTCTGATTGGAGCCAACAAATCAGCAAGCAGCTCCGGTAAAAGCATCTTCCTCAGCAGGACCTCGAAGATTGAAAAAGATACAAAATAACCAATTTTCTTTCTTTTTGCTACATCTTGATGTTAGAACAGCCATAAACAAGCCACCGTGGCTCCTATCAAAAAATGGTTTCGACCATCTTGTTCCTCATGTGATTCTGCAAAAAGTTTTGGGTATTGCGATAAAAAAATGGCAGCTGGTGTGGTGAGTTACGCTGGCAAAAAGAATACGTGCTGTTTCTTTGCTTCATAACCAGGGGGGTTTATATGGGTAGAAAGGTTATAAGTTGTAAATTAGTTTCATATATAATAAATAGTGCTTGCGTTTTGGCACCAGGCCATGGCTAGGCCTTTAAATGCCTTCTTCAGGTATTCTTGCAAAATAAATTTGTTTTAATTAAAAGAATTTGCGGGTTTAAGGGTTTTAAATAACTATGATTGGCTTTGTCACTTGGCCACCTTTATTAATAATGATGGTGTGAAAAAGGTGGCCAAGTGACAAAGTCAATCATAGTTGTGAAAATATGCTATAAACTATTGTATGTCATTCAAGTAGTTAGTTAAAAAGATTTTCGATAAGTAACTTCTTGGCCTGAACTGATATCAAAGTTTTTGGTCGCACATACCTATTTTCAATGCTGCTTCTGATTGGCCTCGCACTTTTTTATACACGTGGTGTTTTTGTTTAGCATAAAATTTTCGTGGATAACTGAAGTTGTATTGAATTGTAATGGAGAACAAACATGTCAAGGTTAAAAATTTCGTGGTTTGACAAAAATCCGTAAGAACAGAAAAAGTTCTCCCTCAAAAATTAGGCTATATGGTATTTCCATGATTTAAGGCAAAGCACGACAAAATAAGTTGTATCCGGTACACCTTTCAGCAGAAGTCTTGGCCCGCTTGGATTGAAATGAGGTGCAGCAAATTTATAACAATTAACATTATTTGTTTAAACATACAAACATGATACCATAATCATAGCCTAAAATTTGATGGTAAAAATATGATGAAAATTTGTCCAATCGTCACTTCTTTAAGAAATCCTACAGAACATGGCGCTACCATACTTTTACTTGCATTGCACATTAAATAGAAATGGAGACTTTCATCAACATTAATTTTGTAATTAGACAATTCGTCAATATTTTATCTCGTCAAAACTTATATATATGCTATACGGTATTATTTATTTATTTATTTACGGAGTCCACCAGTTAGGCACTGGAGGGCGTACACCGGGCAGTGTACACAGAAGGCAAAGCCTGTACGAGGTGTTTAGATGCAACCCAACTGTTTGCTTTGCTTATTATAAGTCACAAAACAAACAGAAACACTTACCAAACAAAGAATTTATGATATCAAGTGGCTTCAGAATCCAAAATGAACCTTGCTCTGTCAACCCTTGCATATCGTGCCGGTAAACCCCTCCTAAACGCCAAACACGTCTGCACGTGGTTAGTCACGTCGAATCTCGTGAGCCAGTGGCGTCATATACAAGAAGTCAACTTAGCGCACAAGGTGATCGACCTGTAGGATTTGTTACCTCACTTTCCTCATCCGAAACTTGCGAATATAACTACTATAAAATTTCATACATCAAATAAATTTACTCACTACTGATTTGAATCGTTCAAGAATGTATGGTAGCAATAGTGACATAGATTAATTTATGCATGTAATGTATAGTAGTGACATGCCTATATGTGGTCCTGTGTTAATGATATAACTGGTCACTCTAAAGCCCGTAAGCTTGTCTCTGAAGATATCTCTCTGGATTCCATCAATTATTATTTTAGTTTTGCTTTAACTCCTCAACATCAGAGTGCTGAGTCATTCATATTACCCCCCTCTGAGACGTCTGATCATGGGTTCATATTTAGTAAAGTCACCACTTCAATGGTTTTGTCACATCTCCAATCACTTGACATCAGAAAGTCTGCTGGTCCTGTCTGCTAGGTTTCTAAAGGAAGTTGCTGATGAAATTGCTGTTCCTCTGACTCATTTATTTAATTTTTCACTGCAGCATGGTACATTTCCTGCTCCTTGGAAACAGTTGAACATCACCCCAGTTCATAAAGGTGGGCCTGTGAGTGACCCCTGCAATTATCGTCCAATATCGGTTGTTCCTGTTATTGCTAAGATTTTGGAAAAGATAGTGTCTGTCTAGTTAACTAGTTATCTTGAGACCAACCATTTGTTTCACCCTCATCAAGGTGCTTACCGACCTGGTAAATCGACTGAGGATATTTTACAATTAGCTGTTGATCATATTGTTGGCTGTCTGGATAGTAAACAAGTAGTGTGTGCCACATTTTTGGACCTGCGTAAGGCTTTCGATTCCCTTGACCATTGCTTGCTTTTACATAGACTTCAGGACCTAGAAGTTAGTTCTAATGTATTACGATGATTTCAGAATTATTTAAGTGGTCGATGGCACAGAGTGAAGCGATCTCTGACTGGGTGGAAATGCAGGGTGGAATACCTCAGGGAAGTGCTCTGGGTCCACTCTTGTTTTTGGTTTATATGAATTCATTGCCTTCCCAGGTGACTCAGGGTTTGCTTTTGCAGTATGTGGACGATACCACACTGATTTGTAGTGGCTCTTCCCCTGATATTGTTGCCACCATGATGTCCACACAATTGTCACGCATTCAATCCTGGATTGACAAGAGTAGAATGAAGTTAAATTTCACAAAATCTAGTGTCTTGTGGTTTTCAGTTAAAGCCTCAAAGCAGCTTACTTTTCCACCTGTTACTATGAACAAACTTTTCCACCTTTTCCACCTGTTACTGTGAGTTGCAGCATTTTCAATACATAAACTGCATGTTATATACAATTGCAGGGGTGATGTACATAATTTTAAGTATAACTTATTTCAATCACTTAAATTGCATGGTACTGCTTTAAAGCCTTAGATATTGTTCAAATTTCAGAATGTTACTAAATCTTGATTATTCTAAATAGTACAAAAACAGAGCTTACTAACTGCAAATTTTTCTCAGGACGTTTTATATGAAATATGGAATAAACATTTAGATAAGTTTATTAAACTTTGATGGTATAATTTTATTGAAAAAAAGAAAAGTGGAAGGGCTTTAGCCTCCCTCCTCACCTTTATTGCTATACCTATGCTAAATACAAATTGGTATGCAAACCAACACAATAACATCACAGTTTTATAGTTTACGATCGTTTATGATCTTTTTGAATGAAAATTACTACAACTATACATATAAATACCTTGTAATGATTTAAGAAACTGCCATTATATCCATGACATACGTGTATATGTAATTATTGCAACAATTAATACTTAAACACATGTCTTCTTTTTAAAATGTGTTTTTTAGTAGAATAAAGTCTGTGTTTCTTTTTGGTGTGAGCTGCTATTTTAGTCTTTCTACTGATTACTGTTGGAACTTCTCTTAGTCCAAAACTTTTGGCAATATGTCCCAAATGTAAATGTTGCCGTTGAAATATACTTCTCATATCAGTTGGATAAGCCATGTAAGCACGTATGTATGACAGAAATGCTATTAATCATAAAACAGTGATACTCTTAATGAATAATAGAAACATTATACGTACCTGATCTGGCTAATGAAATGAGAGCTAAACTAGAGTTAACATTGTTTTCGTATTCAACCTGCCGAGTAATTTGAATTTGTTGGCACACAAGTGTGTCAAAATTACATCGCACCATCCTGCAGTAATGAAATGAATCTGGCATATGATGTTTCATAACAGTACCTATTGACTAGAGCATAGCAGTAATCAGGGATTCTTTTAGGGGGGAAAGTGACTTACTACCAGGTCTCTTGTGGAACTTAAGAGTCTCATTGATCAAAACATAAGCATGCTAGCAGGTATTTTCTAGAAAAAAATTCAGGGCCAAATCAAGATTGTTAAAATATAGAATTTAACCGATTGTTGAGTGCAGCTGCCAACTTATCATTGAGACCTAACTGGGGGGAATTATTTGCAGGGGCATATAGAATTGATTGTAGGGTTGAAATATGACGTACAAACTACCTGTATATCAGTAAAAATATTTTTCCCATTACACCATTGCTTCTATTTTTCAGACATTTCCTGACCAAAATTGCTAGCTCCTATTCATAATAAAATGTTAAATTTCAAACTCGTAAAACAACTTCCATATGGCAAAAAGTACACACTTTGTAATGGCATTTTCCCCATAATTCACTTTTTGAGAATTGCATACTGGGCATTGGCAGCCAAAAATACTTAAAATCGGAGTGGTTCTGGCAGTCCAATAAGACAAAATTGCTTAATTTCATACAAACCATCAAAAATCATGTTCTCTAAGTAAGCTATTAGTTTGGCAAACCACAAATAATTTGCCAAAATTTCCCTCTGCTACTATATGGTAGTTTTATGGGTAAATCTGCTAATAATATTTACATAATAATAACAATAATTGTATTCTAGAAATTTTATTACTGCCCATTCTAGTTTCAACTCGTCTTCCCAACAAAAGGTTTCCCTTCTTAACATTGCAAATTACATACTTATGTCATTATCATGGTATAATTTGGTCGAGGCCTGAAATACTGTATGAGGCATTGTTTATGTACAAACATGAGTGATTGGCAAATTAAATTCATAAACGGCCATACTATATTTTCCCGATATACAGTGGGCTGTTCACCAGACCCTTCTGCTGACCCAAGTACCGGTCAATTTCCTCTAAATGACCAATCATTGTTAGGTCTAACATTATATGAGACTGGGCCTGATAAAACAGGTACGTATATGGATATGAATAGGTTACACAAAATACACCTATTCATATTATATATAGTATCTATCTCTTTTTCTGTGTGTGCCATACACAATATGTAATTCCTAAAGAACTTCTGCATACTGTATACATACGTATGACGAACTTTGTTTTAAATTACTATGTCAAGGAAAGGAGTAAAATTTAAAAGAATAAATATTTTTATGTATAGCTAGATAAGACCGGTTTTCTCAGGCCCAGTCGCATAATTGACTTGGAATAAATCCACCAATATATGGCTTCTCACAGTCATACATAATTATAGATATAGCTACTTATAATAATATTATGTAAAGTAAAACAAGTTGATGTTTTACCATCTAAAAACCAGGCACTGTAAGTTAAACCACTGTTAATCTAGTCTTGCGTAGCCAGACCGTTTTTCCGTTTTTATTTGTGGTGGCAGAAAAAAGGGTCTGGTTACCTTACCTTAGATTTTTGTGCCATAGAATCTACGGATTTTGTGGAGCGTTAATTGCTAAAAAGGAAGTGTTAAATGAGTGGCACCTGTGATACAGGCTTGTTTAATAAGCGGCATGGTAAGTCATGTATTAGCTATATATTAGGGCTGAAACAAATACTAGTATTCGTGAGTACTTGATCGTTTTGGTGGTATTCGTGAATACAATTTTTGTATCAAATACCGTATAGAGGGAAACATTGGCGAATTTGGCGAATGACCATAAATTAGCCAAAGTTTCCCCAGCCAACATTTATGCTTGCATAAAATTTGTTAAGCAAATTTTGACTTTAAAAAGCATAAAGCTTAAGTGTGCATGCTCAACTGCATGAATTTCACCAGCCACCTCGCTAGCCACATTATGTATGTATAGCAAGAAAATTGTTCGATGCCACGCCCTCTTTTCGTGCAAGGCTTGTTGCGTGAAATAAAAACCGAAAGATATCATAAAAACCTATAATAAAAGATATAGCCAAAAATCTTCTTTCATCTGGTAGTGTATGACATCGCTATAATTATATTAAACACAGCTAGCAAAAATCTCAAGGGACATGCCCTCTTTGCGCAAGGCTGTGTCTTGCATTTTAAGCGATCGCATTAATCCTACATGAAAAACTCTGGCTGGAGTTTCTTTCACTGCCATGCACTGGGTTAAACCTGCATGCATGATGCACAGCCTAGCAAAAATCTTGCATGGCTAGCTATACGGAGCTAGTCCCAGCTTTGCGCAACTTGTTAGCACTGAGCTGTCATATATTTTAAAAACGTAGCTAAATTTTCTTACATGGTAAAATCTTTTGCTCGCAGAAATGGATAAACTCGCCAAAGTTTATTTCGCCAAATATGTTTTTGTAATGAATTTGCCAAAGTTTGCCCCCGCCAATGTTTCCCTCTATACGGTACTCGTTACATAATTCTATGAAGAATTTTTACATAAAAAATAACTCAGTTAAGGTTATTAAGTATAGTTTATACTTCCATAAACAGTATAAACCTTAAAAGTTAAAGAAAAGTAAGGAAAGTCCTCAAAGATTTGTAAATACAAAGTATTAGCTGCTTATTTTGACGTTTTGTATTCGTGAGTACTCGATTGTTAACTTTAAAAATACTCGATAACATAAAATGTGTGATCGTTTCAGCCCTACTATATATGTATGACAGCTAGGTGCTACTCGTTTAACACTTCCTTTTTAGCAATTGATGCTCAACAAAATCTGTGAATTCTATAGCACAAAAACTCTGTAAGGTAACTAGACCCTTTTTTCTGCCACCACGAATAAAAACAGAAAAAGCGGTCCGGCTACGCGAGACTATACTATTAATCAGCTATATACTATGTAGTAGGGATTGGTAAGAAATTGTATGGTTTCCCGATTTTCGCACTTCATAAAACAACCTTCCAATAGGCTTTACCCCGAAAAAACCGACTGGTAAGGCTGTAATGATGCTGTACCTTGGTTAAACAAAGCGACAAGTCGAATATTTCGACCTACAGCCAACTTTGAAATTTCGAAATTCACCAGTATTTCGTCTGCCTGCCTGCCAGCCGTAAGACCCGGTTGCGCTAGGTGTAGTGCTCCAGAACTTTCACACAATAAAGGTAATGGCGGCGGATTTACAAAAATATTGTTCCGAAGACGATTTACTCACTGCGCCATGGCGATTCCTTTTATCCTTCATTCCCTTCCTTGTTCTTCTATATTCCTTTAGCAAGGTGCGAATCTCACCTTCGGAGGTGACGATAGCCTGTTACGGCTTCTGCTTGTTACGTCATGCAAAAACCTGGTTTGCACGTGATATAATTAGTTACGGTGGCACCATGGCACGATGTTTTCGCGTGTACTTTATTACATCGTGAACTTCGAGATTATAGCCTTGGACAAATAGCTTTTGCTGTTTTTCGAGCGTTATTTGCTATCACACAGCTGCTTTGCCATGTAAGCGCGTTAACCAGCACCTGTAAACAAGCATAATTATTACGTAAGCGCCTGTAACATTTGTGCGCCTGCTGAAAGATTATTATGAATGCTTAGCATGTATAAAAAGCAAACAAACTAGAATGATAAAAAAATTCAAAATTCAAAAGGTAAGTAGGGATTGAATTCAATAGTGCTACAAAAAGTAAGGAAACAAGGAATAAGATTTTGGGACGAGAGAACATTCTGGCATGAGATAATTTATAAAAGTTTAATCCCTACTTTTGGCTCACTTCAGTAGGTTTGCCAAAAGTAGGGATTATAAACTTTTATAAATTATCTCATGCCAGAATGTTCTCTCGTCCCAAAATCTTATTCCTTGTTTCCTTACTTTTTGTAGCACTATTGAATTCAATCCCTACTTACCTTTTGAATTTTTAATTTTTTTATCATTCTTTGTAATAGTAATTAATGACATTATGAGTAAGTCACGTGAACAAAGACTTACCACTAAGGAACACATAGAAACACATACAAATTTACTTTGCTATATGCTCCAGTACTGTAGTGATAGAACTTACTGTAACACTATAGGCTACGTAGTCTTCTTTTATAAGTTCTACAATTCGCATGGCACCCTCACTTTTAAAACTAAAGTACTCCGTCTTGTTAGTAATGTACAGACGGATTCTATTATGAAATTAAAGGCTAACACAGCATTACCTTGCTCTTATTTGGCAGTAACTCATGACGTACTTCGTTACTAAGGCCACACCCATCAATAATATCATTAGCAAGTGTTATTTAAAGAAATTGAAAAGCAGTAGGACTAGTTTGATTGATTATTCAGGCTTTATTTCACGTGAATGGTTTTTCATAAACAGGGGGTGGACGCACACACGCACGCATGCACACACGCACACGCACACACACACACACACACACACATTTTCTGGATGAAAGCAATTCCAAGAAACCAGGCGTGAGCCGGCCTTGGCCAGAACGTACCTGGTTAAAAGCTCTGTAAATCAATGCTACAATTTGTGTTAAGCTATACGTAGTTAATAGGTATAATTATATAATTTATGTTTCATGGCCATACTCGTTTATAATTTAATTACAAACCAAAATTATATAGTTTGCAAAATATGAACTGATTTTAACTTCTACTTTACAACAAAGGTAAGGTCTAAAAGAACAAGCTGGCTACATTTCATATTACAGTATACGTAGCTTAATACTCACATACTTTATAGTCCTGGACTCAAGAATGGACACATAATCTATTTCATGTGGTAGCAAAAACAATAAAGATTTTCCACTGAAACCTATTCTAGCAGTCCTGCCAACACGATGGATATACTCTGATGGCTTAGGTGGTGGAGACAACTGTAGTAGAAATACAATACAATTCTCTATATCTTGCATGGCTACCTGTAGAATCCAGTCTACTTGGGGTAGATCTAATCCTCTGGAAGCCACATCCTAAACAGTAATGTTAATGGTACAATAACATACGCATGTACTATACTGATAATCCTTACAGTACACAACAATACACTTCCACCTTTGGTTATACAAAATTGATTATACACTGTACTTCTTTCTTTTTGTAACATTTCCCCATGTAAGGACATCAGTTGTACTAAGAATGAAAATTAAAATGACACTTACCATTTATTTAAAATTCTGACCATTTGGAATTATTGAACTGAACATCGCATGATAAAATTTTACTTCCTGTCGAGTTGACATGAAAACAATAAGTTTTCCTTCCACCTATAAATGCTTATAAAATGATCCTATTTCATACTAATTTACAAACTTGACTAGTATTTTGTACAATTGCAACTGCAGCTACAAGTCTCAGCTTGGCAGGAATAATAGTAAAATAATGTTGTAGCTGTGAAGGAGTTTGAGTAGCAGTAGATTCCTTATCTAACATTGCACAGTTCACACATATTGGATCATTCAGGCAAACACTGGCTAGCTCTGACACAGCTGAATAACAAACAGTAAAATATACACAACTTCTTGACGAATTACCTTCATTAAGTGTCGCAGACATTAAAACAGTTTGACGTTTCTTTTTTCCCAGATGTTTTATAATGGAGTATAATTCATTTGCGAATCCCTTGTGAATCAAAGAATCTGCTTCATCTAAAACTAGCCACTGAAGTCTATCACAGTGAAAGGACTCTGTGTGCTAAATTCCAATGCATTAAATACAATTGTTAAATTAGTTATTTTTTGTTTTAAAATTTATAAATAAATACCATCTTTAATGGATCAGTTACTCACAAGCAAAATTACATAACTTATAGTGATATGTACATATGTACACACCATAAAGTGATCCAATAATCGTCCTGGTGTTGCCACAATAATGTTAAGACCTTTCCTAATTCTACATACGTAAATAATAATAATTCTTCTATCATGTAAATTACATACCTTGCTTTCTCACTTTTACGATTTTCTCCTCCAATTAAATATCCAGGTACAATCCAACAGCAACACTGCACATGAATGATGAATGATACTTACACAGCAAATTACCACATGTATCTCAATATATACCTCTGTAAGTTGTTTAAACACTTGATACACTTGCAAGGCCAGCTAAAAAGCAATTAAAAATACACTTAAGTGAGTATAAATGCTTACATACTTCTCTAGTAGGCACAATTACTATTGCATGAGGTCCTTGTGATCTAGAAATAATTGGTTTGGCTTCCCTCAGGCAGTGCACAATTGGTATAGCATAAGCTAATGTTTTACCTAATTGTAATATTTTTATCTAATGGTATCATGATAATGAAAAATATCTACCAGTTCCAGTCTTGGATTGAGCCATCACATCACTTCCAGACATCAGTAATGGAATCGTTTCCTTTTGTATTCTAATGCCAACACATAAATATGGTAAATAAACTAATAGTATGTAGTCAGTAGGTGTTTACCATCTAAAAATACAGTCATAATATATAACACTAGATTAAATTTAACAAACTGAGTAAGGATTAATCCTCAGTGCTACAAAAAGTAAAGAAACAAGGGAAAGATTTCAGTATCAGAGAACACTAAAGATTCTAGTGCTTGGGGCCTAATGTATTTCATAGACAGGACTCGTAGGCTGGACTCGTAGGCATGGGCATTATGTTTGTTATTAAACACAGGCCATCAAAAATTAATTGTAACTCAAAATTTTTAACATCACAAAGAGTAGATTTATGATTTACGAAGCAATGATTATGTGGCTACCAAGTTATTGTGTTCTTGATCTTTGTTTCGTCTTGTATGCTCCCTTTACATTATGCTGCAACAGCACATAGGCTCTAGCTAGCTGTAGGTATGCACTTTTATATACATATATTAATTGTGGTGGAAGAAAACTGACTGTGAGTGTTCCAGGAAAAAAGCAGTGATTTGACGTTTATTGTCAACTGTAATTATTGGTACCCTTTAGTGCCTTCCTTTTCCATTGTGTATGAATCAAATGGCACATACCCAATTGATGACCAACTCTGAAATCTCCTCTAGTTCCACTACAACTTTGATATCCAACAATTTCAGTTACTTACAGCTACCTTAGCTGCTACCCCTTCTCTTTACACAACCCTTGTGAGATAAGAGATGTTTAGCCCATGGCTTCCCTGCCCTGCATTAGAAATTAACTGTCATGGTTTTTCACAGTTCCATGTGCAACACCCAGTACAACCGCTGTGTTCACTGGAGTTCCTTTAGTTCTCAGATACTGTACATAACTTTTCACTTCATCATCCAACTTGTTTCTGATCAAAAGAGGAAGGCCTTTTTTCTTTTGGGACAATTCAACTATGTCACTGTCATCCTTTAATTTCTGTTTGCACCTTAATTCTGCTTTATATGAATTTCTCCACACTCTGACGCTACTTTCCTTTAAGTCAGAAAATGACTTGCAAAACGGCGAAGAGATGCTGCAACCCCATTCTTAGCTGCATACCTTGTGATGGCAAGTTTTGCCTCATTAGAGAACTTTACATAAGGACCCCTTTCCTTTGTTTTCTCTTGTCATGACAATCACTTTCACTTCCTTGTTCGTTGCAGCAATAGAGGAATAGAGGAAGCAGAAATGATTGTAGAGTGGCCCACTTGGATGAGGAAGCCCCTTCTTAGAGTCCAACTTGAGAAATATTAAAAGAGCCATCACAGAAAAAATTGTTTCAGCAATTGTAATTAATGTACACTATTAATAATTTCAAGGATAAAACTTTTTGAGGTTTGTACAAAATCCGCAAAACAGCAAAACTTTGTCCCTCAAAAATTTCTAGCCATTTCTTAAGCCGAGTAATATTAATAATGCACAAATTTTAGTGATTTTAGCAAGTACTGCAGTTGTAAAATCACTATAATTTGCTAACACTAATACTAAAAACTGGTGAATAGTTTTAATAGTGCAGTCAGCAATGATCAGCGACTACACTATTAGGGAGTATGGATGTACTTTGGCTAAATTTAAATCTGCAATCATAATACCTCAGAAAGCAATTACATATTTTGGTACTTCTAAAGTTTTAATCATACATAGTAGATTTACAATCATGTAGGGTTGGGCAATATACCGACTTTTTAGTCATACCGCAATATCACTTTGATACCGACTAGGATTTTTAATACCAAAATACCGTGTTTAGGTATTATTTTAGTATTTATTCATATATTATTGTGTATTTAGATATATTTTGAATTTATTATTATTGAAATATAATTGGTGTTGGGAATTTACACCTTATTTGATAGTAAAATAATACATGAATGTGATGCATTTGTGTGAAACATGTCATTATGTCATTCAGTACATCAGTTGTTGTGTGCAGTAAAATCATATTTACATTTAGTCAATATTTTAGTCATGCCAAGGTATTTTAGTCATACCGAGGTATTGATTATCAAGGTATACCGTAAGAAGGTATTGTTGATACTGCCCAACCCTACAATCATGCATACAATCTTCTATTACCTGTTAACAATTATTCTTACATACAAAATTATACCTTGTCAGAAGTTCATATCCCATAAAAGACAATTTCTTAACCTGTAAAGTACATATATATACTACTAAAAATTGTCATTTTGCACATACTAGAAATGATGAAATTGGTAGATCAATAAACTTCTGATCAGAAAATATATCATCACAAATATTAAAATTCCTAGAGAGAAACAACTGAAAATTTAGTAGAAAATTATTTATTTACACTATGTGTATATGGCTATATACATACATGGAATGCCAATTAACAGCTGAAACCATCAGCTACCCAAACAATCAGCTCATTGGACATAATTATTATGTACTGGGAATTTTGTTTCTGCATTTTTGCATTTTGGTCATGGCCATTACTTAGTTTCCGTATTTAACAGAACATTTTGAAGAAAGATTTACTTATACATACGTAGCACATGTGTGATAATAATACTCACATGTGCATGATTTCATAATATTCCAGAAGTAGCACACCATACATGCATACACTATAATACACTCAGTCCATGTTAAATCTCCCCCTCTAAGTTACATCAATGTTAAACAAAAACACCCTGGGTATAAAAAAGTGTGAGGCCAATCAGAAGCAGCATTGTAAATAGGTATGTACAACCAAAAACTTCAATATCAGCTGAGGCCAAGAAGTTTACTTATTAAAAATCATTTTAACCATGTAAGTGTGCGAACTTAAGGCTCACTTAAATATAAGTGAGTGCCACAAAACTTCCAGATTCTATAGGTTTTTATTATTTGAGTGAGGGCAAAAGTACCAAGCGTTCTATTGTGAAAATTGTATTTACAACAAAGAAAATTGCTAGTAAGTGGAAAACCAGACACAGCAGAACATGGACAAGGACATGAACATGAAAACTTTCTTTTGTATGTGAAGCATAAGACTTTCTTTTTGTATGTGAAGCAGAGCACCAGTACACTTGAAAGCTGACAAAACTCGTGCATACAACATGAAATTAACACCTAGCTAGTAGCTACGTACATGGGTGGAATCATAAATAGAGAGCGCAATACAAATATTGTACAATAAGCTTGGAGCATATAGCTACAGTTTCATTTGTTTATGCCATGCATGGTTTCCACTTAACAGGCCATTCTTCCTCAGGTTCAGAACAATGACATTCATGGCACAAAAGATCATATCACGTGTGAGTCAAAAGTAGGGATGGGATGATAGTCACGATACTCAATATATTAACTTTGAAAGGCAATACTCAACTAGGTATTGCTAGAACTTAAGTGCTAAATAATATTATCGACAAGACAATGATATTGACATTGTCGTGCACTCACATTATACCAGCCTGCACTATTACAACTTTGCCTTTCATTTGTCCACTTATCCAGTTTACTCGTACAGCCTAAACAAGTTTCTTTATATTATAATGCCACCTTTACGTTGTGCTGCACATGATGTCATACTTTCATGGTACATAGTAAAAATATAATTATTATCATGATCATACTTGTTGTTACCGTGATACTTAAGTTTGACAATAATTGTAAGATGTAAAATTGGTATCGTCCCACCCCTAGTCAAAAGTATCAAGTTCCATGCTATTACACTGCTGTCACCGTAGATTATGGGACCTGTATAGATCCGAATTTATAATCCAGCAAAGTTAGTGCTAACAGTTACAATTTTATAATTAAACATCACTGCATGGTAATTCAAAGCGGGTGCTTAGCTATATGTACTGCAAGCGATAAATGCCCTGCACTGAAATACAAGCTTTTGAGTGCATTAGTGTAATTCACCCACAAAATGCAACATGCCTTCACGTACAAAAAGAAACTATTTGTTTCTGAGTTTGTGTCCATGTCCTGCTGTGTCCAGTGCCTCCCTTAACCTGCTACATATATTGTGTTGTGTGCCCTCACACAGACTCGTTCCTTATACACAAACAGTCTGGTTACTTTGTTACCCCAGGTTTAACTAGGATTAACACCTCTCCCAGTATATTCACACGTTTTATTCCCTTCTGATTTTGTACATTTACAACTATTTATAGTAAATATGACATAATAAAAGACCACGCCTTATGTCATACAGGGCCGTGGTCTATAGGAGATATGCACTATCTATGATTTGGGGAATGTTAGGGCATCTAACTTGAGATGTAACTGATCAAAGAAATTTAGGCACATCAGAAATTAGGTAATCAAGCAATCTTGACTTTGTAGTCGATAATTTACCTATGATTTGACAAATGTGTCAGAGAAGTTTTAAAATTTATAATCACCCTTGCACAGTGTTTACCAAAGTTTTTCACTAACACCTCAACTAAAATGAGGGGTCCGACACAGACCGAATCTAGGCTAACAAAAGGTCAAATTTACTTCAAATCTTGAGATGTCAAACCAACTTTAGGAAATTTTGTATACGATAACTTAAGCTTGACAAACAGTAAATTTAACAACCCAAATATGTATTTCAAATCCTTAAATCCATGTTCAAATCTGAAATCTTAGACAAAGATTGAATCTAACCTTCGTGTGTCGGACCCTTTGGACTAAAACATCTAAAACTAACTAAAACTGCACTCACCTTTTACTAACAAAAGACTGTAATCCTGTACCAGTGCATGCCTTTGGGTTTTGCTTTGGATCTAACTCAGAAGATAACCTCAGAGAAGGTGGTAAGGCTGGTACTTTATTTCGTGCTATTACATCATCGTCTACATTTCCATTATTTATAACTCTACCTCGCTTCCTAGATTTCCGAAGCACAGAATTAGATGTATTTGAAGTAGTAACATTTAAAAGTAAGCCTGACTCTGACATTCCACACTACGGTAGTCTGTGAACTCTAGACGAGATCTCGGACGAGATTGAACTCATCGGTGGAATATCTATGTTGAACTTTAAAGGGGATTGATATTAAACGCGCTTATCGATTGGAAATTATTAGCCGACCCTTTTTATGCGGCGCCCTCCTGAAAATAAGGAGGGCGCCGCATAAAAGGGCTCGTGTACAGCGAAGGGATTTCCAACGCGGCACCTAGCCTCCTTCCGCAACCAACCAAACCTTCCGAGACGGGACGAGGCATATTCTAATGCTTTGAGCGTTGCATTGATTGGCTGAATCATAGATTATAGCTGAATGGATGTCGTACTGAAAACCGGAATTCACGAGAGAATTCATTTATTACGTAATGAATCATTTATCACGCGATGTCTGGCATTCTGACTTTTGCTACTCGAGTTCAGGGTGTTGTACGAGGTGCTGTAATAATTTCAAGGGCTATTTCTGCAAATTCCCCAGTGTCATCAATGCCGATCAAGGTTTCGTTTTACTATATCATGATACTGTTTGTATTGTATGGCGCGAGCGCGGTTGGCAGACCACAACAAGGTTTTGCCTTCTGTAAAATCCCTTGGGGCTTTATCCCATAAACCTAGGCCTTAACATGGCAAAACAGCTGTACTATAACAACAAATATTTTTTTATCGTCATGCATCACACGCGACAAATTAATATGGCTATTGTAAGGTAAATGGTTTTGTCACACGAAGGATAAACGAAGTAGCCTGGGATTATGGTCCATATTCATCCATGTTAACGCTAGTGCTGCTTCTAAAAGCCAGGGGCATTACTTCAGTACAGGGTCTTGTATATTGAACAGCAGTCTAATCGTAGTACAAATTAAAATGATGGTAATGGCAGCTGAGTAACACGATTTTGCAATACGGATATATGGCTAAAAACAATTTATCATGTGTATTCTAATTAATGGTGCAAGCATTTTGAGTGGTGCATTTCATGCATAGGAACCGTGAGTACTTTACTGCTAGTGCGAGTCACAAGTTAAGACTTCCTTGAGATCAATTTCAGAGTTTCAGCCATTAATTCTGCCACTACTGCTAACCTCCTACCGCTTGGTAGGTGTAAACTAATCAATGGAACAATGTTGTCAAATGTAGGCAATGACACCTTAATAAGGTGATAAGTACAGTTATATCACGGTAGGGAGCACATATAATTTTAAACAAGCTACCTCAACAAACAACATAGTAATTAAAAAGGCTCAATTATGCTTATGCTTTTAAATATACTGTATATACATAGCTAGTACTTACCTCCCACTGCACACTGCTTTATTAATTGTGCTTTATTTAGAGTATTGTCATATTATTTAATTATTTGTGTGGAAGATTTCATAAAAGTGGAAAGGCCAACAGAGATGAGGTGTAGCTACTTTTATTTGTTAATGTATTGGCATGTGAAGTGACTATTTGTATAATATTAATATTGCCAAGGCTGTCGGAAGCCAGGGGCTCACCAGTTTTAGGCCTAATTCTAATATTTCCGCACTGACCTTTTTTAATTTTTGAGTCATAAATATCAGGGTGAAAATAATGGTCAGCCATCAGCCAATTTCTGGTCAAATTAGCAATGTGGCTGCCCATTTCCTTGTTTGTCTGATGCATTTCAGATCAAACAACTCTAAATGGTAATGCTTAGCAATGTTATTGTAGCTAACACAAAACAAAGTTTTCGTTGCTAGGAGATAAACAAGCTAGGAGGGATGTTTACACTATGGTATATGCTACTCCTTCCTACCTTGTTTATCTCCTAGCAACAAAAATTTCTTTGTGTTAGGTTCAATAACATTAGTTTTTTTGAATAGTGGCTAGATGACTGTTGGCATGTCAGATCAACCATAAAGCTGGTCTGACATTTGGCTGGCTACTTTTGAAAAGTTATTTTCACCCCTGAAATATCTAACAGTAGCTACAATAGTATAACTTACGTAAAACATTCAGCTAATACATAAATTAAGCACAGCGCTGTTATTAACTATAGGAGATCCAAGAGATCACTAGCGCACACATCCATCATTGTGAATCACGTAAATATTAAGACGGTCTCGTGATTACCCTGTAACCTACATGTGTATTATTATTATTATTATTATTATTACAAGCCTGCGGACTACATAACCATATGCAAAAACCAAGATATAACCATGCAAGAGGGAAAGATACTGCTGACCTGCTTCATCCAATATCACACCTGATGTGTGATAGGGTTGTTCTCAAATTACTAGGGAACCCAGTTGAGTTAAAGATAATCTATTATATGCAAAATGTAAGTTACGTTGAAGGAAAGCACATCCCTGGATCACAGATGAAGAGACAACATCTTCAAGTACACAATGAATTTAAACCATCTAATAGAGCAGTCAATTCCAACCTATATAGCTTAAGACTTGCTTCAAAACTTAAATCAAATCTTTTAATATCTCATCAAGACACATGAAGTGAACTTAGAAGTTTTAGAACAAATTTCCAGGTCCAAAAACAGGGTCCTCTCATCTACTAACGTATGCATGTTAGCAACACACGTAACACGGAATTCCGTTTATTCATGCACTCGGAGACAAATTTAAAAAATTCTGTTTAAGCTGTGTTTACAGGTAAAAACCTTTCGTTTTATACTGAAAGGCTTTGTTTATAAACGATATGCTTAAGTAGGCAAGCATTAGTAATTGCGTTTGAGTCGGCTTTTTCGAGCTTTTTAGATGGCACGCTTAGTCGATGAAATGGCTCCATACTATTTAAACAAATTTGCTGGTGCACTTGTAACACACATCAATCCATTCAGTGGAGCAAGGCGAATCTTTTAAGCCATATTGTAAAGCCATAGGACACGTGAGTCGTTTGCTACATGTGTTTTTCTTAGTTGTTGTAAAAATATTCTTTATATGGCGTCGACTGAAAATTTGCATGTCAGTAG
This sequence comes from Spongia lamella, assembly GCA_963930835.1. Lineage (NCBI taxonomy): Eukaryota > Metazoa > Porifera > Demospongiae > Dictyoceratida > Spongiidae > Spongia > Spongia lamella. The sequence continues at coordinate 5,553,915 of OZ005752.1, read as the reverse complement.
AAAGTAGGCCATAACTTCAGGATACTAGCTTCTACAAATTTTATACAAACATCAATCTATTCTATATAGAACAGTGATTCTTTTAAGCTATATTAAGTGGTTGTATGTTTAATACTTCGACAGTTACGTACTATTGTAAAACAGCAAACGGAGGATTCTTCTTGGCAGCCATTAGCTTTTCGCATTTTCATTCGTGAATTCCATTTAGAGGAGGCTTCAGTTGCTAGAGTGAAGGTTTGTAATCTACATAAATCGATTCGCTGAAGCATAATGAATCCTTTAAACTTTATTTGAGCTTCATAGAAGCAACACAGTGGTTTTTATGAGGCCATTTGTAATTGCATGTAATCATGGCACTAACAGTGATTTAACATACTTTTGCATGTCAGTAGAAAATAGGCCGTAACTTCTATATGCCAGCTCGTATAAAGCTGAAACAAAATTTTTTGTATTCCTTATAAAACAGCGACTTTTGTACTGTAAATTGCAATGCTGTAGCTTAAACGCTTTGGTAATTACAGGCTCTTGTAATCATTTTGTTTTCAAAATGAAGGCAAAATGGCATCATTTTTGAAGAAGTTGGGATATCTCAGCAATAAAAAGGTCTTTTAAAAATCTCCTTGTTTTAATTTCCCTTTGTATCAAGTCTTTTCATTTGGCAGTGTTATTATAAAGCCAGTTTGCCACACATTAATTAATTAATTAATTATTTATGAGATTATTTTTTTATAATATGGTTATGTAATTACACATGTGGTACGTTAGCTGTGTAACATGTCTGTATCTAAGTTTTTCTCCGCTTGGCTATACCATCGGAGAAAAACTTAGCTATACCACTGGGAGAAGTACCCAATCATTGAAATGCGATAACTAAAGTTTCCTTAGCGTGAGTTCAGCCAGAAAACAGCTGTGCAACGATCGTTTCAGCCACACACCAGAGCTATATATATAGCTAGCTAGTATTCAGTATTTGCTAAAATTCTAATACTTTGGTGCTCTCCATTTTTTGGGCCGCAGCATAATTGAATTGCTTCTGACGGCCCTGATTGCTAAAGGATAGTAACACTCATTATTACTAGCAACGATGACATACAACCAAGTACAGTAATTACAAATCAATCACCTAGCTGGTTAAGTTTTAGTCATATTAAAGCCATAGATTCATATACTTGCGGCACTAATGTCTTTATACCACAGACTGTTTACACTACATGCATGTCTGCATACATAGCCAAGTGTATCACCACTCTTTAATATGTACTAGAGTCACATTAGACCTTTTCCAATCCAAGGAACTACGTAGCTAGCTGCATGCACACCAGTCTGAACTGAATCATTGTAAATAGTTGAACAAACTTTCAAAGCAACCTCCTCAAGGTTTGGTTTAATTGCCTTTAGCACGCCTTTTTCCTTTCAGCAATTGTTCGAGAACCTCCTTGATCGACTGTCCATCACATACAACTTGTTCCACTTGCTCAAACTGTATAAATCTGGATATTTTTGTTACAATTTCATTGCCGTGACTCTAGCAAAAAATAACATTGATCAAGGTGCCTTGACTCTAGGCACAGCATTATACATACATATAACCCATATGTACAGCCAATATCGACCCACACTGTAAGAAACTAATCTGGCGTTGCCGACCCTTGTGTGTGCTTGCTAAATTAACTAGGTGGGGCATCCGCCTAAGCGATGGAGTCTGGCTGCACCAAACTAGTAAGAAACGTACTGTTGTAAAATGTTAAAACTCTGATTCACTTTCAATGAATCATAGATTACTCACGTGTGCATTCAAGTAAAACCGGTTCAACCAGTATAAGCTTACGTAATGTACAAAACAATTGGCATATTAAATGCTCGTTATGATATGTGACCGGCTTTGCGAAAATCCGCCACTTATGCACAAAACAAATTTCTGAGATAAGTGAAAAACAAAAAAATTGGGTTTCTGAACATATACCGCCTAATCATATATACACAAAGACTAACTCTCTAAGAAGCTTTTCTGACAGTTTCAGGTCTTTAGCTTGTTCACAAGGCGAGTTATTCTGTCAAATATGCCGACGTGTAGAAAACGCAGAAACGAGATTATGCGGACCTGAACAAATCGATCAAATCAATCGATTTGTTCTTAACTTGGCGCAAAACTTGTTGTAACGGCGGCTAAAGAAGTAGTTTCAGCGCTTCACATCTTATAACAAACAATGCTCCTTTAAGCTGCGAGGCATGGGCAGACAGTGGCACTTTTGAGGCGCTTATTACAGATTACTTCGCCGGAAGTGAAGACGACGAGGAATGTGAAACCACATCCCATAGTGACCACAACGGTATTTCCACTTGTTTCAGTACATTAAGGCAAGCTGAGTGAGTACCAGTCCACTAACAATGCAAGGAATGGAATGACTGAATGCCATGACACTGAGGACATTGGTGAATTGGTTAATCTATCCAAATGGTGTGTATACAAATAAATTAAATACAATCAAAACTATCTGAATAATAAAAATTAATACGGTAGGAATAAATAAATACAGGATTAAAGAAATTACATAAAAGGATTACAACAAATAAATAAACCATAATTACATGAAGATTACGTATACATCATAACTTAATAGAATGTCAAGGATGGCTACCTAGCCAATGGTCTGGAGACAAGAGTGCATGGTAACACTAAACGGTTGCCTCAGAATCATTTGACGGATGCTGTGATCACCATTGTAACAAAAATTTTGAAAAACTGTGCCGAGGGGAATGCTATTTTGTTACCTGGCAGGATTTCTGGGCACAAGAGGGATGATATCAAACTGCTACCATCTAGTCGCAGCAAGAAGGTATCACCTAGAATAAGCAAAAATAAACATTGTTTGACCACATGTCAACTGTGGTGTTACTGTTATTATGCTCACTGCTTAAGCAGAGCATTAAATAGAAAGATACAAACACAGATAACACACGTACAACAAACGTTTAACATCTGACTTGCATAATTAATTTTACCGTACCTTTTGTTGTAGTTGATATGGAAGACGTACAGGAATCCTGCCAGATAAGTGGAATCCATGCAGTGGCATATCAGACCTTTACCAGCTACTGGCATGCACTGTTAGCACACATTGTTGTTGGATGTCCTTTAAGCAATCTTTGCTGGATGTGCCAACAGAACAGCAACATCATCTTAAAGTCTGTCAACAAGTCGGTTGATTAGAAATCTGCAGTAAGTACAACAAAACAGCATTATTATACTTTAGCAGTATGTAATCATTGAAGCAATACACTGCAGCTATATTTGTATGTCTCCAGGCTATTAAAGTTGCTGAAGAACATCTAGTAGCAGTGGCCAAGGAGCGGTCGAAGTACAGGAGTGCATGTAAAGATAGCAAATCTGAACTTACCGCCTTGTTCACATCCAATGGCACATTCCAGCCACCACCACCAGGCTCTTCAGTTCCACCACTCTGCCAAGATCACAGCAGAGGTGGTTGAGAAGTCTGCAGTTGTCAACCATGCCCAGCTGGTAGGAGAGTACGACGGCACTATCCATGTCCCCATGTATAATTGGAGTGATTTTTTTGAGGGACACACAATTCAGACAGCATCACACATGGGCTGATCATCCCAAAGGCATCACACAAATGCATCACTTTAGATTTTCGGCTGATTGTCCCGGTGTGGTATTTGTGAAGAATGCAAGTGATGACCTAAAGGAATGTAAAATGAACCTTTTAAAATCTACAACATGGAGGCCAACACCAACCAATTTACCTGAGCGGATAATTCCAACGGGCCTGTCTCTAGAAAGACAATGGTACTTGTACCAGAAGATTCATGACTTTTGCCCTGATAATGTTCAAGACACTGTATGCCCACAGCCATCTACACCTTTATCTTGACTTCTACACAAGTACCAGGGATTATTTGGAATCAACAATAATTAGTTATGCAATATTGACCACTTACGCTCCATTATTTGCCACAAACAAAATATCATACCTGGTAATTCATATAATTCTCTTGTTCCATACCGTATACATGCGCCAGCAGCACTAACTTTTCTTGTAGGTAAGTATATGTGATAATATATAACCATCAATCCTCCAGCGCATGTCACTTCCCAACGTCTTCGCACCTCGGGTAATGCACTGGCACATCTATTAGGCAGCTTCTGCGCGAGCAACTACTACAAGATCTGTTTTCCTTACCATGCGGTTCTCATATGATAAGAAATGATTCACGTGATGTTGATTCCCTAGTATAGTTCCGTAATTTGCTTGGCGTCATGCTTCTAATAATCGACTGATTTGTCGGACAGTTTGTGAACGATTTGTTCCTACTAATAGCATACGGATTGTATTAAATCCATAGTTAGGTAGTTTGTTCAACAATGTATTGTAAACATATTCGCGAATAACTTGGCAACTAAGCTTCATATCATTATGAAACTTTGCACGTGAGTTCTTTATATCGTTACGAAAAATAATAGCTAAAAAAGCGAAATTTTATTTTTGTGCTTATCTGGTGGGTTTTCACAAAGCTGGTCACATATGGTGAATTGTTCAAGGTTAGTTTATTAATGTAGACTGCCTAGTTTCCAAAATAATTAATTCGTTATAATTTCATCATACTTAACAAAATACTTATTTTGTGACAAAATTTAACCGCAACTTTTATTATTCTTAGTACTTGGTTGTATGATTATTATTATTACAAGCCTGTGGACTACATAACCATACACAACCATACACAAAAACCAAGGGATATAATCATGCAAGAGGGAAAGATACCTGCTTCATCCAATATCACACATTGGGTAACTGATGTGTGATAGAGTTGTTCTTAAATTACCAGGGAACCCAGTTGAGTTAAAGATAATCTGTTTATGCAAAATGTAAGTTATGCTGAAGGAAAACACTTCTCTGGATCATAGATGAAGACAACATCTCTTCCAGTACACAATAAATTAAAACCATCCAATAGAGCAGTCAATACCTACCTATATAATAGCTTAAGACTTACTTCAAAACTGAAATCAATATCCCATCAAGCTACTCACTGACGCATGAAGTAAACTCAGAAGTTTGAGAATGAATTTTCAGGTCCAAAAACGAGTCCTCTCATCTGCTAATGTATGCGTGTTAGCAACACACGTACACAGAATTCCATTTATTCATACACTTGGAGACGAATCAAAGCGTCTGTTTAGGCTGTGTTTACAGGTAAAAACCTTTTGTTTTATACTGTTTTATAAACCATATGCTTTAAGTAGGCAAGCATTAGTACTTGTGTTGGAGTTGGCTTTTTTGATGGCATGCATAGTTGATGAAATGGCTCCATACAATTTAAACAAATTTGCTGGTGCATTTATAGCACACATCAATCCATTCAGTAGAGCAAAGCCAATCTTTTAAGCCATATTGTAAAGCCATAGGACACGCGAGTTATTTACTATGTGTGCTTTTCTTTATATGGCGTCAAAGTTGATATAACCCGAAGTTGATCGAAATCGGTTCAGCCATTCTTCTGATACACCTTATGAAGTGCTTCCAGTCACCACAACAATTTTTATGTGGCAGTCACTTTGTTTCATTCATTTTCATCGCACGCTTTTTAGTGGGCTGCGGGAGCTTGCGTGAACTCCGGAAGTTTTTCAAACCCTCTTTTTGTATGTTCACTTGCTTGTCTAATAACTCACTCATTTCTTCATGGATTTCAGCCAAATTTGTATCAGTACTTTCCCATGTATGCTCTACCTGTCGTACTATTAAATTTTTCAGTCTGAAGTAAACACTTGAATGTATTTGAGAAGGGCTATTACACTGCAGGTTGATAGTTGTCATAACTTGGATCCCCTTCAAATGATTTGCATAAACTTTCAGATACACAATTTATATTGATGTATCACTCTCTGTAGTGAAAGTTTTAAAAAATTGTGGGCCTGAGTTTTTCAAAAGTAAGCTACAAACTTTAATTTACAATATTGTATGCTAAGCAAGTACAAGTTATGTCCATGCAGTACTTCTCTGATACTTGCTACGTAGCAATACCATTTGTTTATACTTCCATAAAAGTAGTGATGTGCTAAACAAAAGCACCCTGGATATAAAAAAGTGCAAGGCCAATCAAGCAGCATTGTAAATAGGTATGTACGACCAAAAACTTTGATATCAGTTGAGGCCAAGAAGTTACTTATCAAATCTTTTTAACTAACTACTTGAATGACATACAATAGTTTATAGCATATTTCACAACTATGATTGGCTTTGTCACTTGGCCACCTTTTTCACACCATCATTATTAATAAAGGTGGCCAAGTGACAAAGCCAATCATAGTTGTGAAAATATGCTATAAACTATTGTATGTCAGTCAAGTAGTTAAAAAGATTTTTGATAAGTAACTTCTTGGCCTCAACTGATATCATAGTTTTTGGTCACACATAGAGTTTGGCGGTATACCGGTAATACCATATACCGAGAAATGAAATCAATACTGATTTCCATTATTGTGAATACCGGATATCGTCATAGCAGCTATTTACATTTTTCTGTGGCTTAGGGGTGGCCATAAAGCCATACTTTATGTAAACACTGAGGTTAACATATACATATACACTTTTGGTCTACGTAGTTCCAGCCTACTTGTATATATGTACTTATAACCAGTTACTTGATACAAGTTATGACTTGTGGGATATATCTAGCCATAAATTTAAGTGATTATTCATACTTTGAGTAACTGTAAATTAATGGGATACCGGATATTTAGGTATACTGAGGTATTTTATAACAATACCGTACCGTTTTATTTTTTCTGATACTGCTCAACCCTAGTCGCACATACTTATTTGCTTGATTGGCCTCGCACTTTTTTTACACCCGGGGTGTTTTTGTTTATACGTACCTATTTGCAATACTGCTTTGGATTAGCCTCACACTTTTGTACAACCTTCAGGGTGTTTTTGTTTAGCATTATAATTACCAGTATAAATAGGACAATCATAGCCATGTTAGCAGACATAGGCATTGCTCCATCCATTGCCAGGTCAGGCCAGTTTATATTTCATCATCTGAACTTGTTATTATGGCAGAACCGTAGCCACTAAATTTGGAATGGTACTCAGGAATAGTGACACTAGTGTCCTCCATTATCAGTTTTATGGGCATGAACATGCTAGTTCTTTAATGCATAGCTAACAATAGTTTCTATGGAAGTTTAGCTATAGCATTTGCAAATTTCTGAGTGTAAATAACTCGCTCAGTGGTCTCCTTGATTCTGCACAATAATTATATTGAAATGTATGTTTAATATGTACCTTAATTCCAAATCCAAATCATGCAATTATTAATATATGTATAATATTATAGTGACTATGTATTTAGTATTTAATTTTAATTTTTTAATTTAAACACATTCATGATTAGGTTGGTGATAAACTTCCATCAATTGACTTGTATGAGGGTACCCCAGGATGTAAAGTAAATATTGCAGAATTGTTTTCAAAAAAACGAGGGATTTTGTTTGCTGTGCCAGGAGCATTTACTCCGGGATGCTCTCAGGTAACTTTTGCTATTGTTTATATAAATTACATACAGTTCCAAGGATAAATCTAATAGGCTAAATATGTTTGTGTGTACCTATAAATCAGCATAAATTACCTAGCAAATGATGACTTGCCCTATCATGCAGACATAGTTGAATGCATACTACATATGTGACCGGATTTGCGAAAAAGGGTCTTATACATGCATCCAATTTTGTGACTTTAAGGATGTGTAACTCAGCCCATGTTTGACCTATAACTTTGAAATTTGGTACCTGGCCTTTCCTATTATTGTGGTTATACGAAAGAAAATTTCAGCTTAATAGCTCACTCACAAATGAAGTTATGCCTCTTCAAAGTTGCAAAATCGGATGCGTGTATAAGACCCTTTTTGCAAATCCGGTCACATATGTGCATGGTAGCTATATCATAAGAAATTATCTAGACAACTGCTGCAATGGATTCCCTAGCCTCTTATAAGCCTACTTAGTCTCCTGTGCTCTACACCTACCTAGTCTCCTTAACCTATAATTTTCTATGCTTACCTAGTCTCCTACAACTACTAGATTTTTTTTAAAAAAAAGGGGAGTAGGGATTGTAATAAAAAGTAAGGAAACAAGTAGTTAATCACTCACCACCCAGCATATTGCATGTGTTTACTCAAGTATACAATTGTAGCTGGGTAGGCGTTCATACATGCACAAATGAAACACCTTCTCTAGCACTTCTACAAGATTTAATCCCTACTTTGGCTGCATGATGTTTTGCTTTGAATGCTGGCTGCCAAAGTAGATTAAATCTTGTAGAAGTGCTAGAGAATGTGTTTCATTTGTGCATGTATAAAGCCTACCCAGCTGCAATTGTATACTTGAGTAAACACATGCAATATGCTGGGTGGTGAGTGCTTCAGTTTTGAAAGCGGGCTTGCCGTGTGGGTTGCAGAGCTTATAAAAGAAGAGTAGCCTGGCTTAAAACAACTTTATTCTACTTTAAAAATATTGTCACTTAAGTACTGGGGTATAAAGCTGAAAGAATTAAATTTGTATGTGTGTTGCTATGTGTTCCTTAGTGATGAGTCTTAATAATGAGTCTTTGCTCACATGATTTACTTGGTATCAGCATGTACTACTATCCCACTAAGGACCTTTAAGAAAGCTATAAGCCTGCAGACAAGGAGTCAATACTATTAACTGTAAGCCTGCGGGAGTCAGTACTATTAACTTAACATAAACTGTGATGATTGAATGAAAGGATTCCAGGCCAATGGTGACTTGAGCCCCAGGCATCACGCAATCTAGGCAGGAGCCAAGGGAGCCCCGAGCCACACAGCTGGGATCTGGAGTGTTTTCTGCATTCAGGGGTTAGATAAAAGGGGGTCAATTAGGGACATGTAAGAAAGCTATAAGCCTGTGGACAGGGAGTCAGAATTATTAACTTAACCCAAACTTTGATGATTGAATGAAGAAAAAATCCTAGACCAGTGGTGACTTGAACCCCAGGTATCACGCAGTATAGTCGAGAGCCAAAGGAGCCAACCATTTAAAGTAACATCAGCTTGAAAGGAAGTGGCCTGGCACTCAAGATCATTTGTTGCCGAATATTGAGGAAGCTTCGATTGTCTTTGGTAATAGTTGCTGAGCTGCATGAGGTATGGAATGCAACAGTTTCCATTTCACTCACCTCAGAGAATCAAAGCTTCCTCAATATTTGCTAACAAATGAGCTTGAGCACTAGGCCACTTTCTTTCAAGCCGATATTACTGCTTGAAATGATTGTATCAGAGTGACTTAGAAAGGTGTTAAATAGCAAATGCCCAAGGATTCATTAACAACTCCTGAGTTTGGGTGGGTGCTAAAGTACTGTATAGACAATTTTGGTACTGGAAGTGTGCCAGACCCTATTTTTTACAGGCGCTTATACTGCAAGCGATAACACCCTGTAGAAAATTAGTGGTCTGGCCACGCAAGACTAATTGTATGAAGCAAACAAACTAGAATAATTAAAAATTAAATAGTGAGTAGGGATCAACCTTAGTGCTCCAAAAAGTAAGGAAACAAGGGATAAGGGCATGAGAGAACACAGAAGTTTCTGGCATGAAATAATTTGTAAGAAATTTAATTTCTACTTTTGGCTCATTCCAGTAGCTACGTACGTAGGTTTGTCAAAAGTAGGGACTAAACTTTTTATAAATTATCTCATGGCAGAAACTTCTGTGTTCTCTCATGCCAAAATATTATCCCTGCTTTTTTGGAGCACTAAGGTCGATCCCTACTCACTATTTAAATTTTTAATTTTTAATTATTACACTATCTCACTAGGGACTCGTAAGAAGGCTATAAGCCTGTGGACGTCATTAAATACTCAGTTGATTAACTGTGATTTAACTTACACAGTGCCTGGTTTTTAGATGGTAAAACATCAACTTTTTGCTTTTGATATACTCATGATTTTAAGTTACTCTACTGTGTACATACATATGTTTTGTAAATCATATATTGCTAAAGTGGGTTATATTTTATGCATATAATATTTGTAGACTCATCTTCCAGGATATGTATCTGGCTTTGAAAAACTGAAGGTACCTAAACTGTGTGTGTAAGTACGTATGTATATGTGTATGCTAAACAAAAACACCTTGGGTGTAAAAAAAGTGCGAGGCCAATCAGAAGCAGCATTGTAAACAGGTGCAACCAAAAACTTTGATATCAGTTGAGGCCAAGAAGTTACTTATCAAAAATCTTTTTAACTACTTGAATGACATACAATAGTTTATAGCATATTTTCACAACTATGATTGACTATGTCACTTGGCCACCTTTATTAATAATGATGGTGTGGAAAAGGTGGCCAAGTGACAAAGCCAATCATAGTTGTGAAAATATGCTATAAACTATTGTATGTCATTCAAGTAGTTAAAAAGATTATTGATAAGTAATTTCTTGGCCTCAACTAATATCAAAGTTTTTGGTCGCACCTGTTTGCAATGCTGCTTCTAATTGGCCTCGCCCTTTTTTTACACCCAAGATATTTTTGTTTAGCATACCACCACTTTTTTGGAAACAGATGTTATTACTAGCAAGCAGCAGAGAAGTACTGCATGGGCATAACTTGTACTTGCTTACAATATTGTAAATTATTTGAAGCTGAATTTTGAAAAACTCGGGCCTACAATTTAACTTTCACTACATAGTGATACATTAATAGCCTTTCTCAAATACATTCAAGCGTTTACTTCAGGCTGAAAGTAGTATGACAGGTAGAACATACATGGGAGAAGTGCTGATACAAATGTGGCTGAAATCCATGAAGAAATGAGTGAGTTATTAGACAAACAAGTGAATGTACAAAAAGAGAGTTTGAAAAGAACTTCCAAGGTTCACGCAAGCTCCCGCAAGCCACGAAAAAGTGTGCGATAAAAATGAAAGAAGGAAAAACGACTTGCGTCAAAAAAATTTTTGTGGAAGGAAGGATTTATGAGGCCGTATCAGAAGACTGGCTGAACCAATTTTGACGAACTTTAGGCTATTGATTCTTCGAACAATGAAGGTACTAATTCTTGAGTAACGGGCAAATCGGGTGGGATGGGATGGTTCATCGGACTGGGCACACGAACGACGCCATAAAACTCAGAATGGCTGGTACTTAGGAATAGTGACACCGACTTCCTCCATTCTTGGTTTATTGATTCTATATAGTAAGAACATTGTAAGTCTGTGATAACTAAGCGATAGCTTTCATGGCGGCTTAGCTAAAGTGTTTGCAAATTTCAGTGCGGTGCTATGTGTAAACAACTCAACTCAGTGGTCGCGTATGCTGCTTCTTCTTGGCCTCGCGACTCACTATCGTGAGTCTTGATATGTGTACAGTAGATTGCATTATAAAGTTAATGTTTCGTAATCGTACTTACGCTTGTACTAAACATAATAATGACGCAATTACACCTGTAATATCATCGTAATTATGCAACAATCACAACTGCAATTATGCAAAAAGTAAACGAGTAAAATTTGCATGACATATATTAATATTAGCATCTTTACACGTAATATCATTATTATTATCTACTATACCAGTTATGCACTGGATCGAGCACTGGAGGCGTAGCCCGACTACCATCACTGATCAAGTATCATCACACCATATTTAACTGCCGTCAGACATTGAAAACCAGCAGCCAGAAAGCTAACCTCTTTTATAAATAGCCTGAATTCAACAATAATATTAAATAATCACATCCATCAACTTAATCAGGCTAACAGTAAAGAACTACACTTCTATAACTGCATGAAATATTAAGCAAGTGTGCACTAATTGGAAAACAATGTGTATTGTGTATAGTGTTGTTACTAATTTATGTCGAAGTTTTGTTGTCATGAAATGTGCTTACCAAGCAATCAAACATGCTAATAGATGTAATTATAAGATTATAAGTGGACTAATGACTATAATATTATAATTTGATTGATATATGCGGCGCCATGTGGTGATGGCTTAAGAAAATGATGAATACAAATAATAGGCTAGCTGTAGTCATATTTATATAGGCTATAGCTATGTACATATATACCTAAATCACATCTTCACTGATGTTGCACTGCATTGATTCCAGCGACAAAGATACCGAACTGAAAACCCTGCAAACTGAAATAATACATTTCAAATATGCATAACAGTTCTTTATTACAAGTTTACCTCGGTAGCTCACGTAGATTTCAGACGTTTACACTTGCTAGCCGCTTGTATGATCGGCCATATGTAGATCATTCTTTGGCTCAGTAGAGACCCGCCAGCACATGCTAGCTACTGTAGCTTTTATATATAGAGCTGTATCATAGCTACTTATGTTGTAACGTACATTTGTGTACAATAGTATTGTGTAATTTTATTGTACTAATACTGTACTTTTATTGTAATTACGTCATAGTACGATGCCGTAATTATCCAGAAGTATGATTGTAATTACGTCGTAGTACAAGTACAAAATGTTAACTTCATAATGCAGCCTACCGTATGTATACGGTGTCTCTATTGGTCGCGCCATGTGACGATAAGCATGTGCCAATAGCTATGCAATGATAGACGATTACAATGTGACAGTAGATGATGTTAATGTGATGATTGAGGGAAACCATGTGACGATAGATGATAATAAGGATGTGACGATCCACAAAACCTATGTGACAGAAACTACGTGGCGATGGATGTTATCTATGTGACAATAAGGATGCAATGGAAACTATGTGATGATAGACGATATCTATGCGACGATATTGATGTGACGCCTCAAAATATATTTTTATCTGACGTGAAGGAAAGTAATAATCTATGGAGACCCTCGTGGAGACCCTATATGAAACTCACAAATGATGCCTTAGAACTTCTTTCACGGGAACAGCTGTTTTACTTGGTGAATTTTGTAGAGTGTGGTGCACGTGTTCGTGTTACTACCATGATTGGCTACAGCCACTTCACACAGTAACTATGATAGGCAGATTAATCACCATTGTGTACGTATTGATTTAGAGTATCAACTTCCTATTAATGTCACAGGTTAACTGAAGTGCAGTACCAACCAATTAAATCCATAACCTGACCAGAACTGTACAGAGTTGACAGTCGAATCAGAAAATACCAGCTGGAGCTCCTAACAGGATAACCGTAGCTACCACATAATTGTTTGCAGTTCATTATACAATGTGTATGATATGTATACGCATGCATGCGTTACCAGGTGAAGTTGAATTATGTATATACTCTGTATAAGCACCTTGTACAGGCTGAGCCTTCTGCATGTGTACACCCTCCACTGCTTAACTGAAGTAGGTAATGATATGTATGTACGTGTACATTGGAATAGTCGGAATTAAACAAAAAATCAGTTTGCTCTCATGCATGATGAATCAATTGATGATTTTGTACTGTGATAACTGGATGATGTGTATATTAAGAATGTATATGGTGTGTAGCAAGGTATGTAGCAAGGTGTGAGCTTTTTTGGTGATCATAAGGTGAACTCCAAACTCTGATCATCTGATTGTTACTTTCCTTCACATGAGATAAAAATTATATTTTGAGGCGTCGTCACATCAATGTCGTTACATAGATATTGTCTATCATCACATAGTTTCTGTTGCATCCTTATTGTCACATAGATATCGTCCATCGCCACATAGTTTCTGTCACATAGGTTTTGTTGATCGTCAAATCCTTATCGTTGCATAGATGTTGTCTATTGTTACATGGTTTCTGTCAATCGTCACATCAACATCGTCTACCGTCACATAGTAATCGTCTATCATGGCATAGCTATTGGCACATGTTCATCATCGCATGGCGCGACCAATAGGGCCACCGTAGTTTGTATGTACATATATGTCAAACAAAAACACCCTAGGTGTAAAAAAATTGTGGGCCTGAAATTTTCAAAATTAAGCTTTCAAAGTTTAATTTACAATAATGTGTGCTAATCAAGTACAAGTTATGCCCATACAGTTCTTCTCTGCTGCTTGCTAGTGATAACATCTGTTTATACTTCCAAAAAATGATATGCTAAACAAAAACATCCTGGGTGTAAAAAAGTGTGAGGCCAATCAGAAGCAGTATTGTAAATAGGTATGTGCGACCAAAAACTTTGATATCAGCTGAAGCCAAGAAGTTACTTATCAGAAATCTTTTTAACTCCTTGAATGACATACAATAGTTTATAGCACAAGTATGATTGGCTTTGTCACTTAAATAAGTGACAAAGCCAATCACACTTGTGCAAAAAAGGTTTCTGATAAGTAACTTCTTGGCCTCAGCTGATATCAAAGTTTTTGGTCGTACATATGCTGCTTCTGATTGGCCTTGCACTTTTTTATACCCAGGGTGTTTTTGCTTTGCATATCACTACTTTTTGGAAGTATAAGCAGATGTTATATTGTTATTACTAGCAAGCAGATTACTAATAACTCTTGGGTAGTGTATCTGCTGACAGCAAAATGACTTTTAGCAATTTTTTAATAATACACAGCACAGTATATAGCTAGTTAATCAAATCTTAAATTTGATTGTACTGTGAGAATAAAAGGGTATGCACTTAATTTATGTGATAATACTGAGAAGTAAGTAAGTCCGGTATACTATGATAATGCATTACCGTTCAATTGTAGTATATAGTCATCACCATGTATGTATAGGCAAAGAATATCGATGTGGTGGCATGTGTTTCTGTAAATGATCCATTTGTAATGGATGCTTGGGGTGAAAATGCAGGAGCTAAAGGAAAAGTAAGTTTTAACAATTTTTATAAGTAGCAAAAGCACATTTGTATGTATGTCATTATAGTAGTGGTTTGTGTACGGTACAGCTCGATTCTAACTTTTACAAACTCGTGTGCGCAATTGCTCACGGACTATACGAACAGCAAAAAATCATGGCATGTTTGCGAGTGCACGAGAAATTGATGATGTCTCAACTGCTTGCGGAGAGTTAAAAAACTCGTCGCGAGTCTAAATAAGCTTGTGCACTCGGCACGTGGGTCTACTTGAGATGCATGTAAACGCGCAGCAACATACGTACATACCTTGAAAATGGCCAGGAAGGTTACCTGCAAGTTCAACTTCTTTGAGATAAGGTGCTATGTACCCTTCGCTTGTTAAGAACAAAAACGCATATCACGTGCGCATGTGATTCTAATAAGATTTTTTATGACTAACACGTGCTTGTCAGCAGGTGCATTTATTTGACAGACATGATGACTGACAAGATTGATTGGAATAAAGGTAACAACGTTTTGTGTTAGCCTTCCCATTTTTAAATCGCTGGTGTACGCATACTGAACGGATACGTGTCCTCAGTTTGTCCTAGTATGCTCGTGTGGTGCAGCTTACAGTTTACTTCTGGCTATTACAAAGATAACATGCATGTACTGCATGTGTAATTCTCATACAGTTGTGTACAAACACGCGGGTTTTTTGAAAATAGTCGAGTAAGTTACAAAATACACGTGTGTTTAAAGTTAGAATTGAGCTGTACCATGTGACCAAGGCAACAGCTTTTCACTGAAAAGGAAGTCAATGAACAACCTTAGCAATTCTTAGATGGTGATTCGTGGTAAGTTAATCTACACTGATCCAAGTTGTATATTAATGAAACTACAATAATCATAATTACATATGCACGTATGTAACAATTATTTTTTTGTGACAATTATGGCGGTGGGATTGAATAAGCTCTACATTAATATACAAACAACCTAACAGAACATACAATAGTTGCAATATGTTCTTGAAATTGTACTTGCTTCCAAACCTCAGTTTGTAACTGCCAGTTAGGTAGTCACATGATAAATGTCTACCTTACATCTCATCACTTTTATGTGTATAGGTAGAATCATTGTATATGTGCTGCTCAAATATTTATGTTTGATTATACCATATGGACACACATACTGGATGCCCTTCTCATGGAGCAAAATTATATTATTGATAGTCTTACATGACTAATACTTTGGTATGCCAATGAAGTTTATACTAACAAAAAATGTAATATCCGGTAAACAAAAGTACCTTGGATGTAAAGAAGTGGCATGGCCAAGAAAAACTGCTACAGCGACTAAAAGTACTAATATGAGATTGTGGCCAGGGTCTATATGCTATCACAATATATCATGGTATGAAAAAGTGAGGCCAATCAGAAGCTTTAACTTTCTTCAAGACAATTTGGAAGATTTATGGATCAAATTTGATGAGCAAGAAGAGTTAACAAATCTCACAAAAAATGATTAGCTTGTCACTTGGCCACCTTTTTGTCTTACAATTCCAACTGCCATAAAAAGGTGGCCAAGTGACAAGCTAATCATTTTGTGAGATTTGTTAACTCACCTTGTCCATCAAATTCGATTCATACGTAATTCTTCCAATTTGTCTTGAAGAAAGTTAAAGCTTCTGATTGACCTCACTTTTTGTATTGTGATAGCATACAGACCTTGGCTACAATCCCATATAAGTCTGTTTAGTCGCTGCTGCAGTTTTTCTTGGCCACACCACTTTTTTACACCCGAGGTGTTTTTGTTTACGTATACTCTACCAGAAAAAAGCAACTGAAATGCTTTAGTAATGCTATAATAAACTCCTACTTATTGAGAATTTAATAAAGTTTCAAAACTACTAGTATTTTGTCTGACTGCCTGCCAGCCGTAAGACCAACACTAGAGATATGGCTCCAGATGTTTCAAACAACAAGGGTAATTGCATCCGATTTACAAACTGCTGTTCCGATGAAGATTCATCTCCTGGCCATGGTATTTCTTTTCATCCTTCATTATCTTCTGTAGTTTGTTGAAAGGTATACAAGACGATGTCTATAAACTTGCACCTTCTGTGTTTTAGTCATACAAAACACTTACATAATTACTTCTTGAACTTATAATACCTGCACACATATGATTAGACAAACAAATTTTGATGTTTTATGTGTATGACTACAATACAACTGCTCTGCCAGGTTAATGATGTTGTTAACAAGTGCCTGTAAACAAACATAATTAAGTAGGGACATGTGTCACAGTGATGTGTTTCTCCAAGTTTCGTGTTTCCCGAACACATATCCCTAGGAATGCGTGTTTCCCACACATATATCACTAATACATTTATGTTCTACATGTCACAGTGATATATGTTCCCCTGGGTATTTTGTTTCCCCGGCCCCGTTGCGTAGATTTAAAACTAAGCACATGCAGTGATGTTGATTGTAATTTTAGTCTCGTGCCAGCCCTGTGACACGAGACTATGTAATTTTCACGGAAGACATTTACTGCTTCCAGTGACGTTCACTGAAAATGTTAGTAAACGTCACTGTGCTGCCACAGTTTTCACTATACTTAGTTTTTACAGTGTATAGATCTGATGACCCTATATAGCTAGTTATTGCCATGAGATATACATATAGCTACTGGGTCTTGTGATCCACCTCTGTAATCGTAAGGAACCCAAAACATAATAGACGCATGTAGCCAGCTATTGGACTAAAATTCGTAGGCTAGCTAGCTAGCTATAGCCCTTGAATTAAATTTCACTTTTGGCAGTATTTTACAAAATAAATGCACTCACCACACTCCTACTCCTTAGCTACGTAGCTACATAAAAAGTTCTTTGGATATATACAGCTAGCTTAGCTATATATATATTTGCTCCAAAATAGCTACAGTATATAGCTAGCTATGCCCTAAGACTCCCTGCTTCAGAGATCTACCACTATGCTTAGCCCTTTCTTCAAAAGTTCCTAGATCTGCCCTTAAGCTAGTGTATAATGCAGGCCCATATGACATCATTGTTTTATGATCAGAATAACACAGTAGCTATATTTATGCAGCTATAATTATAGTTAGCTATAGCTATACGGTGGTTAGTGTACAAAGTTTTTCTTTCCATTGGTGCATTCCAAGCAATTGAAGAATTTATTTTTGACACCAGCACATTTGGTGTGCACCCAAACATCACGTGTATCATATTGCACCTAAATGGAAATTTAAAGTATACGTAATTATATGCTAGCTACATGCATGGTTATGTACGTAGCTATAGCTTAAATGCATGCTATTAATAGCTATGTCATGCGGCATACGGCATATTAACTATAGCTACATATAGACATACGTATATTGTTCTTACCCAATGAGTGTAGTCTTTATGCAGCATACTATTCTTGTTTCCAGCATACTATTCTTGTTTCCACCACACAAATTGCATCTTTCAGTCATATAAACTAAAATTTGTTCAATATCATTAAGTACGGTAGTACTTAATAGTAGGGATCGGTGGAAAATGGTATGGCTTCCGGAAAATTTCACGCTTTAAAAATCAACCTTGCAATAGGCTTTACCCAAAAAAACCGGCTGGAATGCATTGGTAAGGCTGTGATTATGCTGTACCTTGGTTAAACAAAGCGACAAGTGGAATATTTCGACCTACAGCCAACTTTGAAAATTTCGAAATTCACCTGTATTTCGTCTGCCTGCCTGCCTGCCTGCCAGCCAGCCAGCCAGCCTCCCATAAGACCCGGTTGCGCTAGGTGAACAGCTCTAGAGACTTCACACAATAAAGGTAATGGCACCGGATTTACAAAAATGTTGTTCCGAAGATGATTTACCCACTGCGCCATGGCGAATCCTTTTATCCTTCATTCCCTTCCTTGTTCTTCTATACTCCTTTAGCAAGGTGCAAATCTCACCAAAGGTGACGATAAGCCTGTTACGGCTTCTGCTTATTACGTCACACAAAACATGGCTTGCACGTGATATAATTAGTAAAGTGGAGAGAGACAGTGGCACGATGTTTTCTTTTCTTGTGTACTTTATTACATCATGAACTTCAAGATTATGGCCTTAGACAAATAGCTTTTGCTGTTTTTCGAGCAATAATTGCTATCACACAGTTGCTTTGCCATGTAAGTGTGTTGTTAACAAGCGCCTATAAACAAGCATAATTATTACGTAAGCCCCTGTAAAATTTTGTGCGTCTGCTGAAAGATTATTATGAATGCTTAGCATGTATAAAAAGTATACAAACTAGAATGATAAAAAACTTCAAAATTCAAAAGGAAAGTAGGGATTGAATAGTACTACAAAAAGTAAGGAAACAAGGAACAAGGTTTTGGAATGAGAGAACATTCTGGCATGAGATAATTTATAAAAGTTTAATCCCTACTTTTGGCTCACTTCAGTAGGTTTGCCAAAAGTAGGGATTAAACTTTATAAATTATCTCATGCCAGAATGTTCTCTCATCCCAAAATCTTATTCCTTGTTTCCTTACTTTTTGTAGCACTATTCAATCCCTAATTTCCTTTTGAATTTTGAATTTTTTTATCATTCTTATACTAAGCTAGCTAGCTAGCTATTGTATAAATTTGTAGCTACCTGAATGTTTAAGTAAGGAGAATCCTATCTCCACTCTTGCCTCTTTGAGGTCAGCATGCTTGATCGCTAGTTCATTGATGGTCCCATCTCTTAACAACTGCTCAGCTATCTGGAAATGCATGAAGTATGTACATGATTATGTAGCTAGTACATGCAGCTATTGGCTGTATCAATATCAGCCATACAAATATCATCCACAGCTTTTTCTATGGAATTGGTTTCAGCTATACTTTCTCAGCCTCCAGTGGAAATGGCGCTTCTCGACCATACATAAGATGCAATGGTATAAATTTAGTCAACATCTGGATGCTTGTGTTGGTCGCAAAGACTGCAGAGCTAAGATAAGTGCTCCAGTCATCTGTCGAGTCTTCCATGAACTTAGACATAGATCTAACAAAAATCATATGTAGCATGCATTAGCTACATATAAAAGCATTGTGTATACTTATACGTATACGTATAACATGCACAATGATAAAGGTATATATGTGACCGGATTTGCGAAAAGGGGTCTTATACACGCATCCAATTTTGCGACTTTAAGGATGTGTAACTCAGCTCATGTTTGACCTACAACTTTGAAATTTGGTACCTGGCCTTTCCTATCATTGTCGTTATACGAGAGAAAATTTCAGCTAATTAGTACACTCACAAATGAAGTTATGCCTCTTCGAAGTTGCAAAATTGGATGCGTGTATAAGACCCCTTTCGCAAATCCAGTCACATATATATATATACATCTACATAGCTATGTGATTATAAATATCATCAGACCAATGAAGTGCTTCAGAAAGTATTCAGTGTTAAGATGAGAATAACAGCAGCCTACCATCCCCAATCAAATGGTCTAGATGAAAGAACAGACCAAACACTGAAAAGGTAATTACAGTAACAGCTAAACAGACAAACACGGGTGATAACTATATACACACATAGCTACAAGGGATTTGCCTGGAATAGCTAGCTAATTATATACTGTTGGTACTGAGAGTAGTTATTAATTAGCATGTTATGCTGTTGGTACTGAGAGTAGTTATTAGAGTGCAAATCACATAAGTATATTAAAGGGCACACATAGCTACTATTAGCTAGCTAGCTATATATGCCCAAACCCTCAGGCCTGCATGGCAATGCCGAAAAGTGAAAAAATAATACTGTTAGTTATGCAGATTCCAAAATACCATGAAATTGCTCTTGAAATTTAGTCTCCAATGTGATTTGATGGCCACTAGCTAGCTAGCTATACACTTCAGTTATCTACAACATTTTATTCAGCAAATAGCTAGCTATAAGTTGCAAAATTTACAAATCCACAAAAACACTTTTGCACTAAATGATATTATAGTATAGTTATACATAGCTATATACCTGGTTAACGAACTCTTTTCCTTGATCAGTGATAATGTGGACAGGTGCACCTTGTCTACAGTAAACTTCGTATATTCCTCTGGCTACTGATATAGCAGATTTGTCTTTTATTGGAACAGCTTCAACGTATTTGCCAAAATAATTCCATCATAGTTAGGACAAATTGATGACCCAGTGCTGTTGGCCTTAATGGCCCTATCAAGTCCATTCCTACTAAATACCACATTTTAGGTGCTACTGGAATTGACTTCAACTCCATTGCAGCTGTTGTTAATTGAGTAACATTCCGTTGACAGCGGTCACACATTTTGATCTACGTGGAAAATGATATCAATGAATGGCATAACTATATATATTGCTATATGCACATTCCATATAGCTGCATGCATATGGCTACACAGCAGAGAGCTATAGCCATGCATATAATTGTGTAGCTACGTATACATATATAATTATATAGACTTGTTTTCCTGTAACAAGAGTTAGATACTGTATATACGTAGATAGCTATAGCTATAGGTATGTAATAGCTACAAACTTATCTATAGTTCAGTAAGGTACAATTAAGTGGCTATATATACACAGCTGCCTATTTAGCTTTAAATTACCTTTTCCTCGATTTCTTTGTAAAAATTTGGCCAATAATATCGCTCTTTGACTTTCCCTATAGTAGGATCTCTCCCTTTGTGTCCTCCTGCGGTGACACTCAAGAAAAGCTCTGTCTGTTTCATTTCTTTTCAAAACAAGTCGATCTAGCTCTGTTCCATCCGGCTTCTGGTCCTTGTAGTACACTTTGCCTTTAATTAGCTTGTAATTTTTGCAGCTTCTTAATGCAAATTTCTGTCATTTTGTAAATCCAGGTGGGTAAGTTCCTTGCTCCAAATAGCCTGTGATGGCGGTATATTGTTCATCTTCCATGGTTCATAGTATACCAAATACGAGAAGCACAAACTTAGACTATGGAAAACTCTCAATGATTTTAAAAACGTTCAGTACAGCACTGAAAACTCTCAACGCCAAACCAGTGGGTGCATGTGCATATATAGTGAAAGATTTTTATGTGCTTGGCGGGGAGCTAGAACTAGCTACGTAGCTAAGCCTCATTAGTGTATCATATAATGTTGCATGCAATGATGAATTAGCCGAGGAAACATATATCACGGGTCACTCAGGCTATTAACTCATGGGAAACATGCATCCCTAGTGATATATGTGTTGGGAAACACGCATCCCTAGGGATATGTGTTCGAGAAACGAAACTCGGGGAAACACGCATCACTATGACACCTGTAGCATTTTAGGGGCTTAAAAATCATAGGCAAGGGTATGTACTTACACAAGTATGCTATGAAAAGCAAACAAACTAGAAATTTAACAAGTCGATGTCTTACCATCTAAAAACCAGGTACTGTGTAAGTTAAGCCACTGTTAATAAACTGTATTGTAATACTAATTAATTATTAATTACATCATGTGAGGTAAGACACATCACTAAGGAACACATACAAATATAATTCTTTTGTTTAAACCAGCTTTATGCTCCATTATTTTAGTGATAAAGCTTTTTAAGGCTATTAAAAAGTCCACGTGAAATAAAGCCTGAATAACCAATCATATGAGTCCTTCTGCTTTTCAGTTTCTATATATGACAATTGCTATCAATAATACTGATGGGTGGGGGCTTAGTAACGAAGTGTGTTGTGAGTTACTGCCAAATATATGCAAGGTAGTGCTCTGTTAGCCATTCATTTCACAGTAAAAGCCGTTTAACCAGCTGTACATTGCTAACAGGAGCGCTACAGTTTAAAAAGTGGGTGTGCCGTATTAGTTAATTGCAGAGCTTGTGAAAGAAGACTAGCCTGTAGTGTTGCTGTAAGAATTTCGGCTTAAAAAACCTTAATTATACTTATATTTCTAAAGTACTGGAGTATAAAGCCAAAGTATTAAATCTGTATGCAGTGTGATGAGTCCTTGCTCACATGACTTACTCATGAACTATTACAATACACTGAATAGTAGTTGGTTAACAGTGGTATAACTTCCCGATTTTTAACGATAAAACGTCAACTTGTTTTGCTCAGTAACTGGTTATGATTTGCTAGCCAGTTTCATAGCTCTAAATGCAGGTAGCAAAGCTTATGAAAGAAGACTGGCCTATAGTGTTACAGTAAGAATTTTGACTTTGGGGGGCCACACCCACCCACACACACCGACTTCCCAGACATAGGCATGCACTGGCCTTTGGCCGGCATGCGCCTGGTTTAATAACTGCCAGTTAACTGGAGGAGTGTGAATTTGCTAAAAAAACAAGTAATTGCATCTTACTTAATATGCAATTTATGCATGTAGTACATACTTAGTATAGGTAATCACACACATTTGAGTGTAATTCGAGAATCATTGTACCAGTAACAGTCAAGTAATTGCACAAGGCGAAGCTGAGTACAATTTGACTGTTACGTGTGGACAATTATTCTCGAATTGCACGAAAATGTGTGTGATTGCCTACTAATCGTATGACCTACAATGCCCACTCTAACCTGAGCCGCACTGCTTGTTTCAATCTGATGCACAATTGAAAATCTTGTTCGTTCTGAATCACTTGTTTTAGTAGCAGTGCGTTCAGAATCGAGTTGAGATTCTTTATAAAAGGTTAGGATTGAGAAATTTGTATGGATTATCAAATATTACCTCACAGCTGTAACCGTTACTTGGTTGCCATGTAAGTCGGTTACTATGAATCTCCAGTGCTACATGATTTCATTTGCTGTTTATTATGTCATTGTATGTTGCACTTAAATGGCTTCCTGAATTGTGAATTTTCATTGCCTACTTTACTGTGCCTTATCCAGTCAAAGATCCTCAGATATAATATATCAACTTATCATGTTTGTTTATGCTGTCATTTATATGGTTTGCTCCTGATCGACATGCTATCTCCAATTTATAAAGTTAGAAACAACCTTTATCTTAGAGAAACACTTGTTAACAAAATTAGTCCTAAAGGGTAAAGTTAAAATGTTACGTATATCTTTCTCTGAAAATGTTAAGGTTTATTGTACAACCTTTTGATACTGTATCATGTAGAACATTCAATTTATGTGCAAATGTGGCATCTAAT
This sequence comes from Spongia lamella, assembly GCA_963930835.1. NCBI lineage: Eukaryota > Metazoa > Porifera > Demospongiae > Dictyoceratida > Spongiidae > Spongia > Spongia lamella. Next base: position 5,529,988 of record OZ005752.1, on the reverse strand, counting down.
ATGAATCAAGCAAGGATGCACTGAGTTTGTTAACATCATAATTTATGTTCACTGCTTACTTAGCTCTGGGTTGAGAAACTTGAGATAAAATGTCATTAAAAGACTTTAATTCCTATACTATATAACTAGAATATTTAAAAATTAAAAATTTAAAAAGGTGAGTAGGGATCGCTCTTGCAATGCTAGCTAAAAAAGTAAGGAAACAAGCGAAAAGATTTTCAAGTGGCATGAGAGAACACTAAAGATTCTAGCATGAGATAATTTATAAAAGTTTAATCCCTACATTTGGCTTACTCTTAATACTTAGGGCCATGTACAGCTCAATGATTTTAAATATGATGTGAAGGCTTATTTTTTGTCCTTATTATGATTGTTGTAACTATTTAGTTGGTTTGTATTGTGTGTATATATATTGTGTGTGTGTATATTGTGTATTGTATGTGTGTATATTGCATGTAGCCAGTTGTTGTGTATGTGTAATGTTGTATGTAGTTATTGCATGTTTTTGTATATGTAGTTATATTATGTTTCCCTGTATGTATGTTTGTATTCCGGTATGGAAGAACGGCTCTAGCTGAGTACTGTGATTATAAATCAATCAATCAATCACTGAAAGTAGGGATGAAACTTTTATAAATTATCTCATGCTAGAATCTTTAGTGTTCTCTCATGCCACTTGAAAATCTCTTCTCTTGTTTCCTTACCTTTTTTTAGCTAGCATTGCAAGAGTGATCCCTACTCACCTTTTTAAATTTTTAAATTTTAAATATTCTAGTTTGTTTGCTTTTTATAGCATACTTGCAAAAGTAATCGCCTTCCAGGCGCCAAAACATTACTTAATTGTTTTTACAGGCGCATGTTAACAACAGCATTCAATCAATCAATCAATCACTGAAAGTAGGGATGAAACTTTTATAAATTATCTCATGCTAGAATCTTTAGTGTTCTCTCATGCCACTTGAAAATCTTTTCCCTTGTTTCCTTACTTTTTTTAGCTAGCATTGCAAGAGTGATCCCTACTCACCTTTTTAAATTTTTAAATTTTAAATATTCTAGTTTGTTTGCTTTTTATAGCACACTTGCAAAAGTAATCGCCTTCCAGGCGCCAAAACATTACTTAATTGTTTTTACAGGTGCATGTTAACAACAGCGTTAACATGGCGGAGCAGCTGCATTGTAGTGAAATACATTCGAATAACATCGAAAATATGTTGTCTAAGTTATATATCAGCATGTACTGTATAGTTCACGATGTAGTACACGCCAAACATCGCGTCTGTTCATCAAGACTCACGATAGTGAGTCGCGAGGCCAAGAAGAAGCGCAGCAACGCGACCATTGAGTGAGTTATTTACACGTAGCACCGCCCTCAAACTCGCAAACGCTCTAGCTAAGCTGCCATGAAAGCTATCGCTTAGTTATCACAGACCCACAACGTTCTTACTATATAGAATCAATAAACCGAGAATGGAGGAAGTCAGCGTCACCATTCCTAAGTACCAGCCATTGCGAGTTTTATGGCGCTGTTCATGCGCCCACGTCCGACGAACCATCCCTTCCCGCCCGATTCGCCTGTTACTTGAGAATTAGTACCTTCATTGTTTGAAGAATCAATAACCTGAAGTTCGTCGAAATCGGTTTAGCCAGTCTTCTGATACAGCCATATAAAGTCCTTCCTTCCACAAAATTTTTTTTGATGCGGCATTCGTTTTTTTTCTTCTTTCTTTCATTTTCATCGCACACTTTTTTCGTGGGCTTGCTTGAACTGTGGAAGTTTTTTTCAAACTCTCTTTTTGTACATTCACTTGTTTGTCTAATAACTCACTCATTTCTTCATGGATTTCAGCCAAATTTGTATCAGCACTACTCCCATGTATACTCTATGTGTCATACTACTTTCAGCCTGAAGTAAACACTTGAATGTATTTGAGAAAGGCTATTACACTGCAGGTTGATAGTTGCCATAACTTGGACCCCCTTGAAATGATTTGCATAAACTTTCCGATACACAATCTATATTGATGTATCACTCTGTAGTGAAAGTTTAAAAAAAATTGTAGGCTTGAGTTTTTCAAAATTCAGCTTCAAAGTTGAATTTACAATATTGTATGCTAAGCAAGTACGTACAAGTTATGCCCATGCAGCAAGGGCATAGCCAGCCATTTCTTGATGGTCGGGCAATGGTTCAAGCATGCAACTAAGTATATTGTTATATATTAATGCATATATATGCCCACTTTCATGTGAGCATTTACTTCTTTTGAAAAGTGTATGCACACTATCCTAGCTATGATGTAATGTATAACAAATGCTGCTGCATGAAGCTATAGGTACTCGATCAAAAGATCCAGGAAACTATCCAGCGATGATCATGACTATAGGAGCTCACGTGCCTCTGGATTACTTGAATGGGCATCTACTAAATATACATCAGTAATATAATGTTTGAAATAATGCTAATTTTTGCAACCACACAAGATCGCATGTATACACAAGGCCAATAGTAAGGAGGCACCCTGTTTTTCACGCAAGTGCTTAATTTTATAACCTGGTTGGGACACACGTTTATACATGCATTACTTGACCTTGATATCCAGCTGTCTCAAAGCTCCAGTCCGCATGCATGTTGAAGGCTGGAGGCTTCATCAGTAATTCTTCTATATGACCCTTGTAAATGACCTTACTTTTGTCACGTGACTTGTCACCAGTGTAACAACACTGCTAATACCACTCCTCTCAGTGCATTTTAACAGAAGTAGTTTTTACAATAGCTACATTATATATTTTAAATAAATAAATCTTGATGGTGGAGCAAAGATCAGTGATGGTCGGGCAAATGCCCCACCATGCCCACTCCTAGCTACGCCTCTGCCATGCAGTACTTCTCTGCTGCTTGCTAGTAATAACATCTGTTTCCAAAAAAGTAGTGATATGCTAAACAAAAACACCTTGGGTGTAAAAAAAGTGCGAGGCCAATCAGAAGCAGCATTGCAAACAGGCGCGACCAAAAACTTTGATATCAGTTGAGGCCAAGAAGTTACTTATCAAAATCTTTTTCACTACTTGAATGACATACAATAGTTTATAGCATATTTTCACAACTATGATTGGCTTTGTCACTTGGCCACCTTTATTAATAATGGTGGCCAAGTGACAAAGCCAATCATAGTTGTGAAAATATGCTATAAACTATTGTATGTCATTCAAGTAGTGAAAAAGATTTTTGATAAGTAACTTCTTGGCCTCAACTGATATCAAAGTTTTTGGTCGCACATATCTATTTGCAATGCTGCTTCTGATTGGCCTCACACTTTTTTACACCCGGGGTGTTTTTGTTTAGCATATCACTACATGTTATTACCAGCAAGCAGCAGAGAAGTACTGCATGGGCATAACTTGTACTTGCCTAGCACACAATATTGCAAATTAAACATTGAAGCTTAATTTTGAAAAAGTCAAGCCCGAGATTTTTTAAAACTTTCACTACAGAGTGATAGATTGTATATCTGAAAGTTTACACAAATTATTTGAAGGGGGTCCAAGTCACAACAACTATCAACCTGCAGTGTAATAGCCCTTCTCAAGTACATTCAAGTGTTTACTTCAGACTGATAATAGTATGACAGCTAGAGCATACAAGGGAGAAGTGCTGATACAAATTTGGCTGAAATCCATGAAGAAATGAGTGAGTTATTAGACAAACAAGTGAATGTATAAAAAGAGAGTTTGAAAAAAACTTGCGGAGTTCACGAAAGTTCCCGCAAGCCCACGAAAAAAGTGTGCGATGAAAATGAAAGAAAGAAAGAAGGAAGTAAACGACTGCCACGTAAAAATTTTTGTGGTGACAGGAAGGCATTTATAAGGCTGTATCAGAAGAATGGCTAAATCGATGTCTATCAACTTCGGGATATCGATTCTTCAAACAATGAAGGTACTAATTGTCTATTAAAGGGGCGAATTGGGCGGGAAAGGATGGTTCGTCGTGCGTAGTCACACAACGGGCGCCATATAACTCGCAATGGCTGGTACTTAGGAATGATGGTGCCTATTTCCTCCATTCTTGGTTTGTTGATTCTATATAGTAAGAACATGGTGAGTCAGTAATAACTAAGCGATAGCTTTAATGGCAGCTTAGCTAGAGTGTTTGCGAGTTTGAGGGCGGTGCTACGTGTAAATAACTCACTCAGTGGTCACGTTGCTGCGCTTCTTCTTGGCCTCGCGACTCACTATCGTGAGCCTTGATCATATATAGGAGCACAAAATATTCCCTATAAAATTTTAGGCATGCATTAATGTGTAAACTTAAAATTTAAATGTGTGTGTTGCATTGTGTTCCTTAATATGAGTCTTGCTCATGTGACTATCATGACGTCATTGTATTTTCTTAACAATTGCGGTAAGAAAATATAATGACATCATTAGAAAGTCACATGAGCAAAGACTCATGCTAAGGAACACAATGCAACATACACATTTAAATTTTAAGTTCAAACCGGCTTATGCATTGTAATTACGTGCATGCATGCATGCACGTAGAGTGTAATGTAATCTTTAATAAGAGTGCTGTGGCCTTGCCTTGTGGTAACTTAAATCGCACAACAGTGACTTCGTTGCAGTGGAGGTGCTACCAAGATCTCGAGAATACTACACTCAATTGGTGGACAGTTTGATCAAGACTCACGATGGCGAGTAGCAAGGCCAAGAAGAAGCACAGCAACATGACCACCGAGTGAGTTATTTACACGTAGCACCGTCCTCAAACTTGCAAACGCTCTAGCTGACCCGCCATTAAAGCTATCGCTTAGTTATTACCAACCCACAGCGTCCTAATTATATAGAATCAACAAACCGAGAATGGAGGAAATAGGCACCACCATTCCTGAGTACCAGCCATTGCGAGTTTTATGGCGCTCCTTGTGAGACTACGCATGACGAACCATCCTCTCCCGCCTGATTCGCCCGTTTACTAGAGAATTAGTACCTTCATTGTTTGAAGAATCAATATCCCGAAGTTCATAGAAATTTATTTAGCCATTCTTCTGATACAACCTTATAAATGCCTTCCTGTCACCACAAATATTTTTACGCGGCTGTCGTTTTTTTCTCTTTCTTTCATTTTCATCGCACACTTTTTTCGTGGGCTTGCGGGAGCTTTCGTGAATCCGGAAGTTTTTTTCAAACTCTCTTTTTATACATTCACTTGTTTGTCTAATAACTCACTCATTTGTTCATGGATTTCAGCCAAATTTGTATCAGCACTTCTTCTACGGTACAGCTCACGACTAAGTTTACAAGAACACTCGTGTCCTCTGGCGTGCCTTGATACATCTCGAAGATAACTTGCGGGTTGTTCTTGAACGCATGAGTATTACAACGCATGTATGAATACTTAATGCACGTCATGTGAGTAATTACTGACGAGTGGTGAATATTCTCACGTAAATCGTGTCGTGCTCTTAAGTGCTCGCAAGTAATCACTGACGAGTGGTAAATACTCACGAGTAAATCCTGTTGTGCAGTATAGACTTACTCAAGTTTGTCCGCGCTTCCTTTATCAAATCAACATCATGCCCTGTTTAGGTTCAACTTATTGGAGTTCATCTTGGGATGTGTCGTGTTGGAATGATCTCACAAATAGCGCCAGCTCCTTAACTTAAGCGGCTTATCACGTGTGCTTTGTCTAAGAACACATGCAAGAATTTAGCTGCGTGTCCTGTCTCAGTCTCGTGTCATTTGGACTCATTCGCGTGTTTGGTATTCAGTTTAGAGTGATACGTATGTAGTGTAGCTATGTATGATGGTTCGCGTGCAGCACATGAAGTCTGACTTGCGTGCAGCACACGAGGTCTCACTCATGTGCTGCACGCGAAGTTTAATTCGCGTGCAGCATGTCATGTACGACTCATGTGTAGCACTCGAAGTATGACTCGCGTGCGGTGACACGCGAGTTCTGACTGATACCTCAAATAAAATTGATAAACATACGTGTGGATGGTACACGCGAGTGTAAACTTAGTCATGAGCTGTACCGTATGTATGCTCTACCTGTCATACTATTATCAGTCTGAAGTAAACACTTGAATGTATTTGAGAAGGGCTATTACACTGCAGGTTGATGGTTTCCATAACTTGGATCCCCTTCAAATGATTTGCATAAACTTTCATATACACAATCTATATTGATGTATCACTCTGTAGTGAAAGTTTAGAAAAAATCTCGGACCTGAGTTTTTCAAAATTAAGCTTCAAGGTTTAATTTACAATATTGTGTTCTTGGCAAGTACAAGTTATGCATGCCCATGCAGTACTTCTCTGCTGCTTGCTAGTAATAACATCTGTTCATACTTCCAAAAAAGTAGTGATATGCTAAACAAAAACACATTGGGTGTAAAAAAAGTGCGAGACCAATCAGAAGCAGCATTGCAAATGAACTACATTGTCATTGTCATTGTCAACTACATTGTCAGCATTGTCATTCAACTACTTGAATGACTAGTTTATAACATATTTTCACAACTATGATTGGCTTTGTTACTTGGCCACCTTTTTCACACCATCATTGTGGCCAAGTGACAAAGCCAATCGTAGTTGTGAAAATATGCTATAAACTATTGTACGTATGTCATTCAAGTAGTTAAAAAAAGATTTTTGATAAGTAACTTCTTGGCCTCAACTGATATCAAAGTTTTGGTTGCACATACCATTTGCAATACTTCTGATTGGCCTCGCACTTTTTTACACCCAGGATGTTTTTGTTTAGCATTTAACATATACGTATGCAACAATAATTACACTAGTTCTTATGTATGTCCACTAAACTTTGATCCTACAACCTGTTGCCATAGCAACCAATCATTATGACAAATATTCTTTGAGTTTCTCATTTATACATTCCATGCTTCAGCAATTCCACTAATACTATTGAATACTTGTCCTTGTTATTACAGATAAGAATGCTAGCTGACACATGTGCAGATTTTACTAAGGTATATTATGAAAATGTGTGTATATAAAAATTTATTTGTACAAATTTAATTAAGAGGTGTGTATTTTATTTCCTAATCTTGTTTGTAAATATCATGCTAAGCAAACAGCCAGTTTTTAAAATTGCATATGGTGAAATATTTAAATAAACAAAATCCAATGTGTCAAAGTAATGCCAAAAACATGTTTGAGCAGATTACAGTGTATTTGTTGAAATCACATTTTGGCTTACGGTACTACTCAATTAAACTTTGCATGTGATATTTTACACCCACTACATGAAGCTTACTTGAGTTAGCGAGTCCACAGAGAATTGATGATGTCAGAGCACTTGTGAAAAACTCGACATGTACCTCATTTGACTCGATACACAATAAGATTGATTATATCACCTCTAGACTGTCATGTGCGAGTATTGCCAGCACAGAGCATTATTGCTTGCAGTAGCTACAGTATAAGCGACTGTAAAAATTCCCTGTTACTTATGTGCATACGTATTTACAACATAACTATTCACAGCTTTGCTTTATCTCACAAAGCTCTATCAGAGTGCCCTTTTGAATTGTTTGTCACATCAGCGTACCATCTACATACGTACTATGTACCATTATACCATTGCTGAGCTCACGTGCATTTATAATATTTTGGGTCTGAAATGCGTGTGTGGCGCATTAACAAAATTAAACTTCCTCTTAACATCATTATACCCACTACTATCAACTGGAATGAAGGTAAGAATGGTTATTTTCTATGTTGATATCGTTCACACATACTGAATGCATATCATGAGTTGACCATCTGGCTAGTGCCAATGCTCCGTTTGTAATTCTTAAGCTCCTTGACTTCGGATAAACACCTCGTATAAGCCTTGCCTTCTGTATATGCTTCCAGTGCCTAACTGATAAATAAAATACTTGAACACACGAGTTTGATACTCGAACCATACCTCAAAAGGCACGCAAGATTGACACAACAAACCTTTATGTGTGTGCAGGATTATTCATGAGTTTACAGAAAATACTCTTAACAACTATGGAAAATACATGGGAGTTTACGATTTTTAAAGTTTAAATTGAGTGATGCCGTATAATAGGAGATTTTGTAGTTTTCTCAAACAGCCAAGTAGGCCGTAAAATGTGCGAGGGCACATAGAAACAGTATTGTAAATGATCAAGACTCATGATAGTGAGTCATGAGGCCAAGGAGAAGTGCAGCAACGAAACCACTGAGTGAGTTATTTCCACATAGCACTGCCCTCAAATTCGCAAACACTCTAGCTAAACCACCATGAAAGCTGTTGCTTAGTTATCACCGACCCAGCTACAACGTTCTTACTACGGTACAGCTCAGCTTAAACTTGACAAGACACGCGTGTGGCATGTACTGGACATGACACGTTTTTCATTTTGCACGTGTGCGCTTGCAAGATCGATGACGTAGAAACTCTCGTGCAGAGTACTCGTGTACGCACTAGACGTGTGGCAGAAGCACACGTGCATGTCAGGTACGTACATGCCAAATCTGGTTTACGTGCACCTTGGCATGTATACGAATTGTAAGCCGAGCATAATGGTATAAACTCTATGAACATGTACTTGACCTAAGGCATGATTCCCATCGAGACACAAGACGCAAAAACGCCGCTAAATAATTTCTTACTATAAAGCTAAAGCCTATAGATTATATTTTAGGGTGTGTCTTTTACCGATTATCATCGTTAATTGGATAAAAAATTCTAATGTGACAAATTAACCTAAACGTGTTGTATATACGTAGCTAACTGACAACGTGAACACATTAGTAGCTATCGCTTTATATACGTATATACAGTTTAGTTACTTTTCAAAGTTGCAGATAATTTTTGCACTGTACAGTACTCGATCTTGTCCACTCATGACACGAAGATATCCTAGCATATTCGGTATGAACACGCCCCTTCATTAGGACCTTCGAGCGATACTCATTACAACAGATAAAGAAGTCGTTCAGCTGCAAAACAGTTGCTCATTGCCTACAGCTACTGTACCTGTAGTTACACCACTTGTGTAGTGTGGCAAACGAAGTGCGAGCTCGTGACGTGCATTTCTCGTGTGTCGTGTGTGTTCACTGGCCCGCGTGCACGCGCCAAAATTGCATGCAGCAGTGCGTGCACACGCCAGTTTTTGAAGTTTTACATGCGTTAAACGTGCAAGCACACGCATGTGCCTGCACGCGTGTGTAAAGTTTAAACTGAGCTGTACCGCATATAGAATCAATAAACCGAGAATGGAGGAAATCGGCACCACCATTTCTAAGTATAGGCTATATTGTAACATAAAATGATAATATTATATATTTGCTATAACATACAATCCAAATTTTATGTGTCCACAAGAGTACATGTATTCTTGTGTATATGTGACCAGATTTAACAATACCCATCTTCCATGCACAATTATAAATAATTAGAAATACTAGTTTTAACTTGTTCTATGTATTTCAAGAATGCAAAAACTGCATGCATGGAATTCTTCACAAATCTGTAGTCATTTATAGTCTTTCAGTGGACAAACTCTTCATTGGATAGCTATGTAGTTAAATTTCCTACCGTTTTAGATAGTTTTTTACCAGTATCACAAATGCCTCCATATAGGGGAGGATGTAGGGGTGGTGGCAGGTGGGTTACAGCTAAAAAAATCTAAAGAATGTACGCAAGTTTGGTGCATGCGAGTGTCAAGTTTAAATTGAGCTGCACCATACAAGGAACTTTCTATGTATATATGGAGAGTAGGGGTGTAGTGGGTACAACCCCATGAAGGTATAGGTTGTTTTATATTATAAAGTACTGAAATGGAACTTAACTCAAGAAATAGTGTGTATTTATTAGTGTTGCACCGATAATCGGACGATTATCGGAAATACCCTATATCGGCAAGTTTTATCAGATCGGTAACTGTGTCAAATTACTAGCAGATCTGATAAATTGCTGGGCAGTACCAGTGTATTGTTAATTAAATTTTTGGGTGGTTTTAGTGGTGGCCAGGAAGCCATACCTTACACAAACAATGAGGTCAGCACTTAAAACTGTAGCAGCCTGCTTTTATTGAAGTGTTATAATGTATATATAACCTAACAGATGATGAAACCTTTAACTTGTGGGATACTTCCAACCTTATTTTATGTGATTTTTATGGAGCAATAGTGACTTATTGATTATATTGGATAGGTTGTGTTTTATCGGTTTAACATTTTATTTATATCGGTTATCGGAATATCGGCTAAAATCCCATATCAGTGCAACACTAGTATTTATACCAAGTTATATGGTTCGAGAAGGGGTCATATGACAACTTTTGCCCCTGGATCTGTTCCTGGTGATATAGTATTGATCAAGAGCCCAGCAGAAAATCAGCCACAACTTTTAACTCTTCTACTATGTAGGGCAGTAAACTAAATGTCATTTTAATCAATACATGCAGCTGATTCAAAAAGAACATACATATGGCAGATTTTTTTGTCAATATACCCTTTGGTTTAGGTGAACTGCAAGGCTGCTAATTCATTGCTTCAAATCCTTGTAAAAATTCCTTAATACTTTAACCTACACTTACGTATGTAAGTTAACGTCCTCAACACTTTAGCCAACATAGGTTAAAGTGACATTTAGTCTACTTGTTATGTATAGGTTAAAGTGTAGGAAACTATTGTCAGATAGCACTTTAGGCCACTGTATTAGTTATGCTATTGAAACCTATTGAAAGCGATATTTTAATACGTAGATTAGTGCCAATTCCATCAATATTTCCTTTGTCAAAAAATTGTCCTATACAGTAGTAATTCTAGTAAATACGTATATTTAGTAAATTAATAGGTACATTGTTAACTATGTACATGCAAGTAATAAAGTACTGGTAATCTAATTTGCTGCAATCAAATAGTGGAAATTGTATAACATTAGTATTAGGTATCCAGTTTGTAACTTTCATGTTTAATTTAATACTATACAGGCTATTGAAATGCATTTTGATGCTACTTCAGTGTTAGGAAACATCAGATCTAAAAGGTAAATAGATGTTTTTATTCTAGAGAAACTTGGAAAAATCATGTAAAGTATAATTATGTTAAGCAAACATAGTCTGGCTAAAAAATGTGGGAGGCCAATCACAAGCAGCATTGTAAATGGTTATAAGCAACATTGTAAATGGCTTTAAGTGACCAGATATCAACTAAGGTAAAAATCTATTGAGTAGCTACCTAGCTGAGTTACCAATGGGTTGATACTTGCATGATGAAGCAGGTATCTTTCAGTGTACATCTATAATAAGGTTATGTAATTGCCAGGCTTGTTATACAACCAAGTATACTAAGTTATAGTTAGAGCACAGAAACAAGGTTTCAATGCGATTTAGAGCTCCGAGGCCAATTTGGGTGAGCCTACCCACGAGATTAATCACCAAGGCCGCAAGCTGAGGTAATTAATCCTGTGGTAGGCGAGGCCAATGAGGTTCTCTAAATCACGTTGAAACCTTGTTTCTGTGCTCTAACTGTCTTAGAAATTTTCTGCAATGATTTGTAAGTTGGTAGAATAAAAAGCTACTTTTGTTTTAACCTAAATGGCAAACCTCTGCTGTTTTAACCTAAATGGCAAACCTCTGCTGAAATTGAATGAGTAGTATGATCTGTGCAGCTACGCATAGGCGAGTGAGCAAGTGTAAGCTTAGCGAAAAGTGGCAGCAGGAAGCTTAAAGACAATGTACAGCTTGCCTGGCCCAAATCACGGAAAGGTATCGAACACTGAAGAAAGATCGAGCAATAGTAATAAGCTTAATTGGCTAGATTGTATTCTAGTATTGTTGAAAAGTGTGATGCCAACAATTCGCCTCGAGTCTTCCATTTTTCTTTGATCAATTCATACTTACAAGTGTTTGAGTGACCACAGGTTTCTAACCAGTTAGTAACCTCATTAAGGCCTAAAGATCAAAGAGAATTATTGGGGCGAGCCTGAGCAAGCCCCACATAAATGGTGTATCGAGTCGAAATCACTGCATTCCGATGGTACGACGTACGTACGTACGTAGGTACGTTACTCTAATTGTAAGCGCTATGGTAAGCAGTTATACACGCTTACTTAGCTATTTATAAATTATAGACTATAGTCTACGCGCCTATGCAAATATAATGTGGTTCTTCAGTTAGACACTGTCATGCGGTCTCTTTCTATCGCTACTATACTCACGACTGTCGCTGTGGCAAACAGTTATGCTAACTAGCTACTCCACAGTTATAGCGTCTACGCGCTTACGCTGTTGCAAATTAATATGTATAGTAGCTACTTCAGTTAGACACCTATCACAAGGTCTCAGTATAGATACATCACTACTCACGACTGGCAAAGAAATAAAGTTATGACGAAAATATTTCCAATCTAAGCGCCATTATATAAGCACTTGCTATAAATAGATATATGCGCTTATATGCATAGAGACAAAGCGCTTAATTAACAAAGTGGACTAATTGCACTAATTTAATACAAAGTTCTATACATCAATAGCTAATGTAATTATGCAAGAGTCATGTAGTCTAACTATAGAGTGTGCTTCATCAAGACTATCAGTAGACAATTATCAGCATCACTGATAACTAGACAAGTGACATCACTGATGCTTGTGACATCACTTGTTAGAGTGTGCTTCATCTTGTCTTGTCTTCATCATCTTGTCACTTGTGATTATTGAAGGAGTCATGATCATTCCAATTTCATCACTTAATTTTACACAAAAGTGTGACCTTACTTTTAAACTATATATAGCCGGGCTATATCATCGCCTTAGAAAACAATTCACTAACACAACATGACCTTGGCATGTATAATGTTAACTATGCATACAGCCATACATGTCGCCAAACTTCGCGAAGGCTCGTCCCACGATGTTGAAACATCTGTCTAGTTTATAAAATTTCTAAGAAAAATAAGTATTACAATTAAACGTGACATTCAAATTGGGCGTATATAAGTCTTAGGTAATTAATTAAGCATAAAGTGATTAATAAGTACGCAGTTTAGGCACACAAACCAACCTTTTATCAGGTCCTTAGTCAATGGCATTCTTTTAATATTGTTTAAATGTGATAAAGCTCAAATAAATGCCTATACCAATTGACCATGCAATGTTTTGCATAACTCCGTATGAACTTATATTTATTAACCTAAATACCATGGATATCATACTTTTAGCTAGTCAAGTTGAAAACTCTAATAAATGCCACATTGTTTGTCGACCCTTATAAACCGGTCCTTAGCAGTCAACTGAGTTATGGTGTGTAGCAAAGTGATCAGATTTTTCCACATCCCAGTGCTACTACTGCCTCTCAAATGAAGTGTTGGCTATAAAAGCCAAATGTGTTATTGTTCAATTATGTACCCATCCTAAGCCAATATATCATACTAAGCGATTGCACACATATTCATAGTTTGGTATTGAATGCATATGTAATTATTATGCTAGTGTCCTACTGTGTTGTATCTCATTTATAAAATCAACTCTACACTCTCTGTTGATTTGCTATAGGTCATCTACAATTTATGCTAGTAATTTTGTTGCGCAAATTATGTTCCCGGTTTTAATCCCTAGGTACGGTACCAATTTAATGCAACGTCGCACTCGTGAGTGCTACACTAGCGAGTGCAAGCGGTAGCACTCGCAAGTGCGAGTGGCAACGTTCGCATGTGCGAGTATACAAACACTCGCGAGTACTAGTAACAGCAATGTACCAATAGCAAGTACAAGGCAAAACTATGCTAATATATGGCGCCCTCTTTATAAACAGTAGTACTTCATGTTGCTACTTCAATACAAGCTTCATGCTCTCGATATATTTGATAGATGCCATGCCCACTATATAAACTGTAGTACTTTGTCTTGCTACTTCAATACCAGCTTCGTGTGCTCGATATTCAGTAGGTGCCACACCCACCTTTAAGATGAAAGTGCTTCATTTTACAATTACTTTATACTAAAGCATTTTGCTTTACTACTGGAGTAAATTGAAGCTATTACACGGCTTATAAATCGATTCGTGGTTACTACTTCACTTGCAAGTAGTTTTACTCGTACTCGCGTGTGATTGCACTCGCACACGTGTGTGATTTCACTCGCACACGTTTGCGATTACCATGTTGCATTAAATTGGTACCGTACTATAAGTTATAGTTAGAGCACAGGGCCTAATGTATTCACTCGAGATGATGATCCTAATGGAAATGAATCTAAACGATTCATCATATCTTCTAAAGGCAATGCTCCCGGTGTATTGTACAATCCTGGTGGATTATACAATGAAGGTACATATGATGCTGGATAATATAGTGGATATGCTGTCCCACAAGGTGGTGAAAAGATTGGAAATGAAGATGACAAATTTGTTCTAGATGAGCCCAATCCCAATCCCAGGTTTCCACATGAAGTTGAGATGTTGATTGAAGAAAGAAGATCAGTAGCTTTGAACCAAATTGGTTGCAAAACCAATGTAGGGATATCAGTATGATGGGCAGCCAGCTCCAAGTCAACAGATAGATTGCTTTCTTTACCTGATATATGTTGTTGAACATGCCCTTTAGTCTTTAAATTCTGACTCGTAGATGCATTACTGGGTTCACCATCCTCTTTATACTGTCCTGATCCATCCTCTTCTTCGTACTGTCCTGATCCGTCCTCTTCATTCTGCAGCAACTCAATTTCACTGCCCTCCTTTAACTCTTCATCTTCAATCTGAGGTATCTCACTTTGCAGCAGATCCTTCTTCTTACGCCATAGCGAATCATGTTCTTACTCTGTGGAATTTCAATATGCATCCACTTCTTCACACAAGATGACATATCCACACTAGCATTCTGTAATTTTCTTTTTGCTTTTCTTTCTGTTCAGGAGTTAATGCTGTAAACCACCTGCTTGGAGTAATAGTAAAATGGCGGTATTCTTTGTTCAAAATGTATTGGCCAGTTCCAACAATAGCCTTGGACACTTCCTTTTGCTGATCCAATACAAACCTTTTCAAGTTTTCATAGGCCAATCTCACTTTTTGAATTTAAGGAACTGTTTAATGGTAGAGTTGATCGCTTCATTATCATTAGTGAAAAATTCTGAAAGTGGATCTCCAAGACTAACAGCTTGTCGAACAGGTCTTAACATACAAGATTTAAATTCTTCTGCATGGTACTTCTGGAACCAACTAAAGAAGTTTAGTGGATTGGCTGACTGAGGGCTTCTAGTCTTCTTCAAACTCTTGCAATTGGAAATTGAATTCATCTGCTGAATCACAGTCCATTAAGCCTTCCTAAAAAGTTAGACCATTTTTTGTCCCAAAAATATGCAAAAGAATTTTGTGATGCAGCATCTTTAGAGAACACATATTAGTGGTAAGCTTTCTCTCTCTATGTCCTGCTTCATGTGGCGAAAACACCTCAAATGTACAGCAAAGCAGAATTGTTGCTTCAGTGCCTTTACTAGTGCTATTTCCCCATCAGTTCCAAAAGCAAGAATTCCTGTAAGATTTGCTGCAATACCAATCAGAGAAGACACAAAAAATTGTAAGTTGAATATTCTTTACTTTGGTGGACTGAGACAGGCCCAAGCATAATAGGAGGCTGACCAGTGTGAGGGTCAAACACTAGTAAGTGATGTTAAGTTATGCAAGTAATGGTAAGTTATGCAAGTAATGCTGAAGTCTCCCAACGCAAATGTAGGATCGACAGAGAGGACCCAAAAGTTGGTAGGGTTTGTACCAAAATGTATAAGATCATGCAGCTGCTGGTCGGTTGCAAATATACACTTAGGCTCTGGAGTAGCCGTTACAATTCGAACAAATTTGTCTTTATCTTCACATAGTTTACTCTGTTCCATAACCATGAATATATAGTGGATCCCTAACACTCTTTTTACTGCATAAGGAATTAGCTACATCACTTTTACGCCTGACCTTAGCAACTTGAGTACGATTTCTTGGTAATTCTCCAAGACTCTTAGCATCCAGGATGCCCCCTTGTTTCTTATAAACATTATGAACTGTATCTTTAGGTCCTGCATCTTTAGATTCTTGCTTGAGCATCTGCATGGTACTAGGATTTGTTCGACAGTATGGTTGAGTTTGTCTACTGTTACCATGAGGCTTTATCTGAACCTTATGTTCCTGACCACTTTTAAACTAATATTGGATTAATTAAGCAGCGTGCATTGCAGATCTTTCCTGTGAAATAGTAAGCAGCAGCTAAATTGGTTGAATTATACCATACTACGTACATGTATTCAAGGAAAATAATTTATGGTGCTAACCCAACAGTAGTAAAACTTTCTTTCAACATACATAGCTAGTTAGTTACAGAATTTCTATCCCACAAATGATTTGCCACATCAGTAAAAAAAATCTAAGCTATTTGTAAATGTTATAATTACGAGTGCAATAGTTTAATATATGTTACATACTTTCTGGTGTACTTTCCATAAATGCAATCATCCGATGGAGATCATGGTCAGTGGCATGTACGTGATACTGTCGCTATTTTAGTACCGGTGACAAGCAGAACTGCTACACTTCACAACCAACTGTAAGGTACGCAATCCTGTACACTTTCATGCCCCTAAGTCATCAGCTCTAACATCACTTGGATCCTTCAACTTGGATAAATCTACCACAAAAGAGGCATTATTCTCAACAGATACAGGCTGAGAACTACAAAGCAATTCTTCTTAAAGTACTGGATGACAAAGTATACAGGCTATCTCTTCCCGACTGTACCCCTTTCTTGATTACTCATAGATAGGTAAGGATTTATTTCTGTGATAATATTCAATCTCTCCTCTCCAATATATAGATAATTAATAGATAATGGTTTAATAAAAAGGTGGCAGGTAAACAGGTGAAGTCAACAGTCAACAGGTAAATACAAAGGTGGCCTCTGATTTTAGTAGTATAGCACTTGTGTGGTTGGAATGCAATTAAGAAATGCAATTAATCAAACTGGGAATAATACTCAGGTACAGTCAAGTTTGTATAAAATCATTGTTGCAACCATACAGAGCCTAATGATATTAAGATAATAATATTCTCTTGCTCTCTAGATTCCTGCATCTAGGGTGACGTAAAATAAGTGGCTTGAATTTAAATATAAAATTAACTACCAGTGAGCAATAATTAAAATAAATGGTTATGAGGTGACATTACTACTATATAATTACTGCTACATTTTCTCATTGTTGGTTGTTACAAGCAGCTGCAAAGGTACTCCCAGGGGACTACATAATTTATTTTCCTTCCTCAGGTGATACAATTTCCTGGTCCAAGCCATTAATACTTATGCTAAACAAAAACACCCTGGGTGTAAAAAAAGTGCGAGGCCAATCAAAAGCAGCATTGCAAATAGGAATGTGCAACCAAAAACTTTGATATCAGTTGAGGCCAAGAAGTTACTTATCAAAAATCATTTTAACTGCTTGAATGACATACAATAGTTTATAGCATATTTTCACAACTATGATTGGCTTTGTCACTTGGCCACCTTTTTCACACCATCATTATTAATAAAGGTGGCCATAGTGACAAAGCCAATCATAGCTGTGAAAATAAGCTATAAAACCATTGTATGTCATTCAAGTAGTTAGAAAGATTTTTGATAAGTAACTTCTTGGCCCCACTGATATCAAAGTTTTTGGTCGCACATACCTATTTGCAATGCTGCTTCTGATTGGCCTTGCACTTTTTTTTACACCTAGGATGTTTTTGTTTAGCATATCACTACTTTTCTGGAAGTATGAACATGTTATTACTAGCAAGCAGCAGAGAAGTACTGCATGAGCATAACTTGTACTTGCCTAGCACACAATATTACAAATTAAACTTTGAAGCCTAATTTTGAAAAACTCAGGCCCGAGATTTTTTTAACTTTCACTACTTTCAATACATCAATATAGATTGTGTATCTGAAAGTTTATGCAAATCATTTGAAGGGGGTTCAAGTTATGACCTGCAGTGTAATAGTCCTTCTCAAATACATACATGCAAGTGTTTACTTCAGACTGATAATAGTATGACAGGTCATAGGGGAAGTGCTGATACAAATTTGGCTGAAATCCATGAAGAAATGTGTGAGTTATTAGACAAACAAGTGAATGTATAAAAGGAGAGTTTGAAAAAAACTTCTTTGGTTCATGAAAGCTCCCACAAGCCCACGAAAAAAGTGTGCGATGAAAATGAAAGATAGAAAGAAAGAAGAAAAAATGACTGCCGTGTAAGAATTCTTGTGGTGACAGGAAGGCATTTATAAGGCTGCATCAGAAGAATGGCTGAACCGATTTCTATCAACTTCGGGATATTGATTCTTCAAACAATGAAGGTACTAATTCTCTAGTAAATGGGCGAATCGGGCGGGAAAGGATGGTTCGTCATACGTAGTTGCACAACGGGCACCATAAAACTCGCAATCACTGGTACTTAGGAATGGTGGTGTCTATTTCCTCCATTCTTGGTTTGTTGATTCTATATAGTAAGAACGTTGTGGGTCAGTAATAACTAAGTGATAGCTTTAATGGCAGCTTAGCTAGAGCGTTTGCGAGTTTGAGGGCAGTGCTACGTGTAAATAACTCACTCAGTGGTCGTGTTACTGCATTTCTTCTTGGCCTCGCAACTCACTATCGTAAGTCTTGATTACTACTCCCCAACTACACCACTACACGTGTTCTCTATTCGGTATTATGTCAATAATTAGAACAAAAGAATCAAAATTGCCTAATCTTACATAAAAATTGTCAGGTAATTGGTTTCTCTCACGTAATCCGTGACAGGCCCCACCCTGTGCGAACAGCCCAGAGCCTTTACTTCTCCAGTAGGTTACAAATTTCGTAAACCCGTAGGTTTAACATTACAAGGCCTTTCCACTGATAACATTACAAGGCCTTTCCACTGAATGCTTACAGAGCAGATGAATGCTTAGCTTCACTGTTATATTAATAGCAGACGGAGCCTTGTGCGAAGAAAGTATGGTAACTTTACACTGTTTCAGTATAAACATCAACTAGAAGTGGATCAAACTATATTAACTCGCTTACTTCAATCGCTTCATGTTTCTTATTTGCTCTTTGTTTTCATTGTCTATCATTTCCTCACTCGTAGTGCTAAATAACAAAAGAATTTTTATAAGTGTATATTCATTTATTGTAAAATTTAAGAGTTACTTTACCCTTTGGCATCCGAATCCCATGCATTTTTATCCTTGTCTTTGTCTTCATCTATTGTTAGATCTATCACACTCGTATTACGGTCCACCATCTTGAAGCATAAAATGTGGTGCAATAAGTAATCACATGCAGAATTCCAAAAGATGCCCAGTCGAGTCTGCGAGTCCAGTCCACAGGCCAGAGCACAGAAACATGGCTTCATTGCAATTTAGAGATCTGAGGCCAATTTTTCCAAGCCTACCCACTCAGCCTTGTGTAATATCAAAGCTTTAGTTGGCATCAACAGTTTGCTTTTGATTTATATCAACACTTTATGGTTTGATGTATATGCCTTTTGAGGTGTATTAACACTCTATGCCTTGCAGAGGCGTAGCCAGACCCGGGCATACCCGGGCATTTGCCCGGGCATCAATTTACTTTGCCCTACCATCACCAAATCATACCAACACTTAAAGGAAGCAAATAATGACTTATCTTGTAATGCTAGTAGCATTATCCTGTGAATCTAGTGCTTGATAAACACTAGGACTGAAACACTCGATAACACTCCGACTGAATTCATTAGAATTAAAATAGCTCACGAGATATGCATTTAAAATTTTCAAAATGGAGGCGAGGCAGTACTGGAAATTTGCGAAATGGCCATAGAAGAAATACACGGTTCAACTTTTAAAGAGAGTTACAGAAATACAAGTAAGTGACTGAATTAATTAAGCTTTGTTTTCTTCACTCCCGTTTATACAGCTCATTGTGTGATTCCAACGGCCGAACCCGCCAACGATATGCAACGTGGCTAGAAGAGTTAAGTGATAACCGCGCATCAACCGTCTTTGTCTACGTATGGAAATGAAGAAATTGTGCCCGTAAAAGATGTTTTTCGAGAAAAGACGTCAGGCGTAGCTTTTGAATTTCTACAGCAGTAGTAACTACAAGACTGGAGCACCAATTGTTGTCTTTATGTGGCTGATATCAATGAAAGAAAGAAGTCTTGCTCGTAGCTTAGATGTATGTGTGGCACACGTGATCATGTGGATGCGTTCCCACAATCGATAGTTAATAATTCAGGCACTATATTTCGTAGAATGGCTCAAGCAGTTGTATAGTTTATGCATTAGTTATACACCTCATGCTGTTACACTAGATTAGCTATAGCTAGTCGTGCCGTGCCGTGCACCTGCTAACAACAACTATTAATAAACGCATGTATGAACCAGCATGGTATAGATAGCTAGCTATATAGTGTATTATAAAAATTTGTGTGCCCGGGCATCAGGTGAAGTCTGGCTACGCCCCTGATGGCTTGGGGTATATGTTAGATATACCCCAGTAAAATCCTTTGAAATATGGCTTCAGTGGGATAGAAATTCTGATATACCATGGCAAACTGGTATATCAGTTATATACCACAGCTCGAGGCTTTAATGCCGCCCACGCAAAGTGTTACATAGCTATGTAGTGACACAATGGTTAGTGACCCCGACATGCACACAGCAATACAACTATGCAAGGCATGCCACAACAACACAGGTAATTTTGCAGTGGTAGTTAGTACAGCCAAATAGCATTACCACGATTTTTTCATTTTTTTATTACACGGAAGAAGCCTGTGTTAGGTAAGCGAACAATCAACGGACAATGAGTGAAATAGACACACAGCTACAAGCTAGCTGGCCTTATACCAAGTGTTCTGACCAGTGGAGACTATAACTGTTGATGAGTAATCTCATAAATGTCAAAAAAGTGTGGAGCTAAGGTTGATCTGACCTAATACCTGGTAGTAATAACAAACAGCCACATTCCAATGGGAAAGAACAACCTGGTGTAATGTTTTTGTAGGATACATAAACACTGTAGGTGACATGTATGAACAATAGCTTCCACGCCTGCCTATTATCTTTTGAGTCTTTGATGTCAGATGCAAACATGTTTTGGTCAGACAAACAGGCTAATTGATCCTCAAATGTCCAGTGACCGCCACAATCTCCCCTGGTCCTTGTCTATATAATTATTTTCATAAGGATGATATCTCAAGCAAGCTTGTGAACAACTAAACATGTAAATAAGTAAACAATTATGCCAGCAAGACAGACCTTGTGTTGATCCCTAGAGCGTGATCATTAATGGGAAAATCGTTGGACAGCCTCATGTTAACATATATCCTCACGCTAATATAAATCACACGGCAACATTGCAAGACAGCAACGACCACCACTTTCATCAACAGAGCTTATGATATTGGCCAGCAGCCATCAGACACTTTTCTAGCCATCTAGCACCTGACTGGCCAAACCAAAATTAACCAGATAAATTTATTAGACATTAACAAATGGGAAGATAATAACCCGCACAGGAAAACAAATTTCCAGATACTTATTGTAAATACTGTATTAAGGGATTACTTACAGTGCATATATATAAGTGTACAATATAATACACACACTATAAAATAATTATGTAGATATAATAATTATATATGCATCTGTACCCACTTATATTGAAGAAGCCTATATACCATATTGAGAGTGTGTGGGGCAATAGCCACAATACCTCAGCCCATAAAACAAACTCCATGTTAGTGACTAACCCACATGTCACCTCAACAAAATGTCTCCACACATACGTACACAATACACTATGGAGGCACATACATGACTACAGAGGCGCATGTGTTCACCCAGTGGACTACCACAGCCCACTCTGGGGGAACAAATTGGACCTGAAGGGACCAAGGAGTGTGAAACATTCCTGGACCAACCAAGCATCTACGGGGAAGCTACAAAATCATAATGCACACTGTAAGATATATGCAACACATTCGTCACATCATATAACATATACATAATTATATACATCTACGTGATATAATGTATCTATACACACCTGTATTATATTAGTAAAATTGGTGACTACCTACGGGTCACCTTTGCAAAATTATCTGCCCTACGGAGGCATGTGAGCGGCTACGAAGGCTCATGTGATTCACCTAATGGACCACCAATCCTAACTGAAGAACGAATGGGACCCAAGCTGACCGTGGAGCTAGTATGAAACATTACTGGCGTCTACAGGACAAGCTACAAACTCTTAACTATAAATACTTGGAGGGTGACCGGTGACTTTGCTGCTGCCAGACTGAAACTGCCTCACAACTTCTTATGGGACTTTATTACTGCCAGAATGAAACCACTGGGGGTGCTGATACAAAACCTCTAGACCTGCTGTCTGCTGCCGTCGACCTTGGTCTCAGCAGGCACCTGAGTGTTGGGGATGACATCTGCCAATCTTACATGCATGCCTTTCCTCGACCAGCGACCACTGAACCAACTTGTATTCTACAAAGGAGACAATTTACAACCACACTCCACGTGTCCTTCAACTCTTCTCCATGCCTTTTCTTACCATTTTTCCATTTTCCCAATTATTGCCACCTTCGGACACAGCCAATACATCCTTTGCCCTTCGAACCACTACGACATCCTGTACCTCCTTCAAACTTATTCCGGACACCACGTTCATTTCATTTATAACCGTTCATTTGCCCCATTAACCTTGTTTAACTAGTTAAATTACATTTAGTAACCTTGCCTGAGGTTTCTAAAACCTCATTAAGGCCTATTTCTAATTACAGCTAGGTGATTAATCCCCAAAATTACTGTATTTGTTGCTAATGCTAATATAATAAAAAATAACTTTTGTAAGTAATTTTCTATAACACAGCTGCTTTGCCATGTAAGCACTTTGTTAACAAATGCCTGTGACCATGCATAATTATTAAGTAGACCCAGTGACATTTTTGGCACCTGCTATAGGGGGACTCAAAAGATTACTATGCTTATACAAGCATGCTATGAAAAGCAAACACTAGAAATTTAAACAGCAAGTAGGGATCGATTTCAGTGCTTCAAAAAGTAAGGGAACAAGGAAGAAGATTTTGGCATGAGAGAACACTAAAGATTCTGGTATGAGATAATTTATAAAAGCCAGTAACTTTTACAAATTATCTCATGTCATAACCTATAGTGTTCTGTCATGCTATAATTTTATTCCCTATTTCCTTACTGTTTAGAGCACTGAGGTTGATCCCTACTCACTGTTTAAAGTTTTCATTTTTGATTGTATATATTTATTGTACTTTGAATTCTTTATAGGTATTCAATGTTGATTGAAAATGGAGTGATTAAAGAATTAATGATAGAACCAGATGGAACTGGTCTTACCTGCAGTCTATTTGATAATATTTTGGAAAAGCTGTAGCATTTAGAACTTTAACAGTTTTATGAACCATTTAGGCCATTTGTCTACGCTGAATTGTTTAGTATTTAGTTATCATATCTTACATGAAAAAATTACATAGCCATTGAAAGCTTACTATTCTAAATACATATAACCCACTAAATATATATTTAAGTACGGTAGTAGAAATGGGAAACTGCAAAATCTCAACTATATTAATTAAATGTGACCTCAGTAAAATAGCTGCTCAACTATGTTCTAAACATGTTTTATGGTCATTTTGACATATCTTGAACATTGGTTGGTGCAATTTTAAAATTTCATGATCTGTAATATTCTCAAAATGCTGAGAATTGGCTATTTGAATGAGAAAACTGCAAAATGTCAGCTATATTAAAATCTGATCTCTGTAAAATATCTGCTCAACTATATTTCCAAACATCTTTTTGTGATCACTTTGACATCGGTTGATGCAGATTTTGCTTATTTAAAATTTCAGTATCTGCAATATAATTATTCTAAATGCTCAGTGTTGACTTTTTTGCAAAATTTTAACTATATTAAAATATATCCTCAGTAAAATATCTGCTCAAATATGTATGTTTTCAAATATCGTTATGTGGCCACTTTGACATGCTGCACTTGCATGTGAATCATCAGCCTAGCTTACTTATTTACATACCACACTGTGTACTATATTACATTCCATTGCATAACTAGGTATTTACAAATAGGGAAATTGGGGCAAGGTGCATGTTAACCTAAATTGTACTGAATGAATGTTCATAATTGCAGTATATATCAGTGCATGTGTACGTATAACCATTTTGTATGTGCATAATCAAAACTTTTCTGCTACATTATGCTAGCTGTCACATTTTCTAAACTCATATATACGTACGTACTTACACATGGTTCTATTGGAAAGATCTAATTAACATACGTATAGTCATTTTGGAATGGAAAAGAGAAAACTTGGGGGAAGTCATGTTAAGCTATGTATGTACTAAGGAAAATAAGAGCTGTGTCTGGGTATAACTTACACCATGCTGAATGTATGTGTTCACCAGGTATTTTCATTTTTGTTTATCCTGTTGTACATAAGTATTGTGTTATACTTCTTTACAAGAAAAGAATGCCTATTCAGCTATGAGACGGAGGTCCTTGTCTGCTGAGGAACAAGGAAAATAATATTATAATGATCAGGCAGCTTCTATGTATTGAGCAAATAACGAGGACCTATATGACCCAAGCAATAAGTAACAAGGTTATTGAAACGGCTGCAAGAATTGGTATGTGTATAATTATTATGTAGATACATATAGTTAGGAGAAAAGTGCATAGGTTAAACTTGAAACGTACACTTGCAATGAAACACTTGTAATGAAAAGTTCATAAATTTGTAAAACAAAAGATAATATACTCACACAATAGATATACGTCTGACCTTATAATAATTATCACAAAAGCTGGAAATGCATTTATAACTATAATTGTGATCAAAATGATTGACTTCAATTAAAAGCATAATTAAAACTGTTTCGTTGTCAACAGTTGCTAGGAAACACATTACTTAAAAGTCTCTATGTATGTAAGTATGTATGTACATACATATGTACTTTCTCCAATCAATCCTGTGAATACGTCAGCAACTCAATTGCAGTATCATAAGCACGGACAAATTGTACTTGCAATCGTGAAGATTTTGTATTACGGTTTTAGCTAAACGAGTCAGTTAAGGAGGACATTCGTCTACCAAACCTGTGTATCATATAATAATATACCTGGGTGTAAAAAAAGTGCGAGGCCAAGCAGAAGCAGCATTGCAAATAAGTATGTGCGACCAAAATCTTTGATATCAATTGAGGCCAAGAAGTTATTTATCAAAAATCTTTTTAACTACTTGAATGACATACAATAGCTTATAGCATATTTTCACAACTATGATTGACTTTGTCACTTTTGGCCACCTTTAATAATAATGATGGTGTGAAAAAGGTGGCCAAGTGACAAAGCCAATCAAAGTTGTAAAATACGTTATAAACTATTGTATGTCATTCAAGTACGTAGTTAAAAAGATTTTGATAAGTAACTTCTTGGCTTCAACTGATATCAACGTTTTTGATTGCACATACCTATTTGCAATGGTGCTTCTGATTGGCCTCGCACATTTTTACACCCAGGGTGTTTTTGTTTAGCATATCACTACTTTTTTGAAAGTATGCATGAACAGATGTTATTACTAGCAAGCAGCAGAGAAGTACTGCATGGGCATAACTTGTACTTGTGTAGCACACAATATTGCAGACTAAAACTTTGAAGCTTAATTTTGAAAAACTCAGGCCCGAGATTTTTTTTAACTTTCACTACAAAGTGATACATCAATATAGATTGTGTATCTGAAAGTTAGTTATGACAACTATCAACCTGCAGTGTAATAGCCCTTCTCAAAATTAATACATTCAAGTGTTTACTTCAGACTGATAGTAGTATTACAGGTAGAGCATACATAGGAGAAGTGCTGATACAAATTTGGCTGAAATCCATGAAGAAATGAGTGAGTTATTAGACAAACAAGTGAATGTATAAACAGAGAGTTTGAAAAAACTTCTGAGGTTCATGAAAGCTCCTGCAAGCCCACAAAAAAGTGTGCGACGAAAATAGAAGAGAAGAAAGAGAGAAGAAAAGAAATGACTGCTGCGTAAAATTTTTGTGGTGACAGGAAGACATTTATAAGACTGTATCAGAAGAATGGCTGAACAGATTTCTGTCAACTTCGTGATATTGATTCTTCAAACAGTGAAGGTATTACTTCGTAAAATGGGCAAATCGGGTGGGATTGAAAGGATGGTTCGTCATGCGTAGTCGCACACCGGGCACCATAAAACTCACAATGGCTTGTACTTAGGAATGGTGGCGTGTATTTCCTCCATTCTCGGTTTGTCAATTCTAGAGCGTTTGCGAGTTTGAGGGCGTTGCTACATGTAAATAACTCACTCAATGGTCACATTGCTGCGCTTCTTCTTGGCCTCATGACTCACTACCGTGAGTCTTGATAATATTATTTGTACATGTGAATACAGTGACATATATAATGCCTTGAGCAGTCGAGCTCCCTGCTCTCAAAATACTTATAACTTCTAAAAAATTACAACCATGCATGAACTTATAATTACATCTGTAACCTACGTACTTATGCTGCAGTGCTCATAAATTTCACCTATTACGCTCAATATTATGCTCAAGTGTCAGACTTGTGCTTAGGAATAAACCAAGGTTTGTTAACCTCAAGGTATTCCCATGCAATTTTTTGCTCAACACTGGTGAAAGTCATGTTGTTGTGACCAGTTTCACACATATTCGCAGTGGTTTGCAGCAAAATTAATTTTTTAAAATTTTTCAATAGCTGGAAAGTGCTCAAAATGCTTAAAATAAGCTGTTTTAAGCAAAATTACTGTATCTCAGGTATGCCTCAAGGTATTCCCACGCAATTTTTTGCTCAACAGTGGTGAAAGTCATGTTGTTGTGACCAGTTTCACACATATTTGCAAGGTTTGCATCGAAATTTATTTTTTTTAAATTTTCAATAGCTGGAAAGTGCTCAAAATGCTTAAAATAAGCTGTTTTAAGCAAAATCAGTGTATCTCAGGTATGCCTCAAGGTATTCCTATGGAATTTTTTGCTCAACAGTGGTGAAAGTAATGTTGTTGTGACCAGTTTCACACATATTCGCAGTGGTTTACAGCAAAATTTATTTTTTTAAATTTTTCAATAGCTGAAAATGCTCAAAATGCTTAAAATAGGCTGTTTTAAGCAGTTTTAAGCAAAATTACTGTATCTCAGGTATGCCTCAAGGTATTCCCATGCAATTTTTTGCTCAACAGTGGTGAAAGTCATATTCGCAGAGGTTTGCAGCAAAATTAATTTTTTTTAAATTTTCAATAGCTATAAAATGATCAAAATGCTTAAAATAGGTTGTTTTAAGCTGTTTTAAGCAAAATTACTGTATCCCAGGTATGCCTCAAGGTATTCCCATGCAATTTTTAACTCAACAGTGGTGAAAGTCATGTTGTTGTGACCAGTTTCACACATATTTGCACAGGTTTGCAGCAAAATTTATTTTTTTAAATTTTCAATAGCTGGAAAGTGCTCAAAATGCTTAAAATATGCTGTTTAAAGCAAAATCAGTGTATCTCTGGTATGCCTCAAGGTATTCCCATGCAATTTTTTGCTCAACAGTGGTGAAAGTCATATTCACAGTGGTTTGCAGCAAAATTAATTTTTTTAAATTGTTCAATAGCTGGAAAATGCTCAAAATGCTTCAAATAGGCTGTTTTAAGCTGTTTTAAGCAAAATTACTGCATCTCAGGTATGCCTCAAGGTATTCCCATGCAATTTTTTACTCAACATTGGTGAAAGTCATGTTGTTGTGACCAGTTTCACACATATTCGCAGTTGTTTGCAGCAAAATTAAATTTTTCAATAGCTGGAAAATGCTCAAAATGCTTAAAATAGGCTGTTTTAAGCAAAATTACTGTATCTCAGGTATGCCTCAAGGTATTCTCATTCAATTTTTTGCTCAACAGTGGTGAAAGTAATGTTGTTGTGGCCAGTTTCACACATATTCTCAGTGGTTTGCAGCAAAATTTATTTTTTTAAATTTTTCAATAGCTGGAAAGTGCTCAAAATACACTGTTTTAAGCTGTTTTAAGCAAAATCAGTGTATCTCTGGAATTCCTCAAGGTATTCCCATGCAATTTTTTGCTCAACAGTGGTGAAAGTCATGTTGTTGTGACCAGTTTCACACATATTCGCAGTGGTTTGCAGAAAATTTTAATTTTTTTAAATTTTCAATAGCTGGAAAATGATCAAAATGCTTAAAATAGGCTGTTTTAAGCTGTTTTAAGCAAAATTACTCTATCTCAGGTATGCCTCAAGGTATTCCCATTCAATTTTTTGCTCAACAGTGGTGAAAGTCATGTTGTTGTGACCAGTTTCACACATATTCGCATTGGTTTGCAGCAAAATTAATTTTTTTAAATTTTTCAATAGCTGGAAAATGCTCAAAATGCTTAAAATTAATGAAGTTTAAAAGACCTTTTAAACCAGGTTAATGCTGGAGGGGAGGATGCTGTAGTTCCCACTCCAGCCAAGATATAAACAGCTACATAGCTCGCCACCTCTGTAATATTGTTGCTATCAGTTCTATAAGAACTCATAATGCTAAGGTATCCAGTTAGCAACTAATCGAAGGTTAGTTAATAAGAATACAATTTGTGACGTGGAGGGCAGCAATTAGAAGTACCACATCACGCATGCGCCGTACATAAGTTTGAAAAATTAGCACGAAAGTGCATGCTCAAACTGCCCATCCCTCCCAAATCCATCAGGGTCGATTTCGGTACAACAATCTATATATACAAGTATATGTAAATGTGATACTATAACCCATCAAATGCAGAGAACTACAATTATGCCATGCAACCATATTTTGTTTTGCTTCATTGTTAGCTGAGGTACATGATCATACACTGTCGAATTTTCTTCACCGTTAGCCACGTACATATACAATCCCGTTGAGAGACTGCAACTGCAAAATACCGAATAACTAATATACGTATATCAATATGGCATGTGTTGCCTTGTTATTTTGCTGCAACATTTGTGGTTTGTAAAGCGTTACGGGTCAACTTATACTTGTTCGGAACAGTCACGGTCAGTATGTAGCTGCCCTCGTAGAGTTGCAGGCCATCATGCAGTTATTTATTTTCCTGTAGGGTTATGGGTCAACGTGTAGTTGTGCTGAAGAGTTATGTGTCAACATGTTGCTGTGCTGAAGAGCTTTAGTTCAACGTGTAGTTGTGCTGAAGAGTTATGTGTCAAAATGGAGTTGTCCTGAAGAGCTATGGGTCAATGTGTAGTTGTCCTGAATTGTCATGGGTCATTGTATTTATTTTCCTGTAGGGTTATGGGTCAACACGTAGTTGTCCTGAATTATCATGGGTCAACATGTAGTTGTCCTGACTTGTTATGGGTCAACATGTAATTGTGCTGAAGAGTTATGGGTCAACATGTAGACCTGAAGAGTTATGTGTCAAAATGGAGTTGTCCTGAAGAGCTATGGGTCAATGTGTAGTTGTCCTGAATTGTCATGGGTCATTGTATTTATTTTCCTGTAGGGTTATGGGTCAACACGTAGTTGTCCTGAAGAGTTATGGGTCAACATGTAGTTGTCCTGAAGAGTTATGGTTCAACATGTAGTTGTGCTGAAGAGTTATGGGTCAACATGTAGTTGTCCTGAAGAGCTTCAGGGCAACATGTAGTTGTCCTGGAGGGTTATGTGTCAACATGTAGTTGTCCTGAAGAGTTATGGGTCAACATGTAGTTGTTCTGAAGAGTTATGGGTCAACATGTAGTTGAACCTGAAGAATTTTCTCCATCCTCACTTGTTGAGGGTGTGATAGTGCGGGGCTCTCTGATATGGGTTATTTATTGAATTAGGCCTCCGAGATGGCTTCTTATCTATGGTTTCACAACAATAAAAATAGGTTCCGAAGTTTTGCTCTCACCCAAGCATCTTATTTAGTATCCAAATACTTGCAGCAATCATAGGCTTTGAATATAAAAATTAATGTAGAAATGGCTAATTTAATCCCCTGTTATTTTTGGCCCGCCAAAAACCCCTCTAGCGGATGATGCCCCGCACATGTACCAACCCCCCACCAATCAGTCGATTGGGTGGGGAAACAACTCTTCTTCCTTTCTGCAGGTACATCAAAAGAACGACGCAGAATATTGTGGCAACCGAACAGCATTAAGCTGTTTTAAGCTGTTTTAAGCAAAATTACTGTATCTCAGGTATGAATCAAGGTATTCCCATGCAATTTTTTACTCAACAGTGGTGAAAGTCATGTTGTTGTGACCAGTTTCACACATATTTGCACAGGTTTGCAGCAAATTTTATTTTTTTAAATTTTCAATAGCTGGAAAGTGCTCAAAATGCTTAAAATATGCTGTTTAAAGCAAAATCAGTGTATCTCTGGTATGCCTCAAGGTATTCCCATGCAATTTTTTGCTCAACAGTGGTTAAAGTCATGTTGTTGTGACCAGTTTCATACATATTCGTAGTGGTTTGCAGCAAAATTAATTTTTTTAAATTGTTCAATAGCTGGAAAATGCTCAAAATGCTTAAAATAGGCTGTTTTAAGCTGTTTTAAGCAAAATCAGTGTATATCAGGAATGCCTCAAGGTATTCCCATGCAATTTTTTGCTCAACAGTGGTGAAAGTCATGTTGTTGTGACCAGTTTCACACATATTCACAGTGGTTTGCAGAAAAATTTAATTTTTAAAAAATTTCAATAGCTGGAAAATGATCAAAATACTTAAAATAGGCTGTGTTAAACTGTTTTAAGCAAAATTACTCTATCTCAGGTATGCCTCAAGGTATTCCCATTCAATTTTTTAATCAACAGTGGTGAAAGTCACGTTGTTGTGACCAGTTTCACACATATTTGTAGAGGTTTGCAGCAAAATTTATTTTTTTTAAATTTTCAATAGCTGGAAAGTGCTCAAAATGCTTAAAATAAGCTATTTTAAGCAAAATCAGTGTATCTCATGTATGCCTCAAGCTATTGCCATGCAATTTTTTCTCAACAGTGGTGAAAGTAATGTTGTTGTGACCAGTTTCATACATATTCGCAGTGGTTTGCAGCAAAATTAATTTTTTTAAATTGTTCAATAGCTGGAAAATGCTCAAAATGCTTAAAATAGGCTGCTTTAAGCTGTTTTAAGCAAAACTACTGTATCTCAGGTATGCCTCAAGGTATTCCCATGCAATTTTTTACTCAACATTGGTGAAAGTCATGTTGTTGTGACCAGTTTCACACATATTTGCAGTGGTTTGCAGCAAAATTTATTTTTTTAAATTTTCAATAGCTGGAAAGTGCTCAAAATGCTTAGAATAAGTTGTCAGTGTATCTCAGGTATGCCTCAAGGTATTCCCATGCAATTGTTTGCTCAACAGTGGTGAAAGTCATGTTGTTGTGACCAGTTTCACACATATTCGCAGTGGTTTGCAGCAAAAATTTTTTTTAATTTTTCAATAGCTGGAAAATGCTAAAAATGCTTAAAATAGGCTGTTTTAAGCTGTTTTAAGCAAAATTAGTGTATCTCAGGAATGCCTCAAGGTATTCCCATGCAATTTTTTGCTCAACAGTGGTGAAAGTCATGTTGTTGTGACCAGTTTCACACATATTCGCAGTGGTTTGCAGCAAAATTTAATTTTTTAAAACTTTCAATAGCTGGAAAATGATCAAAATGCTTAAAATAGGCTGTTTTAAGCTGTTTTAAGCAAAATTACTCTATCTCAGGTATTTCTCAAGGTATTCCCATTCAATTTTTTAATCAACACTGGTGAAAGTCATGTTGTTGTGAACAGTTTCACACATATTCGTAGAGGTTTGCAGCAAAATTTATATTTTTTAAATTTTCAATAGCTGTTAATGCTGTTCGGTTGCCACAATATTCTGCGTCGTTCTTTGATGTACCTACAGAAAGGAAGAAGAGTGGTTTCCCCACCCAATCGACTGATTGGTGGGGTGTTGGTACATGTGCGGGGCATCATCTGCTAGAGGGGTTTTTGGCGGGCCAAAAATAACAAGGGATTAAATTAGCCATTTCTACATTTTTATATTCAAAGCCTATGATTGCTGCAAGTATTTGGATACTAAATAAGATGCTTGGGTGAGAGCAAAACTTCGGAACCTATTTTTATTGTTGTGTGAAACCATAGATAAGAATCCATCTGGGAGACCTAATTCAATAAATAACCCATATCAGAGAGCCCCGCACTATCACACCCTCAACAAGTGAGGATGGAGAAAATTCTTCAGGTTCAACTACATGTTGACCCATAACTCTTCAGGACAACTACATGTTGACCCATAACAAGTCGGGACAACTACATGTTGACCCATAACCCTCCAGGACAACTACATGTTGCCCTGAAGCTCTTCAGGACAACTACATGTTGACCCATAACTCTTCAGCACAACTACATGTTGAGCCATAACTCTTCAGGACAACTACATGTTGACCCATAACTCTTCAGGACAACTACATGTTGACCCATAACTCTTCAGGACAACTACATGTTGACCCATAACTCTTCAGCACAACTACATGTTGAGCCATAACTCTTCAGGACAACTACATGTTGACCCATAACTCTTCAGGACAACTACATGTTGACCCATAACTCTTCAGGACAACTACCGTATAGCGCAAAACGGTGGCGGGGGAAAACTTTGGCGAATTGGTAATTTTAAGAATTGGATGGGGAAAACTTTGGCGAATTGCAATGAATTATCCTTGTATTCGATTAAAAGACGCCACTCGCACGCCATGCAAAATTAAAATACCACAATCGTTTATTTTATCGTCACGTGCGGCACTAAAATGATGCACGCGTTTGTAGTGTCAAGTGTGGTGAGGGGATACCACGAGTATAAAGATATTTGGAGTGCTCCCATTGACGGAGCAGAACTTCCTTGTAAAAGAGAACCCGGTAATCCAAGAGATACATCGGCTGTAGCGGTGATTGAACGAAATCCAAGTGGTGAGCTGACCCTTAGTAGCGGATTGTGGCCGTTACGCCATGCTCAGCTGCTCTTTTCCCTACTTTATACTTCTGTGCTGGCGTGAGGAACGAATAAGTTCCACGGGACCTGCTTGCGCTTTGCCTAACTTCGGCTTCGTTGAGGGCTTCGGTAACCTTTATATTTGCTGCAGCTATTGCTGTCGGCGGTACAGTTTGGCTTAATGGGCCACTTGGATCTGGGAGATCGGGCTTCTGCTTGACGGGATGAAAGTATTTCAAGATAGACATCGAGCACGTTTTCGCCGGGTGAAATTTTTCTCGATAATCGTGGTCTACCCAAAATTTTGATATAAATTTGGGTGGGTAAAACTTTGGCGAATTGCTCTGGATTCGCCAAATTCGCCAAAGTTTTCCCCCGCCACCGTTTTGCGCTATACGGTACATGTTGACCCATAACTCTTCAGCACAACTACATGTTGAGCCATAACTCTTCAGGACAACTACATGTTGACCCATGACAATTCAGGACAACTACACATTGACCCATTGCTCTTCAGGACAACTCCATGTTGACCCATAACTCTTCAGGACAACTACATGTTGACCCATAACTCTTCAGCACAATTACATGTTGATCCATAACAAGTCAGGACAACTACATGTTGACCCATAACTCTTCAGGACGACTACGTGTTGACCCATGACGATTCAGGACAGCTACACGTTGAACCAAAGCTCTTCAGCACAGCAACATGTTGACACATAACTCTTCAGGACAACTACATGTTGACCCATAACCCTACAGGAAAATAAATAACTGCATGATGGCCTGCAACTCTACGAGGGCAGCTACATGCTGACCCCTGACTGTTCCGAACAAGTATAAGTTGACACATAACGCTTTACAAACCACAAATGTTGCAGCAAAATAACAAGGCAACACATGCCATATTGATATACGTACATAAGTTATTCGGTATTTCGCAGTTGCAGTCTCTCAAAGGGATTGTATATGTACGTGGCTAACGGTGAAGAAAATTCGCCGGTGTATGTATCATGTACATCAGCTAACAATGAAGCAAAAAATTAAATATGGCAGAGCAGGCTTTGCATGGCATAATTGTAGTTCTCTGCATTTGATGGGTTATAGTATCACATTTACATATACTTGTATGCATAGATTGTTGTACCGAAATCGACCCTGAGGGATTTGGGAGGGATGGGCAGTTTGAGCATGCACTTTCGCGCTAATTTTTCAAACTTATGTACGGCGCATGCGTGATGTGGTACTTCTAATTGCTGCCCTCCACGTCACAAATTGTATTCTTATTAACTAACCTTCGATTAGTTGCTAACTGGATACCCTAGCATTATGAGTTCTTATAGAACTGATAGCAACAATATTACAGAGGTGGCGAGCTATGTAGCTGTTTATATCTTGGCTGGAGTGGGAACTACAGCATCCTCCCCTCCAGCATTAACCTGGTTTAAAAGGTCTTTTAAACTTCATTTAATGCTGTTCGGTTGCCACAATATTCTGCGTCGTTCTTTGATGTACCTACAGAAAGGAAGAAGAGTGGTTTCCCCACCCAATCGACTGATTGGTGGGGTGTTGGTACATGTGCGGGGCATCATCCGCTGGAGGGGTTTTTGGCGGGCCAAAAATAACAGGGGATTAAATTAGCCATTTCTACATTTTTATATTCAAAGCCTATGATTGCTGCAAGTAATTGGATACTAAATAAGATGCTTGGGTGAGAGCAAAACTTCGGAACCTATTTTTATTGTTGTGTGAAACCATAGATAAGAAGCCATCTGGGAGGCCACAGAAAGGTGACTCACCTATGAGGAACCTTTCCACCCAAGCATCTAACGGGAATTAGTGTGTACACGCTTAACCAAGATGAAGTGCGCAACGTCTGACTTGTAAATTGGAGTCACAGCATTGTTTTTTCGTACCTGTGAAATAATGCCTAACATATCGGTATTGGTGAGATGTACGGTCAGGTATGCAAAGTGTACAACCGTTCAGATGCTGCAGCATTTCAGCAATATTATGATGCAGGTGTTATTAAGTGCCAAAACATAGCTGCTGAGTTAAGTTACTCCAGGACTGCCTGCGAAAGGACTGAGTGCGTGGGTTGACTCGCATTGTTCCCTGTTATCTCTTCTATTCCCTCTATGTTGCTAACCTCTTTGATAACAGTGCTGACCTAGCGTCACTCCTACAGCCTCCTAAACTTTGACATGTGCGTCTGAGATGGCGAGTGAAGTCTTAGTCCCGATCCAGTGACCGTGGGGATTGGTGCTATCTTTATCTGTGTGCCTCTCTGAAAGAACTGTGTGAATGACAGAGCTAAGGTTTGATTTAGTTAGAATTCTTCATCTTTGAGAATGGACGAGAAGTGAGACAGGATCTCGGGTTGCTCTTCTAATAACTGGTAAGGTAATTGGGCAAATATCCTTGTTGGTCTTTCCCCGGTGTCTGTGGACTTCTTGGTGAAAGATGAGATTGTTATAAATTGTCATTTTGTTTTAACATCTTGAGTTTTTGCACTACGAGTGCTGGCTATAAGTGGCATACGAATGGTGTATTGCCGATAAATGTACATTAATAGGTGAGTATGAGAGGCCGTGTGTGGTAAAAAGAGATACGAACAGCAGCAGCATTCTCTTCAGCCATACGTATTTTGGCATTTTTGGATACTGGAGCAAAACCGAGACTCAGCAATGCTTACTGGGCTGCTCCATGTTGCTGGTACCCTTGAGCAACCTGCCAGAGATGTGCTGGTTGAGAACTTGAAGGAGAGCGACATGTTTGTGATGGTTATGAGATAAAGATACGCTGCCATAATATTTCTTGGCCGTCTATGTATTATTTCTTGACCACGTGTTGGCGGCGTAATCGTTGAACCCAGCTATATGCTCAATTGAAAGGACTGTAGCGATGAAACAGAAACAGGTTTGAAAGTTGTGTTCCTTGCTGCTGAGGTGTTCCAGTGTTCGCAGAAGTTGCGCCGCTAGAACAGGCCACACTTGAGTAGGATGATTCCTTGAATTTCCTGTCATGAATGTTCTCCCATGCTTTATGTCTTTTGTTGTCATCCTGTAAGGGTGACGAAAAAGAAAAAAATAAGGCTTCTTAGTATCTTGAGACAGACTCAATATCTCCTCTTGCTGACTTGTCATCTGGTAGGTGTATCTCCAGTTTTGGCGTGAAAGGTAAGGCAAGTTGTTGGGCCATCTACTTATTTGGAGGGGGAAGTGCTCCCATATCTCTAGAAACATTAGTGAATACCTCTAGGTGCTGTCGGCAAGCTGGTGATGCCAATGGTCCTAAGTTCTACCGAATCTTCAAAACAATGAATTGAAAATTATACACCCTTAACTTCACTATCTACAGCAGAAACTCTACAAGTATGTTGGAGCTTACCGCATATCAAACACCAGCTGTGTAATTATAATCTTTATCACCACTTGATATGTATTGTTTACGCAGCCGATATGTTATGTGCTATCCCTGGTGACAAAGGAGGTGTATGATATTACAGGTGCAGTAAATTCTGTATTATGGAATAGACACCGCCCAAATGCATATGTTCACAAATGGATGGGGAAAATAGGTGCAACACAAAATCTTGCGTGAGCAATGCCAAAGACTGGGGCATATTATTATGTTGTTAGCCAAGCATCTATATACATAATATCATGACGCTATACAATAACAAATTCAATTGTTTTGGTTTACTATTATATATTTTTATTTTGACATTTTGATCTTTTTATTTATTTATTTATTTATTTATTTATTTATTGATTTATTTTTTTTTGTTGTGTGATCTAGCTTCAGTGTCGATAAATGAAGTTGAAATATGTTAAAGGAGGAGCAATCGCTTTACCTTGGGCTTTCCTTCGTACTTTTGCCAATAGATTGCATGGATGCCTGTGTCCACCTACAATGGTGTTCGTCTGCCTGTTGGTTTCTGTATAAGCATCAATGCTATGCAGTGAGTTGAAAGAATTGAATTTCCATACAAGTGTACCTTAAGTTCTCACTGTAAAGGG
This sequence comes from Spongia lamella, assembly GCA_963930835.1. NCBI lineage: Eukaryota > Metazoa > Porifera > Demospongiae > Dictyoceratida > Spongiidae > Spongia > Spongia lamella. Next base: position 5,492,901 of record OZ005752.1, on the reverse strand, counting down.
GGGGTTACGTAAATTGTGTAACCGATTTCATTTTATTAATTAATTAATTTTTGAACATGTGGAAAAAACAACAACAACCACAACAGACTACTAAAACCAAGCTAGTGAAAACGACATGCTGCACTGCATTCACACTTAGTGATTGATAAAGTGCCTATTTCATGAATGTGACACCATGAAAAGAAAGCAAACAACATGCGGACAGAGCCTCCTCACTAAGTGGCAAAGCATACACCTCTACCTCATGTTTGAGGTGGCCCAACTCTGTTGTTTCCAAGAAACCCCTCTGAATACCTGTATTGATGGCTGGGCTTCTATTAACACACGTGCATGCATACATTTACAGGCCATCAGAAATTAGCTATTATAATCTATGACATCATGTGCTGTTCACAAATAAATGACAGGCATTACAAACATAAGTTTCTATAGAGTAAGTACACACAAACACAACGACAAATGCATAATCCCAAAGTGGTGTCTTTTCCACAGTATGGGTACAGAAGACATTATTGCGATTCAATTATTTGCTACGATTCGATTATCATATCAACACCGTGATATTACCGATTTTTTGAGATATTACCATGCATAAGGCCAGGCAAACTTGATTTCCCGCGTCTCATCCACCAAATTCTGTGCTTATATGCGAGCGGGTGGTCATTTTTCATTATACAGTAATTTATTCAAAATGTTAAAAAAAGCTCATTAAAATTGTTAAAATTGTAAAAATAGGCAAAAATTGAGATAATGAAAGTGGAGGCAGTGGTGTTGAAACCCATGCAGGCGGGGATGAGAAACAAGTAATCAAATCCGCCTGGCCTAAATAGACATAGATCCTGTTCACATGCTGTGGTTTTATACACTCGGGTTAACTATAACACCTTCTGCCATGATTCGTGCACTGAAACCTGTTTACAAATATGGCTGACTTGACACTGTTATATATCAGCACGGAAAAGCTGTTGTAGGTTGAAACCACCAATACAACATTGCAAGACAATGCCTTTATACATCTACAACTGCCACTGATAGCAACGAGATAAAATTCCTTTAATTACCGCTCGAATATTTAAGAATATTCACTATTAAAGCGTCGTGTTGGACCTTGCCTACCCAAAGTGAAGAACACAAAGCCGTTGTAACTTGCAAATTTATGCCAACATATAATTAACACACCTAAATAGCTAAACAGTAGTTGGGGACTTACCTCCGGAACCTGCTTACCGCATGACTTTTTGGATGAAGGACGCCGACTTTGAACATAGTCCGATAGTAATACACAGTTAACACCTCCCCTGACATCATCCTCCACCAAACGACACTTACTCCGTTCATTCCCACCGTCAGAGAGAATTTCCGTGCTTAAAGACCTCCTCTTACACGGAATTCCTCGGCGGAATAACTTCTCTTCTCGTTACATTGGCACTCTCAGTAAATTTACTCTAGGAGGGACCTTTTCACAACAATCTGTTTATCTTAGAGCCGATTGATACAAAGAAGACTCCAACTCAGTTTAAGCATGCACTTTCGCGCTAATTTTTCAAACTTATGTACGGCGCATGCGTGATGTGGTACTTCTAATTGCTGCCCTCCACGTCACAAATTGTATTCTTATTAACTAACCTTCGATTAGTTGTTAACTGGATACCCTAGCATTATGAGTTCTTATAGAACTGATAGCAACAATATTACAGAGGTGGCGAGCTATGTAGCTGTTTATATTTTGACTGGAGTGGGAACTACGGCATCCTCCCCTCCAGCATTAACCTGGTTTAAAAGGTCTTTTAAACTTCATGAAAATGCTCAAAATGCTTAAAATAGGCCGTTTTAAGCTGTTTTAAGCAAAATTACTGTATCTCAGGTATGCCTCAAGGTATTCCCATGCAATTTTTTACTCAACAGTGTTGAAAGTCATGTTGTTGTGACCAGTTTCACACATATTCACAGTGGTTTGCAGCAAAATTTATTTTTTTAAATATCTTAATAACTGGAAAATGCTGAAAATGCTTAAAATAGGCTGTTTTAAGCTATTTTAAGCAAAATTACTGTATCTCTGGTATGCCTTAAAGTATTCCCATGCAATTTTTTGGTCAACAATGGTGAAAGTCATGTTGTTGTGACCAGTTTCACACATATTTGCAGAGGTTTGCAGCAAAAATTTTTTTTTTAATTTTCAATAGCTGGAAAGTGCACAAAATGCTTAAAATAAGCTGTTTTAAGCAAAATCAGTGTATCTCAGGTATGCCTCAAGGTATTCCCATGCAATTTTTTGCTCAACAGTGGTGAAAGTCATGTTGTTGTGACCAGTTTCATATATATTCGCAGTGGTTTGCATCAAAATTAATTTTTAGATTGTTCAATAGCTGGAAAATGCTCAAAATGCTTAAAATAGTCTGTTTTAAGCTGTTTTAAGCAAAATCAGTGTATCTCAGTAATGCCTCAAGGTATTTCCATGCAATTTTTTGCTCAACAGTGGTAAAAGTCATGTTGTTGTGACAAGTTTCACACATATTCGCAGTGGTTTGCAGCAAAATTTTTTTTTACTTTTCAATAGCTGGAAAATGCTCAAAATACTTAAAATAGGCTGTTTTAAGCTGTTTTAAGCAAAATTACTGTATCTCAGGTATGCCTCAATGTATTCCCATGCAATTTTTTGCTCAACAGTGGTGAAAGTCAGGTTACTCTGACCAGTTTCACACATATTCACAGTGGTTTGCTGTAAATTTTATTATTTCAAAAATTTCGATATCTGGAAAATGCTCAAAATGCTTAAAATAGGCTGTTTTAAGCAAAATTACTGTATCTCAGGTATGCCTCAAGGTATTCCCATGCAATTTTTTGCTCAGCAATGATGAAAGTCAGGTTACTGTGACCAGTTTCACACATATTCACAGTGGTTTGCTGTGAATTTTATTATTTCAAAAATTTCAAAGCTGGAAAATGCTCAAAATGCTTAAATTAAGCTGTTTTGAGCTGTTTTAAGCAAAATTACTGTTTCTCAGGTATGCCTCGAGGTATTCCCATGCAAATTTTTGCTCAACAGTGGTGAAAGTCAGGTTACTGTGACCAGTTTCACAAATATTCCCAGTGGTTTGCAGTAAATTTTTTTATTTCAAAAATTTCAATAGCTGGAAAATGCTCAAAATGCTTAAAATAGGCTGTTTTAAGCAAAATCAGTGTATCTCAGGAATGCCTCAAGGTATTTCCATGCAATTTTTTGCTCAACAGTGGTGAAAGTCATGTTGTTGTGACCAGTTTCACACATATTCTCAGTGGTTGCAGCAAAATTTTTTTTTACTTTTTCAATAGCCGGAAAATGCTCAAAATACTTAAAATAGGCTGTTTTAAGCAAAATTACTGTATCTCAGGTATGCCTCAATGTATTCCCATGCAATTTTTGCTCAACAGTGGTGAAAGTCAGGTTACTCTGATCAGTTTCACACATATTCACAGTGGTTTGCTGTAAATTTTATTATTTCAAAAATTTCGATATCTGGAAAATGCTCAAAATGCTTAAAATAGGCTGTTTTAAGCAAAATTACTGTATCTCAGGTATGCCTCAAGGTATTCCCATGCAATTTTTTGCTCAGCAATGTTGAAAGTCAGGTTACTGTGACCAGTTTCACACATATTCACAGTGGTTTGCAGTGAATGTTATTATTTCAGAAATTTCAAAGCTGGAAAATGCTCAAAATGCTTAAAATAAGCTGTTTTAAGCAAAATTACTGTTTCTCAGGTATGCCTCGAGGTATTCCCATGCAAATTTTTGCTCAACAGTGGTGTAAGTCAGGTTACTGTGACCAGTTTCACAAATATTCACAGTGGTTTGCAGTAAATGTTTTTATTTCAAAAATTTCAATAGCTGGTAAATGCTTAAAATGCTTAAAATAGGCTGTTTTAAGCAAAATTACTGTATCTCAGGTATTCCTCAAGGTATTACCATGCAATTTTTTGCTCAACAGTGGTGAAAGTCAGGTTGCTGTGACCAGTTTCGCACATATTCACAGTGGTTTGCTGTAAATTTTATAATTTCAAAAATTTCAATAGCTGGAAAATGCTCAAAATGCTTAAAATATGCTGTTTTAAGCAAAATTACTGTATCTCAGGTATGCCTAAAGGTATTCCCATGCAATTTTTTGCTCAACAGTGGTGAAAGTCAAGTTACTGTGACCAGTTTCACGCAAATTCACAGTGGTTTGCTGTAAATTTTATTATTTCAAAAATTTCAATAGTTGGAAAATGCTCAAAATGCTTAAAATAGGCTGTTTTAAGCAAAATTACTGTATCTCAGGTATTCCTCAAGGTATTCCCATGCAATTTTTTGCTCAACAGTGGTGAAAGTCAGGTTACTGTGACCAGTTTCACACATATTCACAGTGGTTTACTGTAAATTTTATTATTTCAAAAATTTCAATAGCTGGAAAATGCTCAAAATGCTTAAAATAGGCTGTTTTAAGCAAAATTACTGTATCTCAGGTATGCCACAAGGTATTCCCATGCAATTTTTTGCTCAACAGTGGTGAAAGTCAGGTTACTGTTACCAGTTTCACACATATTCACAGTGGTTTGCAGTAAATTTTATTATTTCTAAAATTTCAATAGCTTAAAAATGCTCAAAATGCTTAAAATAAGCTGTTTTGAGCTGTGTTAAGCAAAATTACTGTATATCAGGTATGCCTCAAGGTATTCCCATGCAATTTTTTGCTCAACAGTGGTGAAAGTCAAGTTACTGTGACCAGTTTCACACATATTCACAGTGGTTTGCAGTAAATTTTTATTATTTCAAAAATGTGAACGCTGGAAAATTCTCAAAATGCTTAAAATAAGCTGTTTTGAGCTGTTTTAAGCAAAATTACTGTTTCTCAGGTATGCCTCAAGGTATTCCCATGCAATTTTTAACTCAACAGTGGTGAAAGTCAGGTTACTGTGACCAGTTTCACACATATTCACAGTGGTTTGCAGTAAATTTTACTATTTCAAAATTTCAATAGCTGGAATTAGCTCAAAATGCTTAAAATATGCTGTTTTAAGCAAAATTACTGTATCTCAGGTATGCCTCAAGGTATTCCCATGCAATTTTTTGCTGAACAGTGGTTAAAGTCAGGTTACTGTGACCAGTTTCACACATATTCACAGTGGTTTGCTGTAAATTTTATTATTTCAAAAATTTCAATACCTTGAAATGCTCAAAATGCTTAAAATAAGCTGTTTTGAGCTGTTTTAAGCAAAATTACTGTATCTCAGGTATGCCTCAAGGTATTCCCATGCAATTTTTTCCTCAACAGTGGTGAAAATCAGATTACTGTGACAAGTTTCACACATATTCACAGTGGTTTGCAGTAAATTTTATTATTTCAAAAATTTCAAAGCTGGAAAATGCTCAAAATGCTTAACATAAGCTGTTTTGAGCTGTTTTAAGCAAAATTACTGTTTCTCAGGTATGCCTCAAGGTATTCCCATGCAATTTGTTGCTCAACAGTAGTGAAAGTCAGGTCACTGTGACCAGTTTCACACATATTCACAGTGGCTTGCTGTAAATTTTATTATTTCAAAAATTTGAAAGCTAGAAAATGCTCAAAACGCTTAAACTAAGCTGTTTTGAGCTGTTTTAAGCAAAATTACTGTTTCTCAGGTATGCCTAAAGGTATTCCCATGCAATTTTTCACTCAACAGTGGTGAAAGTCAGGTTACTGTTACCAGTTTCACACATATTCACAGTGGTTTGCAGTAAATTTTATTATTTCAAAAATTTCAATAGCTGTAAAATGCTCAAAATGCTTAAAATAGGCTGGTTTAAGCAAAATTACTGTATCTCATGTATGCCTCAAGGTATTCCCATGCAATTTTTTGCTCAACAGTGGTGAAAGTCAGGTTACTGTGACCAGTTTCACACATCTTCACAGTGGTTTGCAGTAAATTTTATTATTTCAAAAATTTCAATAACTGGAAAAATGCTCAAAATGCTTAAAATAGGCTGGTTTCAGCAAAATTACTGTATCTCAGGTATGCCTCAAGGTATTCCCATGCAATTTTTTGCTCAGCAATGATGAAAGTCAGGTTACTGTGACCAGTTTTACACATATTCACAGTGGTTTGCAGTGAATTTTATTATTTCAAAAATTTCAAAGCTGGAAAATGCTCAAAATGCTTAAAATAAGCTGTTTTGAGGTGTTTTAAGCAAAATTACTGTTTCTCAGGTATGCCTCGAGGTATTCCCATGCAAATTTTTGCTTAACAGTGGTGAAAGTCAGGTTACTGTGACCAGTTTCACAAATATTCCCAGTTGTTTGCAGTAAATTTTTTTATTTCAAAAATTTCAATAGCTGGAAAATGCTCAAAATGCTTAAAATAGGCTGTTTTAAGCAAAATCAGTGTATCTCAGGAATGCCTCAAGGTATTTCCATGCAATTTTTGCTCAACAGTGGTGAAAGTCATGTTGTTGTGACCAGTTTCACACATATTCGCAGTGGTTTGCAGCAAAATTTTTTTTTACTTTTTCAATAGCTGGAAAATGCTCAAAATACTTAAAATAAGCTGTTTTAAGCAAACTTACTGTATCTCAGGAATGCCTCAATGTATTCCCATGCAATTTTTTGCTCAACAGTGGTGAAAGTCAGGTTACTCTGATCAGTTTCACACATATTCACAGTGGTTTGCTGTAAATTTTATTATTTCAAAAATTTTGATATCTGGAAAATGCTCAAAATGCTTAAAATAGGCTGTTTTAAGCAAAATTACTGTATCTCAGGTATGCCTCAAGGTATTAACATGCAATTTTTTGCTCAACAGTGGAGAAAGCCAGGTTAATGTGACCAATTTCACACATATTCACAGTGGTTTGCAGTAAATTTTATTATTTCAAAAATTTTAATAGCTGGAAAATGCTCAAAATGCTCAAAATAGGCTGTTTTAAGCAAAATTACTGTATCTCAGGTATGCCTCAAGGTATTAACATGCAATTTTTTGCTCAATACTGGTGAAAGTCACCAGTTTCGCACATATTCACAGTGGTTTGTAGTAAACTTTATTATTTCAAAAATGTCAATAGCTGGAAAATTTTCAAAATGCTTAAAATAAGCTGTTTCGAGCGGTTTTAAGCAAAATTACTGTATTTCAGGTATGCCTCAAGGTATTCCCATGCATTTTTTTGCTCAACAGAGGTGAAAGCCAGGTTAATGTGACCAGTTTCACATATTCACAGTGGTTTGATGTAAGTTTTATTATTTCAAAAATTTCAATAGCTGTAAAATGCTCAAAATGCTTAAAATAAGCTGTTTTAAGCAAAATTACTGTATCTCAGGTACGCCTCAAGGTATTCCCATGCAATTTTTTGCACAACAGTGGTGAAAGCCAGGTTACTGTGACATGTTTCACACATATTCACAGTGGTTTGCTGTAAATTTTATTATTTCAAAAATTTTAATAACTGGAAAGTACTCAAAATGCTTAAAATAAGCTGTTTTGAGCTGTTTTAAGCAAAATTACTGTATCTCAGGTATGCCTCAACTTATTCCCATGCAATTTTTTAATCAACAGTGGTGAAAGTCAGGTTACTGACACAAGTTACACACATATTCATAGTGGTTAGCTGTAAATTTTATTATTTCAAAAATTTCAATAGCTGGAAAATGCTCAAAATGCTTAAAATAGGCTGATTTAAGCAAAATTACTGTATCTCAGGTATGCCTCAAGGTATTCCCTTGAAATATTTTGCTTAACAGTGGTGAAAGACAGGTTACTGTGAACAGTTTCGGACATTCGCAGTGGTTTGCTGTAAATTTTATTATTTCAAAAAATTCAATATTTGGAAAATGCTCAAAATGCTTAAAATAGGCTGTTTTAAGCAAAATTACTGTATCTCAGGTATGCCTCAAGGTATTCCCATGCAATTTTTCCTCAACAGTGGTGAAAGCCAGGTTAATGTGACCAGTTTCACACATATTCACAGTGGTTTGCAGTAAATCTTATTATTTCAAAAATTTCAATAGCTGGAAATTGCTCAAAATGCTTAAAATAAGCTGTTTTGAGCTGTTTTAAGCAAAATTACTGTATATCAGGTATGCCTCAAGGTATTTCCATGCATGTTTTTGCTCAACAGTGGTGAAAGTCAGGTTACTGTCACCAGTTTCACACATATTTACAGTGGTTTGCAGTATGTTTTATTATTTCAAAAATTTCAATAGCAGGAAAATGCTCAAAATGCTTAAAATAGGCTGTTTAAAGCAAAATTACTGTATCTCAGGTATGCCTCAAGGTATCCCCATGCAATTTTTTGCTCAACAGTGGGGAAAGTCCGGTTACTGTCACCAGTTTCACACATATTCACAGTGATTAGCTGTAAATTTTATTATTTCAAAAATTTCAATAGCTTGAAAATGCTCAAAATGCTTAAAATAGGGTGTTTTAAGCAAAATTACTGTATCTCAGGTATGCCTCAAGGTATTCCCATGCAATTTTTTCCTCAACAGTGGTGAAAGCCTGGTTACTGTGACCTGTTTCACTCATATTCACAGTGGTTTGCTGTAAATTTTATTATTTCAAAAATTTCATTAGCTGGAAAATGCTCATAATGCTTAAAATAGGCTGTTTCAAGCAAAATTACTGTATCTCAGGTATGCCTCAAGGTATTCCAATGCAAATTTTTGCTCAACAGTGGTGAAAGTAAGGTTACTGTGACCAGTTTCACATATATTCACAGTGGTTTGTTATAAATTATATTATTTCAAAAATTTAAATAGCTCAAAAATTCTCAAAATGCTTAAATTAGGCTGTTTTAAGCAAAATTGCTGTATCTCAGGTATGCCTGAAGGTATTCCCATGCAATTTTTTCCTCAACAGTGGTGAAAATCAGGTTACTGTGACCAGTTTCACACATATTCACAGTGGTTTGCAGTAAATTTTATTATTTCAAAAATTTCAATAGCTGGAAAATGCTCAAAATGCTTAAAATAAGCTGTTTTGAGCTGTTTTAAGCAAAATTACTGTATCCCAGGTATGCCTCGAGGTATTCCCATGCAATATTTTGCTCAACAGTGGAGAAAATCAGGTTACTGTGACAAGTTTCACACATATTCACAGTGGTTTGCGGTAAATTTTATTATTTCAAAAATTTTAATAGCTGGAAATGCTCAAAATGCTCAAAATAGGCTGTTTTAAGCAAAATTACTGTATCTCAGGTATGCCTCAAGGTATTAACATGCAATTTTTTGCTCAATAGTGGTGAAAGTCACCAGTTTCGCACATATTCACAGTGGTTTGTAGTAAATTTTATTATTTCAAAAATGTCAATAGCTGGAAAATTTTCAAAATGCTTAAAATAGGCTGTTTTAAGCAAAATTACTGTATCTCAGGGATGCCTCAAGGTATTCCCATGCAATTTTTACCTCAACAGTGGTGAAAGCCTGGTTACTGTGACCTGCTTCACTCATATTCAAAGTGGTTTGCTGTAAATTTTATTATTTCAAAAATTTCAATTGTTGTAAAATGCTCAAAATGCTTAATATAGGCTGTTTTAAGCAAAATTACTGTATCTCAGGTATGCCTCAAGGTATTAACATGCAATTTTTTGCTCAACAGTGGAGAAAGCCAGGTTAATGTGACCAGTTTCACACACATTCACAGTGGTTTGCGGTAAATTTTATTATTTCAAAAATTTTAATAGCTGGAAAATGCTCAAAATGCTCAAAATAGGCTGTTTTAAGCAAAATTACTGTATCTCAGGTATGCCTCAAGGTATTAACATGCAATTTTTGGCTCAATAGTGGTGAAAGTCACCAGTTTCACGCATATTCGCAGTGGTTTGTAGTAAATTTTATTATTTCAAAAATGTCAATAGCTGGAAAATTTTCAAAATGCTTAAAATAAGCTGTTTCGAGTGGTTTAAGCAAAATTACTGTATTTCAGGTATGCCTCAAGGTATTCCCATGCATTTTTTTGCTCAACAGTGGTGAAAGCCAGGTTAATGTGACCTGTTTCACATATTCACAGTGGTTTGATGAAAGTTTTATTATTTCAAAAATTTCAATAGCTGTAAAATGCTTAAAATGCTTAAAATAAGCTGTTTTAAGCAAAATTACTGCATTTCAGGAATGCCTCAAGGTATTCCCATGCAATTTTTTGCTCAACAGTGGTGAAAGTCAGGTTACTGTCACCAGTTTCACACATATTCATAGTGGTTTGCTCTAAATTTCAGTATTTCAAAAATTTCAATAGCTGGAAAAAGCTCAAAATGCTTAAAATAAGCTGTTTTAAGCAAAATTACTGTATCTCAGGTACGCCTCAAGGTATTCCCATGCAATTTTTTGCACAACAGTGGTGAAAGCCTGGTTACTGTGACATGTTTCACACATATTCACAGTGGTTTGCTGTAAACTTTATTATTTCAAAAATTTTAATGGCTGGAAAATGCTCAAAATGCTTAAAATAGGCTGATTTAAGCAAAATTAGTGTCTCTCAGGTATGCCTCAAGGTATTCCCATGCAATATTTTGCTCAACAGTGGTGAAAGTCAGGTTACTTTGAACAGTTTCGCACATTCACAGTGGTTTGCTGTAAATTTTATTATTTCAAATATTTCAATAGCTTGAAAATGCTCAAATTGCTTAAAATAAGCTGTTTTGAGCGGTTTTAAGCAAAATTACTGTATCTCAGGTATGCCTCAAAGTATTCCCACGCACTTTTTGCTCAACAGTGGTGAAAGCAAGGTTAATGTCACCAGTTTCACACATATTCACAGTGGTTTGCAGTAAATTTTATTATTTCAAAAATTTCAATAGCTGGAAAATGCTCAAAATGCTTAAACTAAGCTGTTTTGAACTGTTTTAAGCAAAATTACTGTATCTCAGGTGTGCCTCAAGGTATTCCCATACAATTTTTTGCTCAACATTGGTGAAAGCCAGTTTACTGTGACCAGTTTCACTCATAGTCATAGTGGTTTGCTGTAAATTTTATTATTTCAAAAATTTCATTGGCTGGAAAATGCTCAATAAGCTTAAAATAGGCTGTTTTAAGCAAAATTACTGTATCTCAGGTATGCCGCAAGGTATTCCCATGCAATTTTTTGCTAAGCAGTGGTGAAAGTAAGGTTGCTGTGACCAGTTTCACATATATTCAAAGTGGTTTGCAGTAAATTTTATTATTTCAAAAATTTCTATAGCTGGAAAATGCTCAAAATGCTTAAAATAGGCTGTTTTAAGCAAAATTACTGTATTTCAGGTATGCCTCAAGGTATTCCCATGCAATTTTTTGATCGACAGTGGTGAAAGTCAGGTTACTGTGACCAGTATCACACATATTCACAGTGGTTAGCCGTAAATTTTATTATTTCAAAAATTTCAGTAGCTGTAAAACGCTCAAAATGCTTAAAATAAAGTGTTTTGATGTGTTTTAAGCAAAATTACTGTATATCAGGTATGCGTGAATGTATTCCCATGCAATTTTTGCTCAACATTGGTGAAAGGCAGGTTACTGTGAACAGTTTCACACATATTCACAGTGGTTTGCTGTAAATTTTATTATTTCAAAAATTTCAATGGCTGGAAAATGCTCAAAATGCTCAAAATAGGCCGTTTTGAGCAAACTTACTGTATCTCAGGGATGCCTCAAGGTTTTCCCATGCAATTTTTTGCTCATCAGTGGTGAGAGTCAGGTTACTTTGGCCAGTTTCTCACATATTCACAGTGGTTTGCTATAAGTTTTATTATTTCAAAAATTTGAATAGCTGCAAAATGCTTAAAATGCTAAAAATAGGCTGTTTTAAGCAAAATACTGTATCTCAGGTAAGCCTCAAGGTATTCCCATGCACTTTTTTGCTCAACAGTGGTGAAAGCCAGGTTAATGTGACCAGTTTCATACATATTCACAGTGGTTTGAAGTAAATCTTATAATTTCAAAAATTTCAATAGCTGGAAAATGCTCAAAATACTTAAAATAAGCTGTTTTGAGCTGTTTTAAGCAAAATTATGGTATATCAGGTATGCCTCAAGGTATTCCCATGCACTTTTTTGCACATCAGTGGTGAAAGCCAGGTTAATGTGACCAGTTTCACATATTCACAGTGGTTTGATGTAAGTTTTATTATTTCAAAAATTTCAATAGCTGTAAAATGCTCAAAATGCTTAAAATAAGCTGTTTTAAGCAAAATAACTGCATCTCAGGAATGCCTCAAGGTATTCCCATGCAATTTTTTGCTCAACAGTGGTGAAAGTCTGGATACTGTCACCAGTTTCACACATATTCATAGTGGTTTGCTCTAAATTTCAGTATTTCAAAAATTTCAATAGCTGGAAAATTCTCATAATGCTTAAAATAGTCTGTTTCAAGCAAAATTACTGTATCTCAGGTATGCCTCAAGGTATTCCAATGCAATTTTTTGCTCAACAGTGGTGAAAGTAAGGTTACTGTGACCAGTTTCACATATATTCACAGTGGTTTGCAGTAAATTTTATTATTTCAAAAATTTCAATAGCTGGAAAATGCTCAAAATGCTTAAAATAAGTTGTTTTGAGCTGTTTTAAGAAAAAATTACTGTATCCCAGGTATTCCTCAAGGTATTCCCATGCAATATTTTGCTGAACAGTGGTGAAAGTCAGGTTACTGTGACCAGTTTCACACATATTCACAGTGGTTTGCTGTAAATTTAATTATTTTAAAAATTTCAATGGCTGGAAAATGCTCAAAATGCTCAAAATAGGCTGTTTTAAGCAAAATTACTGTATCTCAGGTATGCCTCAAGGTATTAACATGCAATTTTTTGCTCAATAGTGGTGAAAGTCACCAGTTTAGCACATATTCGCAGTGGTTTGTAGTAAATTTTATTATTTCAAAATTGTCAATAGCTGGAAAATGCTCAAAATGCTTAAAATAAGCTGTTTTGAGCTGTTTTAAGCAAAATTACTGTATCTCAGGTATGCCTCAAGGTATTCCCATGCAATTTTTTGCTCAACATTGGTGAAAGCCAGGTTACTGTGACCTGTTTCACATATTCACAGTGGTTTGCTGTAAATTTTATTATTTCAATAGATGGAAAATGCTCAAAATCCTTAAAATAAGCTGTTTTAAGCAAAATTACTGTATTTCAGGAATGCCGCAAGGTATTCCCATGCAATTTTTTGCTCAACAGTGGTGAAAGTCAGGTTACTGTCACCAGTTTCACACATATTTACAGTGGTTTGCAGTATGTTTTATTATTTCAAAAATTTCAATAGCAGGAAAATGCTCAAAATGCTTAAAATAGTCTGTTTAAAGCAAAATTACTGTATCTCAGGTATGCCTCAAGGTATTAACATGCAATTTTTTGCTCAACAGTGGAGAAAGCCAGGTTAATGTGACCAGTTTCACACATATTCACAGTGGTTTGTAGTAAATTTTATTATTTCAAAAATGTCAATAGCTGGAAAATTTTCAAAATGCTTAAAATAGGCTGTTTTAAGCAAAATTACTGTATCTCAGGGATGCCTCAAGGTATTCCCATGCAATTTTTACCTCAACAGTGGTGAAAGCCTGGTTACTGTGACCTGCTTCACTCATATTCAAAGTGGTTTGCTGTAAATTTTATTATTTCAAAAATTTCAATTGTTTTAAAATGCTCAAAATGCTTAATATAGGCTGTTTCAAGCAAAATTACTGTATCTCAGGTATGCCTCAAGGTATTCCAATGCAATTTTTTGCTCAACAGTGGTGAAAGTCAGGTTACTGTGACCAGTTTCACACATATTCACATTGGTTTGTTATAAATTTTATTATTTCAAAAATTTCAATAGCTCAAAATTGCTCAAAATGCTTAAAATAGGCTGTTTTAAGCAAAATTACTGTATCTCAGGTATGCCTCAAGGTATTAACATGCAATTTTTTGCTCAACAGTGGAGAAAGCCAGGTTAATGTGACCAGTTTCACACACATTCACAGTGGTTTGCGGTAAATTTTATTATTTCAAAAATTTTAATAGCTGGAAAATGCTCAAAATGCTCAAAATAGGCTGTTTTAAGCAAAATTACTGTATCTCAGGTATGCCTCAAGGTATTAACATGCAATTTTTGGCTCAATAGTGGTGAAAGTCACCAGTTTCGCGCATATTCGCAGTGGTTTGTAGTAAATTTTATTATTTCAAAAATGTCAATAGCTGGAAAATTTTCAAAATGCTTAAAATAAGCTGTTTCGAGTGGTTTAAGCAAAATTACTGTATTTCAGGTATGCCTCAAGGTATTCCCATGCATTTTTTTGCTCAACAGTGGTGAAAGCCAGGTTAATGTGACCAGTTTCACATATTCACAGTGGTTTGATGAAAGTTTTATTATTTCAAAAATTTCAATAGCTGTAAAATGCTTAAAATGCTTAAAATAAGCTGTTTTAAGCAAAATAACTGCATTTCAGGAATGCCTCAAGTTATTCCCATGCAATTTTTTGCTCAACAGTGGTGAAAGTCAGGTTACTGTCACCAGTTTCACACATATTCATAGTGGTTTGCTCTAAATTTCAGTATTTCAAAAATTTCAATAGCTGGAAAAAGCTCAAAATGCTTAAAATAAGCTGTTTTAAGCAAAATTACTGTATCTCAGGTACGCCTCAAGGTATTCCCATGCAATTTTTTGCACAACAGTGGTGAAAGCCTGGTTACTGTGACATGTTTCACACATATTCACAGTGGTTTGCTGTAAATTTTATTATTTCAAAAATTTTAATGGCTGGAAAATGCTCAAAATGCTTAAAATAGGCTGATTTAAGCAAAATTAGTGTCTCTCAGGTATGCCTCAAGGTATTCCCATGCAATATTGTGCTCAACAGTGGTGAAAGTCAGGTTACTTTGAACAGTTTCGCACATTCACAGTGGTTTGCTGTAAATTTTATTATTTCAAATATTTCAATAGCTTGAAAATGCTCAAATTGCTTAAAATAAGCTGTTTTGAGCGGTTTTAAGCAAAATTACTGTATCTCAGGTATGCCTCAAAGTATTCCCACGCACTTTTTGCTCAACAGTGGTGAAAGCAAGGTTAATGTCACCAGTTTCACACATATTCACAGTGGTTTGCAGTAAATTTTATTATTTCAAATATTTCAATAGCTGGAAAATGCTCAAAATGCTTAAACTAAGCTGTTTTGAACTGTTTTAAGCAAAATTACTGTATCTCAGGTGTGCCTCAAGGTATTCCCATACAATTTTTTGCTCAACATTGGTGAAAGCCAGTTTACTGTGACCAGTTTCACTCATAGTCATAGTGGTTTGCTGTAAATTTTATTATTTCAAAAATTTCATTGGCTGGAAAATGCTCAATAAGCTTAAAATAGGCTGTTTTAAGCAAAATTACTGTATCTCAGGTATGCCTCAAGGTATTCCCATGCAATTTTTTGCTAAGCAGTGGTGAAAGTAAGGTTGCTGTGACCAGTTTCACATATATTCAAAGTGGTTTGCAGTAAATTTTATTATTTCAAAAATTTCTATAGCTGGAAAATGCTCAAAATGCTTAAAATAGGCTGTTTTAAGCAAAATTACTGTATCTCAGGTATGCCTCAAGGTATTCCCATGCAATTTTTTGATCGACAGTGGTGAAAGTCAGGTTACTGTGACCAGTATCACACATATTCACAGTGGTTAGCCGTAAATTTTATTATTTCAAAAATTTCAGTAGCTGTACAACGCTCAAAATGCTTAAAATAAAGTGTTTTGATCTGTTTTAAGCAAAATTACTGTATATCAGGTATGCGTGAATGTATTCCCATGCAATTTTTGCTCAACATTGGTGAAAGGCAGGTTACTGTGAACAGTTTCACACATATTCACAGTGGTTTGCTGTAAATTTTATTATTTCAAAAATTTCAATGGCTGGAAAATGCTCAAAATGCTCAAAATAGGCCGTTTTGAGCAAACTTACTGTATCTCAGGGATGCCTCAAGGTTTTCCCATGCAATTTTTTGCTCATCAGTGGTGAGAGTCAGGTTACTTTGGCCAGTTTCTCACATATTCACAGTGGTTTGCTATAAGTTTTATTATTTCAAAAATTTGAATAGCTGCAAAATGCTTAAAATGCTTAAAATAGGCTGTTTTAAGCAAAATACTGTATCTCAGGTAAGCCTCAAGGTATTCCCATGCACTTTTTTGCTCAACAGTGGTGAAAGCCAGGTTAATGTGACCAGTTTCACACATATTCACAGTGGTTTGAAGTAAATCTTATAATTTCAAAAATTTCAATAGCTGGAAAATGCTCAAAATACTTAAAATATGCTGTTTTGAGCTGTTTTAAGTAAAATTATGGTATATCAGGTATGCCTCAAGGTATTCCCATGCACTTTTTTGCACATCAGTGGTGAAAGCCAGGTTAATGTGACCAGTTTCACATATTCACAGTGGTTTGATGTAAGTTTTATTATTTCAAAAATTTCAATAGCTGTAAAATGCTCAAAATCCTTAAAATAAGCTGTTTTAAGCAAAATTACTGTATTTCAGGAATTCCGCAAGGTATTCCCATGCAATTTTTTGCTCAACAGTGGTGAAAGTCAGGTTACTGTCACCAGTTTCACACATATTTACAGTGGTTTGCAGTATGTTTTATTATTTCAAAAATTTCAATAGCAGGAAAATGCTCAAAATGCTTAAAATAGTCTGTTTAAAGCAAAATTACTGTATCTCAGGTATGCCTCAAGGTATTAACATGCAATTTTTTGCTCAACAGTGGAGAAAGCCAGGTTAATGTGACCAGTTTCACACATATTCACAGTGGTTTGCAGTAAATTTTATTATTTCAAAAATTTTAATAGCTGGAAAATGCTCAAAATGCTCAAAATAGGCTGTTTTAAGCAAAATAACTGTATCTCAGGTATGCCTCATGGTATTAAAATGCAATTTTTGGCTCAATAGTGGTGAAAGTCACCAGTTTCGCGCATATTCGCAGTGGTTTGTAGTAAATTTTATTATTTCAAAAATGTCAATAGCTGGAAAATTTTCAAAATGCTTAAAATAAGCTGTTTCGAGCGGTTTTAAGCAAAATTACTGTATTTCAGGTATGCCTCAAGGTATTCCCATGCATTTTTTTGCTCAACAGTGGTGAAAGCCAGGTTAATGTGACCAGTTTCACATATTCACAGTGGTTTGATGTAAATTTTATTATTTCAAAAATGTCTATAGCTGTAAAATGCTCAAAATGCTTAAAATAAGCTGTTTTAAGCAAAATTACTGCATTTCAGGAATGCCTCAAGGTATTCCCATGCAATTTTTTGCTCAACAGTGGTGAAAGTCAGGTTACTGTCACCAGTTTCACACATATTCATAGTGGTTTGCTCTAAATTTCAGTGTTTCAAAAATTTCAATAGCTGGAAAAAGCTCAAAATGCTTAAAATAAGCTGTTTTAAGCAAAATTACTGTATCTCAGGTACGCCTCAAGGTATTCCCATGCAATTTTTTGCTCAACAGTGGTGAAAGTCTGGATGCTGTCACCAGTTTCACACATATTCATAGTGGTTTGCTCTAAATTTCAGTATTTCAAAAATTTCAATAGCTGGAAAATTCTCATAATGCTTAAAATAGTCTGTTTCAAGCAAAATTACTGTATCTCAGGTATGCCTCAAGGTATTCCAATGCAATTTTTTGCTCAACAGTGGTGAAAGTAAGGTTACTGTGACCAGTTTCACATATATTCACAGTGGTTTGCAGTAAATTTTATTATTTCAAAAATTTCAATAACTGGAAAATGCTCAAAATGCTTAAAATAAGTTGTTTTGAGCTGTTTTAAGAAAAAATTACTGTATCCCAGGTATTCCTCAAGGTATTCCCATGCAATATTTTGCTGAACAGTGGTGAAAGTCAGGTTACTGTGACCAGTTTCACACATATTCACAGTGGTTTGCTGTAAATTTAATTATTTTAAAAATTTCAATGGCTGGAAAATGCTCAAAATGCTCAAAATAGGCTGTTTTAAACAAAATTACTGTATCTCAGGTATGCCTCAAGGTATTAACATGCAATTTTTTGCTCAATAGTGGTGAAAGTCACCAGTTTAGCACATATTCACAGTGGTTTGTAGTAAATTTTATTATTTCAAAATTGTCAATAGCTGGAAAATGCTCAAAATGCTTAAAATAAGCTGTTTTGAGCTGTTTTAAGCAAAATTACTGTATCTCAGGTATGCCTCAAGGTATTCCCATGCAATTTTTTGCTCAACATTGGTGAAAGCCAGGTTACTGTGACCTGTTTCACATAATCACAGTGGTTTGCTGTAAATTTTATTATTTCAATAGATGGAAAATGCTCAAAATCCTTAAAATAAGCTGTTTTAAGCAAAATTACTGTATTTCAGGAATGCCGCAAGGTATTCCCATGCAATTTTTTGCTCAACAGTGGTGAAAGTCAGGTTACTGTCACCAGTTTCACACATATTTACAGTGGTTTGCAGTATGTTTTATTATTTCAAAAATTTCAATAGCAGGAAAATGCTCAAAATGCTTAAAATAGTCTGTTTAAAGCAAAATTACTGTATCTCAGGTATGCCTCAAGGTATTAACATGCAATTTTTTGCTCAACAGTGGAGAAAGCCAGGTTAATGTGACCAGTTTCACACATATTCACAGTGGTTTGTAGTAAATTTTATTATTTCAAAAATGTCAATAGCTGGAAAATTTTCAAAATGCTTAAAATAGGCTGTTTTAAGCAAAATTACTGTATCTCAGGGATGCCTCAAGGTATTCCCATGCAATTTTTACCTCAACAGTGGTGAAAGCCTGGTTACTGTGACCTGCTTCACTCATATTCAAAGTGGTTTGCTGTAAATTTTATTATTTCAAAAATTTCAATTGTTTTAAAATGCTCAAAATGCTTGATATAGGCTGTTTCAAGCAAAATTACTGTATCTCAGGTATGCCTCAAGGTATTCCAATGCAATTTTTTGCTCAACAGTGGTGAAAGTCAGGTTACTGTGACCAGTTTCACACATATTCACAGTGGTTTGTTATAAATTTTATTATTTCAAAAATTTCAATAGCTCAAAATTGCTCAAAATGCTTAAAATAGGCTGTTTTAAGCAAAATTACTGTATCTCAGGTATGCCTCAAGGTATTAACATGCAATTTTTTGCTCAACAGTGGAGAAAGCCAGGTTAATGTGACCAGTTTCACACACATTCACAGTGGTTTGCGGTAAATTTTATTATTTCAAAAATTTTAATAGCTGGAAAATGCTCAAAATGCTCAAAATAGGCTGTTTTAAGCAAAATTACTGTATCTCAGGTATGCCTCAAGGTATTAACATGCAATTTTTGGCTCAATAGTGGTGAAAGTCACCAGTTTCGCGCTTATTCGCAGTGGTTTGTAGTAAATTTTATTATTTCAAAAATGTCAATAGCTGGAAAATTTTCAAAATGCTTAAAATAAGCTGTTTCGAGTGGTTTAAGCAAAATTACTGTATTTCAGGTATGCCTCAAGGTATTCCCATGCATTTTTTTGCTCAACAGTGGTGAAAGCCAGGTTAATGTGACCAGTTTCACATATTCACAGTGGTTTGATGAAAGTTTTATTATTTCAAAAATTTCAATAGCTGTAAAATGCTTAAAATGCTTAAAATAAGCTGTTTTAAGCAAAATTACTGAATTTCAGGAATGCCTCAAGTTATTCCCATGCAATTTTTTGCTCAACAGTGGTGAAAGTCAGGTTACTGTCACCAGTTTCACACATATTCATAGTGGTTTGCTCTAAATTTCAGTATTTCAAAAATTTCAATAGCTGGAAAAAGCTCAAAATGCTTAAAATAAGCTGTTTTAAGCAAAATTACTGTATCTCAGGTACGCCTCAAGGTATTCCCATGCAATTTTTTGCACAACAGTGGTGAAAGCCTGGTTACTGTGACATGTTTCACACATATTCACAGTGGTTTGCTGTAAATTTTATTATTTCAAAAATTTTAATGGCTGGAAAATGCTCAAAATGCTTAAAATAGGCTGATTTAAGCAAAATTAGTGTCTCTCAGGTATGCCTCAAGGTATTCCCATGCAATATTGTGCTCAACAGTGGTGAAAGTCAGGTTACTGTGACCAGTATCACACATATTCACAGTGGTTAGCCGTAAATTTTATTATTTCAAAAATTTCAGTAGCTGTACAACGCTCAAAATGCTTAAAATAAAGTGTTTTGATCTGTTTTAAGCAAAATTACTGTATATCAGGTATGCGTGAATGTATTCCCATGCAATTTTTGCTCAACATTGGTGAAAGGCAGGTTACTGTGAACAGTTTCACACATATTCACAGTGGTTTGCTGTAAATTTTATTATTTCAAAAATTTCAATGGCTGGAAAATGCTCAAAATGCTCAAAATAGGCCGTTTTGAGCAAACTTACTGTATCTCAGGGATGCCTCAAGGTTTTCCCATGCAATTTTTTGCTCATCAGTGGTGAGAGTCAGGTTACTTTGGCCAGTTTCTCACATATTCACAGTGGTTTGCTATAAGTTTTATTATTTCAAAAATTTGAATAGCTGCAAAATGCTTAAAATGCTTAAAATAGGCTGTTTTAAGCAAAATACTGTATCTCAGGTAAGCCTCAAGGTATTCCCATGCACTTTTTTGCTCAACAGTGGTGAAAGCCAGGTTAATGTGACCAGTTTCACACATATTCACAGTGGTTTGAAGTAAATCTTATAATTTCAAAAATTTCAATAGCTGGAAAATGCTCAAAATACTTAAAATAAGCTGTTTTGAGCTGTTTTAAGTAAAATTATGGTATATCAGGTATGCCTCAAGGTATTCCCATGCACTTTTTTGCACATCAGTGGTGAAAGCCAGGTTAATGTGACCAGTTTCACATATTCACAGTGGTTTGATGTAAGTTTTATTATTTCAAAAATTTCAATAGCTGTAAAATGCTCAAAATGCTTAAAATAAGCTGTTTTAAGCAAAATAACTGCATCTCAGGAATGCCTCAAGGTATTCCCATGCAATTTTTTGCTCAACAGTGGTGAAAGTCTGGATACTGTCACCAGTTTCACACATATTCATAGTGGTTTGCTCTAAATTTCAGTATTTCAAAAATTTCAATAGCTGGAAAATGCTCATAATGCTTAAAATAGGCTGTTTCAAGCAAAATTACTGTATCTCAGGTATGCCTCAAGGTATTCCAATGCAATTTTTTGCTCAACAGTGGTGAAAGTAAGGTTACTGTGACCAGTTTCACATATATTCACAGTGGTTTGCAGTAAATTTTATTATTTCAAAAATTTCAATAGCTGGAAAATGCTCAAAATGCTTAAAATAAGTTGTTTTGAGCTGTTTTAAGAAAAAATTACTGTATCCAAGGTATTCCTCAAGGTATTCCCATGCAATATTTTGCTGAACAGTGGTGAAAGTCAGGTTACTGTGACCAGTTTCACACATATTCACAGTGGTTTGCTGTAAATTTAATTATTTTAAAAATTTCAATGGCTGGAAAATGCTCAAAATGCACAAAATAGGCTGTTTTAAGCAAAATTACTGTATCTCAGGTATGCCTCAAGGTATTAACATGCAATTTTTTGCTCAATAGTGGTGAAAGTCACCAGTTTAGCACATATTCACAGTGGTTTGTAGTAAATTTTATTATTTCAAAATTGTCAATAGCTGGAAAATGCTCAAAATGCTTAAAATAAGCTGTTTTGAGCTGTTTTAAGCAAAATTACTGTATCTCAGGTATGCCTCAAGGTATTCCCATGCAATTTTTTGCTCAACATTGGTGAAAGCCAGGTTACTGTGACCTGTTTCACATATTCACAGTGGTTTGCTGTAAATTTTATTATTTCAATAGATGGAAAATGCTCAAAATCCTTAAAATAAGCTGTTTTAAGCAAAATTACTGTATTTCAGGAATGCCGCAAGGTATTCCCATGCAATTTTTTGCTCAACAGTGGTGAAAGTCAGGTTACTGTCACCAGTTTCACACATATTTACAGTGGTTTGCAGTATGTTTTATTATTTCAAAAATTTCAATAGCAGGAAAATGCTCAAAATGCTTAAAATAGTCTGTTTAAAGCAAAATTACTGTATCTCAGGTATGCCTCAAGGTATTAACATGCAATTTTTTGCTCAACAGTGGAGAAAGCCAGGTTAATGTGACCAGTTTCACACATATTCACAGTGGTTTGCAGTAAATTTTATTATTTCAAAAATTTTAATAGCTGGAAAATGCTCAAAATGCTCAAAATAGGCTGTTTTAAGCAAAATTACTGTATCTCAGGTATGCCTCATGGTATTAAAATGCAATTTTTGGCTCAATAGTGGTGAAAGTCACCAGTTTCGCGCATATTCGCAGTGGTTTGTAGTAAATTTTATTATTTCAAAAATGTCAATAGCTGGAAAATTTTCAAAATGCTTAAAATAAGCTGTTTCGAGCGGTTTTAAGCAAAATTACTGTATTTCAGGTATGCCTCAAGGTATTCCCATGCATTTTTTTGCTCAACAGTGGTGAAAGCCAGGTTAATGTGACCAGTTTCACATATTCACAGTGGTTTGATGTAAATTTTATTATTTCAAAAATGTCTATAGCTGTAAAATGCTCAAAATGCTTAAAATAAGCTGTTTTAAGCAAAATTACTGCATTTCAGGAATGCCTCAAGGTATTCCCATGCAATTTTTTGCTCAACAGTGGTGAAAGTCAGGTTACTGTCACCAGTTTCACACATATTCATAGTGGTTTGCTCTAAATTTCAGTGTTTCAAAAATTTCAATAGCTGGAAAAAGCTCAAAATGCTTAAAATAAGCTGTTTTAAGCAAAATTACTGTATCTCAGGTACGCCTCAAGGTATTCCCATGCAATTTTTTGCACAACAGTGGTGAAAGCCTGGTTACTGTGACATGTTTCACACATATTCACAGTGGTTTGCTTTAAATTTTATTATTTCAAAAATTTTAATGGCTGGAAAATGCTCAAAATGCTTAAAATAGGCTGATTTAAGCAAAATTACTGTATCTCAGGTATGCCTCAAGGTATTCCCATGCAATATTTTGCTCAACAGTGGTGAAAGTCAGATTACTTTGAACAGTTTCGCACATTCACAGTGGTTTGCTGTAAATTTTATTATTTCAAATATTTCAATAGCTTGAAAATGCTCAAATTGCTTAAAATAAGCTGTTTTGAGCGGTTTTAAGCAAAATTACTGTATCTCAGGTATGCCTCAAAGTATTCCCACGCACTTTTTGCTCAACAGTGGTGAAAGCAAGGTTAATGTCACCAGTTTTACACATATTCACAGTGGTTTGCAGTAAATTTTATTATTTCAAAAATTTCAATAGCTGGAAAATGCTCAAAATGCTTAAACTAAGCTGTTTTGAACTGTTTTAAGCAAAATTACTGTATCTCAGGTGTGACTCAAGGTATTCCCATACAATTTTTTGCTCAACATTGGTGAAAGCCAGTTTACTGTGACCAGTTTCACTCATAGTCATAGTGGTTTGCTGTAAATTTTATTATTTCAAAAATTTCATTGGCTGGAAAATGCTCAATAAGCTTAAAATAGGCTGTTTTAAGCAAAATTACTGTATCTCAGGTATGCCTCAAGGTATTCCCATGCAATTTTTTGCTAAGCAGTGGTGAAAGTAAGGTTGCTGTGACCAGTTTCACATATATTCAAAGTGGTTTGCAGCAAATTTTATTATTTCAAAAATTTCTATAGCTGGAAAATGCTCAAAATGCTTAAAATAGGCTGTTTTAAGCAAAATTACTGTATCTCAGGTATGCCTCAAGGTATTCCCATGCAATTTTTTGATCGATTGTGGTGAAAGTCAGGTTACTGTGACCAGTATCACACATATTCACAGTGGTTAGCTGTAAATTTTATTATTTCAAAAATTTCAGTAGCTGTAAAACGCTCAAAATGCTTAAAATAAAGTGTTTTGATCTGTTTTAAGCAAAATTACTGTATATCAGGTATGCGTGAATGTATTCCCATGCAATTTTTGCTCAACATTGGTGAAAGGCAGGTTACTGTGAACAGTTTCACACATATTCACAGTGGTTTGCTGTAAATTTGATTATTTCAAAAATTTCAATGGCTGGAAAATGCTCAAAATGCTCAAAATAGGCCGTTTTGAGCAAACTTACTGTATCTCAGGAATGCCTCAAGGTTTTCCCATGCAATTTTTTGCTCAACAGTGGAGAAAGCCAGGTTAATGTGACCAGTTTCACACATATTCACAGTGGTTTGCAGTAAATTTTATTATTTCAAAAATTTTAATAGCTGGAAAATGCTCAAAATGCTCAAAATAGGCTGTTTTAAGCAAAATTACTGTATCTCAGGTATGCCTCAAGGTATTAACATGCAATTTTTTGCTCAATAGTGGTGAAAGTCACCAGTTTCGCACATATTCGCAGTGGTTTGTAGTAAATTTCATTATTTCAAAAATGTCAATAGCTGGAAAATTTTCAAAATGCTTAAAATAAGATGTTTCAAGCGGTTTTAAGCAAAATTACTGTATTTCAGGTATGCCTCAAGGTATTCCCATGCATTTTTTTGCTCAACAGTGGTGAAAGCCAGGTTAATGTGAACAGTTTCACATATTCACAGTGGTTTGATGTAAGTTTTATTATTTCAAAAATTTCAATAGCTGTAAAATGCTCAAAACGCTTAAAATAAGCTGTTTTAAGCAAAATTACTGCATCTCAGGAATGCCTCAAGGTATTCCCATGCAATTTTTTGCACAACAGTGGTGAAAGCCAGGTTACTGTGACATGTTTCACACATATTCACAGTGGTTTGCTGTAAATATTATTATTTCAAAAATTTTAATAACTGGAAAGTGCTCAAAATGCTTAAAATAAGCTGTTTTGAGCTGTTTTAAGCAAAATTACTGTATCTCAGGTATGCCTCAACTTATTCCCATGCAATTTTTTAATCAACAGTGGTGAAAGTCAGGTTACTGACACAAGTTACACACATATTCATAGTGGTTAGCTGTAAATTTTATTATTTCAAATATTTCAATAGCTGGAAAATGCTCAAAATGCTTAAAATAGGCTGATTTAAGCAAAATTACTGTATCTCAGGTAAGCCTCAAGGTATTCCCTTGCAATATTTTGCTTAACAGTGGGGAAAGTCAGGTTACTGTGAACAGTTTCGGACATTCGCAGTGGTTTGCTGTAAATTTTATTATTTCAAAAAATTCAATATTTGGAAAATGCTCAAAATGCTTAAAATAGGCTGTTTTAAGCAAAATTACTGTATCTCAGGTATGCCTCAAGTTATTCCCATGCAATTTTTTCCTCAACAGTGGTGAAAGCCTGGTTAATGTGACCTGTTTCACTCATATTCACAGTGGTTTGCTGTAAATTTTATTATTTCAAAAATTTCAATAGCTGGAAAATGCTCATAATGCTTAAAATAGGCTGTTTCAAGCAAAATTACTGTATCTCAGGTATGCCTCAAGGTATTCCAATGCAATTTTTTGCTCAACAGTGGTGAACGTAAGATTACTGTGACCAGTTTCACATATATTCACAGTGGTTTGTTATAAATTTTATTATTTCAAAAATTTAAATAGCTCAAAAGTGCTCAAAATGCTTAAATTAGGCTGTTTTAAGCAAAATTGCTGTATCTAAGGTATGCCTGAAGGTATTCCCATGCAATTTTTTGCTCAACAGTGGTGAAAGTCAGGTTACTGTCACAAGTTACACACATATTCACAGTGGTTTGCAGTATATTTTATTATTTCAAAAATTTCAATAGCAGGAAAATGCTCAAAATGCTTAAAATAGGCTGTTTTAAGCAAAATTACTGTATCTCAGGTATGCCTCAAGGTGTTAACATGCAATTTTTTGCTCAACAGTGGAGAAAGCCAGGGTAATGTGACCAGTTTCACACATATTCACAGTGGTTTGCTGTAAATTTTATTATTTCAAAAATTTCAATGGCTGGAAAATGCTCAAAATGCTTAAAATAGGCTGTGTAAAGCAAAATTACTGTATCTCAGGTATTCCTCAAGGTATTCCCATGCAATTTTCTGCTAAACAGTGGTGAGAGTCAGGTTACTGAGACCAGTTTCACACATATTCACAGTGGTTTGTTATAAATTTTATTATTTCAAAAATTTCAATAGCTCAAAATTGCTCAAAATGCTTAAAATAGGCTGTTTTAAGCAAAATTACTGTATCTCATGTATGCCTCAAGGTATTAACATGCAATTTTTTGCTCAACAGAGGAGAAAGCCAGGTTAATGTGACCAGTTTCACACATATTCACAGTGGTTTGCAGTAAATTTTATTATTTCAAAAATTTCAATAGCTGGAAAATGCTCAAAATGCTTAAAATAAGCTGTTTTGAGCTGTTTTAAGAAAAAATTATTGTATCCCAGGTATTCCTCAAGGTATTCCCATGCAATATTTTGCTGAACAGTGGTGAAAGTCAGGTTACTGTCACCAGTTTCACACATATTCACAGTGGTTTGTTATAAATTTTATTATTTCAAAAATTTCAATAGCTCAAAATTGCACAAAATTCTTAAAATAGGCTGTTTTAAGCAAAATTACTGTATCTCAGGTATGCCTCAAGGTATTAACATGCAATTTTTTGCTCAATAGTGGTGAAAGTCACCAGTTTCGCACATATTCACAGTGGTTTGTAGTAAATTTTATTATTTCAAAAATGTCAATAGCTGGAAAATTTTCAAAATGCTTAAAATAAGCTGTTTCGAGCGGTTTTAAGCAAAATTACTGTATTTCAGGTATGCCTCAAGGTATTCCCATGCATTTTTTTGCTCAACAGTGGTGAAAGCCAGGTTAATGTGACCAGTTTCACATATTCACAGTGGTTTGATGTAAGTTTTATTATTTCAAAAATTTCAATAGATGGAAAAAGCTCAAAATGCTTAAAATAAGCTGTTTTAAGCAAAATTACTGTATCTCAGGTACGCCTCAAGGTATTCCCATGCAATTTTTTGCACAACAGTGGTGAAAGCCAGGTTACTGTGACATGTTTCACACATATTCACAGTGGTTTGCTGTAAATTTTATTATTTCAAAAATTTCAGTAGCTGGAAAATGCTCATAATGCTTAAAATAGGCTGTTTCAAGCAAAATTACTGTATCTCAGGTATGCCTCAAGGTATTCCAATGCAACTTTTTGCTCAACAGTGGTGATAGGAAGGTTACTGTGACCAGTTTCACATATATTCACAGTGGTTTGCTGTAAATTTTATTATTTCAAAAATTTTAATAACTGGAAAGTGCTCAAAATGCTTAAAATAAGCTGTTTTGAGCTGTTTTAAGCAAAATTACTGTATCTCAGATATGCCTCAACTTATTCCCATGCAATTTTTTAATCAACAGTGGTGAAAGTCAGGTTACTGACACAAGTTACACACATATTCATAGTGGTTAGCTGTAAATTTTATTATTTCAAAAATTTCAATAGCTGGAAAATGCTCAAAATGCTCAAAATAGGCTGTTTTAAGCAAAATTACTGTATCTCAGGTATGCCTCAAGGTATTAACATGCAATTTTTTGCTCAATAGTGGTGAAAGTCACCAGTTTCGCACATATTCGCAGTGGTTTGTAGTAAATTTTATTTCAAAAATGTCAATAGCTGGAAAATGCTCAAAATGCTTAAAATAAGCTGTTTTGAGCTGTTTTGAGCAAAATTACTGTATCTCAGGTATGCCTCAAGGTATTCCCTTGCAATTTTTTGCTCAACATTGGTGAAAGCCAGGTTACTGTGACCTGTTTCACATATTCACAGTGATTAGCTGTAAATTTTATTATTTCAAAAATTTCAATAGTTTGAAAATGCTCAAAATGCTTAAAATAGGGTGTTTTAAGCAAAATTACTGTATCTCAGGTATGCCACAAGGTATTCCCATGCAATTTTATCCTCAACAGTGGTGAAAGCCTGGTTACTGTGACCTGTTTCACTCATATTCACAGTGGTTTGCTGTAAATTTTATTATTTCAATAATTTCAATAGCTGGAAAATGCTCATATTGCTGAAAATAGGCTGTTTCAAGCAAAATTACTGTATCTCAGGTATGCGTCAAGGTATTCCAATGCAACTTTTTGCTCAACAGTAGTGATAGTAAGGTTACTGTGACCAGTTTCACATATATTCACAGTGGTTTGCTGTAAATTTTATTATTTCAAAAATTTTAATAACTGGAAAGTGCTCAAAATGCTTAAAATAAGCTGTTTTGAGCTGTTTTAAGCAAAATTACTGTATCTCAGGTATACCTCAACTTATTCCCATGCAATTTTTTAATCAACAGTGGTGAAAGTCAGGTTACTGACACAAGTTACACACATATTCATAGTGGTTAGCTGTAAATTTTATTATTTCAAAAATTTCAATAGCTGGAAAATGCTCAAAATGCTTAAAATAGGCTGTTTCAAGCAAAATTACTGTATCTCAGGTATGCCTCAAGGTATTCCAATGCAATTTTTTGCTCAACAGTGGTGAAAGTAAGGTTACTGTGACCAGTTTCACATATATTCACAGTGGTTTGTTATAAATTTTTTTATTTCAAAAATTTAAATAGCTCAAAAATGCTCAAAATGCTTAAATTAGGCTGTTTTAAGCAAAATTGCTGTATCTCAGGTATGCCTGAAGGTATTCCCATGCAATTTTTTGCTCAACAGTAGTGAAAGTCAGGTTACTGTCACAAGTTACACCCATATTCACAGTGGTTTGCAGTATATTTTATTATTTCAAAAATTTCAAAAGCAGGAAAATGCTCAAAATGCTTAAAATAGGCTGTTTTAAGCAAAATTACTGTATCTCAGGTATGCCTCAAGGTATTACCATGCAATTTTTTGCTCAACAGTGGAGAAAGCCAGGTTAATGTGACCAGTTTCACACATATTCACAGTGGTTTGCAGTAAATCTTATTATTTCAAAAATTTCAATAGCTGGAAATTGCTCAAAAAGCTTAAAATAAGCTGTTTTGAGCTGTTTTAAGCAAAATTACTGTATATCAGGTATGCCTCAAGGTATTTCCATGCATGTTTTTGCTCAACAGTGGTGAAAGTCAGGTTACTGTCACCAGTTTCACACATATTCACAGTGGTTAGCTGTAAATTTCATTATTTCAAAAATTTCAGTAGGTGTAAAACGCTCAAAATGCTTAAAATAAAGTGTTTAGATCTGTTTTCAGCAAAATTACTGTATATCAGGTATGCCTGAATGTATTCCCATGCAATATTTAGCTCAACAGTGGTGAAAATCAGGTTACTGTGACAAGTTTCACACATATTCACAGTGGTTTGCTGTAAATTTTATTATTTCAAAAATTTCAATGGCTGGAAAATGCTCAAAATGCTTAAAATAGGCTGTTTAAAGCAAAATTACTGTATCTCAGGTATGCCTCAAGGTATTCCCATGCAATTTTCTTCTAAACAGTGGTGAGAGTCAGGTTACTGTGACCAGTTTCACACATATTCACAGTGGTTTGTTATAAATTTTATTATTTCAAAAATTTCAATAGCTCAAAATTGCTCAAAATGCGTAAAATAGGCTGTTTTAAGCAAAATTACTGTATCTCAGGTATGCCTCAAGGTTTTAACATGCAATTTTTTGCTCAACAGTGGAGAAAGCCAGGTTAATGTGACCAGTTTCACACATATTCACAGTGGTTTGCAGTAAATTTTATTATTTCAAAAATTTCAGTAGCTGGAAAATGCTGAAAATGCTTAAAATAAGCTGTTTTGAGCTGTTTTAAGAAAAAATTATTGTATCCCAGGTATTCCTCAAGGTATTCCCATGCAATATTTTGCTGAACAGTGGTGAAAGTCAGGTTACTGTGACCAGTTTCACACATATTCACAGTGGTTTGCTGTAAATTTAATTATTTCAAAAATTTCAATGGCTGGAAAATGCTCAAAATGCTCAAAATAGGCTGTTTTAAGCAAAATTACTGTATCTCAGGTATGCCTCAAGGTATTAACATGCAATTTTTTGCTCAATAGTGGTGAAAGTCACCAGTTTCGCACATATTCGCAGTGGCTTGTAGTAAATTTTATTTCAAAAATGTCAATAGCCGGAAAATGCTCAAAATGCTTAAAATAAGCTGTTTTGAGCTGTTTTAAGCAAAATTACTGTATCTCAGGTATGCCTCAAGATATTCCCATGCAATTTTTTGCTCAACATTGGTGAAAGCCAGGTTACTGTGACCTGTTTCACATATTCACAGTGGTTTGCTGTAAATTTTATTATTTCAATAGATGGATAATGCTCAAAATCCTTAAAATAAGCTGTTTTAAGCAAAATTACTGTATTTCAGGAATGCCGCAAGGTATTCCCATGCAATTTTTTGCTCAACAGTGGTGAAAGTCACCAGTTTCACACATATTCACAGTGGTTTGTAGTAAATTTTATTTCAAAAATGTCAATAGCTGGAAAATGCTCAAAATGCTTAAAATAAGCTGTTTTGAGCTGTTTTAAGCAAAATTACTGTATCTCAGGTATGCCTCAAGATATTCCCATGCAATTTTTTCCTCAACAGTGGTGAAAGCCTGGTTACTGTGACCTGTTTCACTCATATTCACAGTGGTTTGCTGTAAATTTTATTATTTCAAAAATTTCATTAGCTGGAAAATGCTCATAATGCTTAAAATAGGCTGTTTCAAGCAAAATTACTGTATCTCAGGTATGCCTCAAGGTATTCCAATGCAATTTTTTGCTCAACAGTGGTGAAAGTAAGGTTACTGTGACCAGTTTCACATATATTCACAGTGGTTTGTTATAAATTTTATTATTTCAAAAATTTAAATAGCTCAAAAATTCTCAAAATGCATAAATTAGGCTGTTTTAAGCAAAATTGCTGTATCTCAGGTATGCCTGAAGGTATTCCCATGCAATTTTTTCCTCAACAGTGGAGAAAGCCAGGTTAATGTGACCAGTTTCACACATATTCACAGTGGTTTGTTATAAATTTTATTATTTCAAAAATTTCAATAGCTCAAAATTGCTCTAAATGCTTAAAATAGGCTGTTTTAGGCAAAATTACTGTATCTCAGGTATGCCTCAAGGTATTCCCATGCAATTTTTTGCTCAACAGTGGTGAAAGTCAGGTTACTGTCACCAGTTTCACACATATTCATAGTGGTTTGCTATAAATTTCAGTATTTCAAAAATTTCAATAGCTGGAAAAAGCTCAAAATGCTTAAATAAGCTGTTTTAAGCAAAATTACTGTATCTCAGGTACGCCTCAAGGTATTCCCATGCAATTTTTTGCACAACAGTGGTGAAAGCCTGGTTACTGTGACATGTTTCACACATATTCACAGTGGTTTGCTGTAAATTTTATTATTTCAAAAATTTTAATGGCTGGAAAATGCTCAAAATGCTGAAAATAGGCTGATTTAAGCAAAATTAGTGTCTCTCAGGTATGCCTCAAGGTATTCCCATGCAATATTTTGCTCAACAGTGGTGAAAGTCAGGTTACTTTGAACAGTTTCGCACATTCACAGTGGTTTGCTGTAAATTTTATTATTTCTAATATTTCAATAGCTTGAAAATGCTCAAATTGCTTAAAATAAGCTGTTTTGAGCGGTTTTAGGCAAAATTACTGTATCTCAGGTATGCCTCAAAGTATTCCCACGTACTTTTTGCTCAACAGTGGTGAAAGCAAGGTTAATGTCACCAGTTTCACACATATTCACAGTGGTTTGCAGTAAATTTTATTATTTCAAAAATTTCAATAGCTGGAAAATGCTCAAAATGCTTAAACTAAGCTGTTTTGAACTGTTTTAAGCAAAATTACTGTATCTCAGGTGTGCCTCAAGGTATTCCCATACAATTTTTTGCTCAACATTGGTGAAAGCCAGTTTACTGTGACCAGTTTCACTCATAGTCATAGTGGTTTGCTGTAAATTTTATTATTTCAAAAATTTCATTGGCTGGAAAATGCTCAATAAGCTTAAAATAGGCTGTTTTAAGCAAAATTACTGTATCTCAGGTATGCCTCAAGGTATTCCCATGCAATTTTTTGCTAAGCATTGGTGAAAGTAAGGTTGCTGTGACCAGTTTCACATATATTCAAAGTGGTTTGCAGTATATTTTATTATTTCAAAAATTTCAAATGCAGGAAAATGCTCAAAATGCTTAAAATAGGCTGTTTTAAGAAAAATTACTGTATCTCAGGTATGCCTCAAGGTATTACCATGCAATTTTTTGCTCAACAGTGGAGAAAGCCAGGTTAATGTGACCAGTTTCACACATATTCACAGTGGTTTGCAGTAAATCTTATTATTTCAAAAATTTCAATAGCTGGAAATTGCTCAAAAAGCTTAAAATAAGCTGTTTTGAGCTGTTTTAAGCAAAATTACTATATATCAGGTATGCCTCAAGGTATTTCCATGCATGTTTTTGCTCAACAGTGGTGAAAGTCAGGTTACTGTCACCAGTTTCACACATATTCACAGTCGTTAGCTGTAAATTTCATTATTTCAAAAATTTCAGTAGCTGTAAAATGCTCAAAATGCTTAAAATAAAGTGTTTAGATCTGTTTTCAGCAAAATTACTGTATATCAGGTATGCCTGAATGTATTCCCATGCAATATTTTGCTCAACAGTGGTGAAAATCAGGTTACTGTGACAAGTTTCACACATATTCACAGTGGTTTGCTGTAAATTTTATTATTTCAAAAATTTCAATGGCTGGAAAATGCTCAAAATGCTTAAAATAGGCTGTTTAAAGCAAAATTACTGTATCTCAGGTATGCCTCAAGGTATTCCCATGCAATTTTCTTCTAAACAGTGGTGAGAGTCAGGTTACTGTGACCAGTTTCACACATATTCACAGTGGTTTGTTATAAATTTTATTATTTCAAAAATTTCAGTAGCTGTAAAACGCTCAAAATGCTTAAAATAAAGTGTTTTGATCTGTTTTAAGCAAAATTACTGTATATCAGGTATGCGTGAATGTATTCCCATGCAATTTTTGCTCAACATTGGTGAAAGGCAGGTTACTGTGAACAGTTTCACACATATTCACAGTGGTTTGCTGTAAATTTTATTATTTCAAAAATTTCAATGGCTAGAAAATGCTCAAAATGCTCAAAATAGGCCGTTTTGAGCAAACTTACTGTATCTCAGGGATGCCTCAAGGTTTTCCCATGCAATTTTTTGCTCACCAGTGGTGAGAGTCAGGTTGCTTTGGCCAGTTTCTCACATATTCACAGTGGTTTGCTATAAATTTTATTATTTCAAAAATTTGAATAGCTGCAAAGTGCTTAAAATGCTTAAAACAGGCTGTTTTAAGCAAAATTACTGTATCTCAGGTATGCCTCAAGGTATTCCCATGCACTTTTTTGCTCAACAGTGGTGAAAGCCAGGTTAATGTGACCAGTTTCACACATATTCACAGTGGTTTGAAGTAAATCTTATAATTTCAAAAATTTCAATAGCTGGAAAATGCTCAAAATACTTAAAATTAGCTGTTTTGAGCTGTTTTAAGCAAACTTATGGTATATCAGGTATGCCTCAAGGTATTCCCATGCACTTTTTTGCTCAGCAGTGGTGAAAGTCAGGTCATTGTGACGAGTTTCACACATATTCACAGTGGTTCACTGTAAATTTTATTATTTCAAAAATTTCAATAGCTGAAAAATGCTCACAATGCTTAAAATAGGCTGATTTAAGCAAAATTACTGTATCTCAGGTATGCCTCAAGGTATTCCCATGCAATTTTTTGCTCAACGTTGGTGAAAGTCAGGTTACTGTCACCAGTTTCACACATATTTACAGTGGTTTGCAGTATGTTTTATTATTTCAAAAATTTCAATAGCAGGATAATGCTCAAAATGCTTAAAATAGGCTGTTTAAAGTAAAATTACTGTATCTCAGGTATGTCTCAAGGTATTAACATACAATTTTTTGCTCAACAGTGGTGAAAGTCACCAGTTTCACACATACTCACAGTGGTTTGTAGTAAATTTTATTATTTTAAAAATTTCAATAGCTGGAAAATGCTCAAAATGCTTAAAATAAGCTGTTTTGAGCGGTTTTGAGCAAAATTACTGTATCTCAGGTATGCTTCAAGGTATTCTCATTCACTTTTTTGCTCAACAGTGGTGAAAGCCAGGTTAATGTGACCAATTTCACACATATTCACAGTGGTTTGCAGTAAATCTTATTATTTCAAAAATTTCAATAGCTGGAAATTGCTCAAAATGCTTAAAATAAGCTGTTTTGAGCTGTTTTAAGCAAAATTACTGTATATCAGGTATGCCTCAAGGTATTCCCATGCATGTTTTTGCTCAACAGTGGTGAAAGTCAGGTTACTGTCACCAGTTTCACACATATTCACAGTGGTTTGCTTTAAATTTTATTATTTCAAAAATTTCAATAGCTTGAAAATGCTCAAAATGCTTAAAATACGCTGTTTTGAGCTGTTTTAAGCAAAATTACTGTATCTCAGGTATGCCTCAAGGTATTCCCATGCAATTTTTTGCTCAACAGTGGTGAAAGTCAGGTTACTGTGACCAGTATCACACATATTCACAGTGGTTAGCTGTAAATTTCATTATTTCAAAAATTTCAGTTGCTATAAAACGCTCAAAATGCTTAAAATAAAGTGTTTTGATCTGTTTTAAGCAAAATTACTGTATATCAGGTATGCCTGAATGTATTCCCAAGCAATTTTTGCTCAACATTGGTGAAAGACAGGTTACTGTGACCAGTTTGACACATATTCACAGTGGTTTGTAATAAATTTTATTATTTAAAAATTTCAATAGCTGGAAAATGCTCAAAATGCTTAAAATAAGCTGTTTTGAGTTGTTTTAAGCAAAATTACTGTATCCCAGGTATGCCTCGAGGTATTCCCATGCAATATTTTGCTCAACAGTGGTGAAAATCAGGTTACTGTGACAAGTTTCACACATATTCACAGTGGTTTGCTGTAAATTTTATTATTTCAAAAATTTCAATGGCTGGAAAATGCTCAAAATGCTTAAAATAGGCTGTTTAAAGCAAAATTACTGTATCTCAGGTATGCCTCAAGGTATTCCCATGCAATTTTCTTCTAAACAGTGGTGAGAGTCAGGTTACTGTGACCAGTTTCACACATATTCACAGTGGTTTGTTATAAATTTTATTATTTCAAAAATTTCAGTAGCTGTAAAACGCTCAAAATGCTTAAAATAAAGTGTTTTGATCTGTTTTAAGCAAAATTACTGTATATCAGGTATGCGTGAATGTATTCCCATGCAATTTTTGCTCAACATTGGTGAAAGGCAGGTTACTGTGAACAGTTTCACACATATTCACAGTGGTTTGCTGTAAATTTTATTATTTCAAAAATTTCAATGGCTAGAAAATGCTCAAAATGCTCAAAATAGGCCGTTTTGAGCAAACTTACTGTATCTCAGGGATGCCTCAAGGTTTTCCCATGCAATTTTTTGCTCATCAGTGGTGAGAGTCAGGTTGCTTTGGCCAGTTTCTCACATATTCACAGTGGTTTGCTATAAATTTTATTATTTCAAAAATTTGAATAGCTGCAAAGTGCTTAAAATGCTTAAAACAGGCTGTTTTAAGCAAAATTACTGTATCTCAGGTATGCCTCAAGGTATTCCCATGCACTTTTTTGCTCAACAGTGGTGAAAGCCAGGTTAATGTGACCAGTTTCACACATATTCACAGTGGTTTGAAGTAAATCTTATAATTTCAAAAATTTCAATAGCTGGAAAATGCTCAAAATACTTAAAATTAGCTGTTTTGAGCTGTTTTAAGCAAACTTATGGTATATCAGGTATGCCTCAAGGTATTCCCATGCACTTTTTTGCTCAGCAGTGGTGAAAGTCAGGTCATTGTGACGAGTTTCACACATATTCACAGTGGTTCACTGTAAATTTTATTATTTCAAAAATTTCAATAGCTGAAAAATGCTCACAATGCTTAAAATAGGCTGATTTAAGCAAAATTACTGTATCTCAGGTATGCCTCAAGGTATTCCCATGCAATTTTTTGCTCAACGTTGGTGAAAGTCAGGTTACTGTCACCAGTTTCACACATATTTACAGTGGTTTGCAGTATGTTTTATTATTTCAAAAATTTCAATAGCAGGATAATGCTCAAAATGCTTAAAATAGGCTGTTTAAAGTAAAATTACTGTATCTCAGGTATGTCTCAAGGTATTAACATACAATTTTTTGCTCAACAGTGGTGAAAGTCACCAGTTTCACACATACTCACAGTGGTTTGTAGTAAATTTTATTATTTTAAAAATTTCAATAGCTGGAAAATGCTCAAAATGCTTAAAATAAGCTGTTTTGAGCGGTTTTGAGCAAAATTACTGTATCTCAGGTATGCTTCAAGGTATTCTCATTCACTTTTTTGCTCAACAGTGGTGAAAGCCAGGTTAATGTGACCAATTTCACACATATTCACAGTGGTTTGCAGTAAATCTTATTATTTCAAAAATTTCAATAGCTGGAAATTGCTCAAAATGCTTAAAATAAGCTGTTTTGAGCTGTTTTAAGCAAAATTACTGTATATCAGGTATGCCTCAAGGTATTCCCATGCATGTTTTTGCTCAACAGTGGTGAAAGTCAGGTTACTGTCACCAGTTTCACACATATTCACAGTGGTTTGCTTTAAATTTTATTATTTCAAAAATTTCAATAGCTTGAAAATGCTCAAAATGCTTAAAATACGCTGTTTTGAGCTGTTTTAAGCAAAATTACTGTATCTCAGGTATGCCTCAAGGTATTCCCATGCAATTTTTTGCTCAACAGTGGTGAAAGTCAGGTTACTGTGACCAGTATCACACATATTCACAGTGGTTAGCTGTAAATTTCATTATTTCAAAAATTTCAGTTGCTATAAAACGCTCAAAATGCTTAAAATAAAGTGTTTTGATCTGTTTTAAGCAAAATTACTGTATATCAGGTATGCCTGAATGTATTCCCAAGCAATTTTTGCTCAACATTGGTGAAAGACAGGTTACTGTGACCAGTTTGACACATATTCACAGTGGTTTGTAATAAATTTTATTATTTAAAAATTTCAATAGCTGGAAAATGCTCAAAATGCTTAAAATAAGCTGTTTTGAGTTGTTTTAAGCAAAATTACTGTATCCCAGGTATGCCTCGAGGTATTCCCATGCAATATTTTGCTCAACAGTGGTGAAAATCAGGTTACTGTGACAAGTTTCACACATATTCACAGTGGTTTGCTGTAAATTTTATTATTTCAAAAATTTCAATGACTGGAAAATGCTCAAAATGCTTAAAATAGGCTGTTTTAAGCAAAATTACTGTATCTCAGGTATGCCTCAAGG
This sequence comes from Spongia lamella, assembly GCA_963930835.1. Classification (NCBI taxonomy): domain Eukaryota; kingdom Metazoa; phylum Porifera; class Demospongiae; order Dictyoceratida; family Spongiidae; genus Spongia; species Spongia lamella. The sequence continues at coordinate 5,455,696 of OZ005752.1, read as the reverse complement.
TATTCCCATGCAATTTTCTGCTAAACAGTGGTGAGAGTCAGGTTACTGTGACCAGTTTCACACATATTCACAGTGGGTTTCTATAAATTTTATTATTTCAATAATTTGAATAGCTGCAAAATGCTCAAAGTGCTTAAAATAGGCTGTTTTAAGCAAAATTACTGTATCTCAGGTATGCCTCAAGGTATTCCCATGCAATTTTTACCTCAACAGTGGTGAAAGCCTTGTTACTGTGACCTGTTTCACTCATATTCAAAGTGGTTTGCTGTAAATTTTATTATTTCAAAAATTTCAATAGTTTTAAAATGCTCAAACTGCTTAATATAGGCTGTTTCAAGAAAAATTACTGTATGTCAGGTATGCCTCAAGGTATTCCAATGCAATTTTTTGCTCAACAGTGGTGAAAGTCAGGTTACTGTGACCAGTTTCACACATATTCACAGTGGTTTGTTATAAATTTTATTATTTCAAAAATTTCAATAGCTCAAAATTGCTCAAAATGCTTAAAATAGGCTGTTTCAAGCAAAATTACTGTATGTCAGGTATGCCTCAAGGTATTCCCTTGCATTTTTTGCTCAACAGTGGTGAAAGCCAGGTTACTGTCACCAGTTTCACACATATTCATAGTGGTTTTCTCTAAATTTCAGTATTTCAAAAATTTCATTAGCTGGAAAAAGCTCAAAATGCTTAAAATAAGCTGTTTTAAGCAAAATTACTGTATCTCAGGTACGCCTCAAGGTATTCCCATGCAATTTTTTGCACAACAGTGGTGAAAGCCAGGTTACTGTGACATGTTTCACACATATTCACAGTGGTTTGCTGTAAATTTTATTATTTCAAAAATTTTAATAACTGGAAAGTGCTCAAAATGCTTAAAATAAGCTGTTTTGAGCTGTTTTAAGCAAAATTACTGTATCTCAGGTATGCCTCAACTTATTTCCAAGCAATTTTTTAATCAACAGTGGTGAAAGTCAGGTTACTGTGACCAGTATCACACATATTCACAGTGGTTAGCTGTATATTTCATTATTTCAAAAATTTCAGTAGCTGTAAAACGCTCAAAATTCTTAAAATAAAGTGTTTTGATCTGTTTTCAGCAAAATTACTGTATATCAGGTATGCCTGAATGTATTCCCATGCAATATTTTGCTCAACAGTGGTGAAAATCAGGTTGCTGTGACAAGTTTCAAACATATTCACAGTGGTTTGCTGTAAATTTTATTATTTCAAAAATTTCAATGGCTGGAAAATGCTCAAAATGCTTAAAATAGGCTGTTTAAAGCAAAATTACTGTATATCAGGTATGCCTCAAGGTATTCCCATGCAATTTTCTGCTAAACAGTGGTGAGAGTCAGGTTACTGTGACCAGTTTCACACATATTCACAGTGGTTTGTTATAAATATTATTATTTCAAAAATTTCAATAGCTCAAAATTGCTCAAAATTCTTAAAATAGGCTGTTTTAAGCAAAATTACTGTATCTCAGGTATGCCTCAAGGTATTAACATGCAATTTTTGGCTAAACAGTGGAGAAAGCCAGGTTAATGTGACCAGTTTCACACATATTCACAGTGTTTTGCAGTAAATTTTATTATTTCAAAAATTTCAATAGCTGGAAAATGCTCAAAATGCTTAAAATAAGCTGTTTTGAGCTGTTTTAAGAAAAAATTATTGTATCCCAAGTATTCCTCAAGGTATTCCCATGCAATATTTTGCTGAACAGTGGTGAAAGTCAGGTTACTGTGACCATTTTCACACATATTCACAGTGGTTTGCTGTAAATTTAATTATTTCAAAAATTTCAATGGCTGGAAAATGCTCAAAATGCTCAAAATAGGCTGTTTTAAGCAAAATTACTGTATCTCAGGTATGCCTCAAGGTATTAACATGCAATTTTTTACTCAATAGTGGTGAAAGTCACCAGTTTCGCACATATTCGCAGTGGTTTGTAGTAAATTTTATTTCAAAAATGTCAATAGCTGGAAAATGCTCAAAATGCTTAAAATAAGCTGTTTTGAGCTGTTTTAGGCAAAATTACTGTATCTCAGGTATGCCTCAAGGTATTCCCATGCAATTTTTTGCTCAACATTGGTGAAAGCCAGGTTACTGTGACCTGTTTCACATATTCACAGTGGTTTGCAGTAAATTTTATTATTTCAACAGATGGAAAATGCTCAAAATCCTTAAAATAAGCTGTTTTAAGCAAAATTACTGTATTTCAGGAATGCCGCAAGGTATTCCCATGCAATTTTTTGCTCAACAGTGGTGAAAGTCACCAGTTTCACACATATTCACAGTGGTTTGTAGTAAATTTTATTATTTTAAAAATTTCAATAGCTGGAAAATGCTCAAAATGCTTAAAATAAGCTGTTTTGAGCAAAATTACTGTATCTCAGGTATGCCTCAAGGTATTAACATGCAATTTTTTCCTCAACAGTGGAGAAAGCCAGGTTAATGTGACCAGTTTCACACATATTCACAGTGGTTTGTTATAAATTTTATTATTTCAAAAATTTCAATAGCTCAAAATTGCTCAAAATGCTTAAAATAGGGTGTTTTAAGCAAAATTACTGTATCTCAGGTATGCCTCAAGGTATTAACATGCAATTTTTTGCTCAACAGTGGAGAAAGCCAGATTAATGTGACCAGTTTCACACATATTCATAGTGGTTTGCTCTAAATTTCAGTATTTCAAAAATTTCAATAGCTGGAAAAAGCTCAAAATGCTTAAAATAAGCTGTTTTAAGCAAAATTACTGTATCTCAGGTACGCCTCAAGGTATTCCCATGCAATTTTTTGCACAACAGTGGTGAAAGCCTGGTTACTGTGACATGTTTCACACATATTCACAGTGGTTTGCTGTAAATTTTATTATTTCAAAAATTTTAATGGCTGGAAAATGCTCAAAATGCTTAAAATAGGCTGATTTAAGCAAAATTAGTGTCTCTCAGGTATGCCTCAAGGTATTCCCATGCAATATTTTGCTCAACAGTGGTGAAAGTCAGGTTACTTTGAACAGTTTCGCACATTCACAGTGGTTTGCTGTAAATTTTATTATTTCTAATATTTCAATAGCTTGAAAATGCTCAAATTGCTTAAAATAAGCTGTTTTGAGCGGTTTTAGGCAAAATTACTGTATCTCAGGTATGCCTCAAAGTATTCCCACGCACTTTTTGCTCAACAGTGGTGAAAGCAAGGTTAATGTCACCAGTTTCACACATATTCACAGTGGTTTGCAGTAAATTTTATTATTTCAAAAATTTCAATAGCTGGAAAATGCTCAAAATGCTTAAACTAAGCTGTTTTGAACTGTTTTAAGCAAAATTACTGTATCTCAGGTGTGCCTCAAGGTATTCCCATACAATTTTTTGCTCAACATTGGTGAAAGCCAGTTTACTGTGACCAGTTTCACTCATAGTCATAGTGGTTTGCTGTAAATTTTATTATTTCAAAAATTTCATTGGCTGGAAAATGCTCAATAAGCTTAAAATAGGCTGTTTTAAGCAAAATTACTGTATTTCAGGTATGCCTCAAGGTATTAACATGCAATTTTTTTCTCAATAGTGGTGAAAGTCACCAGTTTCGCACATATTCGCAGTGGTTTGTAGTAAATTTTATTTCAAAAATGTCAATAGCTGGAAAATGCTCAAAATGCTTAAAATAAGCTGTTTTGAGCTGTTTTAAGCAAAATTACTGTATCTCAGGTATGCCTCAAGGTATTCCCATGCAATTTTTTGCTCAACATTGGTGAAAGCCAGGTTACTGTGACCTGTTTCACATATTCACAGTGGTTTGCTGTAAATTTTATTATTTCAATAGATGGAAAATGCTCAAAATCCTTAAAATAAGCTGTTTTAAGCATAATTACTGTATTTCAGGAATGCCGCAAGGTATTCCCATGCACTTTTTTGGTCAACAGTGGTGAAAGTCACCAGTTTCACACATATTCACAGTGGTTTGTAGTAAATTTTATTATTTTAAAAATTTAAATAGCTGGAAAATGCTCAAAATGCATAAAATAAGCTGTTTTGAGCGGTTTTAAGCAAAATTACTGTATCTAAGGTATGCCTCAAGGTATTCCCATGCAATTTTTTGCTCAACAGTGGGGAAAGTCCGGTTACTGTCACCAGTTTCACACATATTCACAGTGATTAGCTGTAAATTTTATTATTTCAACAATTTCAATAGCTTGAAAATGCTCAAAATGCTTAAAATAGGGTGTTTTAAGCAAAATTACTGTATCTCAGGTATGCCTCAAGGTATTCCAATGCAATTTTTTGCTCAACAGTGGTGAAAGTAAGGTTACTGTGACCAGTTTCACATATATTCACAGTGGTTTGTTATAAATTTTATTATTTCAAAAATTTAAATAGCTCAAAAATTCTCAAAATGCATAAATTAGGCTGTTTTAAGCAAAATTGCTGTATCTCAGGTATGCTTGAAGGTATTCCCATGCAATTTTTTCCTCAACAGTGGTGAAAGTAAGGTTACTGTGACCAGTTTCACATATATTCACAGTGGTTTGTTATAAATTTTATTATTTCAAAAATTTCAATAGCTCAAAATTGCTCAAAATGCTTAAAATAGGCTGTTTTAAGCAAAATTACTGTATCTCAGGTATGCCTCAAGGTATTAACATGCAATTTTTTGCTCAACAGTGGAGAAAGCCAGGTTAATGTGACCAGTTTCACACATATTCATAGTGGTTAGCTGTAAATTTTATTATTTCAAAAATTTCAATAGCAGGATAATGCTCAAAATGCTTAAAATAGGCTGTTTAAAGTAAAATTACTGTATCTCAGGTATGTCTCAAGGTATTAACATACAATTTTTTGCTCAACAGTGGTGAAAGTCACCAGTTTCACACATACTCACAGTGGTTTGTAGTAAATTTTATTATTTTAAAAATTTCAATAGCTGGAAAATGCTCAAAATGCTTAAAATAAGCTGTTTTGAGCGGTTTTGAGCAAAATTACTGTATCTCAGGTATGCTTCAAGGTATTCTCATTCACTTTTTTGCTCAACAGTGGTGAAAGCCAGGTTAATGTGACCAATTTCACACATATTCACAGTGGTTTGCAGTAAATCTTATTATTTCAAAAATTTCAATAGCTGGAAATTGCTCAAAATGCTTAAAATAAGCTGTTTTGAGCTGTTTTAAGCAAAATTACTGTATATCAGGTATGCCTCAAGGTATTCCCATGCATGTTTTTGCTCAACAGTGGTGAAAGTCAGGTTACTGTCACCAGTTTCACACATATTCACAGTGGTTTGCTTTAAATTTTATTATTTCAAAAATTTCAATAGCTTGAAAATGCTCAAAATGCTTAAAATACGCTGTTTTGAGCTGTTTTAAGCAAAATTACTGTATCTCAGGTATGCCTCAAGGTATTCCCATGCAATTTTTTGCTCAACAGTGGTGAAAGTCAGGTTACTGTGACCAGTATCACACATATTCACAGTGGTTAGCTGTAAATTTCATTATTTCAAAAATTTCAGTTGCTATAAAACGCTCAAAATGCTTAAAATAAAGTGTTTTGATCTGTTTTAAGCAAAATTACTGTATATCAGGTATGCCTGAATGTATTCCCAAGCAATTTTTGCTCAACATTGGTGAAAGACAGGTTACTGTGACCAGTTTGACACATATTCACAGTGGTTTGTAGTAAATTTTATTATTTAAAAATTTCAATAGCTGGAAAATGCTCAAAATGCTTAAAATAAGCTGTTTTGAGTTGTTTTAAGCAAAATTACTGTATCCCAGGTATGCCTCGAGGTATTCCCATGCAATATTTTGCTCAACAGTGGTGAAAATCAGGTTACTGTGACAAGTTTCACACATATTCACAGTGGTTTGCTGTAAATTTTATTATTTCAAAAATTTCAATGACTGGAAAATGCTCAAAATGCTTAAAATAGGCTGTTTTAAGCAAAATTACTGTATCTCAGGTATGCCTCAAGGTATTCCCATGCAATTTTCTGCTAAACAGTGGTGAGAGTCAGGTTACTGTGACCAGTCTCACACATATTCACAGTGGGTTTCTATAAATTTTATTATTTCAATAATTTGAATAGCTGCAAAATGCTCAAAGTGCTTAAAATAGGCTGTTTTAAGCAAAATTACTGTATCTCAGGTATGCCTCAAGGTATTCCCATGCAATTTTTACCTCAACAGTGGTGAAAGCCTTGTTACTGTGACCTGTTTCACTCATATTCAAAGTGGTTTGCTGTAAATTTTATTATTTCAAAAATTTCAATAGTTTTAAAATGCTCAAACTGCTTAATATAGGCTGTTTCAAGAAAAATTACTGTATGTCAGGTATGCCTCAAGGTATTCCAATGCAATTTTTTGCTCAACAGTGGTGAAAGTCAGGTTACTGTCACCAGTTTCACACATATTCATAGTGGTTTGCTCTAAATTTCAGTATTTCAAAAATTTCATTAGCTGGAAAAAGCTCAAAATGCTTAAAATAAGCTGTTTTAAGCAAAATTACTGTATCTCAGGTACGCCTCAAGGTATTCCCATGCAATTTTTTGCACAACAGTGGTGAAAGCCAGGTTACTGTGACATGTTTCACACATATTCACAGTGGTTTGCTGTAAATTTTATTATTTCAAAAATTTTAATAACTGGAAAGTGCTCAAAATGCTTAAAATAAGCTGTTTTGAGCTGTTTTAAGCAAAATTACTGTATCTCAGGTATGCCTCAACTTATTTCCAAGCAATTTTTTAATCAACAGTGGTGAAAGTCAGGTTACTGTGACCAGTATCACACATATTCACAGTGGTTAGCTGTATATTTCATTATTTCAAAAATTTCAGTAGCTGTAAAACGCTCAAAATTCTTAAAATAAAGTGTTTTGATCTGTTTTCAGCAAAATTACTGTATATCAGGTATGCCTGAATGTATTCCCATGCAATATTTTGCTCAACAGTGGTGAAAATCAGGTTGCTGTGACAAGTTTCAAACATATTCACAGTGGTTTGCTGTAAATTTTATTATTTCAAAAATTTCAATGGCTGGAAAATGCTCAAAATGCTTAAAATAGGCTGTTTAAAGCAAAATTACTGTATATCAGGTATGCCTCAAGGTATTCCCATGCAATTTTCTGCTAAACAGTGGTGAGAGTCAGGTTACTGTGACCAGTTTCACACATATTCACAGTGGTTTGTTATAAATATTATTATTTCAAAAATTTCAATAGCTCAAAATTGCTCAAAATTCTTAAAATAGGCTGTTTTAAGCAAAATTACTGTATCTCAGGTATGCCTCAAGGTATTAACATGCAATTTTTGGCTAAACAGTGGAGAAAGCCAGGTTAATGTGACCAGTTTCACACATATTCACAGTGTTTTGCAGTAAATTTTATTATTTCAAAAATTTCAATAGCTGGAAAATGCTCAAAATGCTTAAAATAAGCTGTTTTGAGCTGTTTTAAGAAAAAATTATTGTATCCCAAGTATTCCTCAAGGTATTCCCATGCAATATTTTGCTGAACAGTGGTGAAAGTCAGGTTACTGTGACCATTTTCACACATATTCACAGTGGTTTGCTGTAAATTTAATTATTTCAAAAATTTCAATGGCTGGAAAATGCTCAAAATGCTCAAAATAGGCTGTTTTAAGCAAAATTACTGTATCTCAGGTATGCCTCAAGGTATTAACATGCAATTTTTTACTCAATAGTGGTGAAAGTCACCAGTTTCGCACATATTCGCAGTGGTTTGTAGTAAATTTTATTTCAAAAATGTCAATAGCTGGAAAATGCTCAAAATGCTTAAAATAAGCTGTTTTGAGCTGTTTTAGGCAAAATTACTGTATCTCAGGTATGCCTCAAGGTATTCCCATGCAATTTTTTGCTCAACATTGGTGAAAGCCAGGTTACTGTGACCTGTTTCACATATTCACAGTGGTTTGCAGTAAATTTTATTATTTCAACAGATGGAAAATGCTCAAAATCCTTAAAATAAGCTGTTTTAAGCAAAATTACTGTATTTCAGGAATGCCGCAAGGTATTCCCATGCAATTTTTTGCTCAACAGTGGTGAAAGTCACCAGTTTCACACATATTCACAGTGGTTTGTAGTAAATTTTATTATTTTAAAAATTTCAATAGCTGGAAAATGCTCAAAATGCTTAAAATAAGCTGTTTTGAGCAAAATTACTGTATCTCAGGTATGCCTCAAGGTATTAACATGCAATTTTTTCCTCAACAGTGGAGAAAGCCAGGTTAATGTGACCAGTTTCACACATATTCACAGTGGTTTGTTATAAATTTTATTATTTCAAAAATTTCAATAGCTCAAAATTGCTCAAAATGCTTAAAATAGGGTGTTTTAAGCAAAATTACTGTATCTCAGGTATGCCTCAAGGTATTAACATGCAATTTTTTGCTCAACAGTGGAGAAAGCCAGATTAATGTGACCAGTTTCACACATATTCATAGTGGTTTGCTCTAAATTTCAGTATTTCAAAAATTTCAATAGCTGGAAAAAGCTCAAAATGCTTAAAATAAGCTGTTTTAAGCAAAATTACTGTATCTCAGGTACGCCTCAAGGTATTCCCATGCAATTTTTTGCACAACAGTGGTGAAAGCCTGGTTACTGTGACATGTTTCACACATATTCACAGTGGTTTGCTGTAAATTTTATTATTTCAAAAATTTTAATGGCTGGAAAATGCTCAAAATGCTTAAAATAGGCTGATTTAAGCAAAATTAGTGTCTCTCAGGTATGCCTCAAGGTATTCCCATGCAATATTTTGCTCAACAGTGGTGAAAGTCAGGTTACTTTGAACAGTTTCGCACATTCACAGTGGTTTGCTGTAAATTTTATTATTTCTAATATTTCAATAGCTTGAAAATGCTCAAATTGCTTAAAATAAGCTGTTTTGAGCGGTTTTAGGCAAAATTACTGTATCTCAGGTATGCCTCAAAGTATTCCCACGCACTTTTTGCTCAACAGTGGTGAAAGCAAGGTTAATGTCACCAGTTTCACACATATTCACAGTGGTTTGCAGTAAATTTTATTATTTCAAAAATTTCAATAGCTGGAAAATGCTCAAAATGCTTAAACTAAGCTGTTTTGAACTGTTTTAAGCAAAATTACTGTATCTCAGGTGTGCCTCAAGGTATTCCCATACAATTTTTTGCTCAACATTGGTGAAAGCCAGTTTACTGTGACCAGTTTCACTCATAGTCATAGTGGTTTGCTGTAAATTTTATTATTTCAAAAATTTCATTGGCTGGAAAATGCTCAATAAGCTTAAAATTGGCTGTTTTAAGCAAAATTACTGTATTTCAGGTATGCCTCAAGGTATTAACATGCAATTTTTTTCTCAATAGTGGTGAAAGTCACCAGTTTCGCACATATTCGCAGTGGTTTGTAGTAAATTTTATTTCAAAAATGTCAATAGCTGGAAAATGCTCAAAATGCTTAAAATAAGCTGTTTTGAGCTGTTTTAAGCAAAATTACTGTATCTCAGGTATGCCTCAAGGTATTCCCATGCAATTTTTTGCTCAACATTGGTGAAAGCCAGGTTACTGTGACCTGTTTCACATATTCACAGTGGTTTGCTGTAAATTTTATTATTTCAATAGATGGAAAATGCTCAAAATCCTTAAAATAAGCTGTTTTAAGCATAATTACTGTATTTCAGGAATGCCGCAAGGTATTCCCATGCACTTTTTTGGTCAACAGTGGTGAAAGTCACCAGTTTCACACATATTCACAGTGGTTTGTAGTAAATTTTATTATTTTAAAAATTTAAATAGCTGGAAAATGCTCAAAATGCATAAAATAAGCTGTTTTGAGCGGTTTTAAGCAAAATTACTGTATCTAAGGTATGCCTCAAGGTATTCCCATGCAATTTTTTGCTCAACAGTGGGGAAAGTCCGGTTACTGTCACCAGTTTCACACATATTCACAGTGATTAGCTGTAAATTTTATTATTTCAACAATTTCAATAGCTTGAAAATGCTCAAAATGCTTAAAATAGGGTGTTTTAAGCAAAATTACTGTATCTCAGGTATGCCTCAAGGTATTCCAATGCAATTTTTTGCTCAACAGTGGTGAAAGTAAGGTTACTGTGACCAGTTTCACATATATTCACAGTGGTTTGTTATAAATTTTATTATTTCAAAAATTTAAATAGCTCAAAATTTCTCAAAATGCATAAATTAGGCTGTTTTAAGCAAAATTGCTGTATCTCAGGTATGCTTGAAGGTATTCCCATGCAATTTTTTGCTCAACAGTGGTGAAAGTAAGGTTACTGTGACCAGTTTCACATATATTCACAGTGGTTTGTTATAAATTTTATTATTTCAAAAATTTCAATAGCTCAAAATTGCTCAAAATGCTTAAAATAGGCTGTTTTAAGCAAAATTACTGTATCTCAGGTATGCCTCAAGGTATTAACATGCAATTTTTTGCTCAACAGTGGAGAAAGCCAGGTTAATGTGACCAGTTTCACACATATTCATAGTGGTTAGCTGTAAATTTTATTATTTCAAAAATTTCAATAGCTGGAAAATGCTCAAAATGCTTAAAATAGGCTGTTTTAAGCAAAATTACTGTATCTCAGGTATGCCTCAAGGTATTCCCATGCAATTTTTTGATCGACAGTGGTGAAAGTCAGGTTACTGTGACCAGTATCACACATATTCACAGTGGTTAGCTGTAAATTTTATTATTTCAAAAATTTCAGTAGCTGTAAAACGCTCAAAATGCTTAAAATAAAGTGTTTTGATCTGTTTTACGCAAAATTACTGTATATCAGGTATGCGTGAATGTATTCCCATGCAATTTTTGCTCAACATTGGTGAAAGGCAGGTTACTGTGAACAGTTTCACACATATTCACAGTGGTTTGCTGTAAATTTTATAATTTCAAAAATTTCAATGGCTGGAAAATGCTCAAAATGCTCAAAATAGGCCGTTTTGAGCAAACTTACTGTATCTCAGGGATGCCTCAAGGTTTTCCCATGCAATTTTTTGCTCATCAGTGGTGAGAGTCAGGTTACTTTGGCCAGTTTCTCACATATTCACAGTGGTTTGCTATAAATTTTATTATTTCAAAAATTTGAATAGCTGCAAAATGCTTAAAATGCTTAAAATAGGCTGTTTTAAGCAAAATTACTGTATCTCAGGTATGCCTCAAGGTATTCCCATGCACTTTTTTGCTCAACAGTGGTGAAAGACAGGTTAATGTGACCAGTTTCACACATATTCACAGTGGTTTGAAGTAAATCTTATAATTTCAAAAATTTCAATAGCTGGAAAATGCTCAAAATACTTAAAATAAGCTGTTTTGAGCTGTTTTAAGCAAAATTACTGTATATCAGGTATGCCTCAAGGTATTCCCATGCACTTTTTTGCACATCAGTGGTGAAAGCCAGGTTACTGTGACCAGTTTCACACATATTCACAGTGGTTTGCTTTAAATTTTATTATTTCCAAAATTTCAATAGCTTGAAAATGCTCAAAATGCTTAAAATACGCTGTTTTGAGCTGTTTCAAGCAAAATTACTGTATCTCAGATATGCCTCAAGGTATTCCAATGCAATTTTTTGCTCAACAGTGGTGAAAGTAAGGTTACTGTGACCAGTTTCACATATATTCACAGTGGTTAGCTGTAAATTTTATTATTTCAAAAATTTCAGTAGCTGTAAAACGCTCAAAATGCTTAAAATAAAGTGTTTTGATCTGTTTTAAGCAAAATTACTGTATATCAGGTATGCGTGAATGTATTCCCATGCAATTTTTGCTCAACATTGGTGAAAGGCAGGTTACTGTGAACAGTTTCACACATATTCACAGTGGTTTGCTGTAAATTTTATAATTTCAAAAATTTCAATGGCTGGAAAATGCTCAAAATGCTCAAAATAGGCCGTTTTGAGCAAACTTACTGTATCTCAGGGATGCCTCAAGGTTTTCCCATGCAATTTTTTGCTCATCAGTGGTGAGAGTCAGGTTACTTTGGCCAGTTTCTCACATATTCACAGTGGTTTGCTATAAATTTTATTATTTCAAAAATTTGAATAGCTGCAAAATGCTTAAAATGCTTAAAATAGGCTGTTTTAAGCAAAATTACTGTATCTCAGGTATGCCTCAAGGTATTCCCATGCACTTTTTTGCTCAACAGTGGTGAAAGACAGGTTAATGTGACCAGTTTCACACATATTCACAGTGGTTTGAAGTAAATCTTATAATTTCAAAAATTTCAATAGCTGGAAAATGCTCAAAATACTTAAAATAAGCTGTTTTGAGCTGTTTTAAGCAAAATTACTGTATATCAGGTATGCCTCAAGGTATTCCCATGCACTTTTTTGCACATCAGTGGTGAAAGCCAGGTTACTGTGACCAGTTTCACACATATTCACAGTGGTTTGCTTTAAATTTTATTATTTCCAAAATTTCAATGGCTTGAAAATGCTCAAAATGCTTAAAATACGCTGTTTTGAGCTGTTTCAAGCAAAATTACTGTATCTCAGATATGCCTCAAGGTATTCCAATGCAATTTTTTGCTCAACAGTGGTGAAAGTAAGGTTACTGTGACCAGTTTCACATATATTCACAGTGGTTTGCTGTAAATTTTATTATTTCAAAAATTTTAATAACTGGAAAGTGCTCAAACTGCTTAAAATAAGCTGTTTTGAGCTGTTTTAAGCAAAATTACTGTATCTCAGGTATGCCTCAACTTATTCCCATGCAATTTTTTGCTCAACAGTGGTGAAAGTCAGGTTACTGTCACAAGTTACACACATATTCACAGTGGTTTGCAGTATATTTTATTATTTCAAAAGTTTCAATAGCAGGAAAATGCTCAAAATGCTTAAAATAGGCTGTTTTAAGCAAAATTACTGTATCTCAGGTATGCCTCAAGGTATTACCATGCAATTTTTTGCTCAACAGTGGAGAAAGCCAGGTTAATGTGACCAGTTTCACACATATTCACAGTGGTTTGCAGTAAATTTTATTATTTCAAAAATTTCAGTAGCTTGAAAATGCTCAAAATGCTAAAAATACGCTGTTTTGAGCTGTTTTAAGCAAAATTACTGTATCTCAGGTATGCCTCAAGGTATTTCCATGCAATTTTTTGCTCAACAGTGGTGAAAGTCAGATTACTGTGACCAGTATCACACATATTCACAGTGGTTAGCTGTAAATTTCATTATTTCAAAAATTTCAGTAGCTGTAAAACGCTCAAAATGCTTAAAATAAAGTGTTTTGATCTGTTTTCAGCAAAATTACTGTATATCAGGTATGCCTGAATGTATTCCCATGCAATATTTTCCTCAACAGTGGTGAAAATCAGGTTACTGTGACAAGTTTCAAACATATTCACAGTGGTTTGCTGTAAATTTTATTATTTCAAAAATTTCAATGGCTGGAAAATGTTCAAAATGCTTAAAATAGGCTGTTTAAAGCAAAATTACTGTATCTCAGGTATGCCTCAAGGTATTCCCATGCAATTTTCTGCTAAACAGTGGTGAGAGTCAGGTTACTGTGACCAGTTTCACACATATTCACAGTGGTTTGTTATAAATTTTATTATTTCAAAAATTTCAATAGCTCAAAATTGCTCAAAATGCTTAAAATAGGCTGTTTTAAGTAAAATTACTGTATCTCAGGTATGCCTCAAGGTATTAACATGCAATTTTTTGCTCAACAGTGAAGAAAGCCAGGTTAATGTGACTAGTTTCACACATATTCACAGTGGTTTGCAGTAAATTTTATTATTTCAAAAATTTAAATAGCTCAAAAATGCTCAAAATGCTTAAATTAGGCTGTTTTAAGCAAAATTGCTGTATCTCAGGTATGCCTGAAGGTATTCCCATGCAATTTTTGCTCAACAGTGGTGAAAGTCAGGTTACTGTCACAAGTTACACACATATTCACAGTGGTTTGCAGTATATTTTATTATTTCAAAAATTTCAATAGCAGGAAAATGCTCAAAATGCTTAAAATAGGCTGTTTTAAGCAAAATTACTGTATCTCAGGTATGCCTCAAGGTGTTAACATGCAATTTTTTGCTCAACAGTGGAGTAAGTCAGGTTAATGTGACCAGTTTCACACATATTCACAGTGGTTTGCAGTAAATTTTATTATTTCAAAAATTTCAATAGCTTGAAAATGCTCAAAATGCTTAAAATACGCTGTTTTGAGCTGTTTTAAGCAAAATTACTGTATCTCAGGTATGCCTCAAGGTATTCCCATGCAATTTTTTGCTCAACAGTGGTGAAAGTCAGGTTACTGTCACCAGTTTCACACATATTCACAGTGGTTTGCTTTAAATTTCATTATTTCAAAAATTTCAGTAGCTGTAAAACGCTCAAAATGCTTAAAATAAAGTGTTTTGATCTGTTTTAAGCAAAATTGTGACCCGGTCTGACAAAAGCAGTCTTATTGCCGCATAAATTTTGAGCTAATTTTCAGTATTTAAAACTTAATAATCCTTTTTCTCAACATGATATTATAATACAAACTTCATCATATATGCAGAAAATCCTAAGGAATTCAATAAAACTTACAGAATTTGAATAGCACACACAGAACAAGTGATAGGCACCATAAAATGAATATGTGTATTTTACGGCAATAAGACTGGTTTTGTCAGACCGGGTCACAATTACTGTATATCAGGTATGCCTGAATGTATTCCCATGCAATATTTTGCTCAACAGTGGTGAAAATCAGGTTACTGTGACAAGTTTCACACATATTCACAGTGGTTTGCTGTAAATTTTATTATTTCAAAAATTTCAATGGCTGGAAAATGCTCAAAATGCTTAAAATAGGCTGTTTAAAGCAAAATTACTGTATCTCAGGTATGCCTCAAGGTATTCCCATGCAATTTTCTGCTAAACAGTGGTGAGAGTCAGGTTACTGTGACCAGTTTCACACATATTCACAGTGGTTTGTTATAAATTTTATTATTTCAAAAATTTCAATAGCTCAAAATTGCTCAAAATGCTTAAAATAGGCTGTTTTAAGCAAAATTACTGTATCTCAGGTATGCCTCAAGGTATTAACATGCAATTTTTTGCTCAACAGTGGAGAAAGCCAGGTTAATGTGACCAGTTTCACACATATTCACAGTGGTTTGCAGTAAATTTTATTATTTCAAAAATTTCAATAGCTGGAAAATGCTCAAAATGCTTAAAATAAGCTGTTTTGAGCTGTTTTAAGAAAAAATTATTGTATCCCAGGTATTCCTCAAGGTATTCCCATGCAATATTTTGCTGAACAGTGGTGAAAGTCAGGTTACTGGTACCAGTTTCACACATATTCACGGTGGTTTTCTGTAAATTTAATTATTTCAAAAATTTCAATGGCTGGAAAATGCTCAAAATGCTTAAAATAGGCTGTTAAGCAAAATTACTGTATCTCAGGTATGCCTCAAGGTATTAACATGCAATTTTTTGCTCAAAATTGGTGAATGACAGGTTATTGTGACCAGTTTCACACATATTCACAGTGGTTTGCTGTATATTTTATTATTTTAAAAATTTCAATAGCAGGAAAATGCTCAAAATGCTTAAAATAGGCTGTTTTAAGCAAAATTACTGTATCTGAGGTATGCCTCAAGGTATTAACATGCAATTTTTTGCTCAACAGTGGAGAAAGCCAGGTTAATGTGACCAGTTTCACACATATTCACAGTGGTTTGTAGTAAATTTTATTATTTAAAAATTTCAATAGCTGGAAAATGCTCAAAATGCTTAAAATAAGCTGTTTTGTGTTGTTTTAAGCAAAATTACTGTATCCCAGGTATGCCTCGAGGTATTCCCATGCAATATTTTGCTCAACAGTGGTGAAAATCAGGTTACTGTGACAAGTTTCACACATATTCACAGTGGTTTGCTGTAAATTTTATTATTTCAAAAATTTCAATAGCTGGAAAATGCTCTAAATGCTTAAAATAAGCTGTTTTGAGCTGTTTTAAGAAAAAATTATTGTATCCCAGGTATTCCTCAAGGTATTCCCATGCAATATTTTGCTAAACAGTGGTGAAAGTCAGGTTACTGGTACCAGTTTCACGCATATTCACGGTGGTTTTTTGTAAATTTAATTATTTCAAAAATTTCAATGGCTGGAAAATGCTCAAAATGCTCAAAATAGGCTGTTTTAAGCAAAATTACTGTATCTCAGGTATGCCTCAAGGTATTAACATGCAATTTTTTGCTCAATAGTGGTGAAAGTCACCAGTTTCGCACATATTCACAGTGGTATGTAGTAAATTTTATTATTTCAAAAATGTCAATAGCTGGAAAATGCTCAAAATGCTTAAAATAAGCTGTTTTGAGCTGTTTTAAGCAAAATTACTGTATCTCAGGTATGCCTCAAGGTATTCCCATGCAATTTTTTGCTCAACATTGGTGAAAGCCAGGTTACTGTGACCTGTTTCACATATTCACAGTGGTTTGCTGTAAATTTTATTATTTCAATAGATGTAAAATACTCAAAATCCTTAAAATAAGCTGTTTTAAGCAAAATTACTGTATTTCAGGAATGCCGCAAGGTATTCCCATGCAATTTTTTGCTATACAGTGGTGAAAGTCAGGTTACTGTCACCAGTTTCACACATATTGACAGTGGTTTGCAGTATGTTTTATTATTTCAAAAATTTCAATAGCAGGAAAATGCTCAAAATGCTTAAAATAGGCTGTTTAAAGCAAAATTACTGTATCTCAGGTATGCCTCAAGGTATTAACATGCAATTTTTTGCTCAACAGTGGTGAAAGTCACCAGTTTCACACATATTCACAGTGGTTTGTAGTAAATTTTATTATTTTAAAAATTTCAATAGCTGGAAAATGCTCAAAATGCTTAAAATAAGCTGTTTTGAGCGGTTTTAAGCAAAATTACTGTATCTCAGGTATGCCTCAAGGTATTCCCATTCACTTTTTTGCTCAACAGTGGTGAAAGCCAGGTTAATGTGACCAATTTCACACATATTCACAGTGGTTTGCAGTAAATCTTATTATTTCAAAAATTTCAATAGCTGGAAATTGCTCAAGATGCTTAAAATAAGCTGTTTTGAGCTGTTTTAAGCAAAATTACTGTATATCAGGTATGCCTCAAGGTATTCCCATGCATGTTTTTGCTCAACAGTGGTGAAAGTCAGGTTACTGTCACCAGTTTCACACATATTCACAGTGGTTTGCTTTAAATTTTATTATTTCAAAAATTTCAGTAGCTGTAAAACGCTCAAAATGCTTAAAATAAAGTGTTTTGATCTGTTTTAAGCAAAATTACTGTATATCAGGTATGCCTGAATGTATTCCCATGCAATTTTTGCTCAACATTGGTAAAAGACAGGTTACTGTGACCAGTTTCACACATATTCACAGTGGTTTGCTGTAAATTTTATTATTTTAAAAATTTCAATAGCAGGAAAATGCTCAAAATGCTTAAAATAGGCTGTTTTAAGCAAAATTACTGTATCTCAAGTATGCCTCAAGGTATTAACATGCAATTTTTTGCTCAAAATTGGTGAATGACAGGTTATTGTGACCAGTTTCACACATATTCATAGTGGTTTGCTGTATATTTTATTATTTTAAAAATTTCAATAGCAGGAAAATGCTCAAAATGCTTAAAATAGTCTGTTTTAAGCAAAATTACTGTATCTCAGGTATGCCTCAAGGTATTAACATGCAATTTTTTGCTCAACAGTGGAGAAAGCCAGGTTAATGTGACCAGTTTCACACATATTCACAGTGGTTTGTAGTAAATTTTATTATTTAAAAATTTCAATAGCTGGAAAATGCTCAAAATGCTTAAAATAAGCTGTTTTGAGTTGTTTTAAGCAAAATTACTGTATCCCAGGTATGCCTCGAGGTATTCCCATGCAATATTTTGCTCAACAGTGGTGAAAATCAGGTTACTGTGACAAGTTTCACACATATTCACAGTGGTTTGCTGTAAATTTTATTATTTCAAAAATTTCAATGGCTGGAAAATGCTCAAAATGCTTAAAATAGGCTGTTAAGCAAAATTACTGTATCTCAGGTATGCCTCAAGGTATTAACATGCAATTTTTTGCTCAAAATTGGTGAATGACAGGTTATTGTGACCAGTTTCACACATATTCACAGTGGTTTGCTGTATATTTTATTATTTTAAAAATTTCAATAGCAGGAAAATGCTCAAAATGCTTAAAATAGGCTGTTTTAAGCAAAATTACTGTATCTCAGGTATGCCTCAAGGTGTTAACATGCAATTTTTTGCTCAACAGTGGAGTAAGTCAGGTTAATGTGACCAGTTTCACACATATTCACAGTGGTTTGCAGTAAATTTTATTATTTCAAAAATTTCAATAGCTTGAAAATGCTCAAAATGCTTAAAATACGCTGTTTTGAGCTGTTTTAAGCAAAATTACTGTATCTCAGGTATGCCTCAAGGTATTCCCATGCAATTTTTTGCTCAACAGTGGTGAAAGTCAGGTTACTGTCACCAGTTTCACACATATTCACAGTGGTTTGCTTTAAATTTCATTATTTCAAAAATTTCAGTAGCTGTAAAACGCTCAAAATGCTTAAAATAAAGTGTTTTGATCTGTTTTAAGCAAAATTGTAACCCGGTCTGACAAAAGCAGTCTTATTGCCGCATAAATTTTGAGCTAATTTTCAGTATTTAAAACTTAATAATCCTTTTTCTCAACATGATATTATAATACAAACTTCATCATATATGCAGAAAATCCTAAGGAATTCAATAAAACTTACAGAATTTGAATAGCACACACAGAACAAGTGATAGGCACCATAAAATGAATATGTGTATTTTACGGCAATAAGACTGGTTTTGTCAGACCGGGTCACAATTACTGTATATCAGGTATGCCTGAATGTATTCCCATGCAATATTTTGCTCAACAGTGGTGAAAATCAGGTTACTGTGACAAGTTTCACACATATTCACAGTGGTTTGCTGTAAATTTTATTATTTCAAAAATTTCAATGGCTGGAAAATGCTCAAAATGCTTAAAATAGGCTGTTTAAAGCAAAATTACTGTATCTCAGGTATGCCTCAAGGTATTCCCATGCAATTTTCTGCTAAACAGTGGTGAGAGTCAGGTTACTGTGACCAGTTTCACACATATTCACAGTGGTTTGTTATAAATTTTATTATTTCAAAAATTTCAATAGCTCAAAATTGCTCAAAATGCTTAAAATAGGCTGTTTTAAGCAAAATTACTGTATCTCAGGTATGCCTCAAGGTATTAACATGCAATTTTTTGCTCAACAGTGGAGAAAGCCAGGTTAATGTGACCAGTTTCACACATATTCACAGTGGTTTGCAGTAAATTTTATTATTTCAAAAATTTCAATAGCTGGAAAATGCTCAAAATGCTTAAAATAAGCTGTTTTGAGCTGTTTTAAGAAAAAATTATTGTATCCCAGGTATTCCTCAAGGTATTCCCATGCAATATTTTGCTGAACAGTGGTGAAAGTCAGGTTACTGGTACCAGTTTCACACATATTCACGGTGGTTTTCTGTAAATTTAATTATTTCAAAAATTTCAATGGCTGGAAAATGCTCAAAATGCTTAAAATAGGCTGTTAAGCAAAATTACTGTATCTCAGGTATGCCTCAAGGTATTAACATGCAATTTTTTGCTCAAAATTGGTGAATGACAGGTTATTGTGACCAGTTTCACACATATTCACAGTGGTTTGCTGTATATTTTATTATTTTAAAAATTTCAATAGCAGGAAAATGCTCAAAATGCTTAAAATAGGCTGTTTTAAGCAAAATTACTGTATCTGAGGTATGCCTCAAGGTATTAACATGCAATTTTTTGCTCAACAGTGGAGAAAGCCAGGTTAATGTGACCAGTTTCACACATATTCACAGTGGTTTGTAGTAAATTTTATTATTTAAAAATTTCAATAGCTGGAAAATGCTCAAAATGCTTAAAATAAGCTGTTTTGTGTTGTTTTAAGCAAAATTACTGTATCCCAGGTATGCCTCGAGGTATTCCCATGCAATATTTTGCTCAACAGTGGTGAAAATCAGGTTACTGTGACAAGTTTCACACATATTCACAGTGGTTTGCTGTAAATTTTATTATTTCAAAAATTTCAATAGCTGGAAAATGCTCTAAATGCTTAAAATAAGCTGTTTTGAGCTGTTTTAAGAAAAAATTATTGTATCCCAGGTATTCCTCAAGGTATTCCCATGCAATATTTTGCTAAACAGTGGTGAAAGTCAGGTTACTGGTACCAGTTTCACGCATATTCACGGTGGTTTTCTGTAAATTTAATTATTTCAAAAATTTCAATGGCTGGAAAATGCTCAAAATGCTCAAAATAGGCTGTTTTAAGCAAAATTA
Source organism: Spongia lamella (assembly GCA_963930835.1). Taxonomy (NCBI): domain Eukaryota; kingdom Metazoa; phylum Porifera; class Demospongiae; order Dictyoceratida; family Spongiidae; genus Spongia; species Spongia lamella. The sequence goes on along the minus strand of OZ005752.1, from coordinate 5,435,358 downwards.
CTGTATCTCAGGTATGCCTCAAGGTATTAACATGCAATTTTTTGCTCAATAGTGGTGAAAGTCACCAGTTTCGCACATATTCACAGTGGTATGTAGTAAATTTTATTATTTCAAAAATGTCAATAGCTGGAAAATGCTCAAAATGCTTAAAATAAGCTGTTTTGAGCTGTTTTAAGCAAAATTACTGTATCTCAGGTATGCCTCAAGGTATTCCCATGCAATTTTTTGCTCAACATTGGTGAAAGCCAGGTTACTGTGACCTGTTTCACATATTCACAGTGGTTTGCTGTAAATTTTATTATTTCAATAGATGTAAAATACTCAAAATCCTTAAAATAAGCTGTTTTAAGCAAAATTACTGTATTTCAGGAATGCCGCAAGGTATTCCCATGCAATTTTTTGCTATACAGTGGTGAAAGTCAGGTTACTGTCACCAGTTTCACACATATTGACAGTGGTTTGCAGTATGTTTTATTATTTCAAAAATTTCAATAGCAGGAAAATGCTCAAAATGCTTAAAATAGGCTGTTTAAAGCAAAATTACTGTATCTCAGGTATGCCTCAAGGTATTAACATGCAATTTTTTGCTCAACAGTGGTGAAAGTCACCAGTTTCACACATATTCACAGTGGTTTGTAGTAAATTTTATTATTTTAAAAATTTCAATAGCTGGAAAATGCTCAAAATGCTTAAAATAAGCTGTTTTGAGCGGTTTTAAGCAAAATTACTGTATCTCAGGTATGCCTCAAGGTATTCCCATTCACTTTTTTGCTCAACAGTGGTGAAAGCCAGGTTAATGTGACCAATTTCACACATATTCACAGTGGTTTGCAGTAAATCTTATTATTTCAAAAATTTCAATAGCTGGAAATTGCTCAAGATGCTTAAAATAAGCTGTTTTGAGCTGTTTTAAGCAAAATTACTGTATATCAGGTATGCCTCAAGGTATTCCCATGCATGTTTTTGCTCAACAGTGGTGAAAGTCAGGTTACTGTCACCAGTTTCACACATATTCACAGTGGTTTGCTTTAAATTTTATTATTTCAAAAATTTCAGTAGCTGTAAAACGCTCAAAATGCTTAAAATAAAGTGTTTTGATCTGTTTTAAGCAAAATTACTGTATATCAGGTATGCCTGAATGTATTCCCATGCAATTTTTGCTCAACATTGGTAAAAGACAGGTTACTGTGACCAGTTTCACACATATTCACAGTGGTTTGCTGTAAATTTTATTATTTTAAAAATTTCAATAGCAGGAAAATGCTCAAAATGCTTAAAATAGGCTGTTTTAAGCAAAATTACTGTATCTCAAGTATGCCTCAAGGTATTAACATGCAATTTTTTGCTCAAAATTGGTGAATGACAGGTTATTGTGACCAGTTTCACACATATTCATAGTGGTTTGCTGTATATTTTATTATTTTAAAAATTTCAATAGCAGGAAAATGCTCAAAATGCTTAAAATAGTCTGTTTTAAGCAAAATTACTGTATCTCAGGTATGCCTCAAGGTATTAACATGCAATTTTTTGCTCAACAGTGGAGAAAGCCAGGTTAATGTGACCAGTTTCACACATATTCACAGTGGTTTGTAGTAAATTTTATTATTTAAAAATTTCAATAGCTGGAAAATGCTCAAAATGCTTAAAATAAGCTGTTTTGAGTTGTTTTAAGCAAAATTACTGTATCCCAGGTATGCCTCGAGGTATTCCCATGCAATATTTTGCTCAACAGTGGTGAAAATCAGGTTACTGTGACAAGTTTCACACATATTCACAGTGGTTTGCTGTAAATTTTATTATTTCAAAAATTTCAATGGCTGGAAAATGCTCAAAATGCTTAAAATAGGCTGTTAAGCAAAATTACTGTATCTCAGGTATGCCTCAAGGTATTAACATGCAATTTTTTGCTCAAAATTGGTGAATGACAGGTTATTGTGACCAGTTTCACACATATTCACAGTGGTTTGCTGTATATTTTATTATTTTAAAAATTTCAATAGCAGGAAAATGCTCAAAATGCTTAAAATAGGCTGTTTTAAGCAAAATTACTGTATCTGAGGTATGCCTCAAGGTATTAACATGCAATTTTTTGCTCAACAGTGGAGAAAGCCAGGTTAATGTGACCAGTTTCACACATATTCACAGTGGTTTGTAGTAAATTTTATTATTTAAAAATTTCAATAGCTGGAAAATGCTCAAAATGCTTAAAATAAGCTGTTTTGTGTTGTTTTAAGCAAAATTACTGTATCCCAGGTATGCCTCGAGGTATTCCCATGCAATATTTTGCTCAACAGTGGTGAAAATCAGGTTACTGTGACAAGTTTCACACATATTCACAGTGGTTTGCTGTAAATTTTATTATTTCAAAAATTTCAATAGCTGGAAAATGCTCTAAATGCTTAAAATAAGCTGTTTTGAGCTGTTTTAAGAAAAAATTATTGTATCCCAGGTATTCCTCAAGGTATTCCCATGCAATATTTTGCTAAACAGTGGTGAAAGTCAGGTTACTGGTACCAGTTTCACGCATATTCACGGTGGTTTTCTGTAAATTTAATTATTTCAAAAATTTCAATGGCTGGAAAATGCTCAAAATGCTCAAAATAGGCTGTTTTAAGCAAAATTACTGTATCTCAGGTATGCCTCAAGGTATTAACATGCAATTTTTTGCTCAATAGTGGTGAAAGTCACCAGTTTCGCACATATTCACAGTGGTATGTAGTAAATTTTATTATTTCAAAAATGTCAATAGCTGGAAAATGCTCAAAATGCTTAAAATAAGCTGTTTTGAGCTGTTTTAAGCAAAATTACTGTATCTCAGGTATGCCTCAAGGTATTCCCATGCAATTTTTTGCTCAACATTGGTGAAAGCCAGGTTACTGTGACCTGTTTCACATATTCACAGTGGTTTGCTGTAAATTTTATTATTTCAATAGATGTAAAATACTCAAAATCCTTAAAATAAGCTGTTTTAAGCAAAATTACTGTATTTCAGGAATGCCGCAAGGTATTCCCATGCAATTTTTTGCTATACAGTGGTGAAAGTCAGGTTACTGTCACCAGTTTCACACATATTGACAGTGGTTTGCAGTATGTTTTATTATTTCAAAAATTTCAATAGCAGGAAAATGCTCAAAATGCTTAAAATAGGCTGTTTAAAGCAAAATTACTGTATCTCAGGTATGCCTCAAGGTATTAACATGCAATTTTTTGCTCAACAGTGGTGAAAGTCACCAGTTTCACACATATTCACAGTGGTTTGTAGTAAATTTTATTATTTTAAAAATTTCAATAGCTGGAAAATGCTCAAAATGCTTAAAATAAGCTGTTTTGAGCGGTTTTAAGCAAAATTACTGTATCTCAGGTATGCCTCAAGGTATTCCCATTCACTTTTTTGCTCAACAGTGGTGAAAGCCAGGTTAATGTGACCAATTTCACACATATTCACAGTGGTTTGCAGTAAATCTTATTATTTCAAAAATTTCAATAGCTGGAAATTGCTCAAGATGCTTAAAATAAGCTGTTTTGAGCTGTTTTAAGCAAAATTACTGTATATCAGGTATGCCTCAAGGTATTCCCATGCATGTTTTTGCTCAACAGTGGTGAAAGTCAGGTTACTGTCACCAGTTTCACACATATTCACAGTGGTTTGCTTTAAATTTTATTATTTCAAAAATTTCAGTAGCTGTAAAACGCTCAAAATGCTTAAAATAAAGTGTTTTGATCTGTTTTAAGCAAAATTACTGTATATCAGGTATGCCTGAATGTATTCCCATGCAATTTTTGCTCAACATTGGTAAAAGACAGGTTACTGTGACCAGTTTCACACATATTCACAGTGGTTTGCTGTAAATTTTATTATTTTAAAAATTTCAATAGCAGGAAAATGCTCAAAATGCTTAAAATAGGCTGTTTTAAGCAAAATTACTGTATCTCAAGTATGCCTCAAGGTATTAACATGCAATTTTTTGCTCAAAATTGGTGAATGACAGGTTATTGTGACCAGTTTCACACATATTCATAGTGGTTTGCTGTATATTTTATTATTTTAAAAATTTCAATAGCAGGAAAATGCTCAAAATGCTTAAAATAGTCTGTTTTAAGCAAAATTACTGTATCTGAGGTATGCCTCAAGGTATTAACATGCAATTTTTTGCTCAACAGTGGAGAAAGCCAGGTTAATGTGACCAGTTTCACACATATTCACAGTGGTTTGTAGTAAATTTTATTATTTAAAAATTTCAATAGCTGGAAAATGCTCAAAATGCTTAAAATAAGCTGTTTTGAGTTGTTTTAAGCAAAATTACTGTATCCCAGGTATGCCTCGAGGTATTCCCATGCAATATTTTGCTCAACAGTGGTGAAAATCAGGTTACTGTGACAAGTTTCACACATATTCACAGTGGTTTGCTGTAAATTTTATTATTTCAAAAATTTCAATGGCTGGAAAATGCTCAAAATGCTTAAAATAGGCTGTTTTAAGCAAAATTACTGTATCTCAGGTATGCCTCAAGGTATTCCCATGCAATTTTCTGCTAAACAGTGGTGAGAGTCAGGTTACTGTGACCAGTTTCACACATATTCACAGTGGGTTTCTATAAATTTTATTATTTCAATAATTTGAATAGCTGCAAAATGCTCAAAGTGCTTAAAATAGGCTGTTTTAAGCAAAATTACTGTATCTCAGGTATGCCTCAAGGCATTCCCATGCAATTTTTACCTCAACAGTGGTGAAAGCCTGGTTACTGTGACCTGTTTCACTCATATTCAAAGTGGTTTGCTGTAAATTTTATTATTTCAAAAATTTCAATAGTTTTAAAATGCTCAAACTGCTTAATATAGGCTGTTTCAAGCAAAATTACTGTATGTCAGGTATGCCTCAAGGTATTCCAATGCAATTTTTTGCTCAACAGTGGTGAAAGTGAGGTTACTGTGACCAGTTTCACACATATTCACAGTGGTTTGTTATAAATTTTATTATTTCAAAAATTTCAATATCTCAAAATTGCTCAAAATACTTAAAATAGGCTGTTTCAAGCAAAATTACTGTATGTCAGGTATGCTTCATGGTATTCCCTTGCATTTTTTTGCTCAACAGTGGTGAAAGCCAGGTTACTGTCACCAGTTTCACACATATTCATAGTGGTTTGCTCTAAATTTCAGTATTTCAAAAATTTCAATAGCTGGAAAAAGCTCAAAATGCTTAAAATAAGCTGTTTTAAGCAAAATTACTGTATCTCAGGTACGCCTCAAGGTATTCCCATGCAATTTTTTGCACAACAGTGGTGAAAGCCAGGTTACTGTGACATGTTTCACAAATATTCACAGTGGTTTGCTGTAAATTTTATTATTTCAAAAATTTTGATAACTGGAAAGTGCTCAAAATGCTTAAAATAAGCTGTTTTGAGCTGTTTTAAGCAAAATTACTGTATCTCAGGTATGCCTCAACTTATTCCCATGCAATTTTTTAATCAACAGTGGTGAAAGTCAGGTTAATGACACAAGTTACACACATATTCATAGTGGTTAGCTGTAAATTTTATTATTTCAAAAATTTCAATAGCTGGAAAATGCTCAAAATGCTTAAAATAGGCTGATTTAAGCAAAATTACTGTATCTCAGGTATGCCTCAAGGTATTCCCTTGCAATATTTTGCTTAACAGTGGTGAAAGTCAGGTTACTGTGAACAGTTTCGGACATTCGCAGTGGTTTGCTGTAAATTTTATTATTTTAATAATTTCAATAGCAGGAAAATGCTCAAAATTCTTAAAATAGGCTGTTTTAAGCAAAATTACTGTATTTCAGGTATGCCTCAAGGTATTCCCATGCATTTTTTTGCTCAACAGTGGTGAAAGCCAGGTTAATGTGACCAGTTTAACATATTCACAGTGGTTTGATGTAAGTTTTATTATTTCAAAAATTTCAATAGCTGTAAAATGCTCAAAATGCTTAAAATAAGCTGTTTTAAGCAAAATTACTGCATCTCAGGAATGCCTCAAGGTATTCCCATGCAATTTTTTGCTCAACAGTGGTGAAAGTCAGGTTACTGTCACCAGTTTCACACATATTCATAGTGGTTTGCTCTAAATTTCAGTATTTCAAAAATTTCAATAGCTGGAAAAAGCTCAAAGTGCTTAAAATAAGCTGTTTTAAGCAAAATTACTGTATCTCAGATACGCCTGAAGGTATTCCCATGCAATTTTTTGCACAACAGTGGTGAAAGCCAGGTTACTGTGACATGTTTCACTCATATTCACAGTGGTTTGCTGTAAATTTTATTATTTCAAAAATTTTAATAACTGGAAAGTGCTCAAAATGCTTAAAATAAGCTGTTTTGAGCTGATTTAAGCAAAATTACTGTATCTCAGGTATGCCTCAAGGTATTCCCTTGCAATATTTTGCTTAACAGTGGTGAAAGTCAGGTTACTGTGACCAGTTTCACACATATTCACGGTGGTTTGCTGTAAATTTAATTATTTCAAAAATTTCAATGGCTGGAAAATGCTCAAAATGCTCAAAATAGGCTGTTTTAAGCAAAATTACTGAATCTCAGGTATGCCTCAAGGTATTAACATGAAATTTTTTGCTCAATAGTGGTGAAAGTCACCAGTTTCGCACATATTCGCAGTGGTTTGTAGTAAATTTTATTATTTCAAAAATGTCTATAGCTGGAAAATGCTCAAAATGCTTAAAATAAGCTGTTTTGAGCTGTTTTAAGCAAAATTACTGTATCTCAGGTATGCCTCAAGGTATTCCCATGCAATTTTTTGCTCAACATTGGTGAAAGCCAGGTTACTGTGACCTGTTTCACATATTCACAGTGGTTTGCTGTAAATTTTATTATTTCAATAGATGGAAAATGCTCAAAATCCTTAAAATAAGCTGTTTTAAGCAAAATTACTGTATTTCAGGAATGCTCAAAGTATTCCCATGCAATTTTTTGCTAAACAGTGGTGAAAGTCAGGTTACTGTCACCAGTTTCACACATATTTACAGTGGTTTGCAGTATGTTTTATTATTTCAAAAATTTCAATAGCAGGAAAATGCTCAAAATGCTTAAAATAGGCTGTTTAAAGCAAAATTACTGTATCTCAGGTATGTCTCAAGATATTAACATGCAATTTTTTGCTCAACAGTGGTGAAAGTCACCAGTTTCACACATATTCACAGTGGTTTGTAGTAAATTTTATTATTTTAAAAATTTCAATAGCTGGAAAATGCTCAAAATGCTTAAAATCAGCTGTTTTGAGCAGTTTTAAGCAAAATTACTGTATCTCAGGTATGCCTCAAGTTATTCCCATGCAATTTTTTGCTCAACAGTGGGGAAAGTCCGGTTACTGTCACCAGTTTCACACATATTCACAGTGATTAGCTGTAAATTTTATTATTTCAAAAATTTCAATAGCTTGAAAATGCTCAAAATGCTTAAAATAGGGTGTTTTAAGAAAATTACTGTATCTCAGGTATGCCTCAAGGTATTCCCATGCATTTTTTTGCTCAACAGTGGTGAAAGCCAGGTTAATGTGACCAGTTTCACATATCCACAGTGGTTTGATGTAAGTTTTATTATTTCAAAAATTTCAATAGCTGTAAAATGCTCAAAATGCTTAAAATAAGCTGTTTTAAGCAAAATTACTGCATCTCCGGAATGCCTCAAGGTATTCCCATGCAATTTTTTGCTCAACAGTGGTGAAAGTCAGGTTACTGTCAGCAGTTTCACACATATTCATAGTGGTTTGCTCTAAATTTCAGTATTTCAAAAATTTCAATAGCTGGAAAAAGCTCAAAATGCTTAAAATAAGCAGTTTTAAGCAAAATTACTGTATCTCAGGTACGCCTCAAGGTATTCCCATGCAATTTTTTGCACAACAGTGGTGAAAGCCAGGTTACTGTGACATGTTTCACACATATTCACAGTGGTTTGCTGTAAATTTTATTATTTCAAAATATTTAATAACTCGAAAGTACTCAAAATGCTTAAAATAAGCTGTTTTGAGCTGTTTTAAGGAAAATTACTGTATCTCAGGTATGCCTCAACTTATTCCCATGCAATTTTTTAATCAACAGTGGTGAAAGTCAGGTTACTGACACAAGTTACACACATATTCATAGTGGTTAGCTGTAAATTTTATGATTTCAAAAATTTCAATAGCTGGAAAATGCTCAAAATGCTTAAAATAGGCTGATTTAAGCAAAATAACTGTATCTCAGGTATGCCTCTAGGTATTCCCTTGCAATATTTTGCTTAACAGTGGTGAAAGTCAGGTTACTGTGAACAGTTTCGGACATTCGCAGTGGGTTGCTGTAAATTTTATTATTTCAAAAGATTCAATATTTTGAAAATGCTCAAAATGCTTAAAATAGGCTGTTTTAAGCAAAATTACTGTATCTCAGGTATGCCTCAAGGTATGCCCATGCAATTTTTTCCTCAACAGTGGTGAAAGCCTGGTTAATGTGACCTGTTTTACTCATATTCACAGTGGTTTGCTGTAAATTTTATTATTTCAAAAATTTCAATAGCTGTAAAATGCTCATAATGCTTAAAATAGGCTGTTTCAATCAAAATTACTGTATCTCAGGTATGCCTCAAGGTATTCCAATGCAACTTTTTGCTCAACAGTGGTGAAAGTCAGGTTACTGTGACCAGTTTCACATATATTCACAGTGGTTTGTTATAAATTTTATTATTTCAAAAATTTAAATAGCTCAAAAATGCTCAAAATGCTTAAATTAGGCTGTTTTAAGCAAAATTGCTGTATCTCAGGTATGCCTGAAGGTATTCCCATGCAATTTTTTGCTCAACAGTGGTGAAAATCAGGTTACTGTCACAAGTTACACACATATTCACAGTGGTTTGCAGTATATTTTATTATTTCAAAAATTTCAATAGCAGGAAAATGCTCAAAATGCTTAAAATAGGCTGTTTTAAGCAAAATTACTGTATCTCAGGTATGCCTCAAGGTGTTAACATGCAATTTTTTGCTCAACAGTGGAGTAAGCCAGGTTAATGTGACCAGTTTCACACATATTCACAGTGGTTTGCAGTAAATTTTATTATTTCAAAAATTTCAATAGCTTGAAAATGCTCAAAATGCTTAAAATACGCTGTTTTGAGCTGTTTTAAGCAAAATTACTGTATCTCAGGTATGCCTCAAGGTATTCCCATGCAATTTTTTGCTCAACAGTGGTGAAAGTCAGGTTACTGTGACCAGTATCACACATATTCACAGTGGTTAGCTGTAAATTTCATTATTTCAAAAATTTCAGTAGCTGTAAAACGCTCAAAATGCTTAAAATAAAGTGTTTTGATCTGTTTTAAGCAAAATTGTGACCCGGTCTGACAAAACCAGTCTTATTGCCGCATAAATTTTGAGCTAATTTTCAGTATTTAAAACTTAATAATCCTTTTTCTCAACATGATATTATAATACAAACTTCATCATATATGCAGAAAATCCTAAGGAATTCAATAAAACTTACAGAATTTGAATAGCACCCACACAACAAGTGATAGGCACCATAAAATGAATATGTATATTTTACGGCAATAAGACTGGTTTTGTCAGACCGGGTCACAATTACTGTATATCAGGTATGCCTGAATGTATTCCCATGCAATATTTTGCTCAACAGTGGTGAAAATCAGGTTACTGTGACAAGTTTCACACATATTCACAGTGGTTTGCTGTAAATTTTATTATTTCAAAAATTTCAATGGCTGGAAAATGCTCAAAATGCTTAAAATAGGCTGTTTAAAGCAAAATTACTGTATCTCAGGTATGCCTCAAGGTATTCCCATGCAATTTTCTGCTAAACAGTGGTGAGAGTCAGGTTACTGTGACCAGTTTCACACATATTCACAGTGGTTTGTTATAAATTTTATTATTTCAAAAATTTCAATAGCAGGAAAATGCTCAAAATGCTTAAAATAGGCTGTTTAAAGCAAAATTACTGTATCTCAGGTATGCCTCAAGGTATTAACATGCAATTTTTTGCTCAACAGTGGTGAAAGTCACCAGTTTCACACATACTCACAGTGGTTTGTAGTAAATTTTATTATTTTAAAAATTTCAATAGCTGGAAAATGCTCAAAATGCTTAAAATAAGCTGTTTTGAGCGGTTTTAAGCAAAATTACTGTATCTCAGGTGTGCCTCAAGGTATTCCCATTCACTTTTTTGCTCAACAGTGGTGAAAGCCAGGTTAATGTGACCAATTTCACACATATTCACAGTGGTTTGCAGTAAATCTTATTATTTCAAAAATTTCAATAGCTGGAAATTGCTCAAAATGCTTAAAATAAGCTGTTTTGAGCTGTTTTAAGCAAAATTACTGTATATCAGGTATGCCTCAAGGTATTCCTATGCATGTTTTTGCTCAACAGTGGTGAAAGTCAGGTTACTGTCACCAGTTTCACACATATTCACAGTGGTTTGCTGTAAATTTTATTATTTCAAAAATTTCAATAGCTTGAAAATGCTCAAAATGCTTAAAATACGCTGTTTTGAGCTGTTTTAAGCAAAATTACTGTATCTCAGGTATGCCTCAAGGTATTCCCATGCAATTTTTTGCTCAACAGTGGTGAAAGTCAGGTTACTGTGACCAGTATCACACATATTCACAGTGGTTAGCTGTAAATTTCATTATTTCAAAAATTTCAGTAGCTGTAAAACGCTCAAAATGCTTAAAATAAAGTGTTTTGATCTGTTTTAAGCAAAATTACTGTATATCAGGTATGCCTGAATGTATTCCCATGCAATTTTTGCTCAACATTGGTGAAAGACAGGTTAATGTGACCAGTTTCACACATATTCACAGTGGTTTGCTGTAAATTTTATTATTTTAAAAATTTCAATAGCAGGAAAATGCTCAAAATGCTTAAAATAGGCTGTTTTAAGCAAAATTACTGTATCTCAGGTATGCCTCAAGGTATTAACATGCAATTTTTTGCTCAAAATTGGTGAATGACAGGTTACTGTAACCAGTTTCACACATATTCATAGTGGTTTGCTGTAAATTTTATTATTTTAAAAATTTCAATAGCAGGAAAATGCTCAAAATGCTTAAAATAGGCTGTTTTAAGCAAAATTACTGTATCTGAGGTATGCCTCAAGGTATTAACATGCAATTTTTTGCTCAACAGTGGAGAAAGCCAGGTTAATGTGAACAGTTTCACACATATTCACAGTGGTTTGCTGTAAATTTTATTATTTCAAAAATTTCAATGGCTGGAAAATGCTCTAAATGCATAAAATAGACTGTTTTAAGCAAAATTACTGTATCTCAGGTATGCCTCAAGGTATTCCCATGCAATTTTTACCTCAACAGTGGTGAAAGCCTTGTTACTGTGACCTGTTTCACTCATATTCAAAGTGGTTTGCTGTAAATTTTATTATTTCAAAAATTTCAATAGTTTTAAAATGCTCAGATATAGGCTGTTTCAAGAAAAAATTACTGTATGTCAGGTATGCCTCTAGGTATTCCAATGCAATTTTTTGCTCAACAGTGGTGAAAGTCAGGTTACTGTGACCAGTTTCACACATATTCACAGTGGTTTGTTATAAATTTTATTATTTCAAAAATTTCAATAGCTCAAAATTGCTCAAAATGCTTAAAATAGGCTGTTTTAAGCAAAATTACTGTATCTCAGGTATGCCTCAAGGTATTAACATGCAATTTTTTGCTCAATAGTGGTGAAAGTCACCAGTTTCGCACATATTCGCAGTGGTTTGTAGTAAATTTTATTATTTCAAAAATGTCAATATTTGGAAAATTTTCAAAATGCTTAAAATAAGCTGTTTCGAGCGGTTTTAAGCAAAATTACTGTATTTCAGGTATGCCTCAAGGTATTCCCATGCATTTTTTTGCTCAACAGTGGTGAAAGCCAGGTTAATGTGACCAGTTTAACATATTCACAGTGGTTTGATGTAAGTTTTATTATTTCAAAAATTTCAATAGCTGTAAAATGCTCAAAATGCTTAAAATAAGCTGTTTTAAGCAAAATTACTGCATCTCAGGAATGCCTCAAGGTATTCCCATGCAATTTTTTGCTCAACAGTGGTGAAAGTCAGGTTACTGTCACCAGTTTCACACATATTCATAGTGGTTTGCTCTAAATTTCAGTATTTCAAAAATTTCAATAGCTGGAAAAAGCTCAAAGTGCTTAAAATAAGCTGTTTTAAGCAAAATTACTGTATCTCAGATACGCCTCAAGGTATTCCCATGCAATTTTTTGCACAACAGTGGTGAAAGCCAGGTTACTGTGACATGTTTCACTCATATTCACAGTGGTTTGCTGTAAATTTTATTATTTCAAAAATTTTAATAACTGGAAAGTGCTCAAAATGCTTAAAATAAGCTGGTTTGAGCTGATTTAAGCAAAATTACTGTATCTCAGGTATGCCTCAAGGTATTCCCTTGCAATATTTTGCTTAACAGTGGTGAAAGTCAGGTTACTGTGAACAGTTTCGGACATTCGCAGTGGTTTGCTGTAAATTTTATTATTTCAAAAATTTCAATATTTGGAAAATGCTCAAAATGCTTAAAATAGGCTGTTTTAAGCAAAATTACTGTATCTCAGGTATGCCTCAAGGTATTCCCATGCAATTTTTTGCTCAACAGTGGGGAAAGTCCGGTTACTGTCACCAGTTTCACACATATTCACAGTGATTAGCTGTAAATTTTATTATTTTAAAAATTTCAATAGCTCGAAAATGCTCAAAATGCTTAAAATAGGGTGTTTTAAGCAAAATTACTGTATCTCAGGTATGCCTCAAGGTATTCCCATGCAATTTTTTCCCCAACAGTGGTGAAAGCCTGCTTACTGTGACCTGTTTCACTCATATTCACAGTGGTTTGCTGTAAATTTTATTATTTCAAAAATTTAAATAGCTCAAAAATTCTCAAAATGCTTAAATTAGGCTGTTTGAAGCAAAATTGCTGTATCTCAGGTATGCCTGAAGGTATTCCCATGCAATTTTTTCCTCAACAGTGGAGAAAGCCAGGTTAATGTGACCAGTTTCACACATATTCACAGTGGTTTGCAGTAAATTTTATTATTTCAAAAATTTCAATAGCTGGAAAATGCTCAAAATGCTTAAAATAAGCTGTTTTGAGCTGTTTTAAGAAAAAATTATTGTATCCCAGGTATTCCTCAAGGTATTCCCATGCAATATTTTGCTGAACAGTGGTGAAAGTCAGGTTACTGTGACCAGTATCACACATATTCACAGTGGTTAGCTGTAAATTTCATTATTTCAAAAATTTCAGTAGCTGTAAAACGCTCAAAATGCTTAAAATAAAGTGTTTTGATCTGTTTTAAGCAAAATTACTGTATATCAGGTATGCCTGAATGTATTCCCATGCAATATTTTGCTCAACAGTGGTGAAAATCAGGTTACTGTGACAAGTTTCACAAATATTCACAGTGGTTTGCTGTAAATTTTATTATTTCAAAAATTTCAATAGCTGGAAAATGCTCACAATGCTTAAAATATACTGATTTAAGCAAAATTAGTGTATCTCAGGTATGCCTCAAGGTATTCCCTTGCAATATTTTGCTCAACAGTGGTGAAAGTCAGGTTACTGTGAACAGTTTCGCACATTCACAGTGGTTTGCTGTAAATTTTATTATTTCAAAAATTTCAATAGCTGGAAAATGCTCATAATACTTAAAATAGGCAGTTTTAAGCAAAATTACTGTATCTCAGGTATGCCTCAAGGTATTCCCATGCAATTTTTTGCTCAACGGTGGTGAAAGTCAGGTTACTGTCACCAGTTTCACACATATTCACAGTGGTTTGCTGTAAATTTTATTATTTCAAAAATTTCAACAGCTTAAAAATGCTCAAAATGCTTAAAATACGCTGTTTTGAGCTGTTTTAAGCAAAATTACTGTATCTCAGGTATGCCTCAAGTTATTCCCATGCAATTTTTTGCTAAGCAGTGGCGAAAGTCAGGTTACTGTGACCAGTTTCACACATATTCACAGTGGTTAGCTGTAAATTTTATTATTTCAAAAATTTCAATAGCAGGAAAATGCTCAAAATGCTTAAAATAGGCTGTTTTAAACAAAATTACTGTATCTCAGGTATGCCTCAAGGTATTAACATGCAATTTTTTGCTCAAAATTGGTGATTGACAGGTTACTGTGACCAGTTTCACACATATTCACAGTGGTTTGCTGTAAATATTATTATTTTAAAAATTTCAATAGCAGGAAAATGCTCAAAATGCTTAAAATAGGCTGTTTTAAACAAAATTACTGTATCTGAGGTATGCCTCAAGGTATTAACATGCAATTTTTTGCTCAACAGTGGAGAAAGCCAGGTTAATGTGACCAGTTTCACACATATTCACAGTGGTTTGTAGTAAATTTTATTATTTAAAAATTTCAATAGCTGGAAAATGCTAAAAATGATTAAAATAAGCTGTTTTGAGTTGTTTTAAGCAAAATTACTGTATCCCAGGTATGCCTCGAGGTATTCCCATGCAATATTTTGCTCAACAGTGGTGAAATCAGGTTACTGTGACAAGTTTCACACATATTCACAGTGGTTTGCTGTAAATTTTATTATTTCAAAAATTTGAATGGCTGGAAAATGCTCAAAATGCTTAAAATAGACTGTTTTAAGCAAAATTACTGTATCTCAGGTATGCCTCAAGGTATTCCCATGCAATTTTTACCTCAACAGTGGTGAAAGCCTTGTTACTGTGACCTGTTTCACTCATATTCAAAGTAGTTTGCTGTAAATTTCATTATTTCAAAAATTTCAATAATTTTAAAATGCTCAGATATAGGCTGTTTCAAGCAAAATTACTGTATATCAGGTATGCCTCAAGGTATTCCAATGCAATTTTTTGCTCAACAGTGGTGAAAGTCAGGTTATTGTCACCAGTTTCACACATATTCACAGTGGTTTGTTATAAATTTTATTGTTTCAAAAATTTCAATAGCTCAAAATTGCTCAAAATGCTTAAAATAGGCTGTTTTAAGCAATATTACTGTATCTCAGGTATGCCTCAAGGTATTAACATGCAATTTTTTGCTCAATAGTGGTGAAAGTCACCAGTTTCGCACATATTCACAGTGGTTTGTAGTAAATTTTATTATTTCAAAAATGTCAATAGCTGGAAAATTTTCAAAATGCTTAAAATAAGCTGTTTCGAGCAATTTTAAGCAAAATTACTGTATTTCAGGTATGCCTCAAGGTATTCCCATGCATTTTTTTGCTCAACAGTGGTGAAAGCCAGGTTAATGTGACCAGTTTCACATATTCACAGTGGTTTGATGTAAGTTTTATTATTTCAAAAATTTCAATAGCTGTAAAATGCTCAAAATGCTTAAAATAAGCTGTTTTAAGCAAAATTACTGCATCTCAGGAATGCCTCAAGGTATTCCCATGCAATTTTTTGCTCAACAGTGGTGAAAGTCAGGTTACTGTCACCAGTTTCACACATATTCATAGTGGTTTGCACTAAATTTCAGTATTTCAAAAATTTCAATAGCTGGAAAAAGCTCAAAATGCTTAAAATAAGCTGTTTTAAGCAAAATTACTGTATCTCAGGTACGCCTCAAGGTATTCCCATGCAATTTTTTGCACAACAGTGGTGAAAGCCAGGTTACTGTGACATGTTTCACACATATTCACAGTGGTTTGCTGTAAATTTTATTATTTCAAAAATTTTAATAACTGGAAAGTGCTCAAAATGCTTAAAATAAGCTGTTTTGAGCTATTTTAAGCAAAATTACTGTATCTCAGGTATTCCTCAACTTATTCCCATGCAATTTTTTAATCAACAGTGGTGAAAGTCAGGCTACTGACACAAGTTACACACATATTCATAGTGGTTAGCTGCAAATTTTATTATTTCAAAAATTTCAATAGCTGGAAAATGCTCAAAATGCTTAAAATAGGCTGATTTAAGCAAAATTACTGTATCTCAGGTATGCCTCAAGGTATTCCCTTGCAATATTTTGCTTAACAGTGGTGAAAGTCAGGTTACTGTGAAGAGTTTCGGACATTCGCAGTGGTTTGTTGTAAATTTTATTATTTCAAAAATTTCAATATTTGGAAAATGCTCAAAATGCTTAAAATAGGGTGTTTTAAGCAAAATTACTGTATCTCAGGTATGCCTCAAGGTATTCCCATGCAATTTTATCCTCAACAGTGGTGAAAGCCTTGTTACTGTGACCTGTTTCACTCATATTCACAGTGGTTTGCTGTAAATTTTATTATTTCAAAAATTTCTATAGCTGGAAAATGCTCATAATGCTTAAAATAGGCTGTTTCAAGCAAAATTACTGTATCTCAGGTATGCCTCAAGGTATTCCAATGCAATTTTTTGCTCAACAGTGGTGAAAGTCAGGTACTGTGACCAGTATCACACATATTCACAGTGGTTAGCTGTAAATTTCATTATTTCAAAAATTTCAGTAGCTGTGTTTTGCTCAAAATGCTTAAAATAAAGTGTTTTGATCTGTTTTAAGCAAAATTACTGTATATCAGGTATGCCTGAATGTATTCCCATGCAAAATTTTGCTCAACAGTGGTGAAAATCAGGTTACTGTGACAAGTTTCACACATATTCACAGTGGTTTGCTGTAAATTTTATTATTTCAAAAATTTCAATGGCTGGAAAATGCTCAAAATGCTTAAAATAGACTGTTTAAAGCAAAATTACTGTATCTCAGGTATGCCTCAAGGTATTCCCATGCAATTTTCTGCTAAACAGTGGTGAGAGTCAGGTTACTGTGACCAGTTTCACACATATTCACAGTGGTTTGTTATTAATTTTATTATTTTAAAAATTTCAATAGCAGGAAAATGCTCAAAATGCTTAAAATAGGCTGTTTTAAACAAAATTACTGTATCTCAGGTATGCCTCAAGGTATTAACATGCAATATTTTACTCAAAATTGGTGAATGACAGGTTACTGTGACCAGTTTCACACATATTCACAGTGGTTTGCTGTAAATTTTATTATTTTAAAAATTTCAATAGCAGGAAAATGCTCAAAATGCTTAAAATAGGCTGTTTTAAACAAAATTACTGTATCTGAGGTATGCCTCAAGGTATTAACATGCAATTTTTTGCTCAACAGTGGAGAAAGCCAGGTTAATGTGACCAGTTTCACACATATTCACAGTGGTTTGTAGTAAATTTTATTATTTAAAAATTTCAATAGCTGGAAAATGCTAAAAATGATTACAATAAGCTGTTTTTAGTTGTTTTAAGCAAAATTACTGTATCCCAGGTATGCCTCGAGGTATTCCCATGCAATATTTTGCTCAACAGTGGTGAAATCAGGTTACTGTGACAAGTTTCACACATATTCACAGTGGTTTGCTGTAAATTTTATTATTTCAAAAATTTGAATGGCTGGAAAATGCTCAAAATGCTTAAAATAGACTGTTTTAAGCAAAATTACTGTATCTCAGGTATGCCTCAAGGTATTCCCATGCAATTTTTACCTCAACAGTGGTGAAAGCCTTGTTACTGTGACCTGTTTCACTCATATTCAAAGTGGTTTGCTGTAAATTTTATTATTTCAAAAATTTCAATAGTTTTAAAATGCTCAGATATAGGCTGTTTCAAGCAAAATTACTGTATGTCAGGTATGCCTCAAGGTATTCCAATGCAATTTTTTGCTCAACAGTAGTGAAAGTCAGGTTACTGTCACCAGTTTCACACATATTCACAGTGGTTTGTTATAAATTTTATTATTTCAAAAATTTCAATAGCTCAAAATTGCTCAAAATGCTTAAAATAGGCTGTTTCAAGCAAAATTACTGTATCTCAGGTGTGCCTCAAGGTATTAACATGCAATTTTTTGCTCAATAGTGGTGAAAGTCATCAGTTTCGCACATATTCACAGTGGTTTGTAGTAAATTTTATTATTTCAAAAATGTCAATAGCTGGAAAATTTTCAAAATGCTTAAAATAAGCTGTTTCGAGCGGTTTTAAGCAAAATTACTGTATTTCAGGTATGCCTCAAGGTATTCCCATGCATTTTTTTGCTCAACAGTGGTGAAAGCCAGGTTAATGTGACCAGTTTCACATATTCACAGTGGTTTGATGTAAGTTTTATTATTTCAAAAATTACAATAGCTGTAAAATGCTCAAAATGCTTAAAATAAGCTGTTTTAAGCAAAATTACTGCATCTCAGGAATGCCTCAAGGTATTCCCATGCATTTTTTTGCTCAACAGTGGTGAAAGCCAGGTTACTGTGACATGTTTCACACATATTCACAGTGGTTTGCTGTAAATTTTATTATTTCAAAAATTTTAATAACTGGAAAGTGCTCAAAATGCTTAAAATAAGCTGTTTTGAGCTATTTTAAGCAAAATTACTGTATCTCAGGTATGCCTCAACTTATTCCCATGCAATTTTTTAATCAACAGTGGTGAAAGTCAGGCTACTGACACAAGTTACACACATATTCATAGTGGTTAGCTGCAAATTTTATTATTTCAAAAATTTCAATAGCTGGAAAATGCTCAAAATGCTTAAAATAGGCTGATTTAAGCAAAATTACTGTATCTCAGGTATGCCTCAAGGTATTCCCTTGCAATATTTTGCTTAACAGTGGTGAAAGTCAGGTTACTGTGAACAGTTTCGGACATTTGCAGTGGTTTGCTGTAAATTTTATTATTTCAAAAATTTCAATATTTGGAAAATGCTCAAAATGCTTAAAATAGGCTGTTTTAAGCAAAATTACTGTATCTCAGGTATGCCTCAAGGTATTCCCATGCAATTTTTTGCTCAACAGTGGGGAAAGTCCGGTTACTGTCACCAGTTTCACACATATTCACAGTGATTAGCTGTAAATTTTATTATTTCAAAAATTTCAATAGCTTGAAAATGCTCAAAATGCTTAAAATAGGGTGTTTTAAGCAAAATTACTGTATCTCAGGTATGCCTCAAGGTATTCCCATGCAATTTTTTCCTCAACAGTGGTGAAAGCCTGGTTACTGTGACCTGTTTCACTCATATTCACAGTGGTTTGCTGTAAATTTTATTATTTCAAAAATTTCAATAGCTGGAAAATGCTCATAATGCTTAAAATAGGCTGTTTCAAGCAAAATTACTGTATCTCAGGTATGCCTCAAGGTATTCCAATGCAATTTTTTGCTCAACAGTGGTGAAAGTCAGGTTACTGTGACCAGCATCACACATATTCACAGTGTTTAGCTGTAAATTTCAATATTTCAAAAATTTCAGTAGCTGTAAAACGCTCAAAATGCTTAAAATAAAGTGTTTTGATCTGTTTTAAGCAAAATTACTGTATATCAGGTATGCCTGAATGTATTCCCATGCAATATTTTGCTCAACAGTGGTGAAAATCAGGTTACTGTGACAAGTTTCACACATATTCACAGTGGTTTGCTGTAAATTTTATTATTTCAAAAATTTCAATGGCTGGAAAATGCTCAAAATGCTTAAAATAGACTGTTTAAAGCAAAATTATTGTATCTCAGGTATGCCTCAAGGTATTCCCATGCAATTTTTTGCTAAACAGTGGTGAGAGTCAGGTTACTGTGACCAGTTTCACACATATTCACAGTGGTTTGTTATTAATTTTATTATTTCAAAAATTTCAATAGCTCAAAATTGCTCAAAATGCTTAAAATAGGCTGTTTTAAGCAAAATTACTGTATCTCAGGTATGCCTCAAGGTATTAACATGCAATTTTTTGCTCAATAGTGGTGAAAGTCACAAGTTTCGCACATATTCGCAGTGGTTTGTAGTAAATTTTATTATTTCAAAAATGTCTATAGCTGGAAAATGCTCAAAATGCTTAAAATAAGCTGTTTTGAGCTGTTTTAAGCAAAATTACTGTATCTCAGGTATGCCTCAAGGTATTCCCATGCAATTTTTTGCTCAAAATTGGTGAAAGCCAGGTTACTGTGACCTGTTTCACATATTCACAGTGGTTTGCTGTAAATTTTATTATTTCAATAGATGGAAAATGCTCAAAATCCTTAAAATAAGCTGTTTTAAGCAAAATTACTGTATTTCAGGAATGCCGCAAGGTATTCCCATGCAATTTTTTGCTAAACAGTGGTGAAAGTCAGGTTACTGTCACCAGTTTCACACATATTTACAGTGGTTTGCAGTATGTTTTATTATTTCAAAAATTTCAATAGCAGGAAAATGCTCAAAATGCTTAAAATAGGCTGTTTAAAGCAAAATTACTGTATCTCAGGTATGCCTCAAGATATTAACATGCAATTTTTTGCTCAACAGTGGTGAAAGTCACCAGTTTCACACATATTCACAGTGGTTTGTAGTAAATTTTAATATTTTAAAAATTTCAATAGCTGGAAAATGCTCAAAATGCTTAAAATCAGCTGTTTTGAGCAGTTTTAAGCAAAATTACTGTATCTCAGGTATGCCTCAAGGTATTCCCATGCAATTTTTTCCTCAACAGTGGTGAAAGCCTGGTTACTGTGACCTGTTTCACTCATATTCACAGTGGTTTGCTGTAAATTTTATTATTTCAAAAATTTCATTAGCTGGAAAATGCTCATAATGCTTAAAATAGGCTGTTTCAAACAAAATTACTGTATCTCAGGTATGCCTCAAGGTATTCCAATGCAATTTTTTGCTCAACAGTGGTGAAAGTAAGGTTACTGTGACCAGTTTCACATATATTCACAGTGGTTTGTTATAAATTTTATTATTTCAAAAATTTAAATAGCTCAAAAATTCTCAAAATGCTTAGATTAGGCTGTTTTAAGCAAAATTGCTGTATCTCAGGTATGCCTGAAGGTATTCCCATGCAATTTTTCCTCAACAGAGGAGAAAGACAGGTTAATGTGACCAGTTTCACACATATTCACAGTGGTTTGCAGTATGTTTTATTATTTCAAAAATTTCAATAGCAGGAAAATGCTCAAAATGCTTAAAATAGGCTGTTTAAAGCAAAATTACTGTATCTCAGGTATGCCTCAAGGTATTCCCATTCACTTTTTTGCTCAACAGTGGTGAAAGCCAGGTTAATGTGACCAATTTCACACATATTCACAGTGGTTTGCAGTAAATCTTATTATTTCAAAAATTTCAATAGCTGGAAATTTCTCAAAATACTTAAAATAAGCTGTTTTGAGCTGTTTTAAGTAAAATTACTGTATATCAGGTATGCCTCAAGGTATTCCCATGCAATGTTTTGCTCAACAGTTGTGAAAGTCAGGTTACTGTGACCAGTATCACACATATTCACAGTGGTTAGCTGTATATTTCATTATTTCAAAAATTTCAGTAGCTGTAAAACGCTCAAAATGCTTAAAATAAAGTGTTTTGATCTGTTTTAAGCAAAATTACTGTACATCAGGTATGCCTGAATGTATTCCTATGCAATTTTTGCTCAACATTGGTGAAAGACAGGTTACTGTGACCAGTTTCACACATATTCACAGTGGTTTGCTGTAAATTTTATTATTTTAATAATTTCAATAGCAGGAAAATGCTCAAAATGCTTAAAATAGGCTGTTTTAAGCAAAATTACTGTATCTCAGGTATGCCTCAAGGTATTAACAGGCAATTTTTAGCTCAAAATTGGTGAATGACAGGTTGCTGTGACCAGTTTCACACATATTCACAGTGGTTTGCTGTAAATTTTATTATTTTAAAAATTTCAATAGCAGGAAAATGCTCAAAATGCTTAAAATAGACTGTTTTAAACAAAATTACTGTATCTGAGGTATGCCTCAAGGTATTAACATGCAATTTTTTGCTCAACAGTGGAGAAAGCCAGGTTAATGTGACAAGTTTCACACATATTCACAGTGGTTTGTAGTAAATTTTATTATTTAAAAATTTCAATAGCTGGAAAATGCTCAAAATGCTTAAAATAAACTGTTTTGAGTTGTTTTAAGCAAAATTACTGTATCCCAGGTACGCCTCGAGGTATTCCCATGCAATATTTTGCTCAACAGTGGTGAAAATCAGGTTACTGTGACAAGTTTCACACATATTCACAATGGTTTGCTGCAAATTTTATTATTTCAAAAATTTCAATGGCTGGAAAATGCTCAAAATGCTTAATATAGGCTGTTTTAAGCAAAATCACTGTATCTCAGGTATGCCTCAAGGTATTCCCATGCACTTTTCTGCTAAACAGTGGTGAGAGTCAGGTTACTGTGACCAGTTTCACACATATTCACCGTGGTTTGCTATAAATTTTATTATTTCAATAATTTGAGTAGCTGCAAAATGTTCAAAGTGCTTAAAATAGGCAGTTTTTAGCAAAATTACTGTATCTCAGTGATGCCTCAAAGTATTCCCATGCAATTTTTACCTCAACAGTGCTGAAAGCCTGGTTACTGTGACCTGCTTCACTCATATTCAAAGTGGTTTGCTGTAAATTTTATTATTTCAAAAATTTCAATAGTTTTAAAATGCTCAAAATGCTTAATATAGGCTGTTTCAAGCAAAATCACTGTATCTCAGGTATGCTTCAAGGTATTCCAATGCAATTTTTTGCTCAACAGTGGTGAAAGTCAGGTTACTGTGACCAGTTTCAAACATATTCACAGTGGTTTGTTATAAATTTTATTATTTCAATAATTTCAATAGCTCAAAATTGCTCAAAATGCTTAAAATAGGCTGTTTTAAGCAAAATTACTGTATCTCAGGTATGCCTCAAGGTATTCCCATGCAATTTTTTGCTCAACAGTGGTGAAAGTCAGGTTACTGTCACCAGTTTCACACATATTCATAGTGGTTTGCTCTAAATTTGAGTATTTCAAAAATTTCAATAGCTGGAAAAAGCTCAAAATGTTTAAAATAAGCTGTTTTAAGCAAAATTACTGTATCTCAGGTATGCCTCAAGGTATTCCCATGCAATTTTTTGCACAACAGTGGTGAAAGCCTGGTTACTGTGACATGTTTCACACATATTCACAGTGGTTTGCTGTAAATTTTATTATTTCAAAAATTTTAATGGCTGGAAAATGCTCAAAATGCTTAAAATAAACTGTTTTGAACTGTTTTAAGCAAAATTACTGTATCTCAGGTGTGCCTCAAGGTATTCCCATGCAATTTGTGCTCAACGGTGGTGAAAGTCAGGTTACTGTCACCAGTTTCACACATATTCACAGTGGTTTGCTGTAAATTTTATTATTTCAAAAATTTCAACAGCTTAAAAATGCTCAAAATGCTTAAAATACGCTGTTTTGAGCTGTTTTAAGCAAAATTACTGTATCTCAGGTATGCCTCGAGGTATTCCCATGCAATATTTTGCTCAACAGTGGTGAAATCAGGTTACTGTGACAAGTTTCACACATATTCACAGTGGTTTGCTGTAAATTTTATTATTTCAAAAATTTCAATGGATGGAAAATGCTCAAAATGCTTAAAATAGACTGTTTTAAGCAAAATTACTGTATCTCAGGTATGCCTCAAGGTATTCCCATGCAATTTTTTGCACAACAGTGGTGAAAGCCAGGTTACTGTGACATGTTTCACACATATTCACAGTGGTTTGCTGTAAATTTTATTATTTCAAAAATTTTAATAACTGGAAAGTGCTCAAAATGCTTAAAATAAGCTGTTTTGAGCTATTTTAAGCAAACTTACTGTATCTCAGGTATGCCACAACTTATTCCCATGCAATTTTTTAATCAACAGTGGTGAAAGTGAGGTTACTGACACAAGTTACACACATATTCATAGTGGTTAGCTGCAAATTTTATTATTTCAATAATTTCAATAGCTGGAAAATGCTCAAAATGCTTAAAATAGGCTGATTTAAGCAAAATTACTGTATCTCAGGTATGCCTCAAGGTATTCCCTTGCAATATTTGGCTTAACAGTGGTGAAAGTCAGGTTACTGTGAACAGTTTCGGACATTCGCAGTGGTTTGTTGTAAATTTTATTATTTCAAAAATTTCAATATTTGGAAAATGCTCAAAATGCTTAAAATAGGCTGTTTTAAGCAAAATTACTGTATCTCAGGTATGCCTCAAGGTATTCCCATGCAATTTTTTGCTCAACAGTGGGGAAAGTCCGGTTACTGTCACCAGTTTCACACATATTCACAGTGATTAGCTGTAAATTTTATTATTTCAAAAATTTCAATAGCTTGAAAATGCTCAAAATGCTTAAAATAGGGTGTTTTAAGCAAAATTACTATATCTCAGGTATGCCTCAAGGTATTCCCATGCAATTTTTTCCTCAACAGTGGTGAAAGCCTGGTTACTGTTACCTGTTTCATTCATATTCACAGTGGTTTGCTGTAAATTTTATTATTTCAAAAATTTCAATAGCTGGAAAATGCTCATAATGCTTAAAATAGGCTGTTTCAAGCAAAATTACTGTATCTCAGGTATGCCTGAAGGTATTCCAATGCAATTTTTTGCTCAACAGTGCTGAAAGTAAGGTTACTGTGACCAGTTTAACATATATTCACAGTGGTTTGTTAAAAATTTTATTATTTCAAAAATTTAAATAGCTCAAAAATTCTCAAAATGCTTAAATTAGGCTGTTTTAAGCAAAATTGCTGTATCTCAGGTATGCCTGAAGGTATTCCCATGCAATTTTTTCCTCAACAGTGGAGAAAGCCAGGTTAATGTGACCAGTTTCACACATATTTACAGTGGTTTGCAGTATGTTTTATTATTTCAAAAATTTCAATAGCAGGAAAATGCTCAAAATGCTTAAAATAGTCTGTTTAAAGCAAAATTACTGTATCTCAGGTATGCCTCAAGGTATTAACATGCAATTTTTTGCTCAACAGTGAAGAAATCCAGGTTAATGTGACCAGTTTCACACATATTCACAGTGGTTTGCAGTAAATTTTATTATTTCAAAAATTTTAATAGCCGGAAAATTCTCAAAATGCTCAAAATAGGCTGTTTTAAGCAAAATTACTGCATCTCAGGTATGCCTCAAGGTATTAACATGCAATTTTTTGCTCAATAGTGGTGAAAGTCACCAGTTTCGCACATATTCGCAGTGATTTGTAGTAAATTTTATTATTTCAAAAATGTCAATAGCTGGAAAATTTTCAAAATGCTTAAAATAAGATGTTTCGAGCGGTTTTAAGCAAAATTACTGTATTTCAGGTATGCCCCAAGGTATTCCCATGCATTTTTTTGCTCAACAGTGGTGAAAGCCAGGTTAATGTGACCAGTTTCACATATTCACAGTGGTTTGATGTAAGTTTTATTATTTCAAAAATTTCAATAGCTGTAAAATGCTCAAAATGCTTAAAATAAGCTGTTTTAAGCAAAATTACTGCATCTCAGGAATGCCTCAAGGTATTCCCATGCAATTTTTTGCTCAACAGTGGTGAAAGTCAGGTTACTGTCACCAGTTTCACACATATTCACAGTGGTTCGCTCTAAATTTCAGTATTTCAAAAATTTCAATAGCTGGAAAAAGCTCAAAATGCTTAAAATAGGCTGATTTAAGCAAAATTACTGTATCTCAGGTACGCCTCAAGGTATTCCCATGCAATTTTTTGCTCAACAGTGGGGAAAGTCCGGTTACTGTCACCAGTTTCACACATATTCACAGTGATTAGCTGTAAATTTTATTATTTCAAAAATTTCAATAGCTTGAAAATGCTCAAAATGCTTAAAATAGGGTGTTTTAAGCAAAATTACTGTATCTCAGGTATGCCTCAAGGTATTCCCATGCAATTTTTTCCTCAACAGTGGTGAAAGCCTGGTTACTGTGACCTGTTTCACTCATATTCACAGTGGTTTGCTGTAAATTTTATTATTTCAAAAATTTCAATAGCTGGAAAATGCTCATAATGCTTAAAATAGGCTGTTTCAAGCAAAATTACTGTATCTCAGGTATGCCTCAAGGTATTAACATGCAATTTTTTGCTAAACAGTGGAGAAAGCCAGGTTAATGTGACCAGTTTCACACATATTCTCAGTGGTTTGCAGTAAATTTTATTATTTCAAAAATTTCAATAGCTGGAAAATGCTCAAAATGCTTAAAATAAGCTGTTTTGAGCTGTTTTAAGAAAAAATTATTGTATCCCAGGTATTCCTCAAGGTATTCCCATGCAATATTTTGCTGAACAGTGGTGAAGGTCAGGTTACTGTGACCAGTTTCACACATATTCACAGTGGTTTGCTGTAAATTTAATTATTTCAAAAATTTCAATGGCTGGAAAATGCTCAAAATGCTCAAAATAGGCTGTTTTAAGCAAAATTACTGAATCTCAGGTATGCCTCAAGGTATTAACATGAAATTTTTTGCTCAATAGTGGTGAAAGTCACCAGTTTCGCACATATTCGCTGTGGTTTGTAGTAAATTTTATTATTTCAAAAATGTCTATAGCTGGAAAATGCTCAAAATGCTTAAAATAAGCTGTTTTGAGCTGTTTTAAGCAAAATTGCTGTATCTCAAGTATGCCTCAAGGTATTCCCATGCAATTTTTTGCTCAACATTGGTGAAAGCCAGGTTACTGTGACCTGTTTCATATATTCACAGTGGTTTGCTGTAAATTTTATTATTTCAATAGATGGAAAATGCTCAAAATCCTTAAAATAAGCTGTTTTAAGCAAAATTACTGTATTTCAGGAATGCCGCAAGGTATTTCCATGCAATTTTTTGCTCAACAGTGGGGAAAGTCCGGTTACTGTCACCAGTTTCACACATATTCACAGTGATTAGCTGTAAATTTTATTATTTCAAAAATTTCAATAGCTTGAAAATGCTCAAAATGCTTAAAATAGGGTGTTTTAAGAAAATTACTGTATCTCAGGTATGCCTCAAGGTATTCCCATGCAATTTTTTCCTCAACAGTGGTGAAAGCCTGGTTACTGTTACCTGTTTCACTCATATTCACAGTGGTTTGCTGTAAATTTTATTATTTCAAAAATTTCATTAGCTGGAAAATGCTCATAATGCTTAAAATATGCTGTTTCAAACAAAATTACTGTATCTCAGGTATGCCTCAAGGTGGAATAATGCAATTTTTTGCTCAACAGTGGTGAAAGCCAGGTTAATGTGACCAATTTCACACATATTCACAGTGGTTTGCAGTAAATCTTATTATTTCAAAAATTTCAATAGCTGGAAATTTCTCAAAATACTTAAAATAAGCTGTTTTGAGCTGTTTTAAGCAAAATTACTGTATATCAGGTATGCCTCAAGGTATTCCCATGCAATTTTTTGCTCAACAGTTGTGAAAGTCAGGTTACTGTGACTAGTATCACACATATTCACAGTGGTTAGCTGTATATTTCATTATTTCAAAAATTTCAGTAGCTGTAAAACGCTCAAAATGCTTAAAATAAAGTGTTTTGATCTGTTTTAAGCAAAATTACTGTACATCAGGTATGCCTGAATGTATTCCTATGCAATTTTTGCTCAACATTGGTGAAAGACAGGTTACTGTGACCAGTTTCACACATATTCACAGTGGTTTGCTGTAAATTTTATTATTTTAATACTTTCAATAGCAGGAAAATGCTCAAAATGCTTAAAATAGGCTGTTTTAAGCAAAATTACTGTATCTCAGGTATGCCTCAAGGTATTAACAGGCAATTTTTAGCTCAAAATTGGTGAATGACAGGTTGCTGTGACCAGTTTCACACATATTCACAGTGGTTTGCTGTAAATTTTATTATTTTAAAAATTTCAATAGCAGGAAAATGCTCAAAATGCTTAAAATAGGCTGTTTTAAGCAAAATTACTGTATCTGAGGTATGCCTCAAGGTATTAACATGCAATTTTTTGCTCAACAGTGGAGAAAGCCAGGTTAATGTGACCAGTTTCACACATATTCACAGTGGTTTGTAGTAAATTTTAATATTTAAAAATTTCAATAGCTGGAAAATGCTCATAATGCTTAAAATAGTCTGTTTAAAGCAAAATTACTGTATCTCAGGTATGCCTCAAGGTATTAACATGCAATTTTTTGCTCAACAGTGGAGAAATCCAGGTTAATGTGACCAGTTTCACACATATTCACAGTGGTTTGCAGTAAATTTTATTATTTCAAAAATTTTAATAGCTGGAAAATGCTCAAAATGCTCAAAATAGGCTGTTTTAAGCAAAATTACTGTATCTCAGGTATGCCTCAAGGTATTAACATGCAATTTTTTGCTCAATAGTGGTGAAAGTCACCAGTTCCGCACATATTCGCAGTGGTTTGTAGTAAATTTTATTATTTCAAAAATGTCAATAGCTGGAAAATTTTCAAAATGCTTAAAATAAGATGTTTCGAGCGGTTTTAAGCAAAATTACTGTATTTCAGGTATGCCTCAAGGTATTCCCATGCATTTTTTTGCTCAACAGTGGTGAAAGCCAGGTTAATGTGACCAGTTTCACATATTCACAGTGGTTTGATGTAAGTTTTATTATTTCAAAAATTTCAATAGCTGTAAAATGCTCAAAATGCTTAAAATAAGCTGTTTTAAGCAAAATTACTGCATCTCAGGAATGCCTCAAGGTATTCCCATGCAATTTTTTGCTCAACAGTGGTGAAAGTCAGGTTACTGTTACCAGTTTCACACATATTCATAGTGGTTCGCTCTAAATTTCAGTATTTCAAAAATTTCAATAGCTGGAAAAAGCTCAAAATGCTTAAAATAGGCTGATTTAAGCAAAATTACTGTATCTCAGGTATGCCTCAAGGTATTCCCTTGCAATATTTTGCTTAACAGTGGTGAAAGTCAGGTTACTGTGAACAGTTTCGGACATTCGCAGTGGTTTGCTGTAAATTTTATTATTTTAAAAATTTCAATAGCTGGAAAATGCTCATAATGCTTAAAATAGGCTGTTTCAAGCAAAATTACTGTATCTCAGGTATGCCTCAAGGTATTCCAATGCAATTTTTTGCTCAACAGTGGTGAAAGTAAGGTTACTGTGAGCAGTTTCACATATATTCACAGTGGTTTGTTATAAATTTTATAATTTCAAAAATTTAAATAGCTCAAAAATGCTCAAAATGCTTAAATTAGGCTGTTTTAAGCAAAATTGCTGTATCTCAGGTATGCCTGAAGGTATTCCCATGCAATTTTTTGCTCAACAGTGGTGAAAGTCAGGTTACTGTCACAAGTTACACACATATTCACAGTGGTTTGCAGTATATTTTATTATTTCAAAAATTTCAATAGCAGGAAAATGCTCAAAATGCTTAAAATAGGCTGTTTTAAGCAAAATTACTGTATCTCAGGTATGCCTCAAGGTATTAACATGCAATTTTTTGCTCAACAGTGGAGAAAGCCAGGTTACTGTGACCTGTTTCACTCATATTCACAGTGGTTTGCTGTAAATTTTATTATTTCAAAAATTTCAATAGCTGGAAAATGCTCATAATGTTTAAAATAGGCTGTTTCAAGCAAAATTACTGTATCTCAGGTATGCCTCAAGGTATTCCAATGCAATTTTTTGCTCAACAGTGCTGAAAGTAAGGTTACTGTGACCAGTTTCACATATATTCACAGTGGTTTGTTATAAATTTTATTATTTCAAAAATTTAAATAGCTCAAAAATTCTCAAAATGCTTAAATTAGGCTGTTTTAAGCAAAATTGCTGTATCTCAGGTATGCCTGAAGGTATTCCCATGCAATTTTTTCCTCAACAGTGGAGAAAGCCAGGTTAATGTGACCAGTTTCACACATATTTACAGTGGTTTGCAGTATGTTTTATTATTTCAAAAATTTCAATAGCAGGAAAATGCTCAAAATGCTTAAAATAGTCTGTTTAAAGCAAAATTACTGTATCTCAGGTATGCCTCAAGGTATTAACATGCAATTTTTTGCTCAACAGTGAAGAAATCCAGGTTAATGTGACCAGTTTCACACATATTCACAGTGGTTTGCAGTAAATTTTATTATTTCAAAAATTTTAATAGCTGGAAAATTCTCAAAATGCTCAAAATAGGCTGTTTTAAGCAAAATTACTGCATCTCAGGTATGCCTCAAGGTATTAACATGCAATTTTTTGCTCAATAGTGGTGAAAGTCACCAGTTTCGCACATATTCGCAGTGATTTGTAGTAAATTTTATTATTTCAAAAATGTCAATAGCTGGAAAATTTTCAAAATGCTTAAAATAAGATGTTTCGAGCGGTTTTAAGCAAAATTACTGTATTTCAGGTATGCCCCAAGGTATTCCCATGCATTTTTTTGCTCAACAGTGGTGAAAGCCAGGTTAATGTGACCAGTTTCACATATTCACAGTGGTTTGATGTAAGTTTTATTATTTCAAAAATTTCAATAGCTGTAAAATGCTCAAAATGCTTAAAATAAGCTGTTTTAAGCAAAATTACTGCATCTCAGGAATGCCTCAAGGTATTCCCATGCAATTTTTTGCTCAACAGTGGTGAAAGTCAGGTTACTGTCACCAGTTTCACACATATTCACAGAGGTTCGCTCTAAATTTCAGTATTTCAAAAATTTCAATAGCTGGAAAAAGCTCAAAATGCTTAAAATAGGCTGATTTAAGCAAAATTACTGTATCTCAGGTATGCCTCAAGGTATTCCCTTGCAATATTTTGCTTAACAGTGGTGAAAGTCAGGTTACTGTGAACAGTTTCGGACATTTGCAGTGGTTTGCTGTAAATTTTATTATTTCAAAAATTTCAATATTTGGAAAATGCTCAAAATGCTTAAAATAGGCTGTTTTAAGCAAAATTACTGTATCTCAGGTATGCCTCAAGGTATTCCCATGCAATTTTTTGCTCAACAGTGGGGAAAGTCCGGTTACTGTCACCAGTTTCACACATATTCACAGTGATTAGCTGTAAATTTTATTATTTCAAAAATTTCAATAGCTTGAAAATGCTCAAAATGCTTAAAATAGGGTGTTTTAAGCAAAATTACTGTATCTCAGGTATGCCTCAAGGTATTCCCATGCAATTTTTTCCTCAACAGTGGTGAAAGCCTGGTTACTGTGACCTGTTTCACTCATATTCACAGTGGTTTGCTGTAAATTTTATTATTTCAAAAATTTCAATAGCTGGAAAATGCTCATAATGCTTAAAATAGGCTGTTTCAATCAAAATTACTGTATCTCAGGTATGCCTCAAGGTATTCCAATGCAATTTTTTGCTCAACAGTGGTGAAAGTCAGGTTACTGTGACCAGTATCACACATATTCACAGTGGTTTGCTGTAAATTTTATTATTTCAAAAATTTCAATGGCTGGAAAATGCTCAAAATGCTTAAAATAGACTGTTTAAAGCAAAATTACTGTATCTCAGGTATGCCTCAAGGTATTCCCATGCAATTTTCTGCTAAACAGTGGTGAGAGTCAGGTTACTGTGACCAGTTTCACACATATTCACAGTGGTTTGTTATTAATTTTATTATTTCAAAAATTTCAATAGCTCAAAATTGCTCAAAATGCTTAAAATAGGCTGTTTTAAGCAAAATTACTGTATCTCAGGTATGCCTCAAGGTATTAACATGCAATTTTTTGCTCAACAGTGGAGAAAGCCAGGTTAATGTGACCAATTTCACACATATTCACAGTGGTTTGCAGTAAATTTTATTATTTCAAAAATTTCAATAGCTGGAAAATGCTCAAAATGCTTAAAATAAGCTGTTTTGAGCTGTTTTAAGAAAAAATTATTGTATCCCAGGTATTCCTCAAGGTATTCCCATGCAATATTTTGCTGAACAGTGGTGAAAGTCAGGTTACTGTGACCAGTTTCACACATATTCACAGTGGTTTGCTGTAAATTTAATTATTTCAAAAATTTCAATGGCTGGAAAATGCTCAAAATGCTCAAAATAGGCTGTTTTAAGCAAAATTACTGAATCTCAGGTATGCCTCAAGGTATTAACATGCAATTTTTTGCTCAATAGTGGTGAAAGTCACCAGTTTCGCACATATTCGCAGTGATTTGTAGTAAATTTTATTATTTCAAAAATGTCAATAGCTGGAAAATTTTCAAAATGCTTAAAATAAGATGTTTCGAGCGGTTTTAAGCAAAATTACTGTATTTCAGGTATGCCCCAAGGTATTCCCATGCATTTTTTTGCTCAACAGTGGTGAAAGCCAGGTTAATGTGACCAGTTTCACATATTCACAGTGGTTTGATGTAAGTTTTATTATTTCAAAAATTTCAATAGCTGTAAAATGCTCAAAATGCTTAAAATAAGCTGTTTTAAGCAAAATTACTGCATCTCAGGAATGCCTCAAGGTATTCCCATGCAATTTTTTGCTCAACAGTGGTGAAAGTCAGGTTACTGTCACCAGTTTCACACATATTCACAGTGGTTCGCTCTAAATTTCAGTATTTCAAAAATTTCAATAGCTGGAAAAAGCTCAAAATGCTTAAAATAGGCTGATTTAAGCAAAATTACTGTATCTCAGGTATGCCTCAAGGTATTCCCTTGCAATATTTTGCTTAACAGTGGTGAAAGTCAGGTTACTGTGAACAGTTTCGGACATTTGCAGTGGTTTGCTGTAAATTTTATTATTTCAAAAATTTCAATATTTGGAAAATGCTCAAAATGCTTAAAATAGGCTGTTTTAAGCAAAATTACTGTATCTCAGGTATGCCTCAAGGTATTCCCATGCAATTTTTTGCTCAACAGTGGGGAAAGTCCGGTTACTGTCACCAGTTTCACACATATTCACAGTGATTAGCTGTAAATTTTATTATTTCAAAAATTTCAATAGCTTGAAAGTGCTCAAAATGCTTAAAATAGGGTGTTTTAAGCAAAATTACTGTATCTCAGTTATGCCTCAAGGTATTCCCATGCAATTTTTTCCTCAACAGTGGTGAAAGCCTGGTTACTGTGACCTGTTTCACTCATATTCACAGTGGTTTGCTGTAAATTTTATTATTTCAAAAATTTCAATAGCTGGAAAATGCTCATAATGCTTAAAATAGGCTGTTTCAATCAAAATTACTGTATCTCAGGTATGCCTCAAGGTATTCCAATGCAATTTTTTGCTCAACAGTGGTGAAAGTCAGGTTACTGTGACCAGTATCACACATATTCACAGTGGTTAGCTGTAAATTTCATTATTTCAAAAATTTCAGTAGCTGTAAAACGCTCAAAATGCTTAAAATAAAGTGTTTTGATCAGTTTTAAGCAAAATTACTGTATATCAGGTATGCCTGAATGTATTCCCATGCAATATTTTGCTCAACAGTGGTGAAAATCAGGTTACTGTGACAAGTTTCACACATATTCACAGTGGTTTGCTGTAAATTTTATTATTTCAAAAATTTCAATGGCTGGAAAATGCTCAAAATGCTTAAAATAGACTGTTTAAAGCAAAATTACTGTATCTCAGGTATGCCTCAAGGTATTCCCATGCAATTTTCTGCTAAACAGTGGTGAGAGTCAGGTTACTGTGACCAGTTTCACACATATTCACAGTGGTTTGTTATTAATTTTATTATTTCAAAAATTTCAATAGCTCAAAATTGCTCAAAATGCTTAAAATAGGCTGTTTTAAGCAAAATTAATGTATCTCAGGTATGCCTCAAGGTATTAACATGCAATTTTTTGCTCAACAGTGGAGAAAGCCAGGTTAATGTGACCAGTTTCACACATATTCACAGTGGTTTGCAGTAAATTTTATTATTTCAAAAATTTCAATAGCTGGAAAATGCTCAAAATGCTTAAAATAAGCTGTTTTGAGCTGTTTTAAGAAAAAATTATTGTATCCCAGGTATTCCTCAAGGTATTCCCATGCAATATTTTGCTGAACAGTGGTGAAAGTCAGGTTACTGTGACCAGTTTCACACATATTCACAGTGGTTTGCTGTAAATTTAATTATTTCAAAAATTTCAATGGCTGGAAAATGCTCAAAATGCTCAAAATAGGCTGTTTTAAGCAAAATTACTGAATCTCAGGTATGCCTCAAGGTATTAACATGAAATTTTTTGCTCAATAGTGGTGAAAGTCACCAGTTTCGCACATATTCGCTGTGGTTTGTAGTAAATTTTATTATTTCAAAAATGTCTATAGCTGGAAAATGCTCAAAATGCTTAAAATAAGCTGTTTTGAGCTGTTTTAAGCAAAATTACTGTATCTCAAGTATGCCTCAAGGTATTCCCATGCAATTTTTTGCTCAACATTGGTGAAAGCCAGGTTACTGTGACCTGTTTCATATATTCACAGTGGTTTGCTGTAAATTTTATTATTTCAATAGATGGAAAATGCTCAAAATCCTTAAAATAAGCTGTTTTAAGCAAAATTACTGTATTTCAGGAATGCCGCAAGGTATTTCCATGCAATTTTTTGCTCAACAGTGGGGAAAGTCCGGTTACTGTCACCAGTTTCACACATATTCACAGTGATTAGCTGTAAATTTTATTATTTCAAAAATTTCAATAGCTTGAAAATGCTCAAAATGCTTAAAATAGGGTGTTTTAAGAAAATTACTGTATCTCAGGTATGCCTCAAGGTATTCCCATGCAATTTTTTCCTCAACAGTGGTGAAAGCCTGGTTACTGTGACCTGTTTCACTCATATTCACAGTGGTTTGCTGTAAATTTTATTATTTCAAAAATTTCATTGGCTGGAAAATGCTCATAATGCTTAAAATAGGCTGTTTCAAACAAAATTACTGTATCTCAGGTATGCCTCAAGGTGGAATAATGCAATTTTTTGCTCAACAGTGGTGAAAGCCAGGTTAATGTGACCAATTTCACACATATTCACAGTGGTTTGCAGTAAATCTTATTATTTCAAAAATTTCAATAGCTGGAAATTTCTCAAAATACTTAAAATAAGCTGTTTTGAGCTGTTTTAAGCAAAATTACTGTATATCAGGTATGCCTCAAGGTATTCCCATGCAATTTTTTGCTCAACAGTTGTGAAAGTCAGGTTACTGTGACTAGTATCACACATATTCACAGTGGTTAGCTGTATATTTCATTATTTCAAAAATTTCAGTAGCTGTAAAACGCTCAAAATGCTTAAAATAAAGTGTTTTGATCTGTTTTAAGCAAAATTACTGTACATCAGGTATGCCTGAATGTATTCCTATGCAATTTTTGCTCAACATTGGTGAAAGACAGGTTACTGTGACCAGTTTCACACATATTCACAGTGGTTTGCTGTAAATTTTATTATTTTAATAATTTCAATAGCAGGAAAATGCTCAAAATGCTTAAAATAGGCTGTTTTAAGCAAAATTACTGTATCTCAGGTATGCCTCAAGGTATTAACAGGCAATTTTTAGCTCAAAATTGGTGAATGACAGGTTGCTGTGACCAGTTTCACACATATTCACAGTGGTTTGCTGTAAATTTTATTATTTTAAAAATTTCAATAGCAGGAAAATGCTCAAAATGCTTAAAATAGGCTGTTTTAAGCAAAATTACTGTATCTGAGGTATGCCTCAAGGTATTAACATGCAATTTTTTGCTCAACAGTGGAGAAAGCCAGGTTAATGTGACCAGTTTCACACATATTCACAGTGGTTTGTAGTAAATTTTAATATTTAAAAATTTCAATAGCTGGAAAATGCTCATAATGCTTAAAATAGTCTGTTTAAAGCAAAATTACTGTATCTCAGGTATGCCTCAAGGTATTAACATGCAATTTTTTGCTCAACAGTGGAGAAATCCAGGTTAATGTGACCAGTTTCACACATATTCACAGTGGTTTGCAGTAAATTTTATTATTTCAAAAATTTCAATAGCTGGAAAAAGCTCAAAATGCTTAAAATAGGCTGATTTAAGCAAAATTACTGTATCTCAGGTATGCCTCAAGGTATTCCCTTGCAATATTTTGCTTAACAGTGGTGAAAGTCAGGTTACTGTGAACAGTTTCGGACATTCGCAGTGGTTTGCTGTAAATTTTATTATTTTAAAAATTTCAATAGCTGGAAAATGCTCATAATGCTTAAAATAGGCTGTTTCAAGCAAAATTACTGTATCTCAGGTATGCCTGAAGGTATTCCAATGCAATTTTTTGCTCAACAGTGCTGAAAGTAAGGTTACTGTGACCAGTTTCACATATATTCACAGTGGTTTGTTAAAAATTTTATTATTTCAATAATTTAAATAGCTCAAAAATTCTCAAAATGCTTAAATTAGGCTGTTTTAAGCAAAATTGCTGTATCTCAGGTATGCCTGAAGGTATTCCCATGCAATTTTTTCCTCAACAGTGGAGAAAGCCAGGTTAATGTGACCAGTTTCACACATATTTACAGTGGTTTGCAGTATGTTTTATTATTTCAAAAATTTCAATAGCAGGAAAATGCTCAAAATGCTTAAAATAGTCTGTTTAAAGCAAAATTACTGTATCTCAGGTATGCCTCAAGGTATTAACATGCAATTTTTTGCTCAACAGTGAAGAAATCCAGGTTAATGTGACCAGTTTCACACATATTCACAGTGGTTTGCAGTAAATTTTATTATTTCAAAAATTTTAATAGCTGGAAAATTCTCAAAATGCTCAAAATAGGCTGTTTTAAGCAAAATTACTGCATCTCAGGTATGCCTCAAGGTATTAACATGCAATTTTTTGCTCAATAGTGGTGAAAGTCACCAGTTTCGCACATATTCGCAGTGATTTGTAGTAAATTTTATTATTTCAAAAATGTCAATAGCTGGAAAATTTTCAAAATGCTTAAAATAAGATGTTTCGAGCGGTTTTAAGCAAAATTACTGTATTTCAGGTATGCCCCAAGGTATTCCCATGCATTTTTTTGCTCAACAGTGGTGAAAGCCAGGTTAATGTGACCAGTTTCACATATTCACAGTGGTTTGATGTAAGTTTTATTATTTCAAAAATTTCAATAGCTGTAAAATGCTCAAAATGCTTAAAATAAGCTGTTTTAAGCAAAATTACTGCATCTCAGGAATGCCTCAAGGTATTCCCATGCAATTTTTTGCTCAACAGTGGTGAAAGTCAGGTTACTGTCACCAGTTTCACACATATTCACAGTGGTTCGCTCTAAATTTCAGTATTTCAAAAATTTCAATAGCTGGAAAAAGCTCAAAATGCTTAAAATAGGCTGATTTAAGCAAAATTACTGTATCTCAGGTATGCCTCAAGGTATTCCCTTGCAATATTTTGCTTAACAGTGGTGAAAGTCAGGTTACTGTGAACAGTTTCGGACATTTGCAGTGGTTTGCTGTAAATTTTATTATTTCAAAAATTTCAATATTTGGAAAATGCTCAAAATGCTTAAAATAGGCTGTTTTAAGCAAAATTACTGTATCTCAGGTATGCCTCAAGGTATTCCCATGCAATTTTTTGCTCAACAGTGGGGAAAGTCCGGTTACTGTCACCAGTTTCACACATATTCACAGTGATTAGCTGTAAATTTTATTATTTCAAAAATTTCAATAGCTTGAAAATGCTCAAAATGCTTAAAATAGGGTGTTTTAAGCAAAATTACTGTATCTCAGGTATGCCTCAAGGTATTCCCATGCAATTTTTTCCTCAACAGTGGTGAAAGCCTGGTTACTGTGACCTGTTTCACTCATATTCACAGTGGTTTGCTGTAAATTTTATTATTTCAAAAATTTCAATAGCTGGAAAATGCTCATAATGCTTAAAATAGGCTGTTTCAATCAAAATTACTGTATCTCAGGTATGCCTCAAGGTATTCCAATGCAATTTTTTGCTCAACAGTGGTGAAAGTCAGGTTACTGTGACCAGTATCACACATATTCACAGTGGTTAGCTGTAAATTTCATTATTTCAAAAATTTCAGTAGCTGTAAAACGCTCAAAATGCTTAAAATAAAGTGTTTTGATCAGTTTTAAGCAAAATTACTGTATATCAGGTATGCCTGAATGTATTCCCATGCAATATTTTGCTCAACAGTGGTGAAAATCAGGTTACTGTGACAAGTTTCACACATATTCACAGTGGTTTGCTGTAAATTTTATTATTTCAAAAATTTCAATGGCTGGAAAATGCTCAAAATGCTTAAAATAGACTGTTTAAAGCAAAATTACTGTATCTCAGGTATGCCTCAAGGTATTCCCATGCAATTTTCTGCTAAACAG
Source organism: Spongia lamella (assembly GCA_963930835.1). NCBI lineage: Eukaryota > Metazoa > Porifera > Demospongiae > Dictyoceratida > Spongiidae > Spongia > Spongia lamella. The sequence goes on along the minus strand of OZ005752.1, from coordinate 5,397,446 downwards.
TGGTGAGAGTCAGGTTACTGTGACCAGTTTCACACATATTCACAGTGGTTTGTTATTAATTTTATTATTTCAAAAATTTCAATAGCTCAAAATTGCTCAAAATGCTTAAAATAGGCTGTTTTAAGCAAAATTACTGTATCTCAGGTATGCCTCAAGGTATTAACATGCAATTTTTTGCTCAACAGTGGAGAAAGCCAGGTTAATGTGACCAGTTTCACACATATTCACAGTGGTTTGCAGTAAATTTTATTATTTCAAAAATTTCAATAGCTGGAAAATGCTCAAAATGCTTAAAATAAGCTGTTTTGAGCTGTTTTAAGAAAAAATTATTGTATCCCAGGTATTCCTCAAGGTATTCCCATGCAATATTTTGCTGAACAGTGGTGAAATTCAGGTTACTGTGACCAGTTTCACACATATTCACAGTGGTTTGCTGTAAATTTAATTATTTCAAAAATTTCAATGGCTGGAAAATGCTCAAAATGCTCAAAATAGGCTGTTTTAAGCAAAATTACTGAATCTCAGGTATGCCTCAAGGTATTAACATGAAATTTTTTGCTCAATAGTGGTGAAAGTCACCAGTTTCGCACATATTCGCTGTGGTTTGTAGTAAATTTTATTATTTCAAAAATGTCTATAGCTGGAAAATGCTCAAAATGCTTAAAATAAGCTGTTTTGAGCTGTTTTAAGCAAAATTACTGTATCTCAAGTATGCCTCAAGGTATTCCCATGCAATTTTTTGCTCAACATTGGTGAAAGCCAGGTTACTGTGACCTGTTTCATATATTCACAGTGGTTTGCTGTAAATTTTATTATTTCAATAGATGGAAAATGCTCAAAATCCTTAAAATAAGCTGTTTTAAGCAAAATTACTGTATTTCAGGAATGCCGCAAGGTATTTCCATGCAATTTTTTGCTCAACAGTGGGGAAAGTCCGGTTACTGTCACCAGTTTCACACATATTCACAGTGATTAGCTGTAAATTTTATTATTTCAAAAATTTCAATAGCTTGAAAATGCTCAAAATGCTTAAAATAGGGTGTTTTAAGAAAATTACTGTATCTCAGGTATGCCTCAAGGTATTCCCATGCAATTTTTTCCTCAACAGTGGTGAAAGCCTGGTTACTGTGACCTGTTTCACTCATATTCACAGTGGTTTGCTGTAAATTTTATTATTTCAAAAATTTCATTGGCTGGAAAATGCTCATAATGCTTAAAATAGGCTGTTTCAAACAAAATTACTGTATCTCAGGTATGCCTCAAGGTGGAATAATGCAATTTTTTGCTCAACAGTGGTGAAAGCCAGGTTAATGTGACCAATTTCACACATATTCACAGAGGTTTGCAGTAAATCTTATTATTTCAAAAATTTCAATAGCTGGAAATTTCTCAAAATACTTAAAATAAGCTGTTTTGAGCTGTTTTAAGCAAAATTACTGTATATCAGGTATGCCTCAAGGTATTCCCATGCAATTTTTTGCTCAACAGTTGTGAAAGTCAGGTTACTGTGACTAGTATCACACATATTCACAGTGGTTAGCTGTATATTTCATTATTTCAAAAATTTCAGTAGCTGTAAAACGCTCAAAATGCTTAAAATAAAGTGTTTTGATCTGTTTTAAGCAAAATTACTGTACATCAGGTATGCCTGAATGTATTCCTATGCAATTTTTGCTCAACATTGGTGAAAGACAGGTTACTGTGACCAGTTTCACACATATTCACAGTGGTTTGCTGTAAATTTTATTATTTTAATAATTTCAATAGCAGGAAAATGCTCAAAATGCTTAAAATAGGCTGTTTTAAGCAAAATTACTGTATCTCAGGTATGCCTCAAGGTATTAACAGGCAATTTTTAGCTCAAAATTGGTGAATGACAGGTTGCTGTGACCAGTTTCACACATATTCACAGTGGTTTGCTGTAAATTTTATTATTTTAAAAATTTCAATAGCAGGAAAATGCTCAAAATGCTTAAAATAGGCTGTTTTAAGCAAAATTACTGTATCTGAGGTATGCCTCAAGGTATTAACATGCAATTTTTTGCTCAACAGTGGAGAAAGCCAGGTTAATGTGACCAGTTTCACACATATTCACAGTGGTTTGTAGTAAATTTTAATATTTAAAAATTTCAATAGCTGGAAAATGCTCATAATGCTTAAAATAGTCTGTTTAAAGCAAAATTACTGTATCTCAGGTATGCCTCAAGGTATTAACATGCAATTTTTTGCTCAACAGTGGAGAAATCCAGGTTAATGTGACCAGTTTCACATATATTCACAGTGGTTTGCAGTAAATTTTATTATTTCAAAAATTTTAATAGCTGGAAAATGCTCAAAATGCTCAAAATAGGCTGTTTTAAGCAAAATTACTGTATCTCAGGTATGCCTCAAGGTATTAACATGCAATTTTTTGCTCAATAGTGGTGAAAGTCACCAGTTCCGCACATATTCGCAGTGGTTTGTAGTAAATTTTATTATTTCAAAAATGTCAATAGCTGGAAAATTTTCAAAATGCTTAAAATAAGATGTTTCGAGCGGTTTTAAGCAAAATTACTGTATTTCAGGTATGCCTCAAGGTATTCCCATGCATTTTTTTGCTCAACAGTGGTGAAAGCCAGGTTAATGTGACCAGTTTCACATATTCACAGTGGTTTGATGTAAGTTTTATTATTTCAAAAATTTCAATAGCTGTAAAATGCTCAAAATGCTTAAAATAAGCTGTTTTAAGCAAAATTACTGCATCTCAGGAATGCCTCAAGGTATTCCCATGCAATTTTTTGCTCAACAGTGGTGAAAGTCAGGTTACTGTTACCAGTTTCACACATATTCATAGTGGTTCGCTCTAAATTTCAGTATTTCAAAAATTTCAATAGCTGGAAAAAGCTCAAAATGCTTAAAATAGGCTGATTTAAGCAAAATTACTGTATCTCAGGTATGCCTCAAGGTATTCCCTTGCAATATTTTGCTTAACAGGGGTGAAAGTCAGGTTACTGTGAACAGTTTCGGACATTCGCAGTGGTTTGCTGTAAATTTTATTATTTTAAAAATTTCAATAGCTGGAAAATGCTCATAATGCTTAAAATAGGCTGTTTCAAGCAAAATTACTGTATCTCAGGTATGCCTCAAGGTATTCCAATGCAATTTTTTGCTCAACAGTGGTGAAAGTAAGGTTACTGTGAGCAGTTTCACATATATTCACAGTGGTTTGTTATAAATTTTATTATTTCAAAAATTTAAATAGCTCAAAAATGCTCAAAATGCTTAAATTAGGCTGTTTTAAGCAAAATTGCTGTATCTCAGGTATGCCTGAAGGTATTCCCATGCAATTTTTTGCTCAACAGTGGTGAAAGTCAGGTTACTGTCACAAGTTACACACATATTCACAGTGGTTTGCAGTATATTTTATTATTTCAAAAATTTCAATAGCAGGAAAATGCTCAAAATGCTTAAAATAGGCTGTTTTAAGCAAAATTACTGTATCTCAGGTATGCCTCAAGGTATTAACATGCAATTTTTTGCTCAACAGTGGAGAAAGCCAGGTTACTGTGACCTGTTTCACTCATATTCACAGTGGTTTGCTGTAAATTTTATTATTTCAAAAATTTCAATAGCTGGAAAATGCTCATAATGTTTAAAATAGGCTGTTTCAAGCAAAATTACTGTATCTCAGGTATGCCTCAAGGTATTCCAATGCAATTTTTTGCTCAACAGTGCTGAAAGTAAGGTTAATGTGACCAGTTTCACATATATTCACAGTGGTTTGTTATAAATTTTATTATTTCAAAAATTTAAATAGCTCAAAAATTCTCAAAATGCTTAAATTAGGCTGTTTTAAGCAAAATTGCTGTATCTCAGGTATGCCTGAAGGTATTCCCATGCAATTTTTGCCTCAACAGTGGAGAAAGCCAGGTTAATGTGACCAGTTTCACACATATTTACAGTGGTTTGCAGTATGTTTTATTATTTCAAAAATTTCAATAGCAGGAAAATGCTCAAAATGCTTAAAATAGTCTGTTTAAAGCAAAATTACTGTATCTCAGGTATGCCTCAAGGTATTAACATGCAATTTTTTGCTCAACAGTGGAGAAATCCAGGTTAATGTGACCAGTTTCACACATATTCACAGTGGTTTGCAGTAAATTTTATTATTTCAAAAATTTTAATAGCTGGAAAATGCTCAAAATGCTCAAAATAGGCTGTTTTAAGCAAAATTACTGTATCTCAGGTATGCCTCAAGGTATTAACATGCAATTTTTTGCTCAATAGTGGTGAAAGTCACCAGTTTCGCACATATTCGCAGTGGTTTGTAGTAAATTTTATTATTTCAAAAATGTCAATAGCTGGAAAATTTTCAAAATGCTTAAAATAAGATGTTTCGAGCGGTTTTAAGCAAAATTACTGTATTTCAGGTATGCCTCAAGGTATTCCCATCCATTTTTTTGCTCAACAGTGGTGAAAGTCAGGTTACTGTTACCAGTTTCACACATATTCATAGTGTTTCGCTCTAAATTTCAGTATTTCAAAAATTTCAATAGCTGGAAAAAGCTCAAAATGCTTAAAATAGGCTGATTTAAGCAAAATTACTGTATCTCAGGTATGCCTCAAGGTATTCCCTTGCAATATTTTGCTTAACAGTGGTGAAAGTCAGGTTACTGTGAACAGTTTCGGACATTCGCAGTGGTTTGCTGTAAATTTTATTATTTTAAAAATTTCAATAGCTGGAAAATGCTCATAATGCTTAAAATAGGCTGTTTCAAGCAAAATTACTGTATCTCAGGTATGCCTCAAGGTATTCCAATGCAATTTTTTGCTCAACAGTGGTGAAAGTAAGGTTACTGCGAGCAGTTTCACATATATTCACAGTGGTTTGTTATAAATTTTATTATTTCAAAAATTTAAATAGCTCAAAAATGCTCAAAATGCTTAAATTAGGCTGTTTTAAGCAAAATTGCTGTATCTCAGGTATGCCTGAAGGTATTCCCATGCAATTTTTTGCTCAACAGTGGTGAAAGTCAGGTTACTGTCACAAGTTACACACATATTCACAGTGGTTTGCAGTATATTTTATTATTTCAAAAATTTCAATAGCAGGAAAATGCTCAAAATGCTTAAAATAGGCTGTTTTAAGCAAAATTACTGTATCTCAGGTATGCCTCAAGGTATTAACATGCAATTTTTTGCTCAACAGTGGAGAAAGCCAGGTTAATGTGACCAGTTTCACACATATTCACTGTGGTTTGCAGTAAATTTTATTATTTCAAAAATTTCAATAGCTTGAAAATGCTCAAAATGCTTAAAATACGCTGTTTTGAGCTGTTTTAAGCAAAATTACTGTATCTCAGGTATGCCTCAAGGTATTCCCATGCAATTTTTTGCTCAACAGTGGTGAAAGTCAGGTTACTGTGACCAGTATCACACATATTCACGGTGGTTAGCTGTAAATTTCATTATTTCAAAAATTTCAGTAGCTGTAAAACGTTCAAAATGCTTAAAATAAAGTGTTTTGATCTGTTTTAAGCAAAATTACTGTATATCAGGTATGCCTGAATGTATTCCCATGCAATATTTTGCTCAACAGTGCTGAAAATCAGGTTACTGTGACAAGTTTCACACATATTCACCATGGTTTGCTGTAAATTTTATTATTTCAAAAATTTCAATGGCTGGAAAATGCTCAAAATGCTCAAAATAGGCTGTTTTAAGCAAAATTACTGTATCTCAGGTATGCCTCAAGGTATTAAAATGCAATTTTTTGCTCAATAGTGGTGAAAGTCACCAGTTTCGCACATATTCGCAGTGGTTTGTAGTAAATTTTATTATTTCAAAAATGTCAATTGCTGGAAAATGCTCAAAATGCTTAAAATAAGCTGTTTTGAGCTGTTTTAAGCAAAGTTACTGTATCTCAGGTATGCCTCAAGGTATTCCCATGCAATTTTTTGCTCAACATTGGTGAAAGCCAGGTTACTGTGACCTGTTTCACATATTCACAGTGGTTTGCCGTAAATTTTATTATTTCAATAGATGAAAAATGCTCAAAATCCTTAAAATAAGCTGTTTTAAGCAAAATTACTGTATTTCAGGAATGCCGCAAGGTATTCCCATGCAATTTTTTGCTAAACAGTGGTGAAAGTCAGGTTACTGTCACCAGTTTCACACATATTTACAGTGGTTTGCAGTATGTTTTATTATTTCAAAAATTTCAATAGCAGGAAAATGCTCAAAATGCTTAAAATAGTCTGTTTAAAGCAAAATTACTGTATCTCAGGTATGCCTCAAGGTATTAACATGCAATATTTTGCTTAACAGTGGTGAAAGTCAGGTTACTGTGAACAGTTTCGGACATTCGCAGTGGTTTGCTGTAAATTTTATTATTTCAAAAAATTCAATATTTGGAAAATGCTCAAAATGCTTAAAATATGTTGTTTTAAGCAAAATTACTGTATCTCAGGTATGCCTCAAGGTATTCCCATGCAATTTTTTCCTCAACAGTGGTGAAAGCCTGGTTACTGTGACCTGTTTCACTCATATTCACAGTGGTTTGCTGTAAATTTTATTATTTCAAAAATTTCAATAGCTGGAAAATGCTCATAATGCTTAAAATAGGCTGTTTCAAGCATAATTACTGTATCTCAGGTATGCCTCAAGGTATTCCAATGCAATTTTTTGCTCAACAGTGGTGAAAGTAAGGTTACTGTGACCAGTTTCACATATATTCACAGTGGTTTGTTATAAATTTTATTATTTCAAAATTTAAATAGCTTAAAAATGCTCAAAATGCTTAAAATAGGCTGTTTTGAGCTGTTTTAAGCAAAATTACTGTATCTCAGGTATGCCTCAAGGTATTCCCATGCAATTTTTTGCTCAACAGTGGTGAAAGTCAGGTTACTGTGACCAGTATCACACATATTCACAGTGGTTAGCTGTAAATTTCATTATTTCAAAAATTTCAGTAGCTGTAAAACGCTCAAAATGCTTAAAATAAAGTGTTTTGATCTGTTTTAAGCAAAATTACTGTATATCAGGCATGCCTGAATGTATTCCCATGCAATATTTTGCTCAACAGTGGTGAAAATCAGGTTACTGTGACAAGTTTCACACATATTCAAAGTGGTTCGCTGTAAATTTTATTATTTCAAAAATTTCAATGGCTGGAAAATGCTCAAAATGCTTAAAATAGACTGTTTAAAGCAAAATTACTGTATCTCAGGTATGCCTCAAGGTATTCCCATGCAATTTTTTGCTCAACAGTGGAGAAAGCCAGGTTAATGTGACCAGTTTCACACATATTCACAGTGGTTTGCAGTAAATTTTATTATTTCAAAAATTTCAATAGCTGGAAAATGCTCAAAATGCTTAAAATAAGCTGTTTTGAGCTGTTTTAAGAAAAAATTATTGTATCCCAGGTATTCCTCAAGGTATTCCCATGCAATATTTTGCTGAACAGTGGAGAAAGTCAGGTTACTGTGACCAGTTTCACACATATTCACAGTGGTTTGCTGTAAATTTAATTATTTCAAAAATTTCAATGGCTGGAAAATGCTCAAAATGCTCAAAATAGGCTGTTTTAAGCAAAATTACTGTATCTCAGGTATGCCTCAAGGTATTAACATGAAATTTTTTGCTCAATAGTGGTGAAAGTCACCAGTTTCGCACATATTCACAGTGGTTTGTAGTAAATTTTATTATTTCAAAAATGTCTATAGCTGGAAAATGCTCAAAATGCTTAAAATAAGCTGTTTTGAGCTGTTTTAAGCAAAATTACTGTATCTCAGGTATGCCTCAAGGTATTCCCATACAATTTTTTGCCCAACATTGGTGAAAGCCAGGTTACTGTGACCTGTTTCACATATTCACAGTGGTTTGCTGTATATTTTATTATTTCAATAGATGGAAAATGCTCAAAATCCTTAAAATAAGCCGTTTTAAGCAAAATTACTGTATTTCAGGAATGCCGCAAGGTATTCCCATGCAATTTTTTACTAAACAGTGGTGAAAGTCAGGTTACTGTCACCAGTTTCACACATATTCACAGTGGTTTGCAGTATATTTTATTATTTCAAAAATTTCAATAGCAGGAAAATGCTCAAAATGCTTAAAATAGGCTGTTTTAAGCAAAATTACTGTATCTCAGGTATGCCTCAAGGTATTAACATGCAATTTTTTGCTCAACAGTGGAGAAAGCCAGGTTACTGTGACCTGTTTCACTCATATTCACAGTGGTTTGCTGTAAATTTTATTATTTCAAAAATTTCAATAGCTGGAAAATGCTCATAATGTTTAAAATAGGCTGTTTCAAGCAAAATTACTGTATCTCAGGTATGCCTCAAGGTATTCCAATGCAATTTTTTGCTCAACAGTGCTGAAAGTAAGGTTAATGTGACCAGTTTCACATATATTCACAGTGGTTTGTTATAAATTTTATTATTTCAAAAATTTAAATAGCTCAAAAATTCTCAAAATGCTTAAATTAGGCTGTTTTAAGCAAAATTGCTGTATCTCAGGTATGCCTGAAGGTATTCCCATGCAATTTTTGCCTCAACAGTGGAGAAAGCCAGGTTAATGTGACCAGTTTCACACATATTTACAGTGGTTTGCAGTATGTTTTATTATTTCAAAAATTTCAATAGCAGGAAAATGCTCAAAATGCTTAAAATAGTCTGTTTAAAGCAAAATTACTGTATCTCAGGTATGCCTCAAGGTATTAACATGCAATTTTTTGCTCAACAGTGGAGAAATCCAGGTTAATGTGACCAGTTTCACACATATTCACAGTGGTTTGCAGTAAATTTTATTATTTCAAAAATTTTAATAGCTGGAAAATGCTCAAAATGCTCAAAATAGGCTGTTTTAAGCAAAATTACTGTATCTCAGGTATGCCTCAAGGTATTAACATGCAATTTTTTGCTCAATAGTGGTGAAAGTCACCAGTTTCGCACATATTCGCAGTGGTTTGTAGTAAATTTTATTATTTCAAAAATGTCAATAGCTGGAAAATTTTCAAAATGCTTAAAATAAGATGTTTCGAGCGGTTTTAAGCAAAATTACTGTATTTCAGGTATGCCTCAAGGTATTCCCATGCATTTTTTTGCTCAACAGTGGTGAAAGCCAGGTTAATGTGACCAGTTTCACATATTCACAGTGGTTTGATGTAAGTTTTATTATTTCAAAAATTTCAATAGCTGTAAAATGCTCAAAATGCTTAAAATAAGCTGTTTTAAGCAAAATTACTGCATCTCAGGAATGCCTCAAGGTATTCCTATGCAATTTTTTGCTCAACAGTGGTGAAAGTCAGGTTACTGTTACCAGTTTCACACATATTCATAGTGTTTCGCTCTAAATTTCAGTATTTCAAAAATTTCAATAGCTGGAAAAAGCTCAAAATGCTTAAAATAGGCTGATTTAAGCAAAATTACTGTATCTCAGGTATGCCTCAAGGTATTCCCTTGCAATATTTTGCTTAACAGTGGTGAAAGTCAGGTTACTGTGAACAGTTTCGGACATTCGCAGTGGTTTGCTGTAAATTTTATTATTTTAAAAATTTCAATAGCTGGAAAATGCTCATAATGCTTAAAATAGGCTGTTTCAAGCAAAATTACTGTATCTCAGGTATGCCTCAAGGTATTCCAATGCAATTTTTTGCTCAACAGTGGTGAAAGTAAGGTTACTGCGAGCAGTTTCACATATATTCACAGTGGTTTGTTATAAATTTTATTATTTCAAAAATTTAAATAGCTCAAAAATGCTCAAAATGCTTAAATTAGGCTGTTTTAAGCAAAATTGCTGTATCTCAGGTATGCCTGAAGGTATTCCCATGCAATTTTTTGCTCAACAGTGGTGAAAGTCAGGTTACTGTCACAAGTTACACACATATTCACAGTGGTTTGCAGTATATTTTATTATTTCAAAAATTTCAATAGCAGGAAAATGCTCAAAATGCTTAAAATAGGCTGTTTTAAGCAAAATTACTGTATCTCAGGTATGCCTCAAGGTATTAACATGCAATTTTTTGCTCAACAGTGGAGAAAGCCAGGTTAATGTGACCAGTTTCACACATATTCACTGTGGTTTGCAGTAAATTTTATTATTTCAAAAATTTCAATAGCTTGAAAATGCTCAAAATGCTTAAAATACGCTGTTTTGAGCTGTTTTAAGCAAAATTACTGTATCTCAGGTATGCCTCAAGGTATTCCCATGCAATTTTTTGCTCAACAGTGGTGAAAGTCAGGTTACTGTGACCAGTATCACACATATTCACGGTGGTTAGCTGTAAATTTCATTATTTCAAAAATTTCAGTAGCTGTAAAACGTTCAAAATGCTTAAAATAAAGTGTTTTGATCTGTTTTAAGCAAAATTACTGTATATCAGGTATGCCTGAATGTATTCCCATGCAATATTTTGCTCAACAGTGGTGAAAATCAGGTTACTGTGACAAGTTTCACACATATTCACCATGGTTTGCTGTAAATTTTATTATTTCAAAAATTTCAATGGCTGGAAAATGCTCAAAATGCTCAAAATAGGCTGTTTTAAGCAAAATTACTGTATCTCAGGTATGCCTCAAGGTATTAAAATGCAATTTTTTGCTCAATAGTGGTGAAAGTCACCAGTTTCGCACATATTCGCAGTGGTTTGTAGTAAATTTTATTATTTCAAAAATGTCAATTGCTGGAAAATGCTCAAAATGCTTAAAATAAGCTGTTTTGAGCTGTTTTAAGCAAAATTACTGTATCTCAGGTATGCCTCAAGGTATTCCCATGCAATTTTTTGCTCAACATTGGTGAAAGCCAGGTTACTGTGACCTGTTTCACATATTCACAGTGGTTTGCCGTAAATTTTATTATTTCAATAGATGGAAAATGCTCAAAATCCTTAAAATAAGCTGTTTTAAGCAAAATTACTGTATTTCAGGAATGCCGCAAGGTATTCCCATGCAATTTTTTGCTAAACAGTGGTGAAAGTCAGGTTACTGTCACCAGTTTCACACATATTTACAGTGGTTTGCAGTATGTTTTATTATTTCAAAAATTTCAATAGCAGGAAAATGCTCAAAATGCTTAAAATAGTCTGTTTAAAGCAAAATTACTGTATCTCAGGTATGCCTCAAGGTATTAACATGCAATATTTTGCTTAACAGTGGTGAAAGTCAGGTTACTGTGAACAGTTTCGGACATTCGCAGTGGTTTGCTGTAAATTTTATTATTTCAAAAAATTCAATATTTGGAAAATGCTCAAAATGCTTAAAATATGTTGTTTTAAGCAAAATTACTGTATCTCAGGTATGCCTCAAGGTATTCCCATGCAATTTTTTCCTCAACAGTGGTGAAAGCCTGGTTACTGTGACCTGTTTCACTCATATTCACAGTGGTTTGCTGTAAATTTTATTATTTCAAAAATTTCAATAGCTGGAAAATGCTCATAATGCTTAAAATAGGCTGTTTCAAGCAAAATTACTGTATCTCAGGTATGCCTCAAGGTATTCCAATGCAATTTTTTGCTCAACAGTGGTGAAAGTAAGGTTACTGTGACCAGTTTCACATATATTCACAGTGGTTTGTTATAAATTTTATTATTTCAAAATTTAAATAGCTTAAAAATGCTCAAAATGCTTAAAATAGGCTGTTTTGAGCTGTTTTAAGCAAAATTACTGTATCTCAGGTATGCCTCAAGGTATTCCCATGCAATTTTTTGCTCAACAGTGGTGAAAGTCAGGTTACTGTGACCAGTATCACACATATTCACAGTGGTTAGCTGTAAATTTCATTATTTCAAAAATTTCAGTAGCTGTAAAACGCTCAAAATGCTTAAAATAAAGTGTTTTGATCTGTTTTAAGCAAAATTACTGTATATCAGGCATGCCTGAATGTATTCCCATGCAATATTTTGCTCAACAGTGGTGAAAATCAGGTTACTGTGACAAGTTTCACACATATTCAAAGTGGTTCGCTGTAAATTTTATTATTTCAAAAATTTCAATGGCTGGAAAATGCTCAAAATGCTTAAAATAGACTGTTTAAAGCAAAATTACTGTATCTCAGGTATGCCTCAAGGTATTCCCATGCAATTTTTTGCTCAACAGTGGAGAAAGCCAGGTTAATGTGACCAGTTTCACACATATTCACAGTGGTTTGCAGTAAATTTTATTATTTCAAAAATTTCAATAGCTGGAAAATGCTCAAAATGCTTAAAATAAGCTGTTTTGAGCTGTTTTAAGAAAAAATTATTGTATCCCAGGTATTCCTCAAGGTATTCCCATGCAATATTTTGCTGAACAGTGGAGAAAGTCAGGTTACTGTGACCAGTTTCACACATATTCACAGTGGTTTGCTGTAAATTTAATTATTTCAAAAATTTCAATGGCTGGAAAATGCTCAAAATGCTCAAAATAGGCTGTTTTAAGCAAAATTACTGTATCTCAGGTATGCCTCAAGGTATTAACATGAAATTTTTTGCTCAATAGTGGTGAAAGTCACCAGTTTCGCACATATTCACAGTGGTTTGTAGTAAATTTTATTATTTCAAAAATGTCTATAGCTGGAAAATGCTCAAAATGCTTAAAATAAGCTGTTTTGAGCTGTTTTAAGCAAAATTACTGTATCTCAGGTATGCCTCAAGGTATTCCCATACAATTTTTTGCCCAACATTGGTGAAAGCCAGGTTACTGTGACCTGTTTCACATATTCACAGTGGTTTGCTGTATATTTTATTATTTCAATAGATGGAAAATGCTCAAAATCCTTAAAATAAGCCGTTTTAAGCAAAATTACTGTATTTCAGGAATGCCGCAAGGTATTCCCATACAATTTTTTACTAAACAGTGGTGAAAGTCAGGTTACTGTCACCAGTTTCACACCTATTTACAGTGGTTTGCAGTATGTTTTATTATTTCAAAAATTTCAATAGCAGGAAAATGCTCAAAATGCTTAAAATAGGCTGTTTAAAGCAAAATTACTGTATCTCAGGTATGCCTCAAGGTATTAACATGCAATTTTTTGCTCAACAGTGGTGAAAGTCACCAGTTTCACACATATTCACAGTGGTTTGTAGTAAATTTATTATTTTAAAAATTTCAACAGCTTGAAAATGCTCAAAATGCTTAAAATCAGCTGTTTTGAGCAGTTTTAAGCAAAATTACTGTATCTCAGGTATGCCTCAAGTTGTTCCCATGCAATTTTTTGCTCAACAGTGGGGAAAGTCCGGTTACTGTCACCAGTTTCACACATATTCACAGTGATTAGCTGTAAATTTTATTATTTCAAAAATTTCAATAGCTTGAAAATGCTCAAAATGCTTAAAATAGGGTGTTTTAAGCAAAATTACTGTATCTCAGGTTTGCCTCAAGGTATTCCCATGCAATTTTTTCCTCAACAGTGGTGAAAGCCTGGTTACTGTGACCTGTTTCACTCATATTCACAGTGGTTTGCTGTAAATTTTATTATTTCAAAAATTTCATTAGCTGGAAAATGCTCATAATGCTTAAAATAGGCTGTTTCAAGCAAAATTACTGTATCTCAGGTATGCCTCAAGGTATTCCAATGTAATTTTTTGCTCAACAGTGGTGAAAGTAAGGTTACTGTGACCAGTTTCACATATGTTCACAGTGGTTTGTTATAAATTTTATTATTTCAAAAATTTAAATAGCTCAAAAATTCTCAAAATGCTTAAATTAGGCTGTTTTAAGCAAAATTGCTGTATCTCAGGTATGCCTGAAGGTATTCCCATGCAATTTTTCCTCAACAGAGGAGAAAGACAGGTTAATGTGACCAGTTTCACACATATTCACAGTGGTTTGCAGTATGTTTTATTATTTCAAAAATTTCAATAGCAGGAAAATGCTCAAAATGCTTAAAATAGGCTGTTTAAAGCAAAATTACTGTATCTCAGGGATGCCTCAAGGTATTCCCATTCACTTTTTTGCTCAACAGTGGTGAAAGCCAGGTTAATGTGACCAATTTCACACATATTCACAGTGGTGTGCAGTAAATCTTATTATTTCAAAAATTTCAATAGCTGGAAATTTCTCAAAATACTTAAAATAAGCTGTTTTGAGCTGTTTTAAGCAAAATTACTGTATATCAGGTATGCCTCAAGATATTCCCATGCAATTTTTTGCTCAACAGTTGTGAAAGTCAGGTTACTGTGACCAGTATCACACATATTCACAGTGGTTAGCTGTATATTTCATTATTTCAAAAATTTCTGTAGCTGTAAAACGCTCAAAATGCTTAAAATAAAGTGTTTTGATCTGTTTTAAGCAAAATTACTGTACATCAGGTATGCCTGAATGTATTCCTATGCAATTTTTGCTCAACATTGGTGAAAGACAGGTTACTGTGACCAGTTTCACACATATTCACAGTGGTTTGCTGTAAATTTTATTATTTTAATAATTTCAATAGCAGGAAAATGCTCAAAATGCTTAAAATAGGCTGTTTTAAGCAAAATTACTGTAACTCAGGTATGCCTCAAGGTATTAACAGGCAATTTTTAGCTCAAAATTGGTGAATTACAGGTTGCTGTGACCAGTTTCACACATATTCACAGTGGTTTGCTGTAAATTTTATTATTTTAAAAATTTCAATAGCAGGAAAATGCTCAAAATGCTTAAAATAGGCTGTTTTAAGTAAAATTACTGTATCTGAGGTATGCCTCAAGGTATTAACATGCAATTTTTTGCTCAACAGTGGAGAAAGCCAGGTTAATGTGACCAGTTTCACACATATTCACAGTGGTTTGTAGTAAATTTTATTATTTAAAAATTTCAATAGCTGGAAAATGCTCAAAATGCTTAAAATAAGCTGTTTTGAGTTGTTTTAAGCAAAATTACTGTATCCCAGGTATGCCTCGAGGTATTCCCATGCAATATTTTGCTCAACAGTGGTGAAAATCAGGTTAATGTGACCAGTTTCACATATTCACAGTGGTTTGATGTAAATTTTATTAATTCAAAAATTTCAATAGCTGGAAAATGCTCATAATGCTTAAAATAGGCTGTTTCAAGCAAAATTACTGTATCTCAGGTATGCCTCAAGGTATTCCAATGCAATTTTTTGCTCAACAGTGGTGAAAGTAAGGTTACTGTGACCAGTTTCACATATATTCACAGTGGTTTGTTATAAATTTTATTATTTCAAAAATTTAAATAGCTCAAAAATTCTCAAAATGCTTAAATTAGGCTGTTTTAAGCAAAATTGCTGTATCTCAGGTATGCCTGAAGGTATTCCCATGCAATTTTTCCTCTACAGTGGAGAAAGCCAGGTTAATGTGACCAGTTTCACACATATTCACAGTGGTTTGCAGTAAATTTTATTATTTCAAAAATTTCAATAGCTGGAAAATGCTCAAAATGCTTAAAATAAGCTGTTTTGAGCTGTTTTAAGAAAAAATTACTGTATCCCAGGTATTCCTCAAGGTATTCCCATGCAATATATTGCTGAACAGTGGTGAAAGTCAGGTTACTGTGACCAGTTTCACACATATTCACAGTGGTTTGCTGTAAATTTAATTATTTTAAAAATTTCAATGGCTTGAAAATGCTCAAAATGCTCAAAATAGGCTGTTTTAAGCAAAATTACTGTATCTCAGGTATGCCTCAAGGTATTAACATGCAATTTTTTGCTCAATAGTGGTGAAAGTCACCAGTTTCGCACATATTCACAGTGGTTTGTAGTAAATTTTATTATTTCAAAATTGTCAATAGCTGGAAAATGCTCAAAATGCTTAAAATAAGCTGTTTTGAGCTGTTTTAAGCAAAATTACTGTATCTCAGGTATGCCTCAAGGTATTCCCATGCAATTTTTTGCTCAACATTGGTGAAAGTCAGGTTACTGTCACCAGTTTCACACATATTTACAGTGGTTTGCAGTATGTTTTATTATTTCAAAAATTTCAATAGCAGGAAAATGCTCAAAATGCTTAAAATAGTCTGTTTAAAGCAAAATTACTGTATCTCAGGTATGCCTCAAGGTATTAACATGCAATAATTTGCTTAACATTGGTGAAAGTCAGGTTACTGTGAACAGTTTCGGACATTCGCAGTGGTTTGCTGTAAATTTTATTATTTCAAAAAATTCAATATTTGGAAAATGCTCAAAATGCTTAAAATATGTTGTTTTAAGCAAAATTACTGTATCTCAGGTATGCCTCAAGGTATTCCCATGCAATTTTTTCCTCAACAGTGGTGAAAGCCTGGTTACTGTGACCTGTTTCACTCATATTCACAGTGGTTTGCTGTAAATTTTATTATTTCAAAAATTTAAATAGCTCAAAATTGCTCAAAATGCTTAAATTAGGCTGTTTTAAGCAAAATTGCTGTATCTCAGGTATGCCTGAAGGTATTCCCATGCAATTTTTTGCTCAACAGTGGTGAAAGTCAGGTTACTGTCACAAGTTACAAACATATTCACAGTGGTTTGCAGTATATTTTATTATTTCAAAAATTTCAATAGCAGGAAAATGCTCAAAATGCTTAAAATAGGCTGTTTTAAGCAAAATTACTGTATCTCAGGTATGCCTCAAGGTATTAACATGCAATTTTTTGCTCAACAGTGGAGAAAGCCAGGTTAATGTGACCAGTTTCACACATATTCACAGTGGTTTGCAGTAAATTTTATTATTTCAAAAATTTCAATAGCTTGAAAATGCTCAAAATGCTTAAAATACGCTGTTTTGAGCAGTTTTAAGCAAAATTACTGTATATCAGGTATGCCTCAAGGTATTCCCATGCAATTTTTTGCTCAACAGTGGTGAAAGTCAGGTTACTGTGACTAGTATCACACATATTCACAGTGGTTAGCTGTAAATTTCATTATTTCAAAAATTTCAGTAGCTGTAAAACGCTCAAAATGCTTAAAATAAAGTGTTTTGATCTGTTTTAAGCAAAATTACTGTATATCAGGCATGCCTGAATGTATTCCCATGCAATATTTTGCTCAACAGTGGTGAAAATCAGGTTACTGTGACAAGTTTCACACATATTCACAGTGGTTTGCTGTAAATTTTATTATTTCAAAAATTTCAATGGCTGGAAAATGCTCAAAATGCTTAAAATAGACTGTTTAAAGCAAAATTACTGTATCTCAGGTATGCCTCAAGGTATTCCCATGCAATTTTCTGCTAAACAGTGGTGAGAGTCAGGTTACTGTGACCAGTTTCACACATATTCACAGTGGTTTGTTATTAATTTTATTATTTCAAAAATTTCAATAGCTCAAAATTGCTCAAAATGCTTAAAATAGGCTGTTTTAAGCAAAATTACTGTATCTCAGGTATGCCTCAAGGTATTCCCAAGCAATTTTTTGCTCAACAGTGTTGAAAGTCAGGTTACTGACACAAGTTACACACATATTCATAGTGGTTAGCTGCAAATTTTATTATTTCAAAAATTTCAATAGCTGGAAAATGCTCAAAATGATTAAAATAGGCTGATTTAAGTAAAATTACTGTATCTCAGGTATGCCTCAAGGTATTCCCTTGCAATATTTTGCTTAACAGTGGTGAAAGTCAGGTTACTGTGAACAGTTTCAGACATTCGCAGTGGTTTGCTGTAAATTTTATTATTTCAAAAAGTTCAATATTTGGAAAGTGCTCAAAATGCTTAAAATAGGCTGTTTTAAGCAAAATTACTGTATCTCAGGTATGCCTCAAGGTATTCCCATGCAATTTTTTCCTCAACAATGGTGAAAGCCTAGTTACTGTGACCTGTTTCACTCCTATTCACAGTGGTTTGCTGTAAATTTTATTATTTCAAAAATTTCATTAGCTGGAAAATGCTCATAATGCTTAAAATAGGCTGTTTCAAGCAAAATTACTGTATCTCAGGTATGCCTCAAGGTATTCCAATGCAATTTTTTGCTCAACAGTGGTGAAAGTAAGGTTACTGTGACCAGTTTCAGATATATTCACATTGGTTTGTTATAAATTTTATTATTTCAAAAATTTATATAGCTCAAAAATTCTCAAAATGCTTAAATTAGGCTGTTTTAAGCAAAATTGCTGTATCTCAGGTATGCCTGAAGGTATTCCCATGCAATTTTTTCCTCAACAGTGGAGAAAGCCAGGTTAATGTGACCAGTTTCACACATATTCATAGTGGTTTGCAGTAAATTTTATTATTTCAAAAATTTCAATAGCTGGAAAATGCTCAAAATGCTTAAAATAAGCTGTTTTGAGCTGTTTTAAGAAAAAATTACTGTATCCCAGGTATTCCTCAAGGTATTCCCATGCAATATTTTGCTGAACAGTGGTGAAAGTCAGGTTACTGTGACCAGTTTTACACATATTCACAGTGGTTTGCTGTAAATTTAATTATTTTAAAAATTTCAATGGCTGGAAAATGCTCAAAATGCTCAAAATAGGCTGTTTTAAGCAAAATTACTGTATCTCAGGTATGCCTCAAGGTATTAACATGCAAATTTTTGCTCAATAGTGGTGAAAGTCACCAGTTTCGCACATATTCACAGTGGTTTGTAGTAAATTTTATTATTTCAAAATTGTCAATAGCTGGAAAATGCTCAAAATGCTTAAAATAAGCTGTTTTGAGCTGTTTTAAGCAAAATTACTGTAACTCAGGTATGCCTCAAGGTATTCCCATGCAATTTTTTGCTCAACATTGGTGAAAGCCAGGTTACTGTGACCTGTTTCACATATTCACAGTGGTTTGCTGTAAATTTTATTATTTCAATAGATGGAAAATGCTCATAATCCTTAAAATAAGCTGTTTTAAGCAAAATTACTGTATTTTAGGAATGCCGCAAGGTATTCCCATGCAATTTTTTGCTCAACAGTGGTGAAAGTCAGGTTACTGTCACCAGTTTCACACATATTTACAGTGGTTTGCAGTATGTTTTATTATTTCAAAAATTTCAATAGCAGGAAAATGCTCAAAATGCTTAAAATAGTCTGTTTAAAGCAAAATTACTGTATCTCAGGTATGCCTCAAGGTATTAACATGCAATTTTTTGCTCAACAGTTGAGAAAGCCAGGTAAATGTGACCAGTTTCACACATATTCACAGTGGTTTGCAGTAAATTTTATTATTTCAAAAATTTTAATAGCTGGAAAATGCTCAAAATGCTCAAAATAGGCTGTTTTAAGCAAAATTACTGTATCTCAGGTATGCCTCAAGGTATTAACATGCAATTTTTTGCTCAATAGTGGTGAAAGTCACCAGTTTCGCACATATTCGCAGTGGTTTGTAGTAAATTTTATTATTTCAAAAATGTCAATAGCTGGAAAATTTTCAAAATGCTTAAAATAAGATGTTTCGAGCGGTTTTAAGCAAAATTACTGTATTTCAGGTATGCCTCAAGGTATTCCCATGCATTTTTTTGCTCAACAGTGGTGAAAGCCAGGTTAATGTTACCAGTTTCACATATTCACAGTGGTTTGATGTAAGTTTGATTATTTCAAAAATTTCAATAGCTGTAAAATGCTCAAAATGCTTAAAATATGCTGTTTTAAGCAAAATTACTGTATCTCAGGTATGCCTCAAGGTATTAACATGCAATTTTTTGCTCAACAGTGGAGAAAGCCAGGTTAATGTGACCAGTTTCACACATATTCACAGTGGTTTGCTGTAAATTTAATTATTTCAAAAATTTCAATGGCTGGAAAATGCTCAAAATGCTCAAAATAGGCTGTTTTAAGCAAAATTATTGTATCTCAGGTATGCCTCAAGGTATTAAAATGCAATTTTTTGCTCAATAGTGGTGAAAGTCACCAGTTTCGCACATATTCGCAGTGGTTTGTAGTAAATTTTATTATTTCAAAAATGTCAATAGCTGGAAAATGCTCAAAATGCTTAAAATAAGCTGTTTTGAGCTGTTTTAAGCAAAATTACTGTATCTCAGGTATGCCTCAAGGTATTCCCATGCAATTTTTTCCTCAACAGTGGTGAAAGCCTGGTTACTGTGACCTGTTTCACTCCTATTCACAGTGGTTTGCAGTAAATTTTATTATTTCATAAATTTCATTAGCTGGAAAATGCTCATAATGCTTAAAATAGGCTGTTTCAAGCAAAATTACTGTATCTCAGGTATGCCTCAAGGTATTCCCATGCAATTTTTTCCTCAACAGTGGTGAAAGCCTGGTTACTGTGACCTGTTTCACTCCTATTCACAGTGGTTTGCAGTAAATTTTATTATTTCAAAAATTTCATTAGCTGGAAAATGCTCATAATGCTTAAAATAGGCTGTTTCAAGCAAAATTACTGTATCTCAGGTATGCCTCAAGGTATTCCAATGCAATTTTTTGCTCAACAGTGGTGAAAGTAAGGTTACTGTGACCAGTTTCAGATATATTCACAGTGGTTTGTTATAAATTTTATTATTTCAAAAATTTAAATAGCTTAAAAATTCTCAAAATGCTTAAATTAGGCTGTTTTAAGCAAAATTGCTGTATCTCAGGTATGCCTCAAGGTATTCCCATGCAATTTTTTCCTCAACAGTGGAGAAAGCTAGGATAATGTGACCAGTTTCACACATATTCACAGTGGTTTGCAGTATGTTTTATTATTTCAAAAATTTCAATAGCAGGAAAATGCTCAAAATGCTTAAAATAGGCTGTTTGAAGCAAAATTACTGTATCTCAGGTATGCCTCAAGGTATTAACATGCAATTTTTTGCTCAACAGTGGAGAAAGCCAGGTTAATGTGACCAGTTTCACACATATTCATAGTGGTTTGCAGTAAATTTTATTATTTCAAAAATTTCAATAGCTGGAAAATGCTCAAAATGCTTAAAATTAGCAGTTTTGAGCTGTTTTAAGAAATATTACTGTATCCCAGGTATTCCTCAAGGTATTCCCATGCAATATTTTGCTGAACAGTGGTGAAAGTCAGGTTACTGTGACCAGTTTCACATATATTCACAGTGGTTTGCTGTAAATTTAATTATTTCTAAAATTTCAATAGCAGGAAAATGCTCAAAATGCTTAAAATAGGCTGTTTAAAGCAAAATTACTGTATCTCAGGTATGCCTCAAGGTATTAACATGCAATTTTTTGCTCAACAGTGGTGAAAGTCACCAGTTTCACACATATTCACAGTGGTTTGTAGTAAATTTTATTATTTTAAAAATTTCAATAGTTGGAAAATGCTCAAAATGCTTAAAATAAGCTGTTTTGAGCGGTTTTAAGCAAAATTACTGTATCTCAGGTATGCCTCAAGGTATTCCCATTCACTTTTTTGCTCAACAGTGGTGAAAGCCAGGTTAATGTGACCAATTTCACACATATTCACAGTGGTTTGCAGTAAATCATATTATTTCAAAAATTTCAATAGCTGGAAATTTCTCAAAATGCTTAAAATAAGCTGTTTTGAGCTGTTTTAAGCAAAATTACTGTATATCAGGTATGCCTCAAGGTATTCCCATGCAATTTTTTGCTCAACAGTGTTGAAAGTCAGGTTACTGACACAAGTTACACACATATTCATAGTGGTTAGCTGCAAATTTTATTATTTCAAAAATTTCAATAGCTGGAAAATGCTCAAAATGCTTAAAATAGGCTGATTTAAGCAAAATTACTGTATCTCAGGTATGCCTCAAGGTATTCCCTTGCAATATTTTGCTTAACAGTGGTGAAAGTCAGGTTACTGTGAACAGTTTCGGACATTCGCAGTGGTTTGCTGTAAATTTTATTATTTCAAAAATTTCAATATTTGGAAAGTGCTCAAAATGCTTAAAATAGGCTGTTTTAAGCAAAATTACTGTATCTCAGGTATGCCTCAAGGTATTCCCATGCAATTTTTTGCTCAACAGTGGGGAAAGTCCGGTTACTGTCACCAGTTTCACACATATTTACAGTGATTAGCTGTAAATTTTATTATTTCAAAAATTTCAATAGCTTGAAAATGCTCAAAATGCTTAAAATAGGGTGTTTTAAGCAAAATTACTGTATCTCACGTATGCCTCAAGGTATTCCCATGCAATTTTTTCCTCAACAGTGGTGAAAGCCTGGTTACTGTGACCTGTTTCACTCCTATTCACAGTGGTTTGCTGTAAATTTTATTATTTCAAAAATTTCATTAGCTGGAAAATGCTCATAATGCTTAAAATAGGCTGTTTCAAGCAAAATTACTGTATCTCAGGTATGCCTCAAGGTATTCCAATGCAATTTTTTGCTCAACAGTGGTGAAAGTAAGGTTACTGTGACCAGTTTCAGATATATTCACATTGGTTTGTTATAAATTTTATTATTTCAAAAATTTAAATAACTCAAAAATTCTCAAAATGCTTAAATTAGGCTGTTTTAAGCAAAATTGCTGTATCTCAGGTATGCCTGAAGGTATTCCCATGCAATTTTTTCCTCAACAGTGGAGAAAGCCAGGTTAATGTGACCAGTTTCACACATATTCATAGTGGTTTGCAGTAAATTTTATTATTTCAAAAATTTCAATAGCTGGAAAATGCTCAAAATGCTTAAAATAAGCTGTTTTGAGCTGTTTTAAGAAAAAATTACTGTATCCCAGGTATTCCTCAAGGTATTCCCATGCAATATTTTGCTGAACAGTGGTGAAAGTCAGGTTACTGTGACCAGTTTCACACATATTCACAGTGGTTTGCTGTAAATTTAATTATTTCAATAGATGGAAAATGCTCATAATCCTTAAAATAAGCTGTTTTAAGCAAAATTATTGTATTTCAGGAATGCCGCAAGGTATTCCCATGCAATTTTTTGCTCAACAGTGGTGAAAGTCAGGTTACTGTCACCAGTTTCACACATATTTACAGTGGTTTGCAGTATGTTTTATTATTTCAAAAATTTCAATAGCAGGAAAATGCTCAAAATACTTAAAATAGTCTGTTTAAAGCAAAATTACTGTATCTCAGGTATGCCTCAAGGTATTAACATGCAATTTTTTGCTCAACAGTTGAGAAAGCCAGGTTAATGTGACCAGTTTCACACATATTCACAGTGGTTTGCAGTAAATTTTATTATTTCAAAAATTTTAATAGCTGGAAAATGCTCAAAATGCTCAAAATAGGCTGTTTTAAGCAAAATTACTGTATCTCAGGTATGCCTCAAGGTATTAACATGCAATTTTTTGCTCAATAGTGGTGAAAGTCACCAGTTTCGCACATATTCGCAGTGGTTTGTAGTAAATTTTATTATTTCAAAAATGTCAATAGCTGGAAAATTTTCAAAATGCTTAAAATAAGATGTTTCGAGCGGTTTTAAGCAAAATTACTGTATTTCAGGTATGCCTCAAGGTATTCCCATGCATTTTTTTGCTCAACAGTGGTGAAAGCCAGGTTAATGTGACCAGTTTCACATATTCACAGTGGTTTGATGTAAGTTTGATTATTTCAAAAATTTCAATAGCTGTAAAATGCTCAAAATGCTTAAAATATGCTGTTTTAAGCAAAATTACTGTATCTCAGGTATGCCTCAAGGTATTAACATGCAATTTTTTGCTCAACAGTGGAGAAAGCCAGGTTAATGTGACCAGTTTCACACATATTCACAGTGGTTTGCTGTAAATTTAATTATTTCAAAAATTTCAATGGCTGGAAAATGCTCAAAATGCTCAAAATAGGCTGTTTTAAGCAAAATTACTGTATCTCAGGTATGCCTCAAGGTATTAAAATGCAATTTTTTGCTCAATAGTGGTGAAAGTCACCAGTTTCGCACATATTCGCAGTAGTTTGTAGTAAATTTTATTATTTCAAAAATGTCAATAGCTGGAAAATGCTCAAAATGCTTAAAATAAGCTGTTTTGAGCTGTTTTAAGCAAAATTACTGTATCTCAGGTATGCCTCAAGGTATTCCCATGCAATTTTTTGCTCAACATTGGTGAAAGCCAGGTTACTGTGACCTGTTTCACATATTCACAGTGGTTTGCTGTAAATTTTATTATTTCAATAGATGGAAAATGCTCAAAATCCTTAAAATAAGCTGTTTTAAGCAAAATTACTGTATTTCAGGAATGCCGCAAGGTATTCCCATGCAATTTTTTGCTAAACAGTGGTGAAAGTCAGGTTACTGTCACAAGTTTCACACATATTTACAGTGGTTTGCAGTATGTTTTATTATTTCAAAAATTTCAATAGCAGGAAAATGCTCAAAATGCTTAAAATAGGCTGTTTAAAGCAAAATTACTGTATCTCAGGTATGCCTCAAGGTATTAACATGCAATTTTTTGCTCAACAGTGGTGAAAGTCACCAGTTTCACACATATTCACAGTGGTTTGTAGTAAATTTTATTATTTTAAAAATTTCAATAGCTAGAAAATGCTCAAAATGCTTAAAATCAGCTGTTTTGAGCAGTTTTAAGCAAAATTACTGTATCTCAGGTATGCCTCAAGGTATTCCCATGCAATTTTTTGCTCAACAGTGGGGAAAGTCCGGTTACTGTCACCAGTTTCACACATATTCACAGTGATTAGCTGTAAATTTTATTATTTCAAAAATTTCAATAGCTTGAAAATGCTCAAAATGATTAAAATAGAGTGTTTTAAGCAAAATTACTGTATCTCCGGTATGCCTCAAGGTATTCCCATGCAATTTTTTCCTCAACAGTGGTGAAAGCCTGGTTACTGTGACCTGTTTCACTCCTATTCACAGTGGTTTGCAGTAAATTTTATTATTTCAAAAATTTCATTAGCTGGAAAATGCTCATAATGCTTAAAATAGGCTGTTTCAAGCAAAATTACTGTATCTCAGGTATGCCTCAAGGTATTCCAATGCAATTTTTTGCTCAACAGTGGTGAAAGTAAGGTTACTGTGACCAGTTTCAGATATATTCACAGTGGTTTGTTATAAATTTTATTATTTCAAAAATTTAAATAGCTGAAAAATTCTCAAAATGCTTAAATTAGGCTGTTTTAAGCAAAATTGCTGTATCTCAGGTATGCCTGAAGGTATTCCCATGCAATTTTTTCCTCAACAGTGGAGAAAGCTAGGTTAATGTGACCAGTTTCACACATATTCACAGTGGTTTGCAGTATGTTTTATTATTTCAAAAATTTCAATAGCAGGAAAATGCTCAAAATGCTTAAAATAGGCTGTTTGAAGCAAAATTACTGTATCTCAGGTATGCCTCAAGGTATTAACATGCAATTTTTTGCTCAACAGTGGAGAAAGCCAGGTTAATGTGACCAGTTTCACACATATTCATAGTGGTTTGCAGTAAATTTTATTATTTCAAAAATTTCAATAGCTGGAAAATGCTCAAAATGCTTAAAATTAGCAGTTTTGAGCTGTTTTAAGAAATATTACTGTATCCCAGGTATTCCTCAAGGTATTCCCATGCAATATTTTGCTGAACAGTGGTGAAAGTCAGGTTACTGTGACCAGTTTCACATATATTCACAGTGGTTTGCTGTAAATTTAATTATTTCTAAAATTTCAATAGCAGGAAAATGCTCAAAATGCTTAAAATAGGCTGTTTAAAGCAAAATTACTGTATCTCAGGTATGCCTCAAGGTATTAACATGCAATTTTTTGCTCAACAGTGGTGAAAGTCACCAGTTTCACACATATTCACAGTGGTTTGTAGTAAATTTTATTATTTTAAAAATTTCAATAGTTGGAAAATGCTCAAAATGCTTAAAATAAGCTGTTTTGAGCGGTTTTAAGCAAAATTACTGTATCTCAGGTATGCCTCAAGGTATTCCCATTCACTTTTTTGCTCAACAGTGGTGAAAGCCAGGTTAATGTGACCAATTTCACACATATTCACAGTGGTTTGCAGTAAATCTTATTATTTCAAAAATTTCAATAGCTGGAAATTTCTCAAAATGCTTAAAATAAGCTGTTTTGAGCTGTTTTAAGCAAAATTACTGTATATCAGGTATGCCTCAAGGTATTCCCATGCAATTTTTTGCTCAACAGTGTTGAAAGTCAGGTTACTGACACAAGTTACACACATATTCATAGTGGTTAGCTGCAAATTTTATTATTTCAAAAATTTCAATAGCTGGAAAATGCTCAAAATGCTTAAAATAGGCTGATTTAAGCAAAATTACTGTATCTCAGGTATGCCTCAAGGTATTCCCTTGCAATATTTTGCTTAACAGTGGTGAAAGTCAGGTTACTGTGAACAGTTTCAGACATTCGCAGTGGTTTGCTGTAAATTTTATTATTTCAAAAATTTCAATATTTGGAAAGTGCTCAAAATGCTTAAAATAGGCTGTTTTAAGCAAAATTACTGTATCTCAGGTATGCCTCAAGGTATTCCCATGCAATTTTTTGCTCAACAGTGGGGAAAGTCCGGTTACTGTCACCAGTTTCACACATATTCACAGTGATTAGCTGTAAATTTTATTATTTCAAAAATTTCAATAGCTTGAAAATGCTCAAAATGCTTAAAATAGGGTGTTTTAAGCAAAATTACTGTATCTCAGGTATGCCTCAAGGTATTCCCATGCAATTTTTTCCTCAACAGTGGTGAAAGCCTGGTTACTGTGACCTGTTTCACTCCTATTCACAGTGGTTTGCTGTAAATTTTATTATTTCAAAAATTTCATTAGCTGGAAAATGCTCATAATGCTTAAAATAGGCTGTTTCAAGCAAAATTACTGTATCTCAGGTATGCCTCAAGGTATTCCAATGCAATTTTTTGCTCAACAGTGGTGAAAGTAAGGTTACTGTGACCAGTTTCAGATATATTCACATTGGTTTGTTATAAATTTTATTATTTCAAAAATTTAAATAGCTCAAAAATTCTCAAAATGCTTAAATTAGGCTGTTTTAAGCAAAATTGCTGTATCTCAGGTATGCCTGAAGGTATTCCCATGCAATTTTTTCCTCAACAGTGGAGAAAGCCAGGTTAATGTGACCAGTTTCACACATATTCATAGTGGTTTGCAGTAAATTTTATTATTTCAAAAATTTCAATAGCTGGAAAATGCTCAAAATGCTTAAAATTAGCTGTTTTGAGCTGTTTTAAGAAAAAATTACTGTATCCCAGGTATTCCTCAAGGTATTCCCATGCAATATTTTGCTGAACAGTGGTGAAAGTCAGGTTACTGTGACCAGTTTCACACATATTCACAGTGGTTTGCTGTAAATTTAATTATTTCAATAGATGGAAAATGCTCATAATCCTTAAAATAAGCTGTTTTAAGCAAAATTATTGTATTTCAGGAATGCCGCAAGGTATTCCCATGCAATTTTTTGCTCAACAGTGGTGAAAGTCAGGTTACTGTCACCAGTTTCACACATATTTACAGTGGTTTGCAGTATGTTTTATTATTTCAAAAATTTCAATAGCAGGAAAATGCTCAAAATACTTAAAATAGTCTGTTTAAAGCAAAATTACTGTATCTCAGGTATGCCTCAAGGTATTAACATGCAATTTTTTGCTCAACAGTTGAGAAAGCCAGGTTAATGTGACCAGTTTCACACATATTCACAGTGGTTTGCAGTAAATTTTATTATTTCAAAAATTTTAATAGCTGGAAAATGCTCAAAATGCTCAAAATAGGCTGTTTTAAGCAAAATTACTGTATCTCAGGTATGCCTCAAGGTATTAACATGCAATTTTTTGCTCAATAGTGGTGAAAGTCACCAGTTTCACACATATTCGCAGTGGTTTGTAGTAAATTTTATTATTTCAAAAATGTCAATAGCTGGAAAATTTTCAAAATGCTTAAAATAAGATGTTTCGAGCGGTTTTAAGCAAAATTACTGTATTTCAGGTATGCCTCAAGGTATTCCCATGCATTATTTTGCTCAACAGTGGTGAAAGCCAGGTTAATGTGACCAGTTTCACATATTCACAGTGGTTTGATGTAAGTTTGATTATTTCAAAAATTTCAATAGCTGTAAAATGCTCAAAATGCTTAAAATATGCTGTTTTAAGCAAAATTACTGTATCTCAGGTATGCCTCAAGGTATTAACATGCAATTTTTTGCTCAACAGTGGAGAAAGCCAGGTTAATGTGACCAGTTTCACACATATTCACAGTGGTTTGCTGTAAATTTAATTATTTCAAAAATTTCAATGGCTGGAAAATGCTCAAAATGCTCAAAATAGGCTGTTTTAAGCAAAATTACTGTATCTCAGGTATGCCTCAAGGTATTAAAATGCAATTTTTTGCTCAATAGTGGTGAAAGTCACCAGTTTCGCACATATTCGCAGTGGTTTGTAGTAAATTTTATTATTTCAAAAATGTCAATAGCTGGAAAATGCTCAAAATGCTTAAAATAAGCTGTTTTGAGCTGTTTTAAGCAAAATTACTGTATCTCAGGTATGCCACAAGGTATTCCCATGCAATTTTTTGCTCAACAGTGGGGAAAGTCCGGTTACTGTCACCAGTTTCACACATATTCACAGTGATTAGCTGTAAATTTTATTATTTCAAAAATTTCAATAGCTTGAAAATGCTCAAAATGCTTAAAATAGGGTGTTTCAAGCAAAATTACTGTATCTCAGGTATGCCTCAAGGTATTCCCATGCAATTTTTTCCTCAACAGTGGTGAAAGCCTGGTTACTGTGACCTGTTTCACTCCTATTCACAGTGGTTTGCAGTAAATTTTATTATTTCAAAAATTTCATTAGCTGGAAAATGCTCATAATGCTTAAAATAGGCTGTTTCAAGCAAAATTACTGTATCTCAGGTATGCCTCAAGGTATTCCAATGCAATTTTTTGCTCAACAGTGGTGAAAGTAAGGTTACTGTGACCAGTTTCAGATATATTCACAGTGGTTTGTTATAAATTTTATTATTTCAAAAATTTAAATAGCTCAAAAATTCTCAAAATGCTTAAATTAGGCTGTTTTAAGCAAAATTGCTGTATCTCAGGTATGCCTGAAGGTATTCCCATGCAAATTTTTCCTCAACAGTGGAGAAAGCTAGGTTAATGTGACCAGTTTCACACATATTCACAGTGGTTTGCAGTATGTTTTATTATTTCAAAAATTTCAATAGCAGGAAAATGCTCAAAATGCTTAAAATAGGCTGTTTGAAGCAAAATTACTGTATCTCAGGTATGCCTCAAGGTATTCCAAAGCAATTTTTTGCTCAACAGTGGTGAAAGTAAGGTTACTGTGACCAGTTTCAGATATATTCACATTGGTTTGTTATAAATTTTATTATTTCAAAAATTTAAATAGCTCAAAAATTCTCAAAATGCTTAAATTAGGCTGTTTTAAGCAAAATTGCTGTATCTCAGGTATGCCTGAAGGTATTCCCATGCAATTTTTTCCTCAACAGTGGAGAAAGCCAGGTTAATGTGACCAGTTTCACACATATTCATAGTGGTTTGCAGTAAATTTTATTATTTCAAAAATTTCAATAGCTGGAAAATGCTCAAAATGCTTAAAATAAGCTGTTTTGAGCTGTTTTAAGAAAAAATTACTGTATCCCAGGTATTCCTCAAGGTATTCCCATGCAATTTTTTGCTCAACAGTTGAGAAAGCCAGGTAAATGTGACCAGTTTCACACATATTCACAGTGGTTTGCAGTAAATTTTATTATTTCAAAAATTTTAATAGCTGGAAAATGCTCAAAATGCTCAAAATAGGCTGTTTTAAGCAAAATTACTGTATCTCAGGTATGCCTCAAGGTATTAACATGCAATTTTTTGCTCAATAGTGGTGAAAGTCACCAGTTTCGCACATATTCGCAGTGGTTTGTAGTAAATTTTATTATTTCAAAAATGTCAATAGCTGGAAAATTTTCAAAATGCTTAAAATAAGATGTTTCGAGCGGTTTTAAGCAAAATTACTGTATTTCAGGTATGCCTCAAGGTATTCCCATGCATTTTTTTGCTCAACAGTGGTGAAAGCCAGGTTAATGTTACCAGTTTCACATATTCACAGTGGTTTGATGTAAGTTTGATTATTTCAAAAATTTCAATAGCTGTAAAATGCTCAAAATGCTTAAAATATGCTGTTTTAAGCAAAATTACTGTATCTCAGGTATGCCTCAAGGTATTAACATGCAATTTTTTGCTCAACAGTGGAGAAAGCCAGGTTAATGTGACCAGTTTCACACATATTCACAGTGGTTTGCTGTAAATTTAATTATTTCAAAAATTTCAAT
Source organism: Spongia lamella (assembly GCA_963930835.1). Lineage (NCBI taxonomy): Eukaryota > Metazoa > Porifera > Demospongiae > Dictyoceratida > Spongiidae > Spongia > Spongia lamella. Next base: position 5,367,458 of record OZ005752.1, on the reverse strand, counting down.
GGCTGGAAAATGCTCAAAATGCTCAAAATAGGCTGTTTTAAGCAAAATTATTGTATCTCAGGTATGCCTCAAGGTATTAAAATGCAATTTTTTGCTCAATAGTGGTGAAAGTCACCAGTTTCGCACATATTCGCAGTGGTTTGTAGTAAATTTTATTATTTCAAAAATGTCAATAGCTGGAAAATGCTCAAAATGCTTAAAATAAGCTGTTTTGAGCTGTTTTAAGCAAAATTACTGTATCTCAGGTATGCCTCAAGGTATTCCCATGCAATTTTTTGCTCAACATTGGTGAAAGCCAGGTTACTGTGACCTGTTTCACATATTCACAGTGGTTTGCTGTAAATTTTATTATTTCAATAGATGGAAAATGCTCATAATCCTTAAAATAAGCTGTTTTAAGCAAAATTACTGTATTTCAGGAATGCCGCAAGGTATTCCCATGCAATTTTTTGCTCAACAGTGGTGAAAGTCAGGTTACTGTCACCAGTTTCACACATATTTACAGTGGTTTGCAGTATGTTTTATTATTTCAAAAATTTCAATAGCAGGAAAATGCTCAAAATGCTTAAAATAGTCTGTTTAAAGCAAAATTACTGTATCTCAGGTATGCCTCAAGGTATTAACATGCAATTTTTTGCTCAACAGTTGAGAAAGCCAGGTTAATGTGACCAGTTTCACACATATTCACAGTGGTTTGCAGTAAATTTTATTATTTCAAAAATTTTAATAGCTGGAAAATGCTCAAAATGCTCAAAATAGGCTGTTTTAAGCAAAATTACTGTATCTCAGGTATGCCTCAAGGTATTAACATGCAATTTTTTGCTCAATAGTGGTGAAAGTCACCAGTTTCGCACATATTCGCAGTGGTTTGTAGTAAATTTTATTATTTCAAAAATGTCAATAGCTGGAAAATTTTCAAAATGCTTAAAATAAGATGTTTCGAGCGGTTTTAAGCAAAATTACTGTATTTCAGGTATGCCTCAAGGTATTCCCATGCATTTTTTTGCTCAACAGTGGTGAAAGCCAGGTTAATGTGACCAGTTTCACATATTCACAGTGGTTTGATGTAAGTTTGATTATTTCAAAAATTTCAATAGCTGTAAAATGCTCAAAATGCTTAAAATATGCTGTTTTAAGCAAAATTACTGTATCTCAGGTATGCCTCAAGGTATTAACATGCAATTTTTTGCTCAACAGTGGAGAAAGCCAGGTTAATGTGACCAGTTTCACACATATTCACAGTGGTTTGCTGTAAATTTAATTATTTCAAAAATTTCAATGGCTGGAAAATGCTCAAAATGCTCAAAATAGGCTGTTTTAAGCAAAATTACTGTATCTCAGGTATGCCTCAAGGTATGAAAATGCAATTTTTTGCTCAATAGTGGTGAAAGTCACCAGTTTCGCACATATTCGCAGTGGTTTGTAGTAAATTTTATTATTTCAAAAATGTCAATAGCTGGAAAATGCTCAAAATGCTTAAAATAAGCTGTTTTGAGCTGTTTTAAGCAAAATTACTGTATCTCAGGTATGCCTCAAGGTATTCCCATGCAATTTTTTGCTCAACATTGGTGAAAGCCAGGTTACTGTGACCTGTTTCACATATTCACAGTGGTTTGCTGTAAATTTTATTATTTCAATAGATGGAAAATGCTCAAAATCCTTAAAATAAGCTGTTTTAAGCAAAATTACTGTATTTCAGGAATGCCGCAAGGTATTCCCATGCAATTTTTTGCTAAACAGTGGTGAAAGTCAGGTTACTGTCACAAGTTTCACACATATTTACAGTGGTTTGCAGTATGTTTTATTATTTCAAAAATTTCAATAGCAGGAAAATGCTCAAAATGCTTAAAATAGGCTGTTTAAAGCAAAATTACTGTATCTCAGGTATGCCTCAAGGTATTAACATGCAATTTTTTGCTCAACAGTGGTGAAAGTCACCAGTTTCACACATATTCACAGTGGTTTGTAGTAAATTTTATTATTTTAAAAATTTCAATAGCTAGAAAATGCTCAAAATGCTTAAAATCAGCTGTTTTGAGCAGTTTTAAGCAAAATTACTGTATCTCAGGTATGCCTCAAGGTATTCCCATGCAATTTTTTGCTCAACAGTGGGGAAAGTCCGGTTACTGTCACCAGTTTCACACATATTCACAGTGATTAGCTGTAAATTTTATTATTTCAAAAATTTCAATAGCTTGAAAATGCTCAAAATGATTAAAATAGAGTGTTTTAAGCAAAATTACTGTATCTCAGGTATGCCTCAAGGTATTCCCATGCAATTTTTTCCTCAACAGTGGTGAAAGCCTGGTTACTGTGACCTGTTTCACTCCTATTCACAGTGGTTTGCAGTAAATTTTATTATTTCAAAAATTTCATTAGCTGGAAAATGCTCATAATGCTTAAAATAGGCTGTTTCAAGCAAAATTACTGTATCTCAGGTATGCCTCAAGGTATTCCCATGCAATTTTTTCCTCAACAGTGGTGAAAGCCTGGTTACTGTGACCTGTTTCACTCCTATTCACAGTGGTTTGCAGTAAATTTTATTATTTCAAAAATTTCATTAGCTGGAAAATGCTCATAATGCTTAAAATAGGCTGTTTCAAGCAAAATTACTGTATCTCAGGTATGCCTCAAGGTATTCCAATGCAATTTTTTGCTCAACAGTGGTGAAAGTAAGGTTACTGTGACCAGTTTCAGATATATTCACAGTGGTTTGTTATAAATTTTATTATTTCAAAAATTTAAATAGCTTAAAAATTCTCAAAATGCTTAAATTAGGCTGTTTTAAGCAAAATTGCTGTATCTCAGGTATGCCTGAAGGTATTCCCATGCAATTTTTTCCTCAACAGTGGAGAAAGCTAGGATAATGTGACCAGTTTCACACATATTCACAGTGGTTTGCAGTATGTTTTATTATTTCAAAAATTTCAATAGCAGGAAAATGCTCAAAATGCTTAAAATAGGCTGTTTGAAGCAAAATTACTGTATCTCAGGTATGCCTCAAGGTATTAACATGCAATTTTTTGCTCAACAGTGGAGAAAGCCAGGTTAATGTGACCAGTTTCACACATATTCATAGTGGTTTGCAGTAAATTTTATTATTTCAAAAATTTCAATAGCTGGAAAATGCTCAAAATGCTTAAAATTAGCAGTTTTGAGCTGTTTTAAGAAATATTACTGTATCCCAGGTATTCCTCAAGGTATTCCCATGCAATATTTTGCTGAACAGTGGTGAAAGTCAGGTTACTGTGACCAGTTTCACATATATTCACAGTGGTTTGCTGTAAATTTAATTATTTCTAAAATTTCAATAGCAGGAAAATGCTCAAAATGCTTAAAATAGGCTGTTTAAAGCAAAATTACTGTATCTCAGGTATGCCTCAAGGTATTAACATGCAATTTTTTGCTCAACAGTGGTGAAAGTCACCAGTTTCACACATATTCACAGTGGTTTGTAGTAAATTTTATTATTTTAAAAATTTCAATAGTTGGAAAATGCTCAAAATGCTTAAAATAAGCTGTTTTGAGTGGTTTTAAGCAAAATTACTGTATCTCAGGTATGCCTCAAGGTATTCCCATTCACTTTTTTGCTCAACAGTGGTGAAAGCCAGGTTAATGTGACCAATTTCACACATATTCACAGTGGTTTGCAGTAAATAATATTATTTCAAAAATTTCAATAGCTGGAAATTTCTCAAAATGCTTAAAATAAGCTGTTTTGAGCTGTTTTAAGCAAAATTACTGTATATCAGGTATGCCTCAAGGTATTCCCATGCAATTTTTTGCTCAACAGTGTTGAAAGTCAGGTTACTGACACAAGTTACACACATATTCATAGTGGTTAGCTGCAAATTTTATTATTTCAAAAATTTCAATAGCTGGAAAATGCTCAAAATGCTTAAAATAGGCTGATTTAAGCAAAATTACTGTATCTCAGGTATGCCTCAAGGTATTCCCTTGCAATATTTTGCTTAACAGTGGTGAAAGTCAGGTTACTGTGAACAGTTTCGGACATTCGCAGTGGTTTGCTGTAAATTTTATTATTTCAAAAATTTCAATATTTGGAAAGTGCTCAAAATGCTTAAAATAGGCTGTTTTAAGCAAAATTACTGTATCTCAGGTATGCCTCAAGGTATTCCCATGCAATTTTTTGCTCAACAGTGGGGAAAGTCCGGTTACTGTCACCAGTTTCACACATATTTACAGTGATTAGCTGTAAATTTTATTATTTCAAAAATTTCAATAGCTTGAAAATGCTCAAAATGCTTAAAATAGGGTGTTTTAAGCAAAATTACTGTATCTCACGTATGCCTCAAGGTATTCCCATGCAATTTTTTCCTCAACAGTGGTGAAAGCCTGGTTACTGTGACCTGTTTCACTCCTATTCACAGTGGTTTGCTGTAAATTTTATTATTTCAAAAATTTCATTAGCTGGAAAATGCTCATAATGCTTAAAATAGGCTGTTTCAAGCAAAATTACTGTATCTCAGGTATGCCTCAAGGTATTCCATTGCAATTTTTTGCTCAACAGTGGTGAAAGTAAGGTTACTGTGACCAGTTTCAGATATATTCACATTGGTTTGTTATAAATTTTATTATTTCAAAAATTTAAATAACTCAAAAATTCTCAAAATGCTTAAATTAGGCTGTTTTAAGCAAAATTGCTGTATCTCAGGTATGCCTGAAGGTATTCCCATGCAATTTTTTCCTCAACAGTGGAGAAAGCCAGGTTAATGTGACCAGTTTCACACATATTCATAGTGGTTTGCAGTAAATTTTATTATTTCAAAAATTTCAATAGCTGGAAAATGCTCAAAATGCTTAAAATAAGCTGTTTTGAGCTGTTTTAAGAAAAAATTACTGTATCCCAGGTATTCCTCAAGGTATTCCCATGCAATATTTTGCTGAACAGTGGTGAAAGTCAGGTTACTGTGACCAGTTTCACACATATTCACAGTGGTTTGCTGTAAATTTAATTATTTCAATAGATGGAAAATGCTCATAATCCTTAAAATAAGCTGTTTTAAGCAAAATTATTGTATTTCAGGAATGCCGCAAGGTATTCCCATGCAATTTTTTGCTCAACAGTGGTGAAAGTCAGGTTACTGTCACCAGTTTCACACATATTTACAGTGGTTTGCAGTATGTTTTATTATTTCAAAAATTTCAATAGCAGGAAAATGCTCAAAATGCTTAAAATAGTCTGTTTAAAGCAAAATTACTGTATCTCAGGTATGCCTCAAGGTATTAACATGCAATTTTTTGCTCAACAGTTGAGAAAGCCAGGTTAATGTGACCAGTTTCACACATATTCACAGTGGTTTGCAGTAAATTTTATTATTTCAAAAATTTTAATAGCTGGAAAATGCTCAAAATGCTCAAAATAGGCTGTTTTAAGCAAAATTACTGTATCTCAGGTATGCCTCAAGGTATTAACATGCAATTTTTTGCTCAATAGTGGTGAAAGTCACCAGTTTCGCACATATTCGCAGTGGTTTGTAGTAAATTTTATTATTTCAAAAATGTCAATAGCTGGAAAATTTTCAAAATGCTTAAAATAAGATGTTTCGAGCGGTTTTAAGCAAAATTACTGTATTTCAGGTATGCCTCAAGGTATTCCCATGCATTTTTTTGCTCAACAGTGGTGAAAGCCAGGTTAATGTGACCAGTTTCACATATTCACAGTGGTTTGATGTAAGTTTGATTATTTCAAAAATTTCAATAGCTGTAAAATGCTCAAAATGCTTAAAATATGCTGTTTTAAGCAAAATTACTGTATCTCAGGTATGCCTCAAGGTATTAACATGCAATTTTTTGCTCAACAGTGGAGAAAGCCAGGTTAATGTGACCAGTTTCACACATATTCACAGTGGTTTGCTGTAAATTTAATTATTTCAAAAATTTCAATGGCTGGAAAATGCTCAAAATGCTCAAAATAGGCTGTTTTAAGCAAAATTACTGTATCTCAGGTATGCCTCAAGGTATGAAAATGCAATTTTTTGCTCAATAGTGGTGAAAGTCACCAGTTTCGCACATATTCGCAGTGGTTTGTAGTAAATTTAATTATTTCAAAAATGTCAATAGCTGGAAAATGCTCAAAATGCTTAAAATAAGCTGTTTTGAGCTGTTTTAAGCAAAATTACTGTATCTCAGGTATGCCACAAGGTATTCCCATGCAATTTTTTGCTCAACAGTGGGGAAAGTCCGGTTACTGTCACCAGTTTCACACATATTCACAGTGATTAGCTGTAAATTTTATTATTTCAAAAATTTCAATAGCTTGAAAATGCTCAAAATGCTTAAAATAGGGTGTTTCAAGCAAAATTACTGTATCTCAGGTATGCCTCAAGGTATTCCCATGCAATTTTTTCCTCAACAGTGGTGAAAGCCTGGTTACTGTGACCTGTTTCACTCCTATTCACAGTGGTTTGCAGTAAATTTTATTATTTCAAAAATTTCATTAGCTGGAAAATGCTCATAATGCTTAAAATAGGCTGTTTCAAGCAAAATTACTGTATCTCAGGTATGCCTCAAGGTATTCCAATGCAATTTTTTGCTCAACAGTGGTGAAAGTAAGGTTACTGTGACCAGTTTCAGATATATTCACAGTGGTTTGTTATAAATTTTATTATTTCAAAAATTTAAATAGCTCAAAAATTCTCAAAATGCTTAAATTAGGCTGTTTTAAGCAAAATTGCTGTATCTCAGGTATGCCTGAAGGTATTCCCATGCAAATTTTTCCTCAACAGTGGAGAAAGCTAGGTTAATGTGACCAGTTTCACACATATTCACAGTGGTTTGCAGTATGTTTTATTATTTCAAAAATTTCAATAGCAGGAAAATGCTCAAAATGCTTAAAATAGGCTGTTTGAAGCAAAATTACTGTATCTCAGGTATGCCTCAAGGTATTCCAAAGCAATTTTTTGCTCAACAGTGGTGAAAGTAAGGTTACTGTGACCAGTTTCAGATATATTCACATTGGTTTGTTATAAATTTTATTATTTCAAAAATTTAAATAGCTCAAAAATTCTCAAAATGCTTAAATTAGGCTGTTTTAAGCAAAATTGCTGTATCTCAGGTATGCCTGAAGGTATTCCCATGCAATTTTTTCCTCAACAGTGGAGAAAGCCAGGTTAATGTGACCAGTTTCACACATATTCATAGTGGTTTGCAGTAAATTTTATTATTTCAAAAATTTCAATAGCTGGAAAATGCTCAAAATGCTTAAAATAAGCTGTTTTGAGCTGTTTTAAGAAAAAATTACTGTATCCCAGGTATTCCTCAAGGTATTCCCATGCAATTTTTTGCTCAACAGTTGAGAAAGCCAGGTAAATGTGACCAGTTTCACACATATTCACAGTGGTTTGCAGTAAATTTTATTATTTCAAAAATTTTAATAGCTGGAAAATGCTCAAAATGCTCAAAATAGGCTGTTTTAAGCAAAATTACTGTATCTCAGGTATGCCTCAAGGTATTAACATGCAATTTTTTGCTCAATAGTGGTGAAAGTCACCAGTTTCGCACATATTCGCAGTGGTTTGTAGTAAATTTTATTATTTCAAAAATGTCAATAGCTGGAAAATTTTCAAAATGCTTAAAATAAGATGTTTCGAGCGGTTTTAAGCAAAATTACTGTATTTCAGGTATGCCTCAAGGTATTCCCATGCATTTTTTTGCTCAACAGTGGTGAAAGCCAGGTTAATGTTACCAGTTTCACATATTCACAGTGGTTTGATGTAAGTTTGATTATTTCAAAAATTTCAATAGCTGTAAAATGCTCAAAATGCTTAAAATATGCTGTTTTAAGCAAAATTACTGTATCTCAGGTATGCCTCAAGGTATTAACATGCAATTTTTTGCTCAACAGTGGAGAAAGCCAGGTTAATGTGACCAGTTTCACACATATTCACAGTGGTTTGCTGTAAATTTAATTATTTCAAAAATTTCAATGGCTGGAAAATGCTCAAAATGCTCAAAATAGGCTGTTTTAAGCAAAATTATTGTATCTCAGGTATGCCTCAAGGTATTAAAATGCAATTTTTTGCTCAATAGTGGTGAAAGTCACCAGTTTCGCACATATTCGCAGTGGTTTGTAGTAAATTTTATTATTTCAAAAATGTCAATAGCTGGAAAATGCTCAAAATGCTTAAAATAAGCTGTTTTGAGCTGTTTTAAGCAAAATTACTGTATCTCAGGTATGCCTCAAGGTATTCCCATGCAATTTTTTGCTCAACATTGGTGAAAGCCAGGTTACTGTGACCTGTTTCACATATTCACAGTGGTTTGCTGTAAATTTTATTATTTCAATAGATGGAAAATGCTCATAATCCTTAAAATAAGCTGTTTTAAGCAAAATTACTGTATTTCAGGAATGCCGCAAGGTATTCCCATGCAATTTTTTGCTCAACAGTGGTGAAAGTCAGGTTACTGTCACCAGTTTCACACATATTTACAGTGGTTTGCAGTATGTTTTATTATTTCAAAAATTTCAATAGCAGGAAAATGCTCAAAATGCTTAAAATAGTCTGTTTAAAGCAAAATTACTGTATCTCAGGTATGCCTCAAGGTATTAACATGCAATTTTTTGCTCAACAGTTGAGAAAGCCAGGTTAATGTGACCAGTTTCACACATATTCACAGTGGTTTGCAGTAAATTTTATTATTTCAAAAATTTTAATAGCTGGAAAATGCTCAAAATGCTCAAAATAGGCTGTTTTAAGCAAAATTACTGTATCTCAGGTATGCCTCAAGGTATTAACATGCAATTTTTTGCTCAATAGTGGTGAAAGTCACCAGTTTCGCACATATTCGCAGTGGTTTGTAGTAAATTTTATTATTTCAAAAATGTCAATAGCTGGAAAATTTTCAAAATGCTTAAAATAAGATGTTTCGAGCGGTTTTAAGCAAAATTACTGTATTTCAGGTATGCCTCAAGGTATTCCCATGCATTTTTTTGCTCAACAGTGGTGAAAGCCAGGTTAATGTGACCAGTTTCACATATTCACAGTGGTTTGATGTAAGTTTGATTATTTCAAAAATTTCAATAGCTGTAAAATGCTCAAAATGCTTAAAATATGCTGTTTTAAGCAAAATTACTGTATCTCAGGTATGCCTCAAGGTATTAACATGCAATTTTTTGCTCAACAGTGGAGAAAGCCAGGTTAATGTGACCAGTTTCACACATATTCACAGTGGTTTGCTGTAAATTTAATTATTTCAAAAATTTCAATGGCTGGAAAATGCTCAAAATGCTCAAAATAGGCTGTTTTAAGCAAAATTACTGTATCTCAGGTATGCCTCAAGGTATGAAAATGCAATTTTTTGCTCAATAGTGGTGAAAGTCACCAGTTTCGCACATATTCGCAGTGGTTTGTAGTAAATTTAATTATTTCAAAAATGTCAATAGCTGGAAAATGCTCAAAATGCTTAAAATAAGCTGTTTTGAGCTGTTTTAAGCAAAATTACTGTATCTCAGGTATGCCACAAGGTATTCCCATGCAATTTTTTGCTCAACAGTGGGGAAAGTCCGGTTACTGTCACCAGTTTCACACATATTCACAGTGATTAGCTGTAAATTTTATTATTTCAAAAATTTCAATAGCTTGAAAATGCTCAAAATGCTTAAAATAGGGTGTTTCAAGCAAAATTACTGTATCTCAGGTATGCCTCAAGGTATTCCCATGCAATTTTTTCCTCAACAGTGGTGAAAGCCTGGTTACTGTGACCTGTTTCACTCCTATTCACAGTGGTTTGCAGTAAATTTTATTATTTCAAAAATTTCATTAGCTGGAAAATGCTCATAATGCTTAAAATAGGCTGTTTCAAGCAAAATTACTGTATCTCAGGTATGCCTCAAGGTATTCCAATGCAATTTTTTGCTCAACAGTGGTGAAAGTAAGGTTACTGTGACCAGTTTCAGATATATTCACAGTGGTTTGTTATAAATTTTATTATTTCAAAAATTTAAATAGCTCAAAAATTCTCAAAATGCTTAAATTAGGCTGTTTTAAGCAAAATTGCTGTATCTCAGGTATGCCTGAAGGTATTCCCATGCAAATTTTTCCTCAACAGTGGAGAAAGCTAGGTTAATGTGACCAGTTTCACACATATTCACAGTGGTTTGCAGTATGTTTTATTATTTCAAAAATTTCAATAGCAGGAAAATGCTCAAAATGCTTAAAATAGGCTGTTTGAAGCAAAATTACTGTATCTCAGGTATGCCTCAAGGTATTCCAAAGCAATTTTTTGCTCAACAGTGGTGAAAGTAAGGTTACTGTGACCAGTTTCAGATATATTCACATTGGTTTGTTATAAATTTTATTATTTCAAAAATTTAAATAGCTCAAAAATTCTCAAAATGCTTAAATTAGGCTGTTTTAAGCAAAATTGCTGTATCTCAGGTATGCCTGAAGGTATTCCCATGCAATTTTTTCCTCAACAGTGGAGAAAGCCAGGTTAATGTGACCAGTTTCACACATATTCATAGTGGTTTGCAGTAAATTTTATTATTTCAAAAATTTCAATAGCTGGAAAATGCTCAAAATGCTTAAAATAAGCTGTTTTGAGCTGTTTTAAGAAAAAATTACTGTATCCCAGGTATTCCTCAAGGTATTCCCATGCAATTTTTTGCTCAACAGTTGAGAAAGCCAGGTAAATGTGACCAGTTTCACACATATTCACAGTGGTTTGCAGTAAATTTTATTATTTCAAAAATTTTAATAGCTGGAAAATGCTCAAAATGCTCAAAATAGGCTGTTTTAAGCAAAATTACTGTATCTCAGGTATGCCTCAAGGTATTAACATGCAATTTTTTGCTCAATAGTGGTGAAAGTCACCAGTTTCGCACATATTCGCAGTGGTTTGTAGTAAATTTTATTATTTCAAAAATGTCAATAGCTGGAAAATTTTCAAAATGCTTAAAATAAGATGTTTCGAGCGGTTTTAAGCAAAATTACTGTATTTCAGGTATGCCTCAAGGTATTCCCATGCATTTTTTTGCTCAACAGTGGTGAAAGCCAGGTTAATGTTACCAGTTTCACATATTCACAGTGGTTTGATGTAAGTTTGATTATTTCAAAAATTTCAATAGCTGTAAAATGCTCAAAATGCTTAAAATATGCTGTTTTAAGCAAAATTACTGTATCTCAGGTATGCCTCAAGGTATTAACATGCAATTTTTTGCTCAACAGTGGAGAAAGCCAGGTTAATGTGACCAGTTTCACACATATTCACAGTGGTTTGCTGTAAATTTAATTATTTCAAAAATTTCAATGGCTGGAAAATGCTCAAAATGCTCAAAATAGGCTGTTTTAAGCAAAATTATTGTATCTCAGGTATGCCTCAAGGTATTAAAATGCAATTTTTTGCTCAATAGTGGTGAAAGTCACCAGTTTCGCACATATTCGCAGTGGTTTGTAGTAAATTTTATTATTTCAAAAATGTCAATAGCTGGAAAATGCTCAAAATGCTTAAAATAAGCTGTTTTGAGCTGTTTTAAGCAAAATTACTGTATCTCAGGTATGCCTCAAGGTATTCCCATGCAATTTTTTGCTCAACATTGGTGAAAGCCAGGTTACTGTGACCTGTTTCACATATTCACAGTGGTTTGCTGTAAATTTTATTATTTCAATAGATGGAAAATGCTCATAATCCTTAAAATAAGCTGTTTTAAGCAAAATTACTGTATTTCAGGAATGCCGCAAGGTATTCCCATGCAATTTTTTGCTCAACAGTGGTGAAAGTCAGGTTACTGTCACCAGTTTCACACATATTTACAGTGGTTTGCAGTATGTTTTATTATTTCAAAAATTTCAATAGCAGGAAAATGCTCAAAATGCTTAAAATAGTCTGTTTAAAGCAAAATTACTGTATCTCAGGTATGCCTCAAGGTATTAACATGCAATTTTTTGCTCAACAGTTGAGAAAGCCAGGTTAATGTGACCAGTTTCACACATATTCACAGTGGTTTGCAGTAAATTTTATTATTTCAAAAATTTTAATAGCTGGAAAATGCTCAAAATGCTCAAAATAGGCTGTTTTAAGCAAAATTACTGTATCTCAGGTATGCCTCAAGGTATTAACATGCAATTTTTTGCTCAATAGTGGTGAAAGTCACCAGTTTCGCACATATTCGCAGTGGTTTGTAGTAAATTTTATTATTTCAAAAATGTCAATAGCTGGAAAATTTTCAAAATGCTTAAAATAAGATGTTTCGAGCGGTTTTAAGCAAAATTACTGTATTTCAGGTATGCCTCAAGGTATTCCCATGCATTTTTTTGCTCAACAGTGGTGAAAGCCAGGTTAATGTGACCAGTTTCACATATTCACAGTGGTTTGATGTAAGTTTGATTATTTCAAAAATTTCAATAGCTGTAAAATGCTCAAAATGCTTAAAATATGCTGTTTTAAGCAAAATTACTGTATCTCAGGTATGCCTCAAGGTATTAACATGCAATTTTTTGCTCAACAGTGGAGAAAGCCAGGTTAATGTGACCAGTTTCACACATATTCACAGTGGTTTGCTGTAAATTTAATTATTTCAAAAATTTCAATGGCTGGAAAATGCTCAAAATGCTCAAAATAGGCTGTTTTAAGCAAAATTACTGTATCTCAGGTATGCCTCAAGGTATGAAAATGCAATTTTTTGCTCAATAGTGGTGAAAGTCACCAGTTTCGCACATATTCGCAGTGGTTTGTAGTAAATTTTATTATTTCAAAAATGTCAATAGCTGGAAAATGCTCAAAATGCTTAAAATAAGCTGTTTTGAGCTGTTTTAAGCAAAATTACTGTATCTCAGGTATGCCTCAAGGTATTCCCATGCAATTTTTTGCTCAACATTGGTGAAAGCCAGGTTACTGTGACCTGTTTCACATATTCACAGTGGTTTGCTGTAAATTTTATTATTTCAATAGATGGAAAATGCTCAAAATCCTTAAAATAAGCTGTTTTAAGCAAAATTACTGTATTTCAGGAATGCCGCAAGGTATTCCCATGCAATTTTTTGCTAAACAGTGGTGAAAGTCAGGTTACTGTCACAAGTTTCACACATATTTACAGTGGTTTGCAGTATGTTTTATTATTTCAAAAATTTCAATAGCAGGAAAATGCTCAAAATGCTTAAAATAGGCTGTTTAAAGCAAAATTACTGTATCTCAGGTATGCCTCAAGGTATTAACATGCAATTTTTTGCTCAACAGTGGTGAAAGTCACCAGTTTCACACATATTCACAGTGGTTTGTAGTAAATTTTATTATTTTAAAAATTTCAATAGCTAGAAAATGCTCAAAATGCTTAAAATCAGCTGTTTTGAGCAGTTTTAAGCAAAATTACTGTATCTCAGGTATGCCTCAAGGTATTCCCATGCAATTTTTTGCTCAACAGTGGGGAAAGTCCGGTTACTGTCACCAGTTTCACACATATTCACAGTGATTAGCTGTAAATTTTATTATTTCAAAAATTTCAATAGCTTGAAAATGCTCAAAATGATTAAAATAGAGTGTTTTAAGCAAAATTACTGTATCTCAGGTATGCCTCAAGGTATTCCCATGCAATTTTTTCCTCAACAGTGGTGAAAGCCTGGTTACTGTGACCTGTTTCACTCCTATTCACAGTGGTTTGCAGTAAATTTTATTATTTCAAAAATTTCATTAGCTGGAAAATGCTCATAATGCTTAAAATAGGCTGTTTCAAGCAAAATTACTGTATCTCAGGTATGCCTCAAGGTATTCCCATGCAATTTTTTCCTCAACAGTGGTGAAAGCCTGGTTACTGTGACCTGTTTCACTCCTATTCACAGTGGTTTGCAGTAAATTTTATTATTTCAAAAATTTCATTAGCTGGAAAATGCTCATAATGCTTAAAATAGGCTGTTTCAAGCAAAATTACTGTATCTCAGGTATGCCTCAAGGTATTCCAATGCAATTTTTTGCTCAACAGTGGTGAAAGTAAGGTTACTGTGACCAGTTTCAGATATATTCACAGTGGTTTGTTATAAATTTTATTATTTCAAAAATTTAAATAGCTTAAAAATTCTCAAAATGCTTAAATTAGGCTGTTTTAAGCAAAATTGCTGTATCTCAGGTATGCCTGAAGGTATTCCCATGCAATTTTTTCCTCAACAGTGGAGAAAGCTAGGATAATGTGACCAGTTTCACACATATTCACAGTGGTTTGCAGTATGTTTTATTATTTCAAAAATTTCAATAGCAGGAAAATGCTCAAAATGCTTAAAATAGGCTGTTTGAAGCAAAATTACTGTATCTCAGGTATGCCTCAAGGTATTAACATGCAATTTTTTGCTCAACAGTGGAGAAAGCCAGGTTAATGTGACCAGTTTCACACATATTCATAGTGGTTTGCAGTAAATTTTATTATTTCAAAAATTTCAATAGCTGGAAAATGCTCAAAATGCTTAAAATTAGCAGTTTTGAGCTGTTTTAAGAAATATTACTGTATCCCAGGTATTCCTCAAGGTATTCCCATGCAATATTTTGCTGAACAGTGGTGAAAGTCAGGTTACTGTGACCAGTTTCACATATATTCACAGTGGTTTGCTGTAAATTTAATTATTTCTAAAATTTCAATAGCAGGAAAATGCTCAAAATGCTTAAAATAGGCTGTTTAAAGCAAAATTACTGTATCTCAGGTATGCCTCAAGGTATTAACATGCAATTTTTTGCTCAACAGTGGTGAAAGTCACCAGTTTCACACATATTCACAGTGGTTTGTAGTAAATTTTATTATTTTAAAAATTTCAATAGTTGGAAAATGCTCAAAATGCTTAAAATAAGCTGTTTTGAGTGGTTTTAAGCAAAATTACTGTATCTCAGGTATGCCTCAAGGTATTCCCATTCACTTTTTTGCTCAACAGTGGTGAAAGCCAGGTTAATGTGACCAATTTCACACATATTCACAGTGGTTTGCAGTAAATAATATTATTTCAAAAATTTCAATAGCTGGAAATTTCTCAAAATGCTTAAAATAAGCTGTTTTGAGCTGTTTTAAGCAAAATTACTGTATATCAGGTATGCCTCAAGGTATTCCCATGCAATTTTTTGCTCAACAGTGTTGAAAGTCAGGTTACTGACACAAGTTACACACATATTCATAGTGGTTAGCTGCAAATTTTATTATTTCAAAAATTTCAATAGCTGGAAAATGCTCAAAATGCTTAAAATAGGCTGATTTAAGCAAAATTACTGTATCTCAGGTATGCCTCAAGGTATTCCCTTGCAATATTTTGCTTAACAGTGGTGAAAGTCAGGTTACTGTGAACAGTTTCGGACATTCGCAGTGGTTTGCTGTAAATTTTATTATTTCAAAAATTTCAATATTTGGAAAGTGCTCAAAATGCTTAAAATAGGCTGTTTTAAGCAAAATTACTGTATCTCAGGTATGCCTCAAGGTATTCCCATGCAATTTTTTGCTCAACAGTGGGGAAAGTCCGGTTACTGTCACCAGTTTCACACATATTTACAGTGATTAGCTGTAAATTTTATTATTTCAAAAATTTCAATAGCTTGAAAATGCTCAAAATGCTTAAAATAGGGTGTTTTAAGCAAAATTACTGTATCTCACGTATGCCTCAAGGTATTCCCATGCAATTTTTTCCTCAACAGTGGTGAAAGCCTGGTTACTGTGACCTGTTTCACTCCTATTCACAGTGGTTTGCTGTAAATTTTATTATTTCAAAAATTTCATTAGCTGGAAAATGCTCATAATGCTTAAAATAGGCTGTTTCAAGCAAAATTACTGTATCTCAGGTATGCCTCAAGGTATTCCATTGCAATTTTTTGCTCAACAGTGGTGAAAGTAAGGTTACTGTGACCAGTTTCAGATATATTCACATTGGTTTGTTATAAATTTTATTATTTCAAAAATTTAAATAACTCAAAAATTCTCAAAATGCTTAAATTAGGCTGTTTTAAGCAAAATTGCTGTATCTCAGGTATGCCTGAAGGTATTCCCATGCAATTTTTTCCTCAACAGTGGAGAAAGCCAGGTTAATGTGACCAGTTTCACACATATTCATAGTGGTTTGCAGTAAATTTTATTATTTCAAAAATTTCAATAGCTGGAAAATGCTCAAAATGCTTAAAATAAGCTGTTTTGAGCTGTTTTAAGAAAAAATTACTGTATCCCAGGTATTCCTCAAGGTATTCCCATGCAATATTTTGCTGAACAGTGGTGAAAGTCAGGTTACTGTGACCAGTTTCACACATATTCACAGTGGTTTGCTGTAAATTTAATTATTTCAATAGATGGAAAATGCTCATAATCCTTAAAATAAGCTGTTTTAAGCAAAATTATTGTATTTCAGGAATGCCGCAAGGTATTCCCATGCAATTTTTTGCTCAACAGTGGTGAAAGTCAGGTTACTGTCACCAGTTTCACACATATTTACAGTGGTTTGCAGTATGTTTTATTATTTCAAAAATTTCAATAGCAGGAAAATGCTCAAAATGCTTAAAATAGTCTGTTTAAAGCAAAATTACTGTATCTCAGGTATGCCTCAAGGTATTAACATGCAATTTTTTGCTCAACAGTTGAGAAAGCCAGGTTAATGTGACCAGTTTCACACATATTCACAGTGGTTTGCAGTAAATTTTATTATTTCAAAAATTTTAATAGCTGGAAAATGCTCAAAATGCTCAAAATAGGCTGTTTTAAGCAAAATTACTGTATCTCAGGTATGCCTCAAGGTATTAACATGCAATTTTTTGCTCAATAGTGGTGAAAGTCACCAGTTTCGCACATATTCGCAGTGGTTTGTAGTAAATTTTATTATTTCAAAAATGTCAATAGCTGGAAAATTTTCAAAATGCTTAAAATAAGATGTTTCGAGCGGTTTTAAGCAAAATTACTGTATTTCAGGTATGCCTCAAGGTATTCCCATGCATTTTTTTGCTCAACAGTGGTGAAAGCCAGGTTAATGTGACCAGTTTCACATATTCACAGTGGTTTGATGTAAGTTTGATTATTTCAAAAATTTCAATAGCTGTAAAATGCTCAAAATGCTTAAAATATGCTGTTTTAAGCAAAATTACTGTATCTCAGGTATGCCTCAAGGTATTAACATGCAATTTTTTGCTCAACAGTGGAGAAAGCCAGGTTAATGTGACCAGTTTCACACATATTCACAGTGGTTTGCTGTAAATTTAATTATTTCAAAAATTTCAATGGCTGGAAAATGCTCAAAATGCTCAAAATAGGCTGTTTTAAGCAAAATTACTGTATCTCAGGTATGCCTCAAGGTATGAAAATGCAATTTTTTGCTCAATAGTGGTGAAAGTCACCAGTTTCGCACATATTCGCAGTGGTTTGTAGTAAATTTTATTATTTCAAAAATGTCAATAGCTGGAAAATGCTCAAAATGCTTAAAATAAGCTGTTTTGAGCTGTTTTAAGCAAAATTACTGTATCTCAGGTATGCCTCAAGGTATTCCCATGCAATTTTTTGCTCAACATTGGTGAAAGCCAGGTTACTGTGACCTGTTTCACATATTCACAGTGGTTTGCTGTAAATTTTATTATTTCAATAGATGGAAAATGCTCAAAATCCTTAAAATAAGCTGTTTTAAGCAAAATTACTGTATTTCAGGAATGCCGCAAGGTATTCCCATGCAATTTTTTGCTAAACAGTGGTGAAAGTCAGGTTACTGTCACAAGTTTCACACATATTTACAGTGGTTTGCAGTATGTTTTATTATTTCAAAAATTTCAATAGCAGGAAAATGCTCAAAATGCTTAAAATAGGCTGTTTAAAGCAAAATTACTGTATCTCAGGTATGCCTCAAGGTATTAACATGCAATTTTTTGCTCAACAGTGGTGAAAGTCACCAGTTTCACACATATTCACAGTGGTTTGTAGTAAATTTTATTATTTTAAAAATTTCAATAGCTAGAAAATGCTCAAAATGCTTAAAATCAGCTGTTTTGAGCAGTTTTAAGCAAAATTACTGTATCTCAGGTATGCCTCAAGGTATTCCCATGCAATTTTTTGCTCAACAGTGGGGAAAGTCCGGTTACTGTCACCAGTTTCACACATATTCACAGTGATTAGCTGTAAATTTTATTATTTCAAAAATTTCAATAGCTTGAAAATGCTCAAAATGATTAAAATAGAGTGTTTTAAGCAAAATTACTGTATCTCAGGTATGCCTCAAGGTATTCCCATGCAATTTTTTCCTCAACAGTGGTGAAAGCCTGGTTACTGTGACCTGTTTCACTCCTATTCACAGTGGTTTGCAGTAAATTTTATTATTTCAAAAATTTCATTAGCTGGAAAATGCTCATAATGCTTAAAATAGGCTGTTTCAAGCAAAATTACTGTATCTCAGGTATGCCTCAAGGTATTCCCATGCAATTTTTTCCTCAACAGTGGTGAAAGCCTGGTTACTGTGACCTGTTTCACTCCTATTCACAGTGGTTTGCAGTAAATTTTATTATTTCAAAAATTTCATTAGCTGGAAAATGCTCATAATGCTTAAAATAGGCTGTTTCAAGCAAAATTACTGTATCTCAGGTATGCCTCAAGGTATTCCAATGCAATTTTTTGCTCAACAGTGGTGAAAGTAAGGTTACTGTGACCAGTTTCAGATATATTCACAGTGGTTTGTTATAAATTTTATTATTTCAAAAATTTAAATAGCTTAAAAATTCTCAAAATGCTTAAATTAGGCTGTTTTAAGCAAAATTGCTGTATCTCAGGTATGCCTGAAGGTATTCCCATGCAATTTTTTCCTCAACAGTGGAGAAAGCTAGGATAATGTGACCAGTTTCACACATATTCACAGTGGTTTGCAGTATGTTTTATTATTTCAAAAATTTCAATAGCAGGAAAATGCTCAAAATGCTTAAAATAGGCTGTTTGAAGCAAAATTACTGTATCTCAGGTATGCCTCAAGGTATTAACATGCAATTTTTTGCTCAACAGTGGAGAAAGCCAGGTTAATGTGACCAGTTTCACACATATTCATAGTGGTTTGCAGTAAATTTTATTATTTCAAAAATTTCAATAGCTGGAAAATGCTCAAAATGCTTAAAATTAGCAGTTTTGAGCTGTTTTAAGAAATATTACTGTATCCCAGGTATTCCTCAAGGTATTCCCATGCAATATTTTGCTGAACAGTGGTGAAAGTCAGGTTACTGTGACCAGTTTCACATATATTCACAGTGGTTTGCTGTAAATTTAATTATTTCTAAAATTTCAATAGCAGGAAAATGCTCAAAATGCTTAAAATAGGCTGTTTAAAGCAAAATTACTGTATCTCAGGTATGCCTCAAGGTATTAACATGCAATTTTTTGCTCAACAGTGGTGAAAGTCACCAGTTTCACACATATTCACAGTGGTTTGTAGTAAATTTTATTATTTTAAAAATTTCAATAGTTGGAAAATGCTCAAAATGCTTAAAATAAGCTGTTTTGAGTGGTTTTAAGCAAAATTACTGTATCTCAGGTATGCCTCAAGGTATTCCCATTCACTTTTTTGCTCAACAGTGGTGAAAGCCAGGTTAATGTGACCAATTTCACACATATTCACAGTGGTTTGCAGTAAATAATATTATTTCAAAAATTTCAATAGCTGGAAATTTCTCAAAATGCTTAAAATAAGCTGTTTTGAGCTGTTTTAAGCAAAATTACTGTATATCAGGTATGCCTCAAGGTATTCCCATGCAATTTTTTGCTCAACAGTGTTGAAAGTCAGGTTACTGACACAAGTTACACACATATTCATAGTGGTTAGCTGCAAATTTTATTATTTCAAAAATTTCAATAGCTGGAAAATGCTCAAAATGCTTAAAATAGGCTGATTTAAGCAAAATTACTGTATCTCAGGTATGCCTCAAGGTATTCCCTTGCAATATTTTGCTTAACAGTGGTGAAAGTCAGGTTACTGTGAACAGTTTCGGACATTCGCAGTGGTTTGCTGTAAATTTTATTATTTCAAAAATTTCAATATTTGGAAAGTGCTCAAAATGCTTAAAATAGGCTGTTTTAAGCAAAATTACTGTATCTCAGGTATGCCTCAAGGTATTCCCATGCAATTTTTTGCTCAACAGTGGGGAAAGTCCGGTTACTGTCACCAGTTTCACACATATTTACAGTGATTAGCTGTAAATTTTATTATTTCAAAAATTTCAATAGCTTGAAAATGCTCAAAATGCTTAAAATAGGGTGTTTTAAGCAAAATTACTGTATCTCACGTATGCCTCAAGGTATTCCCATGCAATTTTTTCCTCAACAGTGGTGAAAGCCTGGTTACTGTGACCTGTTTCACTCCTATTCACAGTGGTTTGCTGTAAATTTTATTATTTCAAAAATTTCATTAGCTGGAAAATGCTCATAATGCTTAAAATAGGCTGTTTCAAGCAAAATTACTGTATCTCAGGTATGCCTCAAGGTATTCCATTGCAATTTTTTGCTCAACAGTGGTGAAAGTAAGGTTACTGTGACCAGTTTCAGATATATTCACATTGGTTTGTTATAAATTTTATTATTTCAAAAATTTAAATAACTCAAAAATTCTCAAAATGCTTAAATTAGGCTGTTTTAAGCAAAATTGCTGTATCTCAGGTATGCCTGAAGGTATTCCCATGCAATTTTTTCCTCAACAGTGGAGAAAGCCAGGTTAATGTGACCAGTTTCACACATATTCATAGTGGTTTGCAGTAAATTTTATTATTTCAAAAATTTCAATAGCTGGAAAATGCTCAAAATGCTTAAAATAAGCTGTTTTGAGCTGTTTTAAGAAAAAATTACTGTATCCCAGGTATTCCTCAAGGTATTCCCATGCAATATTTTGCTGAACAGTGGTGAAAGTCAGGTTACTGTGACCAGTTTCACACATATTCACAGTGGTTTGCTGTAAATTTAATTATTTCAATAGATGGAAAATGCTCATAATCCTTAAAATAAGCTGTTTTAAGCAAAATTATTGTATTTCAGGAATGCCGCAAGGTATTCCCATGCAATTTTTTGCTCAACAGTGGTGAAAGTCAGGTTACTGTCACCAGTTTCACACATATTTACAGTGGTTTGCAGTATGTTTTATTATTTCAAAAATTTCAATAGCAGGAAAATGCTCAAAATACTTAAAATAGTCTGTTTAAAGCAAAATTACTGTATCTCAGGTATGCCTCAAGGTATTAACATGCAATTTTTTGCTCAACAGTTGAGAAAGCCAGGTTAATGTGACCAGTTTCACACATATTCACAGTGGTTTGTAGTAAATTTTATTATTTCAAAAATTTTAATAGCTGGAAAATGCTCAAAATGCTCAAAATAGGCTGTTTTAAGCAAAATTACTGTATCTCAGGTATGCCTCAAGGTATTAACATGCAATTTTTTGCTCAATAGTGGTGAAAGTCACCAGTTTCGCACATATTCGCAGTGGTTTGTAGTAAATTTTATTATTTCAAAAATGTCAATAGCTGGAAAATTTTCAAAATGCTTAAAATAAGATGTTTCGAGCGGTTTTAAGCAAAATTACTGTATTTCAGGTATGCCTCAAGGTATTCCCATGCATTTTTTTGCTCAACAGTGGTGAAAGCCAGGTTAATGTGACCAGTTTTACATATTCACAGTGGTTTGATGTAAGTTTGATTATTTCAAAAATTTCAATAGCTGTAAAATGCTCAAAATGCTTAAAATATGCTGTTTTAAGCAAAATTACTGTATCTCAGGTATGCCTCAAGGTATTAACATGCAATTTTTTGCTCAACAGTGGAGAAAGCCAGGTTAATGTGACCAGTTTCACACATATTCACAGTGGTTTGCTGTAAATTTAATTATTTCAAAAATTTCAATGGCTGGAAAATGCTCAAAATGCTCAAAATAGGCTGTTTTAAGCAAAATTACTGTATCTCAGGTATGCCTCAAGGTATTAAAATGCAATTTTTTGCTCAATAGTGGTGAAAGTCACCAGTTTCGCACATATTCGCAGTGGTTTGTAGTAAATTTTATTATTTCAAAAATGTCAATAGCTGGAAAATGCTCAAAATGCTTAAAATAAGCTGTTTTGAGCTGTTTTAAGCAAAATTACTGTATCTCAGGTATGCCTCAAGGTATTCCCATGCAATTTTTTGCTCAACATTGGTGAAAGCCAGGTTACTGTGACCTGTTTCACATATTCACAGTGGTTTGCTGTAAATTTTATTATTTCAATAGATGGAAAATGCTCAAAATCCTTAAAATAAGCTGTTTTAAGCAAAATTACTGTATTTCAGGAATGCCGCAAGGTATTCCCATGCAATTTTTTGCTAAACAGTGGTGAAAGTCAGGTTACTGTCACAAGTTTCACACATATTTACAGTGGTTTGCAGTATGTTTTATTATTTCAAAAATTTCAATAGCAGGAAAATGCTCAAAATGCTTAAAATAGGCTGTTTAAAGCAAAATTACTGTATCTCAGGTATGCCTCAAGGTATTAACATGCAATTTTTTGCTCAACAGTGGTGAAAGTCACCAGTTTCACACATATTCACAGTGGTTTGTAGTAAATTTTATTATTTTAAAAATTTCAATAGCTAGAAAATGCTCAAAATGCTTAAAATCAGCTGTTTTGAGCAGTTTTAAGCAAAATTACTGTATCTCAGGTATGCCTCAAGGTATTCCCATGCAATTTTTTGCTTAACAGTGGGGAAAGTCCGGTTACTGTCACCAGTTTCACACATATTCACAGTGATTAGCTGTAAATTTTATTATTTCAAAAATTTCAATAGCTTGAAAATGCTCAAAATGATTAAAATAGAGTGTTTTAAGCAAAATTACTGTATCTCAGGTATGCCTCAAGGTATTCCCATGCAATTTTTTCCTCAACAGTGGTGAAAGCCTGGTTACTGTGACCTGTTTCACTCCTATTCACAGTGGTTTGCAGTAAATTTTATTATTTCAAAAATTTCATTAGCTGGAAAATGCTCATAATGCTTAAAATAGGCTGTTTCAAGCAAAATTACTGTATCTCAGGTATGCCTCAAGGTATTCCAATGCAATTTTTTGCTCAACAGTGGTGAAAGTAAGGTTACTGTGACCAGTTTCAGATATATTCACAGTGGTTTGTTATAAATTTTATTATTTCAAAAATTTAAATAGCTTAAAAATTCTCAAAATGCTTAAATTAGGCTGTTTTAAGCAAAATTGCTGTATCTCAGGTATGCCTG
Source organism: Spongia lamella (assembly GCA_963930835.1). Classification (NCBI taxonomy): domain Eukaryota; kingdom Metazoa; phylum Porifera; class Demospongiae; order Dictyoceratida; family Spongiidae; genus Spongia; species Spongia lamella. The sequence goes on along the minus strand of OZ005752.1, from coordinate 5,344,298 downwards.
AAGGTATTCCCATGCAATTTTTTCCTCAACAGTGGAGAAAGCTAGGTTAATGTGACCAGTTTCACACATATTCACAGTGGTTTGCAGTATGTTTTATTATTTCAAAAATTTCAATAGCAGGAAAATGCTCAAAATGCTTAAAATAGGCTGTTTGAAGCAAAATTACTGTATCTCAGGTATGCCTCAAGGTATTAACATGCAATTTTTTGCTCAACAGTGGAGAAAGCCAGGTTAATGTGACCAGTTTCACACATATTCATAGTGGTTTGCAGTAAATTTTATTATTTCAAAAATTTCAATAGCTGGAAAATGCTCAAAATGCTTAAAATTAGCAGTTTTGAGCTGTTTTAAGAAATATTACTGTATCCCAGGTATTCCTCAAGGTATTCCCATGCAATATTTTGCTGAACAGTGGTGAAAGTCAGGTTACTGTGACCAGTTTCACATATATTCACAGTGGTTTGCTGTAAATTTAATTATTTCTAAAATTTCAATAGCAGGAAAATGCTCAAAATGCTTAAAATAGGCTGTTTAAAGCAAAATTACTGTATCTCAGGTATGCCTCAAGGTATTAACATGCAATTTTTTGCTCAACAGTGGTGAAAGTCACCAGTTTCACACATATTCACAGTGGTTTGTAGTAAATTTTATTATTTTAAAAATTTCAATAGTTGGAAAATGCTCAAAATGCTTAAAATAAGCTGTTTTGAGCGGTTTTAAGCAAAATTACTGTATCTCAGGTATGCCTCAAGGTATTCCCATTCACTTTTTTGCTCAACAGTGGTGAAAGCCAGGTTAATGTGACCAATTTCACACATATTCACAGTGGTTTGCAGTAAATCTTATTATTTCAAAAATTTCAATAGCTGGAAATTTCTCAAAATGCTTAAAATAAGCTGTTTTGAGCTGTTTTAAGCAAAATTACTGTATATCAGGTATGCCTCAAGGTATTCCCATGCAATTTTTTGCTCAACAGTGTTGAAAGTCAGGTTACTGACACAAGTTACACACATATTCATAGTGGTTAGCTGCAAATTTTATTATTTCAAAAATTTCAATAGCTGGAAAATGCTCAAAATGCTTAAAATAGGCTGATTTAAGCAAAATTACTGTATCTCAGGTATGCCTCAAGGTATTCCCTTGCAATATTTTGCTTAACAGTGGTGAAAGTCAGGTTACTGTCACCAGTTTCACACATATTCACAGTGATTAGCTGTAAATTTTATTATTTCAAAAATTTCAATAGCTTGAAAATGCTCAAAATGCTTAAAATAGGGTGTTTTAAGCAAAATTACTGTATCTCAGGTATGCCTCAAGGTATTCCCATGCAATTTTTTCCTCAACAGTGGTGAAAGCCTGGTTACTGTGACCTGTTTCACTCCTATTCACAGTGGTTTGCTGTAAATTTTATTATTTCAAAAATTTCATTAGCTGGAAAATGCTCATAATGCTTAAAATAGGCTGTTTCAAGCAAAATTACTGTATCTCAGGTATGCCTCAAGGTATTCCAATGCAATTTTTTGCTCAACAGTGGTGAAAGTAAGGTTACTGTGACCAGTTTCAGATATATTCACATTGGTTTGTTATAAATTTTATTATTTCAAAAATTTAAATAGCTCAAAAATTCTCAAAATGCTTAAATTAGGCTGTTTTAAGCAAAATTGCTGTATCTCAGGTATGCCTGAAGGTATTCCCATGCAATTTTTTCCTCAACAGTGGAGAAAGCCAGGTTAATGTGACCAGTTTCACACATATTCATAGTGGTTTGCAGTAAATTTTATTATTTCAAAAATTTCAATAGCTGGAAAATGCTCAAAATGCTTAAAATAAGCTGTTTTGAGCTGTTTTAAGAAAAAATTACTGTATCCCAGGTATTCCTCAAGGTATTCCCATGCAATATTTTGCTGAACAGTGGTGAAAGTCAGGTTACTGTGACCAGTTTCACACATATTCACAGTGGTTTGCTGTAAATTTAATTATTTCAATAGATGGAAAATGCTCATAATCCTTAAAATAAGCTGTTTTAAGCAAAATTATTGTATTTCAGGAATGCCGCAAGGTATTCCCATGCAATTTTTTGCTCAACAGTGGTGAAAGTCAGGTTACTGTCACCAGTTTCACACATATTTACAGTGGTTTGCAGTATGTTTTATTATTTCAAAAATTTCAATAGCAGGAAAATGCTCAAAATACTTAAAATAGTCTGTTTAAAGCAAAATTACTGTATCTCAGGTATGCCTCAAGGTATTAACATGCAATTTTTTGCTCAACAGTTGAGAAAGCCAGGTTAATGTGACCAGTTTCACACATATTCACAGTGGTTTGCAGTAAATTTTATTATTTCAAAAATTTTAATAGCTGGAAAATGCTCAAAATGCTCAAAATAGGCTGTTTTAAGCAAAATTACTGTATCTCAGGTATGCCTCAAGGTATTAACATGCAATTTTTTGCTCAATAGTGGTGAAAGTCACCAGTTTCGCACATATTCGCAGTGGTTTGTAGTAAATTTTATTATTTCAAAAATGTCAATAGCTGGAAAATTTTCAAAATGCTTAAAATAAGATGTTTCGAGCGGTTTTAAGCAAAATTACTGTATTTCAGGTATGCCTCAAGGTATTCCCATGCATTTTTTTGCTCAACAGTGGTGAAAGCCAGGTTAATGTGACCAGTTTCACATATTCACAGTGGTTTGATGTAAGTTTGATTATTTCAAAAATTTCAATAGCTGTAAAATGCTCAAAATGCTTAAAATATGCTGTTTTAAGCAAAATTACTGTATCTCAGGTATGCCTCAAGGTATTAACATGCAATTTTTTGCTCAACAGTGGAGAAAGCCAGGTTAATGTGACCAGTTTCACACATATTCACAGTGGTTTGCTGTAAATTTAATTATTTCAAAAATTTCAATGGCTGGAAAATGCTCAAAATGCTCAAAATAGGCTGTTTTAAGCAAAATTACTGTATCTCAGGTATGCCTCAAGGTATTAAAATGCAATTTTTTGCTCAATAGTGGTGAAAGTCACCAGTTTCGCACATATTCGCAGTGGTTTGTAGTAAATTTTATTATTTCAAAAATGTCAATAGCTGGAAAATGCTCAAAATGCTTAAAATAAGCTGTTTTGAGCTGTTTTAAGCAAAATTACTGTATCTCAGGTATGCCACAAGGTATTCCCATGCAATTTTTTGCTCAACAGTGGGGAAAGTCCGGTTACTGTCACCAGTTTCACACATATTCACAGTGATTAGCTGTAAATTTTATTATTTCAAAAATTTCAATAGCTTGAAAATGCTCAAAATGCTTAAAATAGGGTGTTTCAAGCAAAATTACTGTATCTCAGGTATGCCTCAAGGTATTCCCATGCAATTTTTTCCTCAACAGTGGTGAAAGCCTGGTTACTGTGACCTGTTTCACTCCTATTCACAGTGGTTTGCAGTAAATTTTATTATTTCAAAAATTTCATTAGCTGGAAAATGCTCATAATGCTTAAAATAGGCTGTTTCAAGCAAAATTACTGTATCTCAGGTATGCCTCAAGGTATTCCAATGCAATTTTTTGCTCAACAGTGGTGAAAGTAAGGTTACTGTGACCAGTTTCAGATATATTCACAGTGGTTTGTTATAAATTTTATTATTTCAAAAATTTAAATAGCTCAAAAATTCTCAAAATGCTTAAATTAGGCTGTTTTAAGCAAAATTGCTGTATCTCAGGTATGCCTGAAGGTATTCCCATGCAATTTTTTCCTCAACAGTGGAGAAAGCTAGGTTAATGTGACCAGTTTCACACATATTCACAGTGGTTTGCAGTATGTTTTATTATTTCAAAAATTTCAATAGCAGGAAAATGCTCAAAATGCTTAAAATAGGCTGTTTGAAGCAAAATTACTGTATCTCAGGTATGCCTCAAGGTATTAACATGCAATTTTTTGCTCAACAGTGGAGAAAGCCAGGTTAATGTGACCAGTTTCACACATATTCACAGTGGTTTGCAGTAAATTTTATTATTTCAAAAATTTCAATAGCTGGAAAATGCTCAAAATGCTTAAAATAAGCAGTTTTGAGCTGTTTTAAGAAAAAATTACTGTATCCCAGGTATTCCTCAAGGTATTCCCATGCAATATTTTGCTGAACAGTGGTGAAAGTCAGGTTACTGTGACCAGTTTCACATATATTCACAGTGGTTTGCTGTAAATTTAATTTTTCTGAAATTTCAATAGCAGGAAAATGCTCAAAATGCTTAAAATAGGCTGTTTAAAGCAAAATTACTGTATCTCAGGTATGCCTCAAGGTATTAACATGCAATTTTTTGCTCAACAGTGGTGAAAGTCACCAGTTTCACATATTCACAGTGGTTTGATGTAAGTTTTATTATTTCAAAAATTTCAATAGCTGTAAAATGCTCAAAATGCTTAAAATAAGCTGTTTTAAGCAAAATTACTGCATCTCAGGAATGCCTCAAGGTATTCCCATGCAATTTTTTGCTCAACAGTGGTGAAAGTCAGGTTACTGTCACCAGTTTCACACATATTCATAGTGGTTCACTCTAAATTTCAGTATTTCAAAAATTTCAATAGCTGGAAAAAGCTCAAAATGCTTAAAATAGGCTGATTTAAGCAAAATTACTGTATCTCAGGTATGCCTCAAGGTATTCCCTTGCAATATTTTGCTTAACAGTGGTGAAAGTCAAGTTACTGTGAACAGTTTCGGACATTCGCAGTGGTTTGCTGTAAATTTTATTATTTCAAACATTTCAATAGCTGGAAAATGCTCATAATGCTTAAAATAGGCTGTTTCAAGCAAAATTACTGTATCTCAGGTATGCCTCAAGGTATTCCAATGCAATTTTTTGCTCAACAGTGGTGAAAGTAAGGTTACTGTGACCAGTTTCACATATATTCACAGTGGTTTGTTATAAATTTTATTGTTTCAAAAATTTAAATAGCTCAAAAATGCTCAAAATGCTTAAATTAGGCTGTTTTAAGCAAAATTGCTGTATCTCAGGTATGCCTGAAGGTATTCCCATGCAATTTTTTGCTCAACAGTGGTGAAAGTCAGGTTACTGTCACAAGTTACACGCATTTTCACAGTGGTTTGCAGTATATTTTATTATTTCAAAAATTTCAATAGCAGGAAAATGCTCAAAATGCTTAAAATAGGCTGTTTTAAGCAAAATTACTGTATCTCAGGTATGCCTCAAGGTATTAACATGTAATTTTTTGCTCAACAGTGGAGAAAGCCAGGTTAATGTGACCAGTTTCACACATATTCACTGTGGTTTGCAGTAAATTTTATTATTTCAAAAATTTCAATAGCTTGAAAATGCTCAAAATGCTTAAAATACGCTGTTTTGAGCTGTTTTAAGCAAAATTACTTTATATCAGGAATGACTCAAGGTATTCCCATGCAATTTTTTGCTCAACAGTGGTGAAAGTCAGGTTACTGTGACCAGTATCACATATATTCACAGTGGTTAGCTGTAAATTTCATTATTTCAAAAATTTCAGTAGCTGTAAAACGCTCAAAATGCTTAAAATAAAGTGTTTTGATCTGTTTTAAGCAAAATTACTGTATATCAGGTATGCCTGAATGTATTCCCATGCAATATTTTGCTCAACAGTTGTGAAAATCAGGTTACTGTGACAAGTTTCACACATATTCACAGTGGTTTGCTGTAAATTTTATTATTTCAAAAATTTCAATGGCTGGAAAATTCTCAAAATGCTTAAAATAGGCTGTTTAAAGCAAAATTACTGTATCTCAGGTATGCCTCAAGGTATTCCCATGCAATTTTCTGCTAAACAGTGGCGAGAGTCAGGTTACTGTGACCAGTTTCACACATATTCACAGTGATTTGTTATAAATTTTATTATTTCAAAAATTTCAATAGCTCAAAATTGCTCAAAATGCTTAAAATAAGCTGTTTTAAGCAAAATTACTGTATTTCAGGAATGCCGCAAGGTATTCCCATGCAATTTTTTGCTAAACAGTGGTGAAAGTCAGGTTACTGTCACCAGTTTCACACATATTTACTGTGGTTTGCAGTATGTTTTATTATTTCAAAAATTTCAATAGCAGGAAAATGCTCAAAATGCTTAAAATAGGCTGTTTAAAGCAAAATTACTGTATCTCAGGTATGCCTCAAGGTATTAACATGCAATTTTTTGCTCAACAGTAGTGAAAGTCACCAGTTTCACACATATTCACAGTGGTTTGTAGTAAATTTTATTATTTTAAAAATTTCAATAGTTGGAAAATGCTCAAAATGCTTAAAATAAGCTGTTTTGAGCGGTTTTAAGCAAAATTACTGTATCTCAGGTATGCCTCAAGGTATTCCCATTCACTTTTTTGCTCAACAGTGGTGAAAGCCAGGTTAATGTGACCAGTTTCACACATATTCACAGTGATTAGCTGTAAATTTTATTATTTCAAAAATTTCAATAGCTTGAAAATGCTCAAAATGCTTAAAATAGGGTGTTTTAAGCAAAATTACTGTATCTCAGGTATGCCTCAAGGTATTCCCATGCAATTTTTTCCTCAACAGTGGTGAAAGCCTGGTTACTGTGACCTGTTTCACTCCTATTCACAGTGGTTTGCTGGAAATTTTATTATTTCAAAAATTTCATTAGCTGGAAAATGCTCATAATGCTTAAAATAGGCTGTTTCAAGCAAAATTACTGTATCTCAGGTATGCCTCAAGGTATTCCAAAGCAATTTTTTGCTCAACAGTGGTGAAAGTAAGGTTACTGTGACCAGTTTCAGATATATTCACATTGGTTTGTTATAAATTTTATTATTTCAAAAATTTAAATAGCTCAAAAATTCTCAAAATGCTTAAATTAGGCTGTTTTAAGCAAAATTGCTGTATCTCAGGTATGCCTGAAGGTATTCCCATGCAATTTTTTCCTCAACAGTGGAGAAAGCCAGGTTAATGTGACCAGTTTCACACATATTCATAGTGGTTTGCAGTAAATTTTATTATTTCAAAAATTTCAATAGCTGGAAAATGCTCAAAATGCTTAAAATAAGCTGTTTTGAGCTGTTTTAAGAAAAAATTACTGTATCCCAGGTATTCCTCAAGGTATTCCCATGCAATATTTTGCTGAACAGTGGTGAAAGTCAGGTTACTGTGACCAGTTTCACACATATTCACAGTGGTTTGCTGTAAATTTAATTATTTTAAAAATTTCAATGGCTGGAAAATGCTCAAAATGCTCAAAATAGGCTGTTTTAAGCAAAATTACTGTATCTCAGGTATGCCTCAAGGTATTAACATGCAATTTTTTGCTCAATAGTGGTGAAAGTCACCAGTTTCGCACATATTCGCAGTGGTTTGTAGTAAATTTTATTATTTCAAAAATGTCAATAGCTGGAAAATTTTCAAAATGCTTAAAATAAGATGTTCCGAGCGGTTTTAAGCAAAATTACTGTATTTCAGGTATGCCTCAAGGTATTCCCATGCATTTTTTTGCTCAACAGTGGTGAAAGCCAGGTTAATGTGACCAGTTTCACATATTCACAGTGGTTTGATGTAAGTTTGATTATTTCAAAAATTTCAATAGCTGTAAAATGCTCAAAATGCTTAAAATATGCTGTTTTAAGCAAAATTACTGTATCTCAGGTATGCCTCAAGGTATTAACATGCAATTTTTTGCTCAACAGTGGAGAAAGCCAGGTTAATGTGACCAGTTTCACACATATTCACAGTGGTTTGCTGTAAATTTAATTATTTAAAAAATTTCAATGGCTGGAAAATGCTCAAAATGCTCAAAATAGGCTGTTTTAAGAAAAATTACTGTATCTCAGGTATGCCTCAAGGTATTAAAATGCAATTTTTTGCTCAATAGTGGTGAAAGTCACCAGTTTCGCACATATTCGCAGTGGTTTGTAGTAAATTTTATTATTTCAAAAATGTCAATAGCTGGAAAATGCTCAAAATTCTTAAAATAAGCTGTTTTGAGCTGTTTTAAGCAAAATTACTGTATCTCAGGTATGCCTCAAGGTATTCCCATGCAATTTTTTGCTCAACATTGGTGAAAGCCAGGTTACTGTGACCTGTTTCACATATTCACAGTGGTTTGCTGTAAATTTTATTATTTCAATAGATGGAAAATGCTCAAAATCCTTAAAATAAGCTGTTTTAAGCAAAATTACTGTATTTCAGGAATGCCGCAAGGTATTCCCATGCAATTTTTTGCTAAACAGTGGTGAAAGTCAGGTTACTGTCACCAGTTTCACACATATTTACAGTGGTTTGCAGTATGTTTTATTATTTCAAAAATTTCAATAGCAGGAAAATGCTCAAAATGCTTAAAATAGGCTGTTTAAAGCAAAATTACTGTATCTCAGGTATGCCTCAAGGTATTAACATGCAATTTTTTGCTCAACAGTGGTGAAAGTCACCAGTTTCACACATATTCACAGTGGTTTGTAGTAAATTTTATTATTTTAAAAATTTCAATAGCTAGAAAATGCTCAAAATGCTTAAAATCAGCTGTTTTGAGCAGTTTTAAGCAAAATTACTGTATCTCAGGTATGCCTCAAGGTATTCCCATGCAATTTTTTGCTCAACAGTGGGGAAAGTCCGGTTACTGTCACCAGTTTCACACATATTCACAGTGAATAGCTGTAAATTTTATTATTTCAAAAATTTCAATAGCTTGAAAATGCTCAAAATGCTTAAAATAGGGTGTTTCAAGCAAAATTACTGTATCTCAGGTATGCCTCAAGGTATTCCCATGCAATTTTTTCCTCAACAGTGGTGAAAGCCTGGTTACTGTGACCTGTTTCACTCCTATTCACAGTGGTTTGCAGTAAATTTTATTATTTCAAAAATTTCATTAGCTGGAAAATGCTCATAATGCTTAAAATAGGCTGTTTCAAGCAAAATTACTGTATCTCAGGTATGCCTCAAGGTATTCCAATGCAATTTTTTGCTCAACAGTGGTGAAAGTAAGGTTACTGTGACCAGTTTCAGATATATTCACAGTGGTTTGTTATAAATTTTATTATTTCAAAAATTTAAATAGCTCAAAAATTCTCAAAATGCTTAAATTAGGCTGTTTTAAGCAAAATTGCTGTATCTCAGGTATGCCTGAAGGTATTCCCATGCAATTTTTTCCTCAACAGTGGAGAAAGCTAGGTTAATGTGACCAGTTTCACACATATTCACAGTGGTTTGCAGTATGTTTTATTATTTCAAAAATTTCAATAGCAGGAAAATGCTCAAAATGCTTAAAATAGGCTGTTTGAAGCAAAATTACTGTATCTCAGGTATGCCTCAAGGTATTAAAATGCAATTTTTTGCTCAACAGTGGAGAAAGCCAGGTTAATGTGACCAGTTTCACACATATTCACAGTGGTTTGCAGTAAATTTTATTATTTCAAAAATTTCAATAGCTGGAAAATGCTCAAAATGCTTAAAATAAGCAGTTTTGAGCTGTTTTAAGAAAAAATTACTGTATCCCAGGTATTCCTCAAGGTATTCCCATGCAATATTTTGCTGAACAGTGGTGAAAGTCAGGTTACTGTGACCAGTTTCACATATATTCACAGTGGTTTGCTGTAAATTTAATTTTTCTGAAATTTCAATAGCAGGAAAATGCTCAAAATGCTTAAAATAGGCTGTTTAAAGCAAAATTACTGTATCTCAGGTATGCCTCAAGGTATTAACATGCAATTTTTTGCTCAACAGTGGTTAAAGTCACCAGTTTCACATATTCACAGTGGTTTGATGTAAGTTTTATTATTTCAAAAATTTCAATAGCTGTAAAATGCTCAAAATGCTTAAAATAAGCTGTTTTAAGCAAAATTACTGCATCTCAGGAATGCCTCAAGGTATTCCCATGCAATTTTTTGCTCAACAGTGGTGAAAGTCAGGTTACTGTCACCAGTTTCACACATATTCATAGTGGTACGCTCTAAATTTCAGTATTTCAAAAATTTCAATAGCTGGAAAAAGCTCAAAATGCTTAAAATAGGCTGATTTAAGCAAAATTACTGTATCTCAGGTATGCCTCAAGGTATTCCAATGCAATTTTTTGCTCAACAGTGGTGAAAGTAAGGTTACTGTGACCAGTTTCACATATATTCACAGTGGTTTGTTATAAATTTTATTATTTCAAAAATTTAAATAGCTCAAAAATGCTCAAAATGCTTAAATTAGGCTGTTTTAAGCAAAATTGCTGTATCTCAGGTATGCCTGAAGGTATTCCCATGCAATTTTTTGCTCAACAGTGGTGAAAGTCAGGTTACTGGCACAAGTTACACACATATTCACAGTGGTTTGCAGTATATTTTATTATTTCAAAAATTTCAATAGCAGGAAAATGCTCAAAATGCTTAAAATAGGCTGTTTTAAGCAAAATTACTGTATCTCAGGTATGCCTCAAGGTATTAACATGCAATTTTTTGCTCAACAGTGGAGAAAGCCAGGTTAATGTGACCAGTTTCACACATATTCACTGTGGTTTGCAGTAAATTTTATTATTTCAAAAATTTCAATAGCTTGAAAATGCTCAAAATGCTTAAAATACGCTGTTTTGAGCTGTTTTAAGCAAAATTACTGTATATCAGGTATGCCTCAAGGTATTCCCATGCAATTTTTGCTCAACAGTGGTGAAAGTCAGGTTACTGTGACCAGTATCACATATATTCACAGTGGTTAGCTGTAAATTTCATTATTTCAAAAATTTCAGTAGCTGTAAAACGCTCAAAATGCTTAAAATAAAGTGTTTTGATCTGTTTTAAGCAAAATTACTGTATATCAGGTATGCCTGAATGTATTCCCATGCAATATTTTGCTCAACAGTGGTGAAAATCAGGTTACTGTGACAAGTTTCACACATATTCACAGTGGTTTGCTGTAAATTTTATTATTTCAAAAATTTCAATGGCTGGAAAATTCTCAAAATGCTTAAAATAGGCTGTTTAAAGCAAAATTACTGTATCTCAGGTATGCGTCAAGGTATTCCCATGCAATTTTCTGCTAAACAGTGGTGAGAGTCAGGTTACTGTGACCAGTTTCACACATATTCACAGTGATTTGTTATAAATTTTATTATTTCAAAAATTTCAATAGCTCAAAATTGCTCAAAATGCTTAAAATAAGCTGTTTTAAGCAAAATTACTGTATTTCAGGAATGCCGCAAGGTATTCCCATGCAATTTTTTGCTAAACAGTGGTGAAAGTCAGGTTACTGGCACCAGTTTCACACATATTTACTGTGGTTTGCAGTATGTTTTATTATTTCAAAAATTTCAATAGCAGGAAAATGCTCAAAATGCTTAAAATAGGCTGTTTAAAGCAAAATTACTGTATCTCAGGTATGCCTCAAGGTATTAACATGCAATTTTTTGCTCAACAGTGGTGAAAGTCACCAGTTTCACACATATTCACAGTGGTTTGTAGTAAATTTTATTATTTTAAAAATTTCAATAGCTAGAAAATGCTCAAAATGCTTAAAATCAGCTGTTTTGAGCAGTTTTAAGCAAAATTACTGTATCTCAGGTATGCCTCAAGGTATTCCCATGCAATTTTTTGCTCAACAGTGGGGAAAGTCCGGTTACTGTCACCAGTTTCACACATATTCACAGTGATTAGCTGTAAATTTTATTATTTCAAAAATTTCAATAGCTTGAAAATGCTCAAAATGCTTAAAATAGGGTGTTTTAAGCAAAATTACTGTATCTCAGGTATGCCTCAAGGTATTCCCATGCAATTTTTTCCTCAACAGTGGTGAAAGCCTGGTTACTGTGACCTGTTTCACTCCTATTCACAGTGGTTTGCTGGAAATTTTATTATTTCAAAAATTTCATTAGCTGGAAAATGCTCATAATGCTTAAAATAGGCTGTTTCAAGCAAAATTACTGTATCTCAGGTATGCCTCAAGGTATTCCAATGCAATTTTTTGCTCAACAGTGGTGAAAGTAAGGTTACTGTGACCAGTTTCAGATATATTCACATTGGTTTGTTATAAATTTTATTATTTCAAAAATTTAAATAGCTGGAAAATGCTCAAAATGCTTAAAATAAGCTGTTTTGAGCTGTTTTAAGAAAAAATTACTGTATCCCAGGTATTCCTCAAGGTATTCCCATGCAATATTTTGCTGAACAGTGGTGAAAGTCAGGTTACTGTGACCAATTTCACACATATTCACAGTGGTTTGTTGTAAATTTAATTATTTTAAAAATTTCAATGGCTGGAAAATGCTCAAAATGCTCAAAATAGGCTGTTTTAAGCAAAATTACTGTATCTCAGGTATGCCTCAAGGTATTAACATGCAATTTTTTGCTCAATAGTGGTGAAAGTCACCAGTTTCGCACATATTCGCAGTGGTTTGTAGTAAATTTTATTATTTCAAAAATGTCAATAGCTGGAAAATTTTCAAAATGCTTAAAATAAGATGTTTCGAGCGGTTTTAAGCAAAATTACTGTATTTCAGGTATGCCTCAAGGTATTCCCATGCATTTTTTTGCTCAACAGTGGTGAAAGCCAGGTTAATGTGACCAGTTTCACATATTCACAGTGGTTTGATGTAAGTTTGATTATTTCAAAAATTTCAATAGCTGTAAAATGCTCAAAATGCTTAAAATATGCTGTTTTAAGCAAAATTACTGTAACTCAGGTATGCCTCAAGGTATTCCCATGCAATTTTTTGCTCAACATTGGTGAAAGCCAGGTTACTGTGACCTGTTTCACATATTCACAGTGGTTTGCAGTAAATTTTATTATTTCAATAGATGGAAAATGCTCATAATCCTTAAAATAAGCTGTTTTAAGCAAAATTACTGTATTTCAGGAATGCCGCAAGGTATTCCCATGCAATTTTTGCTCAACAGTGGTGAAAGTCAGGTTACTGTCACCAGTTTCACACATATTTACAGTGGTTTGCAGTATGTTTTATTATTTCAAAAATTTCAATAGCAGGAAAATGCTCAAAATGCTTAAAATAGTCTGTTTAAAGCAAAATTACTGTATCTCAGGTATGCCTCAAGGTATTAACATGCAATTTTTTGCTCAACAGTGGAGAAAGCCAGGTTAATGTGACCAGTTTCACACATATTCACAGTGGTTTGCAGTAAATTTTATTATTTCAAAAATTTTAATAGCTGGAAAATGCTCAAAATGCTCAAAATAGGCTGTTTTAAGCAAAATTACTGTATCTCAGGTATGCCTCAAGGTATTAACATGCAATTTTTTGCTCAATAGTGGTGAAAGTCAGGTTACTGTCACCAGTTTCACACATATTTACAGTGGTTTGCAGTATGTTTTATTATTTCAAAAATTTCAATAGCAGGAAAATGCTCAAAATGCTTAAAATAGGCTGTTTAAAGCAAAATTACTGTATCTCAGGTATGCCTCAAGGTATTAACATGCAATTTTTTGCTCAACAGTGGTGAAAGTCACCAGTTTCACACATATTCACAGTGGTTTGTAGTAAATTTTATTATTTTAAAAATTTCAATAGCTAGAAAATGCTCAAAATGCTTAAAATCAGCTGTTTTGAGCAGTTTTAAGCAAAATTACTGTATCTCAGGTATGCCTCAAGGTATTCCCATGCAATTTTTTGCTCAACAGTGGGGAAAGTCCGGTTACTGTCACCAGTTTCACACATATTCACAGTGATTAGCTGTAAATTTTATTATTTCAAAAATTTCAATAGCTTGAAAATGCTCAAAATGCTTAAAATAGGGTGTTTCAAGCAAAATTACTGTATCTCAGGTATGCCTCAAGGTATTCCCATGCAATTTTTTCCTCAACAGTGGTGAAAGCCTGGTTACTGTGACCTGTTTCACTCCTATTCACAGTGGTTTGCAGTAAATTTTATTATTTCAAAAATTTCATTAGCTGGAAAATGCTCATAATGCTTAAAATAGGCTGTTTCAAGCAAAATTACTGTATCTCAGGTATGCCTCAAGGTATTCCAATGCAATTTTTTGCTCAACAGTGGTGAAAGTAAGGTTACTGTGACCAGTTTCAGATATATTCACAGTGGTTTGTTATAAATTTTATTATTTCAAAAATTTAAATAGCTCAAAAATTCTCAAAATGCTTAAATTAGGCTGTTTTAAGCAAAATTGCTGTATCTCAGGTATGCCTGAATGTATTCCCATGCAATTTTTTCCTCAACAGTGGAGAAAGCTAGGTTAATGTGACCAGTTTCACACATATTCACAGTGGTTTGCAGTATGTTTTATTATTTCAAAAATTTCAATAGCAGGAAAATGCTCAAAATGCTTAAAATAGGCTGTTTCAAGCAAAATTACTGTATCTCAGGTATGCCTCAAGGTATTCCAATGCAATTTTTTGCTCAACAGTGGTGAAAGTAAGGTTACTGTGACCAGTTTCAGATATATTCACAGTGGTTTGTTATAAATTTTATTATTTCAAAAATTTAAATAACTCAAAAATTCTCAAAATGCTTAAATTAGGCTGTTTTAAGCAAAATTGCTGTATCTCAGGTATGCCTGAAGGTATTCCCATGCAATTTTTTCCTCAACAGTGGAGAAAGCTAGGTTAATGTGACCAGTTTCACACATATTCACAGTGGTTTGCAGTATGTTTTATTATTTCAAAAATTTCAATAGCAGGAAAATGCTCAAAATGCTTAAAATAGGCTGTTTCAAGCAAAATTACTGTATCTCAGGTATGCCTCAAGGTATTCCAATGCAATTTTTTGCTCAACAGTGGTGAAAGTAAGGTTACTGTGACCAGTTTCAGATATATTCACAGTGGTTTGTTATAAATTTTATTATTTCAAAAATTTAAATAACTCAAAAATTCTCAAAATGCTTAAATTAGGCTGTTTTAAGCAAAATTGCTGTATCTCAGGTATGCCTGAAGGTATTCCCATGCAATTTTTTCCTCAACAGTGGAGAAAGCTAGGTTAATGTGACCAGTTTCACACATATTCACAGTGGTTTGCAGTATGTTTTATTATTTCAAAAATTTCAATAGCAGAAAAATGCTCAAAATGCTTAAAATAGGCTGTTTGAAGCAAAATTACTGTATCTCAGGTATGCCTCAAGGTATTAACATGCAATTTTTTGCTCAACAGTGGAGAAAGCCAGGTTAATGTGACCAGTTTCACACATATTCACAGTGGTTTGCAGTAAATTTTATTATTTCAAAAATTTCAATAGCTGGAAAATGCTCAAAATGCTTAAAATAAGCAGTTTTGAGCTGTTTTAAGAAAAAATTACTGTATCCCAGGTATTCCTCAAGGTATTCCCATGCAATATTTTGCTGAACAGTGGTGAAAGTCAGGTTACTGTGACCAGTTTCACATATATTCACAGTGGTTTGCTGTAAATTTAATTTTTCTGAAATTTCAATAGCAGGAAAATGCTCAAAATGCTTAAAATAGGCTGTTTAAAGCAAAATTACTGTATCTCAGGTATGCCTCAAGGTATTAACATGCAATTTTTTGCTCAACAGTGGTTAAAGTCACCAGTTTCACATATTCACAGTGGTTTGATGTAAGTTTATTATTTCAAAAATTTCAATAGCTGTAAAATGCTCAAAATGCTTAAAATAAGCTGTTTTAAGCAAAATTACTGCATCTCAGGAATGCCTCAAGGTATTCCCATGCAATTTTTTGCTCAACAGTGGTGAAAGTCAGGTTACTGTCACCAGTTTCACACATATTCATAGTGGTTCGCTCTAAATTTCAGTATTTCAAAAATTTCAATAGCTGGAAAAAGCTCAAAATGCTTAAAATAGGCTGATTTAAGCAAAATTACTGTATCTCAGGTATGCCTCAAGGTATTCCCTTGCAATATTTTGCTTAACAGTGGTGAAAGTCAAGTTACTGTGAACAGTTTCGGACATTCGCAGTGGTTTGCTGTAAATTTTATTATTTCAAACATTTCAATAGCTGGAAAATGCTCAT
The DNA here is from genome assembly GCA_963930835.1 of Spongia lamella. Classification (NCBI taxonomy): domain Eukaryota; kingdom Metazoa; phylum Porifera; class Demospongiae; order Dictyoceratida; family Spongiidae; genus Spongia; species Spongia lamella. The sequence goes on along the minus strand of OZ005752.1, from coordinate 5,328,411 downwards.
AATGCTTAAAATAGGCTGTTTCAAGCAAAATTACTGTATCTCAGGTATGCCTCAAGGTATTCCAATGCAATTTTTTGCTCAACAGTGGTGAAAGTAAGGTTACTGTGACCAGTTTCACATATATTCACAGTGGTTTGTTATAAATTTTATTATTTCAAAAATTTAAATAGCTCAAAAATGCTCAAAATGCTTAAATTAGGCTGTTTTAAGCAAAATTGCTGTATCTCAGGTATGCCTGAAGGTATTCCCATGCAATTTTTTGCTCAACAGTGGTGAAAGTCAGGTTACTGTCACAAGTTACACACATATTCACAGTGGTTTGCAGTATATTTTATTATTTCAAAAATTTCAATAGCAGGAAAATGCTCAAAATGCTTAAAATACGCTGTTTTGAGCTGTTTTAAGCAAAATTACTGTATATCAGGTATGCCTGAATGTATTCCCATGCAATATTTTGCTCAACAGTGGTGAAAATCAGGTTACTGTGACAAGTTTCACACATATTCACAGTGGTTTGCTGTAAATTTTATTATTTCAATAATTTCAATGGCTGGAAAATTCTCAAAATGCTTAAAATAGGCTGTTTAAAGCAAAATTACTGTATCTCAGGTATGCGTCAAGGTATTCCCATGCAATTTTCTGCTAAACAGTGGTGAGAGTCAGGTTACTGTGACCAGTTTCACACATATTCACAGTGATTTGTTATAAATTTTATTATTTCAAAAATTTCAATAGCTCAAAATTGCTCAAAATGCTTAAAATAAGCTGTTTTAAGCAAAATTACTGTATTTCAGGAATGCCACAAGGTATTCCCATGCAATTTTTTGCTAAACAGTGGTGAAAGTCAGGTTACTGTCACCAGTTTCACACATATTTACTGTGGTTTGCAGTATGTTTTATTATTTCAAAAATTTCAATAGCAGGAAAATGCTCAAAATGCTTAAAATAGGCTGTTTAAAGCAAAATTACTGTATCTCAGGTATGCCTCAAGGTATTAACATGCAATTTTTTGCTCAACAGTGGTGAAAGTCACCAGTTTCACACATATTCACAGTGGTTTGTAGTAAATTTTATTATTTTAAAAATTTCAATAGCTAGAAAATGCTCAAAATGCTTAAAATCAGCTGTTTTGAGCAGTTTTAAGCAAAATAACTGTATCTCAGGTATGCCTCAAGGTATTCCCATGCAATTTTTTGCTCAACAGTGGGGAAAGTAAGGTAACTGTGACCAGTTTCAGATATATTCACATTGGTTTGTTATAAATTTTATTATTTCAAAAATTTAAATAGCTGGAAAATGCTCAAAATGCTTAAAATAAGCTGTTTTGAGCTGTTTTAAGAAAAAATTACTGTATCCCAGGTATTCCTCAAGGTATTCCCATGCAATATTTTGCTGAACAGTGGTGAAAGTCAGGTTACTGTGACCAGTTTCACACATATTCACAGTGGTTTGCTGTAAATTTAATTATTTTAAAAATTTCAATGGCTGGAAAATGCTCAAAATGCTCAAAATAGGCTGTTTTAAGCAAAATTACTGTATCTCAGGTATGCCTCAAGGTATTAACATGCAATTTTTTGCTCAATAGTGGTGAAAGTCACCAGTTTCGCACATATTCGCAGTGGTTTGTAGTAAATTTTATTATTTCAAAAATGTCAATAGCTGGAAAATTTTCAAAATGCTTAAAATAAGATGTTTCGAGCGGTTTTAAGCAAAATTACTGTATTTCAGGTATGCCTCAAGGTATTCCCATGCATTTTTTTGCTCAACAGTGGTGAAAGCCAGGTTAATGTGACCAGTTTCACATATTCACAGTGGTTTGATGTAAGTTTGATTATTTCAAAAATTTCAATAGCTGTAAAATGCTCAAAATGCTTAAAATATGCTGTTTTAAGCAAAATTACTGTAACTCAGGTATGCCTCAAGGTATTCCCATGCAATTTTTTGCTCAACATTGGTGAAAGCCAGGTTACTGTGACCTGTTTCACATATTCACAGTGGTTTGCTGTAAATTTTATTATTTCAATAGATGGAAAATACTCATAATCCTTAAAATAAGCTGTTTTAAGCAAAATTACTGTATTTCAGGAATGCCGCAAGGTATTCCCATGCAATTTTTGCTCAACAGTGGTGAAAGTCAGGTTACTGTCACCAGTTTCACACATATTTACAGTGGTTTGCAGTATGTTTTATTATTTCAAAAATTTCAATAGCAGGAAAATGCTCAAAATGCTTAAAATAGTCTGTTTAAAGCAAAATTACTGTATCTCAGGTATGCCTCAAGGTATTAACATGCTTTTTTTTGCTCAACAGTTGAGAAAGCCAGGTTAATGTGACCAGTTTCACACATATTCACAGTGATTTGCAGTAAATTTTATTATTTCAAAAATTTTAATAGCTGGAAAATGCTCAAAATGCTCAAAATAGGCTGTTTTAAGCAAAATTACTGTATCTCAGGTATGCCTCAAGGTATTAACATGCAATTTTTTGCTCAATAGTGGTGAAAGTCACCAGTTTCGCACATATTCGCAGTGGTTTGTAGTAAATTTTATTATTTCAAAAATGTCAATAGCTGGAAAATTTTCAAAATGCTTAAAATAAGATGTTTCGAGCGGTTTTAGGCAAAATTACTGTATTTCAGGTATGCCTCAAGGTATTCCCATGCATTTTTTTGCTCAACAGTGGTGAAAGCCAGGTTAATGTGACCAGTTTCACATATTCACAGTGGTTTGATGTAAGTTTGATTATTTCAAAAATTTCAATAGCTGTAAAATGCTCAAAATGCTTAAAATATGCTGTTTTAAGCAAAATTACTGTAACTCAGGTATGCCTCAAGGTATTAAAATGCAATTTTTTGCTCAATAGTGGTGAAAGTCACCAGTTTCGCACATATTCGCAGTGGTTTGTAGTAAATTTTATTATTTCAAAAATGTCAATAGCTGGAAAATGCTCAAAATGCTAAAATAAGCTGTTTTGAGCTGTTTTAAGCAATATTACTGTATCTCAGGTATGCCTCAAGGTATTCCCATGCAATTTTTTGCTCAACATTGGTGAAAGCCAGGTTACTGTGACCTGTTTCACATATTCACAGTGGTTTGCTGTAAATTTTATTATTTCAATAGATGGAAAATGCTCAAAATCCTTAAAATAAGCTGTTTTAAGCAAAATTACTGTATTTCAGGAATGCCGCAAGGTATTCCCATGCAATTTTTTGCTAAACAGTGGTGAAAGTCAGGTTACTGTCACCAGTTTCACATATATTTACAGTGGTTTGCAGTATGTTTTATTATTTCAAAAATTTCAATAGCAGGAAAATGCTCAAAATGCTTAAAATAGGCTGTTTAAAGCAAAATTACTGTATCTCAGGTATGCCTCGAGGTATTAACATGCAATTTTTTGCTCAACAGTGGTGAAAGTCACCAGTTTCACACATATTCACAGTGGTTTGTAGTAAATTTTATTATTTTAAAAATTTCAATAGCTACAAAATGCTCAAAATGCTTAAAATCAGCTGTTTTGAGCAGTTTTAAGCAAAATTACTGTATCTCAGGTATGCCTCAAGGTATTCCCATGCAATTTTTTGCTCAACAGTGGGGAAAGTCCGGTTACTGTCACCAGTTTCACACATATTCACAGTGATTAGCTGTAAATTTTATTATTTCAAAAATTTCAATAGCTTGAAAATGCTCAAAATGCTTAAAATAGGGTGTTATAAGCAAAATTACTGTATCTCAGGTATGCCTCAAGGTATTCCCATGCAATTTTTTCCTCAACAGTGGTGAAAGCCTGGTTACTGTGACCTGTTTCACTCCTATTCACAGTGGTTTGCAGTAAATTTTATTATTTCAAAAATTTCATTAGCTGGAAAATGCTCATAATGCTTAAAATAGGCTGTTTCAAGCAAAATTACTGTATCTCAGGTATGCCTCAAGGTATTCCAATGCAATTTTTTGCTCAACAGTGGTGAAAGTAAGGTTACTGTGACCAGTTTCAGATATATTCACAGTGGTTTGTTATAAATTTTATTATTTCAAAAATTTAAATAGCTCAAAAATTCTCAAAATGCTTAAATTAGGCTGTTTTAAGCAAAATTGCTGTATCTCAGGTATGCCTGAAGGTATTCCCATGCAATTTTTTCCTCAACAGTGGAGAAAGCTAGGTTAATGTGACCAGTTTCACACATATTCACAGTGGTTTGCAGTATGTTTTATTATTTCAAAAATTTCAATAACAGGAAAATGCTCAAAATGCTTAAAATAGGTTGTTTGAAGCAAAATTACTGTATCTCAGGTATGCCTCAAGGTATTAACATGCAATTTTTTGCTCAACAGTGGTGAAAGTCACCAGTTTCACACATATTCACAGTGGTTTGTAGTTAATTTTATTATTTTAAAAATTTCAATAGTTGGAAAATGCTCAAAATGCTTAAAATAAGCTGTTTTGAGCGGTTTTAAGCAAAATTACTGTATCTCAGGTATGCCTCAAGGTATTCCCATTCACTTTTTTGCTCAACAGTGGTGAAAGCCAGGTTAATGTGACCAATTTCACACATATTCACAGTGGTTTGCAGTAAATCTTATTATTTCAAAAATTTCAATAGCTGGAAATTTCTCAAAATGCTTAAAATAAGCTGTTTTGAGCTGTTTTAAGCAAAATTACTGTATATCAGGTATGCCTCAAGGTATTCCCATGCAATTTTTTGCTCAACAGTGGTGAAAGTCAGGTTACTGTGACCAGTATCACACATATTCACAGTGGTTAGCTGTATATTTCATTATTTCAAAAATTTCAGTAGCTGTAATACGCTCAAAATGCTTAAAATAAAGTGTTTTGATCTGTTTTAAGCAAAATTACTGTATATCAGGTATGCCTGAATGTATTCCCATGAAATTTTTGCTTAACATTGGTGAAAGACAGGTTACTGTGACCAGTTTCACACATATTCACAGTGGTTTGCTGTAAATATTATTATTTTAATAATTTCAATAGCAGGAAATTGCTCAAAATGCTTAAAATAGGCTGTTTTAAGCAAAATTACTGTATCTCAGGTATGCCTCAAGGTATTAACAGGCAATTTTTAGCTCAAAATTGGTGAATGACAGGTTGCTGTGACCAGTTTCACACATATTCACAGTGGTTTGCTGTAAATTTTATTATTTTAAAAATTTCAATAGCAGGAAAATGCTCAAAATGCTTAAAATAGGCTGTTTTAAGCAAAATTACTGTATCTGAGGTATGCCTCAAGGTATTAACATGCAATTTTTTGCTCAACAGTGGAGAAAGCCAGGTTAATGTGACCAGTTTCACACATATTCACAGTGGTTTGTAGTAAATTTTATTATTTAAAAATTTCAATAGCTGGAAAATGCTCAAAATGCTTAAAATAAGCTGTTTTGAGTTGTTTTAAGCAAAATTACTGTATCCCAGGTATGCCTCGAGGTATTCCCATGCAATATTTTGCTCAACAGTGGTGAAAATCAGGTTGCTGTGACAAGTTTCACACATATTCACAGTGGTTTGCTGTAAATTTTATTATTTCAAAAATTTCAATGGCTGGAAAATGCGCAAAATGCTTAATATACGCTGTTTTAAGCAAAATCACTGTATCTCAGGTATGCCTCAAGGTATTCCCATGCAATTTTCTGCTAAACAGTGGTGAGAGTCAGGTTACTGTGACCAGTTTCACACATATTCACAGTGGTTTGCTATAAATTTTATTATTTCAATAATTTGAATAGCTGCAAAATGTTCAAAGTGATTAAAATAGGCTGTTTTAAGCAAAATTACTGTATCTCAGGGATGCCTCAAGGTATTCCCATGCAATTTTTACCTCAACAGTGGTGAAATCCTGGTTACTGTGACCTGCTTCACTCATATTCAAAGTGGTTTGCTGTAAATTTTATTATTTAGAAAAATTTCAATAGCTGTAAAATGCTCAAAATGCTTAAAATAAGCTGTTTTAAGCAAAATTACTGCATCTCAGGAATGCCTCAAGGTATTCCCATGCAATTTTTTGCTCAACAGTGGTGAAAGTCAGGTTACTGTCACCAGTTTCACACATATTAATAGTGGTTTGCTCTAAATTTCAATATTTCAAAAATTTCAATAGCTGGAAAAAGCTCAAAATGCTTAAAATAAGCTGTTTTAAGCAAAATTACTGTATCTCAGGTACGCCTCAAGGTATTCCCATGCAATTTTTTGCGCAACAGTGGTGAAAGCCTGGTTACTGTGACATGTTTCACACATATTCACAGTGGTTTGCTGTAAATTTTATTATTTCAAAAATTTTAATGGCTGGAAAATGCTCAAAATGCTTAAAATAAGCTGTTTTGAACTGTTTTAAGCAAAATTACTGTATCTCAGGTGTGCTTCAAGGTATTCCCATACAATTTTTTGCTCAACATTGGTGAAAGCCAGTTTACTGTGACCAGTTTCACTCATAGTCATAGTGGTTTGCTGTAAATTTTATTATTTCAAAAATTTCATTGGCTGGAAAATGCTCAATAAGCTTAAAATAGGCTGTTTTAAGCAAAATTACTGTATCTCAGGTATGCCTCAAGGTATTCCCATGCAATTTTTTGCTAAGCAGTGGTGAAAGTAAGGTTGCTGTGACCAGTTTCACATATATTCAAAGTGGTTTGCAGTAAATTTTATTATTTCAAAAATTTCTATAGCTGGAAAATGCTCAAAATGCTTAAAATAGGCTGTTTTAAGCAAAATTACTGTATCTCAGGTATACCTCAAGGTATTCCCATGCTATTTTTTGATCGACAGTGGTGAAAGTCAGGTTACTGTCACCAGTTTCACACATATTCACAGTGGTTTTCTATAAATTTTATTATTTCAATAATTTGAATAGCTGCAAAATGCTCAAAGTGCTTAAAATAGGCTGTTTTAAGCAAAATTACTGTATCTCAGGTATGCCTCAAGGTATTCCCATGCAATTTTTACTTCAACAGTGGTGAAAGCCTGGTTACTGTGACCTGTTTCACTCACATTCAAAGTGGTTTGCTGTAAATTTTATTATTTCAAAAATTTCAATAGTTTTAAAATGCTCAAAATGCTTAATATAGGCTGTTTCAAGCAAAATTACTGTATGTCAGGTATGCCTCCAGGTATTCCAATGCAATTTTTTCCTCAACAGTGGAGAAAGCCAGATTAATGTGACCAGTTTCACACATATTCACAGTGGTTTGCAGTAAATTTTATTATTTCAAAAATTTCTATAGCTGGAAAATGCTCAAAATGCTTAAAATAGGCTGTTTTAAGCAAAATTACTGTATCTCAGGTATGCCTCAAGGTATTCCCATGCTATTTTTTGATCGACAGTGGTGAAAGTCAGGTTACTGTCACCAGTTTCACACATATTCACAGTGGTTTGCTTTAAATTTTATTATTTCAAAAATTTCAATAGCTTGAAAATGCTCAAAATGCTTAAAATACGCTGTTTTGAGCTGTTTTAAGCTGTTTTAAGCAAAATTACTGTATCTCAGGTATGCCTCAAGGTATTCCCATGCAATTTTTTGCTCAACAGTGGTGAAAGTCAGGTTACTGTGACCAGTATCACACATATTCACAGTGGTTAGCTGTAAATTTCATTATTTCAAAAATTTCAGTAGCTGTAAGACGCTCAAAATGCTTAAAATAAAGTGTTTTGATCTGTTTTAAGCAAAATTACTGTATATCAGGTATGCCTGAATGTATTCCCATGCAATTTTTGCTCAACATTGGTGAAAGACAGGTTACTGTGACCAGCTTCACACATATTCACAGTGGTATTGCTGTAAATTTTATTATTTTAAAAATTTCAATAGCAGGAAAATGCTCAAAATGCTTAAAATAGGCTGTTTTAAGCAAAATTACTGTATCTCAGGTATGCCTCAAGGTATTAACATGCAATTTTGTGCTCAAAATTGGTGAATGACAGGTTATTGTGAGCAGTTTCACATATATTCACAGTGGTTTGCTGTAAATTTTATTATTTTAAAAATTTCAATAGCAGGAAAATGATCAAAATGCTTAAAATAGGCTGTTTTAAGCAAAATTACTGTATCTGAGGTATGCCTCCAGGTATTAACATGCAATTTTTTGCTCAACAGTGGAGAAAGCCAGGTTATTGTGACCAGTTTCACACATATTCACAGTGGTTTGTAGTAAATTTTATTATTTAAAAATGTCAATAGCTGGAAATTGCTCAAAATGCTTAAAATAAGCTGTTTTGAGTTGTTTTAAGCAAAATTACTGTATCCCAGGTATGCCTCGACGTATTCCCATGCAATATTTTGCTCAACAGTGGTGAAAATCAGGTTACTGTCACCAGTTTCACACATATTCACAGTGGTTTGCTGTAAATTTTATTACTTCAAAAATTTCAATGGCTGGAAAATGCTCAAAATGCTTAAAATAGGCTGTTTTAAGCAAAATTACTGTATCTCAGGTATGCCTCAAGGTATTCCCATGCAATTTTCTGCTAAACAGTGGTGAAAGTCAGGTTACTGTGACCAGTTTCACATATATTCAAAGTGGTTTGCAGTAAATTTTATTATTTCAAAAATTTCTATAGCTGGAAAATGCTCAAAATGCTTAAAATAGGCTGTTTTAAGCAAAATTACTGTATCTCAGGTATGCCTCAAGGTATTCCCATGCAATTTTTTGATCGACAGTGGTGAAAGTCAGGTTACTGTGACCAGTATCACACATATTCACAGTGGTTAGCTGTAAATTTTATTATTTCAAAAATTTCAGTAGCTGTAAAACGCTCAAAATGCTTAAAATAAAGTGTTTTGATCTGTTTTAAGCAAAATTACTGTATATCAGGTATGCGTGAATGTATTCCCATGCAATTTTTGCTCAACATTGGTGAAAGGCAGGTTACTGTGAACAGTTTCACACATATTCACAGTGGTTTGCTGTAAATTTTATTATTTCAAAAATTTCAATGGCTGGAAAATGCTCAAAATGCTCAAAATAGGCCGTTTTGAGCAAACTTACTGTATCTCAGGGATGCCTCAAGGTTTTCCCATGCAATTTTTTGCTCATCGGTGGTGAGAATCAGGTTACTTTTGCCAGTTTCTCACATATTCACAGTGGTTTGCTATAAATTTTATTATTTCAAAAATTTGAATAGCTGCAAAATGCTTAAAATGCTTAAAATAGGCTGTTTTAAGCAAAATTACTGTATCTCAGGTATGCCTCAAGGTATTCCCATGCACTTTTTTGCTCAACAGTGGTGAAAGCCAGGTTAATGTGACCAGTTTCACACATATTCACAGTGGTTTGAAGTAGATCTTATAATTTCAAAAATTTCAATAGCTGGAAAATGCTCAAAATACTTAAAATAAGCTGTTTTGAGCTGTTTTAAGCAAACTTATGGTATATCAGGTATGCCTCAAGGTATTCCCATGCACTTTTTTGCACATCAGTGGTGAAAGCCAGGTTACTGTGACCAGTTTCACACATATTCACAGTGGTTTGCTGTAAATTTTATTATTTCAAAAATTTCATTGGCTGGAAAATGCTCAAAATGTTTAAAATAGTCTGTTTTAAGCAAAATTACTGTATCTCAGGTATGCCTCATGGTATTCCCATGCAATTTTTTGCTCAGCAGTGGTGAAAGTCAGGTCATTGTGACGAGTTTCACACATATTCACAGTGGTTCGCTGTAAATTTTATTATTTCAAAAATTTCAATAGCTGAAAAATGCTCACAATGCTTAAAATAGGCTGATTTAAGCAAAATTACTGTATCTCAGGTATGCCTCAAGGTATTCCCATGCAATTTTTTGCTCAACGGTGGTAAAAGTCAGGTTACTGTCACCAGTTTCACACATATTTACAGTGGTTTGCAGTATGTTTTATTATTTCAAAAATTTCAATAGCAGGAAAATGCTCAAAATGCTTAAAATAGGCTGTTTTAAGCAAAATTACTGTATCTCAGGTATGCCTCAAGGTATTAACATGCAATTTTTTGCTCAACAGTGGTGAAAGTCACCAGTTTCACACATACTCACAGTGGTTTGTAGTAAATTTTATTATTTTAAAAATTTCAATAGCTGGAAAATGCTCAAAATGCTTAAAATAAGCTGTTTTGAGCGGTTTTAAGCAAAATTACTGTATCTCAGGTATGCTTCAAGGTATTCCCATTCACTTTTTTGCTCAACAGTGGTGAAAGCCAGGTTAATGTGACCAATTTCACACATATTCACAGTGGTTTGCAGTAAATCTTATTATTTCAAAAATTTCAATAACTGGAAATTGCTCAAAATACTTAAAATAAGCTGTTTTGAGCTGTTTTAAGCAAAATTACTGTATATCAGGTATGCCTCAAGGTATTCCCATGCATGTTTTTGCTCAACAGTGGTGAAAGTCAGGTTACTGTCACCAGTTTCACACATATTCACAGTGGTTTGCTTTAAATTTTATTATTTCAAAAATTTCAATAGCTTGAAAATGCTCAAAATGCTTAAAATACGCTGTTTTGAGCTGTTTTAAGCAAAATTACTGTATCTCAGGTATGCCTCAAGGTATTCCCATGCAATTTTTTGCTCAACTGTGGTGAAAGTCAGGTTACTGTGACCAGTATCACACATATTCACAGTGGTTAGCTGTAAATTTCATTATTTTAAAAATTTCAGTAGCTATAAAATGCTCAAAATGCTTAAAATAAAGTGTTTTGATCTATTTTAAGCAAAATTACTGTATATCAGGTATGCCTGAATGTAATCCCATGCAATTTTTGCTCAACATTGGTGAAAGACAGGTTACTGTGACCAGTTTCACACATATTCACAGTGGTTTGTAGTAAATTTTATTATTTAAAAATTTCAATAGCTGGAAAATGCTCAAAATGCTTAAAATAAGCTGTTTTGAGTTGTTTTAAGCAAAATTACTGTATCCCAGGTATGCCTCGACGTATTCCCATGCAATATTTTGCTCAACAGTGGTGAAAATCAGGTTACTGTGACAAGTTTCACACATATTCACAGTGGTTTGCTGTAAATTTTATTATTTCAAAAATTTCAATGGCTGGAAAATTCTCAAAATGCTTAAAATAGGCTGTTTTAAGCAAAATTACTGTATCTCAGGTATGCCTCAAGGTATTCCCATGCAATTTTCTGCTAAACAGTGGTGAGAGTCAGGTTACTGTGACCAGTTTCACACATATTCACAGTGGGTTTCTATAAATTTTATTATTTCAATAATTTGAATAGCTGCAATATGCTCAAAGTGCTTAAAATAGGCTGTTTTAAGCAAAATTACTGTATCTCAGGTATGCCTCAAGGTATTCCCATGAAATTTTTACCTCAACAGTGGTGAAAGCCTGGTTACTGTGACCTGTTTCACTCATATTCAAAGTGGTTTGCTGTAAATTTTATTATTTCAAAAATTTCAATAGTTTTAAAATGCTCAAACTGCTTAATATAGGCTGTTTCAAGCAAAATTACTGTATGTCAGGTATGCCTCAAGGTATTCCAATGCAATTTTTTGCTCAACAGTGGTGAAAGTCAGGTTACTGTCACCAGTTTCACACATATTCATAGTGGTTTGCTCTAAATTTCAGTATTTCAAAAATTTCAATAGCTGGAAAAAGCTCAAAATGCTTAAAATAAGCTGTTTTAAGCAAAATTACTGTATCTCAGGTATGCCTCAAGGTATTCCCATGCAATTTTTTGCTAAGCAGTGGTGAAAGTAAGGTTGCTGTGACCAGTTTCACATATATTCAAAGTGGTTTGCAGTAAATTTTATTATTTCAAAAATTTCTATAGCTGGAAAATGCTCAAAATGCTTAAAATAGGCTGTTTTAAGCAAAATTACTGTATCTCAGGTATGCCTCAAGGTATTCCCATGCTATTTTTTGATCGACAGTGGTGAAAGTCAGGTTACTGTCACCAGTTTCACACATATTCACAGTGGTTTGCTTTAAATTTTATTATTTCAAAAATTTCAATAGCTTGAAAATGCTCAAAATGCTTAAAATACGCTGTTTTGAGCTGTTTTAAGCAAAATTACTGTATCTCAGGTATGCCTCAAGGTATTCCCATGCAATTTTTTGCTCAACAGTGGTGAAAGTCAGGTTACTGTGATCAGTATCACACATATTCACAGTGGTTAGCTGTAAATTTCATTATTTCAAAAATTTCAGTAGCTGTAAGACGCTCAAAATGCTTAAAATAAAGTGTTTTGATCTGTTTTAAGCAAAATTACTGTATATCAGGTATGCCTGAATGTATTCCCATGCAATTTTTGCTCAACATTGGTGAAAGACAGGTTACTGTGACCAGCTTCACACATATTCACAGTGGTATTGCTGTAAATTTTATTATTTTAAAAATTTCAATAGCAGGAAAATGCTCAAAATGCTTAAAATAGGCTGTTTTAAGCTAAATTACTGTATCTCAGGTATGCCTCAAGGTATTAACATGCAATTTTGTGCTCAAAATTGGTGAATGACAGGTTATTGTGAGCAGTTTCACATATATTCACAGTGGTTTGCTGTAAATTTTATTATTTTAAAAATTTCAATAGCAGGAAAATGATCAAAATGCTTAAAATAGGCTGTTTTAAGCAAAATTACTGTATCTGAGGTATGCCTCCAGGTATTAACATGCAATTTTTTGCTCAACAGTGGAGAAAGCCAGGTTAATGTGACCAGTTTCACACATATTCACAGTGGTTTGTAGTAAATTTTATTATTTAAAAATGTCAATAGCTGGAAATTGCTCAAAATGCTTAAAATAAGCTGTTTTGAGTTGTTTTAAGCAAAATTACTGTATCCCAGGTATGCCTCGACGTGTTCCCATGCAATATTTTGCTCAACAGTGGTGAAAATCAGGTTACTGTGACAAGTTTCACACATATTCACAGTGGTTTGCTGTAAATTTTATTACTTCAAAAATTTCAATGGCTGGAAAATGCTCAAAATGCTTAAAATAGGCTGTTTTAAGAAAAATTACTGTATCTCAGGTATGCCTCAAGGTATTCCCATGCAATTTTCTGCTAAACAGTGGTGAAAGTCAGGTTACTGTGACCAGTTTCACATATATTCAAAGTGGTTTGCAGTTAATTTTATTATTTCAAAAATTTCTATAGCTGGAAAATGCTCAAAATGCTTAAAATAGGCTGTTTTAAGCAAAATTACTGTATCTCAGGTATGCCTCAAGGTATTCCCATGCAATTTTTTGATCGACAGTGGTGAAAGTCAGGTTACTGTGACCAGTATCACACATATTCACAGTGGTTAGCTGTAAATTTTATTATTTCAAAAATTTCAGTAGCTGTAAAACGCTCAAATGCTTAAAATAAAGTGTTTTAATCTGTTTTAAGCAAAATTACTGTATATCAGGTATGCCTCAAGGTATTCCCATGCATGTTTTTGCTCAACAGTGGTGAAAGTCAGGTTACTGTCACCAGTTTCACACATATTCACAGTGGTTTGCTTTAAATTTTATTATTTCAAAAATTTCAATAGCTTGAAAATGCTCAAAATGCTTAAAATACGCTGTTTTGAGCTGTTTTAAGCAAAATTACTGTATCTCAGGTATGCCTCAAGGTATTCCCATGCAATTTTTTGCTCAACTGTGGTGAAAGTCAGGTTACTGTGACCAGTATCACACATATTCACAGTGGTTAGCTGTAAATTTCATTATTTTAAAAATTTCAGTAGCTATAAAATGCTCAAAATGCTTAAAATAAAGTGTTTTGATCTATTTTAAGCAAAATTACTGTATATCAGGTATGCCTGAATGTAATCCCATGCAATTTTTGCTCAACATTGGTGAAAGACAGGTTACTGTGACCAGTTTCACACATATTCACAGTGGTTTGTAGTAAATTTTATTATTTAAAAATTTCAATAGCTGGAAAATGCTCAAAATGCTTAAAATAAGCTGTTTTGAGTTGTTTTAAGCAAAATTACTGTATCCCAGGTATGCCTCGACGTATTCCCATGCAATATTTTGCTCAACAGTGGTGAAAATCAGGTTACTGTGACAAGTTTCACACATATTCACAGTGGTTTGCTGTAAATTTTATTATTTCAAAAATTTCAATGGCTGGAAAATTCTCAAAATGCTTAAAATAGGCTGTTTTAAGCAAAATTACTGTATCTCAGGTATGCCTCAAGGTATTCCCATGCAATTTTCTGCTAAACAGTGGTGAGAGTCAGGTTACTGTGACCAGTTTCACACATATTCACAGTGGGTTTCTATAAATTTTATTATTTCAATAATTTGAATAGCTGCAATATGCTCAAAGTGCTTAAAATAGGCTGTTTTAAGCAAAATTACTGTATCTCAGGTATGCCTCAAGGTATTCCCATGAAATTTTTACCTCAACAGTGGTGAAAGCCTGGTTACTGTGACCTGTTTCACTCATATTCAAAGTGGTTTGCTGTAAATTTTATTATTTCAAAAATTTCAATAGTTTTAAAATGCTCAAACTGCTTAATATAGGCTGTTTCAAGCAAAATTACTGTATGTCAGGTATGCCTCAAGGTATTCCAATGCAATTTTTTGCTCAACAGTGGTGAAAGTCAGGTTACTGTCACCAGTTTCACACATATTCATAGTGGTTTGCTCTAAATTTCAGTATTTCAAAAATTTCAATAGCTGGAAAAAGCTCAAAATGCTTAAAATAAGCTGTTTTAAGCAAAATTACTGTATCTCAGGTATGCCTCAAGGTATTCCCATGCAATTTTTTGCTAAGCAGTGGTGAAAGTAAGGTTGCTGTGACCAGTTTCACATATATTCAAAGTGGTTTGCAGTAAATTTTATTATTTCAAAAATTTCTATAGCTGGAAAATGCTCAAAATGCTTAAAATAGGCTGTTTTAAGCAAAATTACTGTATCTCAGGTATGCCTCAAGGTATTCCCATGCTATTTTTTGATCGACAGTGGTGAAAGTCAGGTTACTGTCACCAGTTTCACACATATTCACAGTGGTTTGCTTTAAATTTTATTATTTCAAAAATTTCAATAGCTTGAAAATGCTCAAAATGCTTAAAATACGCTGTTTTGAGCTGTTTTAAGCAAAATTACTGTATCTCAGGTATGCCTCAAGGTATTCCCATGCAATTTTTTGCTCAACAGTGGTGAAAGTCAGGTTACTGTGATCAGTATCACACATATTCACAGTGGTTAGCTGTAAATTTCATTATTTCAAAAATTTCAGTAGCTGTAAGACGCTCAAAATGCTTAAAATAAAGTGTTTTGATCTGTTTTAAGCAAAATTACTGTATATCAGGTATGCCTGAATGTATTCCCATGCAATTTTTGCTCAACATTGGTGAAAGACAGGTTACTGTGACCAGCTTCACACATATTCACAGTGGTATTGCTGTAAATTTTATTATTTTAAAAATTTCAATAGCAGGAAAATGCTCAAAATGCTTAAAATAGGCTGTTTTAAGCTAAATTACTGTATCTCAGGTATGCCTCAAGGTATTAACATGCAATTTTGTGCTCAAAATTGGTGAATGACAGGTTATTGTGAGCAGTTTCACATATATTCACAGTGGTTTGCTGTAAATTTTATTATTTTAAAAATTTCAATAGCAGGAAAATGATCAAAATGCTTAAAATAGGCTGTTTTAAGCAAAATTACTGTATCTGAGGTATGCCTCCAGGTATTAACATGCAATTTTTTGCTCAACAGTGGAGAAAGCCAGGTTAATGTGACCAGTTTCACACATATTCACAGTGGTTTGTAGTAAATTTTATTATTTAAAAATGTCAATAGCTGGAAATTGCTCAAAATGCTTAAAATAAGCTGTTTTGAGTTGTTTTAAGCAAAATTACTGTATCCCAGGTATGCCTCGACGTGTTCCCATGCAATATTTTGCTCAACAGTGGTGAAAATCAGGTTACTGTGACAAGTTTCACACATATTCACAGTGGTTTGCTGTAAATTTTATTACTTCAAAAATTTCAATGGCTGGAAAATGCTCAAAATGCTTAAAATAGGCTGTTTTAAGAAAAATTACTGTATCTCAGGTATGCCTCAAGGTATTCCCATGCAATTTTTTGCTCAACAGTGGTGAAAGTCAGGTTACTGTGATCAGTATCACACATATTCACAGTGGTTAGCTGTAAATTTCATTATTTCAAAAATTTCAGTAGCTGTAAGACGCTCAAAATGCTTAAAATAAAGTGTTTTGATCTGTTTTAAGCAAAATTACTGTATATCAGGTATGCCTGAATGTATTCCCATGCAATTTTTGCTCAACATTGGTGAAAGACAGGTTACTGTGACCAGCTTCACACATATTCACAGTGGTATTGCTGTAAATTTTATTATTTTAAAAATTTCAATAGCAGGAAAATGCTCAAAATGCTTAAAATAGGCTGTTTTAAGCTAAATTACTGTATCTCAGGTATGCCTCAAGGTATTAACATGCAATTTTGTGCTCAAAATTGGTGAATGACAGGTTATTGTGAGCAGTTTCACATATATTCACAGTGGTTTGCTGTAAATTTTATTATTTTAAAAATTTCAATAGCAGGAAAATGATCAAAATGCTTAAAATAGGCTGTTTTAAGCAAAATTACTGTATCTGAGGTATGCCTCCAGGTATTAACATGCAATTTTTTGCTCAACAGTGGAGAAAGCCAGGTTAATGTGACCAGTTTCACACATATTCACAGTGGTTTGTAGTAAATTTTATTATTTAAAAATGTCAATAGCTGGAAATTGCTCAAAATGCTTAAAATAAGCTGTTTTGAGTTGTTTTAAGCAAAATTACTGTATCCCAGGTATGCCTCGACGTGTTCCCATGCAATATTTTGCTCAACAGTGGTGAAAATCAGGTTACTGTGACAAGTTTCACACATATTCACAGTGGTTTGCTGTAAATTTTATTACTTCAAAAATTTCAATGGCTGGAAAATGCTCAAAATGCTTAAAATAGGCTGTTTTAAGAAAAATTACTGTATCTCAGGTATGCCTCAAGGTATTCCCATGCAATTTTCTGCTAAACAGTGGTGAAAGTCAGGTTACTGTGACCAGTTTCACATATATTCAAAGTGGTTTGCAGTTAATTTTATTATTTCAAAAATTTCTATAGCTGGAAAATGCTCAAAATGCTTAAAATAGGCTGTTTTAAGCAAAATTACTGTATCTCAGGTATGCCTCAAGGTATTCCCATGCAATTTTTTGATCGACAGTGGTGAAAGTCAGGTTACTGTGACCAGTATCACACATATTCACAGTGGTTAGCTGTAAATTTTATTATTTCAAAAATTTCAGTAGCTGTAAAACGCTCAAATGCTTAAAATAAAGTGTTTTAATCTGTTTTAAGCAAAATTACTGTATATCAGGTATGCGTGAATGTATTCCCATGCAATTTTTGCTCAACATTGGTGAAAGGCAGGTTACTGTGAACAGTTTCACACATATTCACAGTGGTTTGCTGTAAATTTTATTATTTCAAAAATTTCAATGGCTGGAAAATGCTCAAAATGCTCAAAATAGGCCGTTTTGAGCAAACTTACTGTATCTCAGGGATGCCTCAAGGTTTTCCCATGCAATTTTTTGCTCATCGGTGGTGAGAATCAGGTTACTTTTGCCAGTTTCTCACATATTCACAGTGGTTTGCTATAAATTTTATTATTTCAAAAATTTGAATAGCTGCAAAATGCTTAAAATGCTTAAAATAGGCTGTTTTAAGCAAAATTACTGTATCTCAGGTATGCCTCAAGGTATTCCCATGCACTTTTTTGCTCAACAGTGGTGAAAGCCAGGTTAATGTGACCAGTTTCACACATATTCACAGTGGTTTGAAGTAGATCTTATAATTTCAAAAATTTCAATAGCTGGAAAATGCTCAAAATACTTAAAATAAGCTGTTTTGAGCTGTTTTAAGCAAACTTATGGTATATCAGGTATGCCTCAAGGTATTCCCATGCACTTTTTTGCACATCAGTGGTGAAAGCCAGGTTACTGTGACCAGTTTCACACATATTCACAGTGGTTTGCTGTAAATTTTATTATTTCAAAAATTTCATTGGCTGGAAAATGCTCAAAATGTTTAAAATAGTCTGTTTTAAGCAAAATTACTGTATCTCAGGTATGCCTCATGGTATTCCCATGCAATTTTTTGCTCAGCAGTGGTGAAAGTCAGGTCATTGTGACGAGTTTCACACATATTCACAGTGGTTCGCTGTAAATTTTATTATTTCAAAAATTTCAATAGCTGAAAAATGCTCACAATGCTTAAAATAGGCTGATTTAAGCAAAATTACTGTATCTCAGGTATGCCTCAAGGTATTCCCATGCAATTTTTTGCTCAACGGTGGTAAAAGTCAGGTTACTGTCACCAGTTTCACACATATTTACAGTGGTTTGCAGTATGTTTTATTATTTAAAAAATTTCAATAGCAGGAAAATGCTCAAAATGCTTAAAATAGGCTGTTTTAAGCAAAATTACTGTATCTCAGGTATGCCTCAAGGTATTAACATGCAATTTTTTGCTCAACAGTGGTGAAAGTCACCAGTTTCACACATACTCACAGTGGTTTGTAGTAAATTTTATTATTTTAAAAATTTCAATAGCTGGAAAATGCTCAAAATGCTTAAAATAAGCTGTTTTGAGCGGTTTTAAGCAAAATTACTGTATCTCAGGTATGCTTCAAGGTATTCCCATTCACTTTTTTGCTCAACAGTGGTGAAAGCCAGGTTAATGTGACCAATTTCACACATATTCACAGTGGTTTGCAGTAAATCTTATTATTTCAAAAATTTCAATAACTGGAAATTGCTCAAAATACTTAAAATAAGCTGTTTTGAGCTGTTTTAAGCAAAATTACTGTATATCAGGTATGCCTCAAGGTATTCCCATGCAATTTTTTGCTCAACAGTGGTGAAAGTCAGGTTACTGTGACCAGTATCACACATATTCACAGTGGTTAGCTGTAAATTTCATTATTTTAAAAATTTCAGTAGCTATAAAACGCTCAAAATGCTTAAAATAAAGTGTTTTGATCTATTTTAAGCAAAATTACTGTATATCAGGTATGCCTGAATGTAATCCCATGCAATTTTTGCTCAACATTGGTGAAAGACAGGTTACTGTGACCAGTTTCACACATATTCACAGTGGTTTGCTGTAAATTTTATTATTTCAAAAATTTCAATGGCTGGAAAATTCTCAAAATGCTTAAAATAGGCTGATTTAAGCAAAATTACTGTATCTCAGGTATGCCTCAAGGTATTCCCATGCAATTTTCTGCTAAACAGTGGTGAGAGTCAGGTTACTGTGACCAGTTTCACACATATTCACAGTGGGTTTCTATAAATTTTATTATTTCAATAATTTGAATAGCTGCAATATGCTCAAAGTGCTTAAAATAGGCTGTTTTAAGTAAAATTACTGTATCTCAGGTATGCCTCAAGGTATTCCCATGAAATTTTTACCTCAACAGTGCTGAAAGCCTGGTTACTGTGACCTGTTTCACTCATATTCAAAGTGGTTTGCTGTAAATTTTATTATTTCAAAAATTTCAATAGTTTTAAAATGCTCAAACTGCTTAATATAGGCTGTTTCAAGCAAAATTACTGTATGTCAGGTATGCCTCAAGGTATTCCAATGCAATTTTTTGCTCAACAGTGGTGAAAGTCAGGTTACTGTCACCAGTTTCACACATATTCATAGTGGTTTGCTCTAAATTTCAGTATTTCAAAAATTTCAATAGCTGGAAAAAGCTCAAAATGCTTAAAATAAGCTGTTTTAAGCAAAATTACTGTATCTCAGGTACGCCTCAAGGTATTCCCATGCAATTTTTTGCACAACAGTGGTGAAAGCCAGGTTACTGTAACATGTTTCACACATATTCACAGTGGTTTGCTGTAAATTTTATTATTTCAAAAATTTTAATAACTGGAAAATGCTCAAAATGCTTAAAATAAGCTGTTTTGAGCTGTTTTAAGCAAAATTACTGTATCTCAGGTATGCCTCAACTTATTCCCATGCAATTTTTTAATCAACAGTGGTGAAAGTCAGGTTACTGTGACCAGTATCACACATATTCACAGTGGTTAGCTGTAAATTTCATTATTTTAAAAATTTCAGTAGCTGTAAAACGCTCAAAATGCTTAAAATAAAGTGTTTTGATCTGTTTTCAGCAAAATTACTGTATATCAGGTATGCCTGAATGTATTCCCATGCAATATTTTGCTCAACAGTGGTGAAAATCAGGTTACTGTGACAAGTTTCAAACATATTCACAGTCGTTTGCTGTAAATTTTATTATTTCAAAAATTTCAATGGCTGGAAAATGCTCAAAATGCTTAAAATAGGCTGTTTAAAGCAAAATTACTGTATCTCAGGTATGCCTCAAGGTATTCCCATGCAATTTTCTGCTAAACAGTGGTGAGAGTCAGGTTACTGTGACCAGTTTCACACATATTCACAGTGGTTTGTTATAAATTTTATTATTTCAAAAATTTCAATAGCTCAAAATTGCTCAAAATGTTTAAAATAGGCTGTTTTAAGCAAAATTACTGTATCTCAGGTATGCCTCAAGGTTTTAACATGCAATTTTTTGCTCAACAGTGGAGAAAGCCAGGTTAATGTGACCAGTTTCACACATATTCACAGTGGTTTGCAGTAAATTTTATTATTTCAAAAATTTCAATAGCTCGAAAATGCTCAAAATGCTTAAAATAAGCTGTTTTGAGCTGTTTTAAGAAAAAATTATTGTATCCCAAGTATTCCTCAAGGTATTCCCATGCAATATTTTGCTGAACAGTGGTGAAAGTCAGGTTACTGTGACCAGTTTCACACATATTCACAGTGGTTTGCTGTAAATTTAATTATTTCAAAAATTTCAATGGCTGGAAAATGCTCAAAATGCTCAAAATAGGCTGTTTTAGGCAAAATGACTGTATCTTAGGTATGCCTCAAGGTATTAACATGCAATTTTTTGCTCAATAGTGGTGAAAGTCACCAGTTTCGCACATATTCGCAGTGGTTTGTAGTAAATTTTATTTCAAAAATGTCAATAGCTGGAAAATGCTCAAAATGCTTAAAATAAGCTGTTTTGAGCTGTTTTAGGCAAAATTACTGTATCTCAGGTATGCCTCAAGGTATTCCCATGCAATTTTTTGCTCAACATTGGTGAAAGCCAGGTTACTGTGACCTGTTTCACATATTCACTGTGGTTTGCTGTAAATTTTATTATTTCAATAGATGGAAAATGCTCAAAATCCTTAAAATAAGCTGTTTTAAGCAAAATTACTGTATTTCAGGAATGCCGCAAGGTATTCCCATGCAATTTTTTGCTCAACAGTGGTGAAAGTCACGAGTTTCACACATATTCACAGTGGTTTACAGTAAATCTTATTATTTCAAAAATTTCAATAACTGGAAATTGCTCAAAATACTTAAAATAAGCTGTTTTGAGCTGTTTTAAGAAAATTACTGTATATCAGGTATGCCTCAAGGTATTCCCATGCATGTTTTTGCTCAACAGTGGTGAAAGTCAGGTTACTGTCACCAGTTTCACACATATTCACAGTGGTTTGCTTTAAATTTTAATATTTCAAAAATTTCAATAGCTTGAAAATGCTCAAAATGCTTAAAATACGCTGTTTTGAGCTGTTTTAAGCAAAATTACTGTATCTCAGGTATGCCTCAAGGTATTCCCATGCAATTTTTTGCTCAACAGTGGTGAAAGTCAGGTTACTGTGACCAGTATCACACATATTCACAGTGGTTAGCTGTAAATTTCATTATTTTAAAAATTTCAGTAGCTATAAAACGCTCAAAATGCTTAAAATAAAGTGTTTTGATCTATTTTAAGCAAAATTACTGTATATCAGGTATGCCTGAATGTAATCCCATGCAATTTTTGCTCAACATTGGTGAAAGACAGGTTACTGTGACCAGTTTCACACATATTCACAGTGGTTTGCTGTAAATTTTATTATTTCAAAAATTTCAATGGCTGGAAAATTCTCAAAATGCTTAAAATAGGCTGTTTTAAGCAAAATTACTGTATCTCAGGTATGCCTCAAGGTATTCCCATGCAATTTTCTGCTAAACAGTGGTGAGAGTCAGGTTACTGTGACCAGTTTCACACATATTCACAGTGGGTTTCTATAAATTTTATTATTTCAATAATTTGAATAGCTGCAATATGCTCAAAGTGCTTAAAATAGGCTGTTTTAAGTAAAATTACTGTATCTCAGGTATGCCTCAAGGTATTCCCATGAAATTTTTACCTCAACAGTGCTGAAAGCCTGGTTACTGTGACCTGTTTCACTCATATTCAAAGTGGTTTGCTGTAAATTTTATTATTTCAAAAATTTCAATAGTTTTAAAATGCTCAAACTGCTTAATATAGGCTGTTTCAAGCAAAATTACTGTATGTCAGGTATGCCTCAAGGTATTCCAATGCAATTTTTTGCTCAACAGTGGTGAAAGTCAGGTTACTGTCACCAGTTTCACACATATTCATAGTGGTTTGCTCTAAATTTCAGTATTTCAAAAATTTCAATAGCTGGAAAAAGCTCAAAATGCTTAAAATAAGCTGTTTTAAGCAAAATTACTGTATCTCAGGTACGCCTCAAGGTATTCCCATGCAATTTTTTGCACAACAGTGGTGAAAGCCAGGTTACTGTAACATGTTTCACACATATTCACAGTGGTTTGCTGTAAATTTTATTATTTCAAAAATTTTAATAACTGGAAAATGCTCAAAATGCTTAAAATAAGCTGTTTAGAGCTGTTTTAAGCAAAATTACTGTATCTCAGGTATGCCTCAACTTATTCCCATGCAATTTTTTAATCAACAGTGGTGAAAGTCAGGTTACTGTGACCAGTATCACACATATTCACAGTGGTTAGCTGTAAATTTCATTATTTTAAAAATTTCAGTAGCTGTAAAACGCTCAAAATGCTTAAAATAAAGTGTTTTGATCTGTTTTCAGCAAAATTACTGTATATCAGGTATGCCTGAATGTATTCCCATGCAATATTTTGCTCAACAGTGGTGAAAATCAGGTTACTGTGACAAGTTTCAAACATATTCACAGTGGTTTGCTGTAAATTTTATTATTTCAAAAATTTCAATGGCTGGAAAATGCTCAAAATGCTTAAAATAGGCTGTTTAAAGCAAAATTACTGTATCTCAGGTATGCCTCAAGGTATTCCCATGCAATTTTCTGCTAAACAGTGGTGAGAGTCAGGTTACTGTGACCAGTATCACACATATTCACAGTGGTTAGCTGTTAATTTTATTATTTCAAAAATTTCAGTAACTGTAAAACGCTCAAAATGCTTAAAATAAAGTGTTTTGATCTGTTTTAAGCAAAATTACTGTATATCAGGTATGCGTGAATGTATTCCCATGCAATTTTTTCTCAACATTGGTGAAAGGCAGGTTACTGTGAACAGTTTCACACATATTCACAGTGGTTTGCTGTAAATTTTATTATTTCAAAAATTTCAATGGCTGGAATATTCTCAAAATGCTCAAAATAGGCCGTTTTGAGCAAACTTACTGTATCTCAGGGATGCCTCAAGGTTTTCCCATGCAATTTTTTGCTCATCAGTGGTGAGAGTCAGGTTACTTTGGCCAGTTTCTCACATATTCACAGTGGTTTGCTATAAATTTTATTATTTCAAAAATTTGAATAGCTGCAAAATGCTTAAAATGCTTAAAATAGGCTGTTTTAAGCAAAATTACTGTATCTCAGGTATGCCTCAAGGTATTCCCATGCACTTTTTTGCTCAACAGTGGAGAAACCCAGGTTAATGTGACCAGTTTCACACATATTTACAGTGGTTTGAAGTAAATCTTATAATTTCAAAAATTTCAATAGCTGGAAAATGCTCAAAATACTTAAAATAAGCTGTTTTGAGCTGTTTTAAGCAAAATTATGGTATATCAGGTATGCCTCAAGGTATTCCCATGCACTTTTTTGCACATCAGTGGTGAAAGCCAGGTTAATGTGACCAGTTTCACATATTCACAGTGGTTTGATGTAAGTTTTATTATTTCAAAAATTTCAATAGCTGTAAAATGCTCAAAATGCTTAAAATAAGCTGTTTTAAGCAAAATAACTGCATCTCAGGAATGCCTCAAGGTATTCCCATGCAATTTTTTGCTCAACAGTGGTGAAACTCAGGTTACTGTCACCAGTTTCACACATATTCACAGTGGTTTGCTTTAAATTTTATTATTTCAAAAATTTCAATACCTTGAAAATGCTCAAAATGCTTAAAATACGCTGTTTTGAGCTGTTTCAAGCAAAATTACTGTATCTCAGGTATGCCTCAAGGTATTCCAATGCAATTTTTTGCTCAACAGCGGTGAAAGTAAGGTTACTGTGACCAGTTTCACATATATTCACAGCGGTTTGCTGTAAATTTTATTATTTCAAAAATTTTAATAACTGGAAAGTGCTCAAAATGCTTAAAATAAGCTGTTTTGAGCTGTTTTAAGCAAAATTACTGTATCTCAGGTATGCCTCAACTTATTCCCATGCAATTTTTTAATCAACAGTGGTGAAAGTCAGGTTACTGACACAAGTTACACACATATTCATAGTGGTTAGCTGTAAATTTTATTATTTCAAAAATTTGAATAGCTGGAAAATGCTCAAAATGCTTAAAATAGGCTGATTTAAGCAAAATTACTGTATCTCAGGTATGCCTCAAGGTATTCCCTTGAAATATTTTGCATAACAGTGGTGAAAGTCAGGTTACTGTGAACAGTTTCGGACATTCGCAGTGGTTTGCTGTAAATTTTATTATTTCAAAAAATTCAATATTTGGAAAATGCTCAAATTGCTTAAAATAGGCTGTTTTAAGCAAAATTACTGTATCTCAGGTATGCCTCAAGGTATTCCCATGCAATTTTTTCCTCAACAGTGGTGAAAGCCTGGTTACTGTGACCTGTTTCACTCATATTCACAGTGGTTTGCTGTAAATTTTATTATTTCAAAAATTTCAATAGCTGGAAAATGCTCATAATGCTTAAAATAGGCTGTTTCAAGCAAAATTACTGTATCTCAGGTATGCCTCAAGGTATTCCAATGCAATTTTTTGCTCAACAGTGGTGAAAGTAAGGTTACTGTGACCAGTTTCACATATATTCACAGTGGTTTGTTATAAATTTTATTATTTCAAAAATTTAAATAGCTCAAAAATGCTCAAAATGCTTAAATTAGGCTGTTTTAATTAAAATTGCTGTATCTCAGGTATGCCTGAAGGTATTCCCATGCAATTTTTTACTCAACAGTGGTGAAAGTCAGGTTACTGTCACAAGTTACACACATATTCACAGTGGTTTGCAGTATATTTTATTATTTCAAAAATTTCAATAGCAGGAAAATGCTCAAAATGCTTAAAATAGGCTGTTTTAAGCAAAATTACTGTATCTCAGGTATGCCTCAAGGTATTACCATGCAATTTTTTGCTCAACAGTGGAGAAAGCCAGGTTACTGTGACCAGTTTCACACATAATCACAGTGGTTTGCAGTAAATTTTATTATTTCAAAGATTTCAATAGCTGGCAAATGCTCAAAATGCTTAAAATAAGCTGTTTTGAGCTGTTTTAAGAAAAAATTATTGTATCCCAAGTATTCCTCAAGGTATTCCCATGCAATATTTTGCTGAACAGTGGTGAAAGTCAGGTTACTGTGACCAGTTTCACACATATTCACAGTGGTTTGCTGTAAATTTAATTATTTCAAAAATTTCAATGGCTGGAAAATGCTCAAAATGCTCAAAATAGGCTGTTTTAAGCAAAATTACTGTATCTCAGGTATGCCTCAAGGTATTAACATGCAATTTTTTGCTCAATAGTGGTGAAAGTCACCAGTTTCACACATATTCGCAGTGGTTTGTAGTAAATTTTATTTCAAAAATGTCAATAGCTGGAAAATGCTCAAAATGCTTAAAATAAGCTGTTTTGAGCTGTTTTAAGCAAAATTACTGTATCTCAGGTATGCCTCAAGGTATTCCCATGCAATTTTTTGTTCAACATTGGTGAAAGCCAGGTTACTGTGACCTGTTTCACATATTCACAGTGGTTTGCTGTAAATTTTATTATTTCAATAGATGGAAAATGCTCAAAATCCTTAAAATAAGCTGTTTTAAGCAAAATTACTGTATTTCAGGAATGCCGCAAGGTATTCCCATGCACTTTTTTGGTCAACAGTGGTCAAAGTCACCAGTTTCACACATATTCACAGTGGTTTGTAGTAAATTTTATTATTTTAAAAATTTCAATAGCTGGAAAATGCTCAAAATGATTAAAATAAGCTGTTTTGAGCGGTTTTAAGCAAAATTACTGTATCTCAGGTATGCCTCAAGGTATTCCCATGCAATTTTTTGCTCAACAGTGGGGAAAGTCCGGTTACTGTCACCAGTTTCACACATATTCACAGTGATTAGCTGTAAATTTTATTATTTCAAAAATTTCAATAGCTTGAAAATGCTCAAAATGCTTAAAATAGGGTGTTTTAAGCAAAATTACTGTATCTCAGGTATGCCTCAAGGTATTCCCATGCAATTTTTTCCTCAACAGTGGTGAAAGCCTGGTTACTGTGACCTGTTTCACTCATATTCACAGTGGTTTGCTGTAAATTTTATTATTTCAAAAATTTCAATAGCTGGAAAATGCTCATAATGCTTAAAATAGGCTGTTTCAAGCAAAATTACTGTATCTCAGGTATGCCTCAAGGTATTCCAATGCAATTTTTTGCTCAACAGTGGTGAAAGTAAGGTTACTGTGACCAGTTTCACATATATTCACAGTGGTTTGTTATAAATTTTATTATTTCAAAAATTTAAATAGCTCAAAAATGCTCAAAATGCTTAAATTAGGCTGTTTTAATTAAAATTGCTGTATCTCAGGTATGCCTGAAGGTATTCCCATGCAATTTTTTACTCAACAGTGGTGAAAGTCAGGTTACTGTCACAAGTTACACACATATTCACAGTGGTTTGCAGTATATTTTATTATTTCAAAAATTTCAATAGCAGGAAAATGCTCAAAATGCTTAAAATAGGCTGTTTTAAGCAAAATTACTGTATCTCAGGTATGCCTCAAGGTATTACCATGCAATTTTTTGCTCAACAGTGGAGAAAGCCAGGTTACTGTGACCAGTTTCACACATAATCACAGTGGTTTGCAGTAAATTTTATTATTTCAAAGATTTCAATAGCTGGCAAATGCTCAAAATGCTTAAAATAAGCTGTTTTGAGCTGTTTTAAGAAAAAATTATTGTATCCCAAGTATTCCTCAAGGTATTCCCATGCAATATTTTGCTGAACAGTGGTGAAAGTCAGGTTACTGTGACCAGTTTCACACATATTCACAGTGGTTTGCTGTAAATTTAATTATTTCAAAAATTTCAATGGCTGGAAAATGCTCAAAATGCTCAAAATAGGCTGTTTTAAGCAAAATTACTGTATCTCAGGTATGCCTCAAGGTATTAACATGCAATTTTTTGCTCAATAGTGGTGAAAGTCACCAGTTTCACACATATTCGCAGTGGTTTGTAGTAAATTTTATTTCAAAAATGTCAATAGCTGGAAAATGCTCAAAATGCTTAAAATAAGCTGTTTTGAGCTGTTTTAAGCAAAATTACTGTATCTCAGGTATGCCTCAAGGTATTCCCATGCAATTTTTTGTTCAACATTGGTGAAAGCCAGGTTACTGTGACCTGTTTCACATATTCACAGTGGTTTGCTGTAAATTTTATTATTTCAATAGATGGAAAATGCTCAAAATCCTTAAAATAAGCTGTTTTAAGCAAAATTACTGTATTTCAGGAATGCCGCAAGGTATTCCCATGCACTTTTTTGGTCAACAGTGGTCAAAGTCACCAGTTTCACACATATTCACAGTGGTTTGTAGTAAATTTTATTATTTTAAAAATTTCAATAGCTGGAAAATGCTCAAAATGATTAAAATAAGCTGTTTTGAGCGGTTTTAAGCAAAATTACTGTATCTCAGGTATGCCTCAAGGTATTCCCATGCAATTTTTTGCTCAACAGTGGGGAAAGTCCGGTTACTGTCACCAGTTTCACACATATTCACAGTGATTAGCTGTAAATTTTATTATTTCAAAAATTTCAATAGCTTGAAAATGCTCAAAATGCTTAAAATAGGGTGTTTTAAGCAAAATTACTGTATCTCAGGTATGCCTCAAGGTATTCCCATGCAATTTTTTCCTTAACAGTGGTGAAAGCCTGGTTACTGTGACCTGTTTCACTCATATTCACAGTGGTTTGCTGTAAATTTTATTATTTCAAAAATTTCATTAGCTGGAAAATGCTTATAATGCTTAAAATAGGCTGTTTCAAGCAAAATTACTGTATCTCAGGTATGCCTCAAGGTATTCCAATGCAATTTTTTGCTCAACAGTGGTGAAAGTAAGGTTACTGTGACCAGTTTCACATATATTCACAGTGGTTTGTTATAAATTTTATTATTTCAAAAATTTAAATAGCTCAAAAATTCTCAAAATGCATAAATTAGGCTGTTTTAAGCAAAATTGCTGTATCTCAGGTATGCCTGAAGGTATTCCCATGCAATTTTTTCCTCAACAGTGGAGAAAGCCAGGTTAATGTGACCAGTTTCACACATATTCACAGTGGTTTGTTATAAATTTTATTATTTCAAAAATTTCAATAGCTCAAAATTGCTCAAAATGCTTAAAATAGGCTGTTTTAAGCAAAATTACTGTATCTCAGATATGCCTCAATGTATTAACATGCAATTTTTTGCTCAACAGTGGAGAAAGCCAGGTTAATGTGACCAGTTTCACACATATTCACAGTGGTTTGCGGTAAATTTTATCATTTCAAAAATTTCAATAGCTGGAAAAAGCTCAAAATGCTTAAAATAAGCTGTTTTAAGCAAAATTACTGTATCTCAGGTACGCCTCAAGGTATTCCCATGCAATTTTTTGCACAACAGTGGTGAAAGCCTGGTTACTGTGACATGTTTCACACATATTCACAGTGGTTTGCTGTAAATTTTATTATTTCAAAAATTTTAATGGCTGGAAAATGCTCAAATTGCTTAAAATAGGCTGATGTAAGCAAAATTAGTGTCTCTCAGGTATGCTTCAAGGTATTCCCATGCAATATTTTGCTCAACAGTGGTGAAAGTCAGGTTACTTTGAACAGTTTCGCACATTCACAGTGGTTTGCTGTAAATTTTATTATTTCAAATAATTCAATAGGTTGAAAATGCACAAATTGCTTAAAATAAGCTGTTTTGAGCGGTTTTAAGCAAAATTACTGTATCTCAGGTATGCCTCAAAGTATTCCCACGCACTTTTTGCTCAACAGTGGTGAAAGCAAGGTTAATGTCACCAGTTTCACACATATTCACAGTGGTTTGCAGTAAATTTTATTATTTCAAAAATTTCAATAGCTGGAAAATGCTCAAAATGCTTAAACTAAGCTGTTTTGAACTGTTTTAAGCAAAATTACTGTATCTCAGGTGTGCCTCAAGGTATTCCCATACAATTTTTTGCTCAACATTGGTGAAAGCCAGTTTACTGTGACCAGTTTCACTCATAGTCATAGTGGTTTGCTGTAAATTTTATTATTTCAAAAATTTCATTGGCTGGAAAATGCTCAATAAGCTTAAAATAGGCTGTTTTAAGCAAAATTACTGTATCTCAGGTATGCCTCAAGGTACTAACAGGCAATTTTTTGATCGACAGTGGTGAAAGTCAGGTTACTGTGACCAGTATCACACATATTCACAGTGGTTAGCTGTAAATTTTATTATTTCAAAAATTTCAGTAGCTGTAAAACGCTCAAAATGCTTAAAATAAAGTGTTTTGATCTGTTTTAAGCAAAATTACTGTATATCAGGTATGCGTGAATGTATTCCCATGCAATTTTTGCTCAACATTGGTGAAAGGCATGTTACTGTGAACAGTTTCACACATATTCACAGTGGTTTGCTGTAAATTTTATTATTTCAAAAATTTCAATGGCTGGAAAATGCTCAAAATGCTCAAAATAGGCCGTTTTGAGCAAACTTACTGTATCTCAGGGATGCCTCAAGGTTTTCCCATGCAATTTTTTGCTCATCGGTGGTGAGAGTCAGGTTACTTTGGCCAGCTTCTCACATATTCACAGTGGTTTGCTATAAATTTTATTATTTCAAAAATTTGAATAGCTGCAAAATGCTTAAAATGCTTAAAATAGGCTGTTTTAAGCAAAATTACTGTATCTCAGGTATGCCTCAAAGTATTCCCATTCACTTTTTTGCTCAACAGTGGTGAAAGCCAGGTTAATGTGACCAGTTTCACACATATTCACAGTGGTTTGAAGTAAATCTTATAATTTCAAAAATTTCAATAGCTGGAAAATGCTCAAAATACTTAAAATAAGCTGTTTTGAGCTGTTTTAAGCAAAATTATGGTATATCAGGTATGCCTCAAGGTATTCCCATGCACTTTTTTGCACATCAGTGGTAAAAGCCAGTTTACTGTTACCAGTTTCACACATATTCACGGTGGTTTGCTGTAAATTTTATTATTTCAAAAATTTCATTGGCTGGAAAATGCTCAAAATGTTTAAAATAGTCTGTTTTAAGCAAAATTACTGTATCTCAGGTATGCCTCATGGTATTCCCATGCAATTTTTTGCTCAGCAGTGGTGAAAGTCAGGTCATTGTGACCAGTTTCACACATATTCACAGTGGTTCGCTGTAAATTTTATTATTTCAAAAAATTCAATAGCTGAAAAATGCTCACAATGCTTAAAATAGGCTGATTTAAGCAAAATTACTGTATCTCAGGTATGCCTCAAGGTATTCCCATGCAATTTTTTGCTCAACGGTGGTGAAAGTCAGGTTACTGTCACCAGTTTCACACATATTTACAGTGGTTTGCAGTATGTTTTATTATTTCAAAAATTTCAATAGCAGGAAAATGCTCAAAATGCTTAAAATAGGCTGTTTTAAGCAAAATTACTGTATCTCAGGTACGCCTCAAGGTATTCCCATGCAATTTTTTGCACAACAGTGGTGAAAGCCAGGTTACTGTAACATGTTTCACACATATTCACAGTGGTTTGCTGTAAATTTTATTATTTCAAAAATTTTAATAACTGGAAAATGCTCAAAATGCTTAAAATAAGCTGTTTTGAGCTGTTTTAAGCAAAATTACTGTATCTCAGGTATGCCTCAACTTATTCCCATGCAATTTTTTAATCAACAGTGGTGAAAGTCAGGTTACTGTGACCAGTATCACACATATTCACAGTGGTTAGCTGTAAATTTCATTATTTTAAAAATTTCAGTAGCTGTAAAACGCTCAAAATGCTTAAAATAAAGTGTTTTGATCTGTTTTCAGCAAAATTACTGTATATCAGGTATGCCTGAATGTATTCCCATGCAATATTTTGCTCAACAGTGGTGAAAATCAGGTTACTGTGACAAGTTTCAAACATATTCACAGTCGTTTGCTGTAAATTTTATTATTTCAAAAATTTCAATGGCTGGAAAATGCTCAAAATGCTTAAAATAGGCTGTTTAAAGCAAAATTACTGTATCTCAGGTATGCCTCAAGGTATTCCCATGCAATTTTCTGCTAAACAGTGGTGAGAGTCAGGTTACTGTGACCAGTTTCACACATATTCACAGTGGTTTGTTATAAATTTTATTATTTCAAAAATTTCAATAGCTCAAAATTGCTCAAAATGTTTAAAATAGGCTGTTTTAAGCAAAATTACTGTATCTCAGGTATGCCTCAAGGTTTTAACATGCAATTTTTTGCTCAACAGTGGAGAAAGCCAGGTTAATGTGACCAGTTTCACACATATTCACAGTGGTTTGCAGTAAATTTTATTATTTCAAAAATTTCAATAGCTCGAAAATGCTCAAAATGCTTAAAATAAGCTGTTTTGAGCTGTTTTAAGAAAAAATTATTGTATCCCAAGTATTCCTCAAGGTATTCCCATGCAATATTTTGCTGAACAGTGGTGAAAGTCAGGTTACTGTGACCAGTTTCACACATATTCACAGTGGTTTGCTGTAAATTTAATTATTTCAAAAATTTCAATGGCTGGAAAATGCTCAAAATGCTCAAAATAGGCTGTTTTAGGCAAAATGACTGTATCTTAGGTATGCCTCAAGGTATTAACATGCAATTTTTTGCTCAATAGTGGTGAAAGTCACCAGTTTCGCACATATTCGCAGTGGTTTGTAGTAAATTTTATTTCAAAAATGTCAATAGCTGGAAAATGCTCAAAATGCTTAAAATAAGCTGTTTTGAGCTGTTTTAGGCAAAATTACTGTATCTCAGGTATGCCTCAAGGTATTCCCATGCAATTTTTTGCTCAACATTGGTGAAAGCCAGGTTACTGTGACCTGTTTCACATATTCACTGTGGTTTGCTGTAAATTTTATTATTTCAATAGATGGAAAATGCTCAAAATCCTTAAAATAAGCTGTTTTAAGCAAAATTACTGTATTTCAGGAATGCCGCAAGGTATTCCCATGCAATTTTTTGCTCAACAGTGGTGAAAGTCACGAGTTTCACACATATTCACAGTGGTTTACAGTAAATCTTATTATTTCAAAAATTTCAATAACTGGAAATTGCTCAAAATACTTAAAATAAGCTGTTTTGAGCTGTTTTAAGAAAATTACTGTATATCAGGTATGCCTCAAGGTATTCCCATGCATGTTTTTGCTCAACAGTGGTGAAAGTCAGGTTACTGTCACCAGTTTCACACATATTCACAGTGGTTTGCTTTAAATTTTAATATTTCAAAAATTTCAATAGCTTGAAAATGCTCAAAATGCTTAAAATACGCTGTTTTGAGCTGTTTTAAGCAAAATTACTGTATCTCAGGTATGCCTCAAGGTATTCCCATGCAATTTTTTGCTCAACAGTGGTGAAAGTCAGGTTACTGTGACCAGTATCACACATATTCACAGTGGTTAGCTGTAAATTTCATTATTTTAAAAATTTCAGTAGCTATAAAACGCTCAAAATGCTTAAAATAAAGTGTTTTGATCTATTTTAAGCAAAATTACTGTATATCAGGTATGCCTGAATGTAATCCCATGCAATTTTTGCTCAACATTGGTGAAAGACAGGTTACTGTGACCAGTTTCACACATATTCACAGTGGTTTGCTGTAAATTTTATTATTTCAAAAATTTCAATGGCTGGAAAATTCTCAAAATGCTTAAAATAGGCTGTTTTAAGCAAAATTACTGTATCTCAGGTATGCCTCAAGGTATTCCCATGCAATTTTCTGCTAAACAGTGGTGAGAGTCAGGTTACTGTGACCAGTTTCACACATATTCACAGTGGGTTTCTATAAATTTTATTATTTCAATAATTTGAATAGCTGCAATATGCTCAAAGTGCTTAAAATAGGCTGTTTTAAGTAAAATTACTGTATCTCAGGTATGCCTCAAGGTATTCCCATGAAATTTTTACCTCAACAGTGCTGAAAGCCTGGTTACTGTGACCTGTTTCACTCATATTCAAAGTGGTTTGCTGTAAATTTTATTATTTCAAAAATTTCAATAGTTTTAAAATGCTCAAACTGCTTAATATAGGCTGTTTCAAGCAAAATTACTGTATGTCAGGTATGCCTCAAGGTATTCCAATGCAATTTTTTGCTCAACAGTGGTGAAAGTCAGGTTACTGTCACCAGTTTCACACATATTCATAGTGGTTTGCTCTAAATTTCAGTATTTCAAAAATTTCAATAGCTGGAAAAAGCTCAAAATGCTTAAAATAAGCTGTTTTAAGCAAAATTACTGTATCTCAGGTACGCCTCAAGGTATTCCCATGCAATTTTTTGCACAACAGTGGTGAAAGCCAGGTTACTGTAACATGTTTCACACATATTCACAGTGGTTTGCTGTAAATTTTATTATTTCAAAAATTTTAATAACTGGAAAATGCTCAAAATGCTTAAAATAAGCTGTTTAGAGCTGTTTTAAGCAAAATTACTGTATCTCAGGTATGCCTCAACTTATTCCCATGCAATTTTTTAATCAACAGTGGTGAAAGTCAGGTTACTGTGACCAGTATCACACATATTCACAGTGGTTAGCTGTAAATTTCATTATTTTAAAAATTTCAGTAGCTGTAAAACGCTCAAAATGCTTAAAATAAAGTGTTTTGATCTGTTTTCAGCAAAATTACTGTATATCAGGTATGCCTGAATGTATTCCCATGCAATATTTTGCTCAACAGTGGTGAAAATCAGGTTACTGTGACAAGTTTCAAACATATTCACAGTGGTTTGCTGTAAATTTTATTATTTCAAAAATTTCAATGGCTGGAAAATGCTCAAAATGCTTAAAATAGGCTGTTTAAAGCAAAATTACTGTATCTCAGGTATGCCTCAAGGTATTCCCATGCAATTTTCTGCTAAACAGTGGTGAGAGTCAGGTTACTGTGACCAGTATCACACATATTCACAGTGGTTAGCTGTTAATTTTATTATTTCAAAAATTTCAGTAACTGTAAAACGCTCAAAATGCTTAAAATAAAGTGTTTTGATCTGTTTTAAGCAAAATTACTGTATATCAGGTATGCGTGAATGTATTCCCATGCAATTTTTTCTCAACATTGGTGAAAGGCAGGTTACTGTGAACAGTTTCACACATATTCACAGTGGTTTGCTGTAAATTTTATTATTTCAAAAATTTCAATGGCTGGAATATTCTCAAAATGCTCAAAATAGGCCGTTTTGAGCAAACTTACTGTATCTCAGGGATGCCTCAAGGTTTTCCCATGCAATTTTTTGCTCATCAGTGGTGAGAGTCAGGTTACTTTGGCCAGTTTCTCACATATTCACAGTGGTTTGCTATAAATTTTATTATTTCAAAAATTTGAATAGCTGCAAAATGCTTAAAATGCTTAAAATAGGCTGTTTTAAGCAAAATTACTGTATCTCAGGTATGCCTCAAGGTATTCCCATGCACTTTTTTGCTCAACAGTGGAGAAACCCAGGTTAATGTGACCAGTTTCACACATATTTACAGTGGTTTGAAGTAAATCTTATAATTTCAAAAATTTCAATAGCTGGAAAATGCTCAAAATACTTAAAATAAGCTGTTTTGAGCTGTTTTAAGCAAAATTATGGTATATCAGGTATGCCTCAAGGTATTCCCATGCACTTTTTTGCACATCAGTGGTGAAAGCCAGGTTAATGTGACCAGTTTCACATATTCACAGTGGTTTGATGTAAGTTTTATTATTTCAAAAATTTCAATAGCTGTAAAATGCTCAAAATGCTTAAAATAAGCTGTTTTAAGCAAAATAACTGCATCTCAGGAATGCCTCAAGGTATTCCCATGCAATTTTTTGCTCAACAGTGGTGAAACTCAGGTTACTGTCACCAGTTTCACACATATTCACAGTGGTTTGCTTTAAATTTTATTATTTCAAAAATTTCAATACCTTGAAAATGCTCAAAATGCTTAAAATACGCTGTTTTGAGCTGTTTCAAGCAAAATTACTGTATCTCAGGTATGCCTCAAGGTATTCCAATGCAATTTTTTGCTCAACAGCGGTGAAAGTAAGGTTACTGTGACCAGTTTCACATATATTCACAGCGGTTTGCTGTAAATTTTATTATTTCAAAAATTTTAATAACTGGAAAGTGCTCAAAATGCTTAAAATAAGCTGTTTTGAGCTGTTTTAAGCAAAATTACTGTATCTCAGGTATGCCTCAACTTATTCCCATGCAATTTTTTAATCAACAGTGGTGAAAGTCAGGTTACTGACACAAGTTACACACATATTCATAGTGGTTAGCTGTAAATTTTATTATTTCAAAAATTTGAATAGCTGGAAAATGCTCAAAATGCTTAAAATAGGCTGATTTAAGCAAAATTACTGTATCTCAGGTATGCCTCAAGGTATTCCCTTGAAATATTTTGCATAACAGTGGTGAAAGTCAGGTTACTGTGAACAGTTTCGGACATTCGCAGTGGTTTGCTGTAAATTTTATTATTTCAAAAAATTCAATATTTGGAAAATGCTCAAATTGCTTAAAATAGGCTGTTTTAAGCAAAATTACTGTATCTCAGGTATGCCTCAAGGTATTCCCATGCAATTTTTTCCTCAACAGTGGTGAAAGCCTGGTTACTGTGACCTGTTTCACTCATATTCACAGTGGTTTGCTGTAAATTTTATTATTTCAAAAATTTCAATAGCTGGAAAATGCTCATAATGCTTAAAATAGGCTGTTTCAAGCAAAATTACTGTATCTCAGGTATGCCTCAAGGTATTCCAATGCAATTTTTTGCTCAACAGTGGTGAAAGTAAGGTTACTGTGACCAGTTTCACATATATTCACAGTGGTTTGTTATAAATTTTATTATTTCAAAAATTTAAATAGCTCAAAAATGCTCAAAATGCTTAAATTAGGCTGTTTTAATTAAAATTGCTGTATCTCAGGTATGCCTGAAGGTATTCCCATGCAATTTTTTACTCAACAGTGGTGAAAGTCAGGTTACTGTCACAAGTTACACACATATTCACAGTGGTTTGCAGTATATTTTATTATTTCAAAAATTTCAATAGCAGGAAAATGCTCAAAATGCTTAAAATAGGCTGTTTTAAGCAAAATTACTGTATCTCAGGTATGCCTCAAGGTATTACCATGCAATTTTTTGCTCAACAGTGGAGAAAGCCAGGTTACTGTGACCAGTTTCACACATAATCACAGTGGTTTGCAGTAAATTTTATTATTTCAAAGATTTCAATAGCTGGCAAATGCTCAAAATGCTTAAAATAAGCTGTTTTGAGCTGTTTTAAGAAAAAATTATTGTATCCCAAGTATTCCTCAAGGTATTCCCATGCAATATTTTGCTGAACAGTGGTGAAAGTCAGGTTACTGTGACCAGTTTCACACATATTCACAGTGGTTTGCTGTAAATTTAATTATTTCAAAAATTTCAATGGCTGGAAAATGCTCAAAATGCTCAAAATAGGCTGTTTTAAGCAAAATTACTGTATCTCAGGTATGCCTCAAGGTATTAACATGCAATTTTTTGCTCAATAGTGGTGAAAGTCACCAGTTTCACACATATTCGCAGTGGTTTGTAGTAAATTTTATTTCAAAAATGTCAATAGCTGGAAAATGCTCAAAATGCTTAAAATAAGCTGTTTTGAGCTGTTTTAAGCAAAATTACTGTATCTCAGGTATGCCTCAAGGTATTCCCATGCAATTTTTTGTTCAACATTGGTGAAAGCCAGGTTACTGTGACCTGTTTCACATATTCACAGTGGTTTGCTGTAAATTTTATTATTTCAATAGATGGAAAATGCTCAAAATCCTTAAAATAAGCTGTTTTAAGCAAAATTACTGTATTTCAGGAATGCCGCAAGGTATTCCCATGCACTTTTTTGGTCAACAGTGGTCAAAGTCACCAGTTTCACACATATTCACAGTGGTTTGTAGTAAATTTTATTATTTTAAAAATTTCAATAGCTGGAAAATGCTCAAAATGATTAAAATAAGCTGTTTTGAGCGGTTTTAAGCAAAATTACTGTATCTCAGGTATGCCTCAAGGTATTCCCATGCAATTTTTTGCTCAACAGTGGGGAAAGTCCGGTTACTGTCACCAGTTTCACACATATTCACAGTGATTAGCTGTAAATTTTATTATTTCAAAAATTTCAATAGCTTGAAAATGCTCAAAATGCTTAAAATAGGGTGTTTTAAGCAAAATTACTGTATCTCAGGTATGCCTCAAGGTATTCCCATGCAATTTTTTCCTCAACAGTGGTGAAAGCCTGGTTACTGTGACCTGTTTCACTCATATTCACAGTGGTTTGCTGTAAATTTTATTATTTCAAAAATTTCAATAGCTGGAAAATGCTCATAATGCTTAAAATAGGCTGTTTCAAGCAAAATTACTGTATCTCAGGTATGCCTCAAGGTATTCCAATGCAATTTTTTGCTCAACAGTGGTGAAAGTAAGGTTACTGTGACCAGTTTCACATATATTCACAGTGGTTTGTTATAAATTTTATTATTTCAAAAATTTAAATAGCTCAAAAATGCTCAAAATGCTTAAATTAGGCTGTTTTAATTAAAATTGCTGTATCTCAGGTATGCCTGAAGGTATTCCCATGCAATTTTTTACTCAACAGTGGTGAAAGTC
Organism: Spongia lamella; assembly: GCA_963930835.1. NCBI lineage: Eukaryota > Metazoa > Porifera > Demospongiae > Dictyoceratida > Spongiidae > Spongia > Spongia lamella. Next base: position 5,290,292 of record OZ005752.1, on the reverse strand, counting down.
AGGTTACTGTCACAAGTTACACACATATTCACAGTGGTTTGCAGTATATTTTATTATTTCAAAAATTTCAATAGCAGGAAAATGCTCAAAATGCTTAAAATAGGCTGTTTTAAGCAAAATTACTGTATCTCAGGTATGCCTCAAGGTATTACCATGCAATTTTTTGCTCAACAGTGGAGAAAGCCAGGTTACTGTGACCAGTTTCACACATAATCACAGTGGTTTGCAGTAAATTTTATTATTTCAAAGATTTCAATAGCTGGCAAATGCTCAAAATGCTTAAAATAAGCTGTTTTGAGCTGTTTTAAGAAAAAATTATTGTATCCCAAGTATTCCTCAAGGTATTCCCATGCAATATTTTGCTGAACAGTGGTGAAAGTCAGGTTACTGTGACCAGTTTCACACATATTCACAGTGGTTTGCTGTAAATTTAATTATTTCAAAAATTTCAATGGCTGGAAAATGCTCAAAATGCTCAAAATAGGCTGTTTTAAGCAAAATTACTGTATCTCAGGTATGCCTCAAGGTATTAACATGCAATTTTTTGCTCAATAGTGGTGAAAGTCACCAGTTTCACACATATTCGCAGTGGTTTGTAGTAAATTTTATTTCAAAAATGTCAATAGCTGGAAAATGCTCAAAATGCTTAAAATAAGCTGTTTTGAGCTGTTTTAAGCAAAATTACTGTATCTCAGGTATGCCTCAAGGTATTCCCATGCAATTTTTTGTTCAACATTGGTGAAAGCCAGGTTACTGTGACCTGTTTCACATATTCACAGTGGTTTGCTGTAAATTTTATTATTTCAATAGATGGAAAATGCTCAAAATCCTTAAAATAAGCTGTTTTAAGCAAAATTACTGTATTTCAGGAATGCCGCAAGGTATTCCCATGCACTTTTTTGGTCAACAGTGGTCAAAGTCACCAGTTTCACACATATTCACAGTGGTTTGTAGTAAATTTTATTATTTTAAAAATTTCAATAGCTGGAAAATGCTCAAAATGATTAAAATAAGCTGTTTTGAGCGGTTTTAAGCAAAATTACTGTATCTCAGGTATGCCTCAAGGTATTCCCATGCAATTTTTTGCTCAACAGTGGGGAAAGTCCGGTTACTGTCACCAGTTTCACACATATTCACAGTGATTAGCTGTAAATTTTATTATTTCAAAAATTTCAATAGCTTGAAAATGCTCAAAATGCTTAAAATAGGGTGTTTTAAGCAAAATTACTGTATCTCAGGTATGCCTCAAGGTATTCCCATGCAATTTTTTCCTTAACAGTGGTGAAAGCCTGGTTACTGTGACCTGTTTCACTCATATTCACAGTGGTTTGCTGTAAATTTTATTATTTCAAAAATTTCATTAGCTGGAAAATGCTTATAATGCTTAAAATAGGCTGTTTCAAGCAAAATTACTGTATCTCAGGTATGCCTCAAGGTATTCCAATGCAATTTTTTGCTCAACAGTGGTGAAAGTAAGGTTACTGTGACCAGTTTCACATATATTCACAGTGGTTTGTTATAAATTTTATTATTTCAAAAATTTAAATAGCTCAAAAATTCTCAAAATGCATAAATTAGGCTGTTTTAAGCAAAATTGCTGTATCTCAGGTATGCCTGAAGGTATTCCCATGCAATTTTTTCCTCAACAGTGGAGAAAGCCAGGTTAATGTGACCAGTTTCACACATATTCACAGTGGTTTGTTATAAATTTTATTATTTCAAAAATTTCAATAGCTCAAAATTGCTCAAAATGCTTAAAATAGGCTGTTTTAAGCAAAATTACTGTATCTCAGATATGCCTCAATGTATTAACATGCAATTTTTTGCTCAACAGTGGAGAAAGCCAGGTTAATGTGACCAGTTTCACACATATTCACAGTGGTTTGCGGTAAATTTTATCATTTCAAAAATTTCAATAGCTGGAAAAAGCTCAAAATGCTTAAAATAAGCTGTTTTAAGCAAAATTACTGTATCTCAGGTACGCCTCAAGGTATTCCCATGCAATTTTTTGCACAACAGTGGTGAAAGCCTGGTTACTGTGACATGTTTCACACATATTCACAGTGGTTTGCTGTAAATTTTATTATTTCAAAAATTTTAATGGCTGGAAAATGCTCAAATTGCTTAAAATAGGCTGATGTAAGCAAAATTAGTGTCTCTCAGGTATGCTTCAAGGTATTCCCATGCAATATTTTGCTCAACAGTGGTGAAAGTCAGGTTACTTTGAACAGTTTCGCACATTCACAGTGGTTTGCTGTAAATTTTATTATTTCAAATAATTCAATAGGTTGAAAATGCACAAATTGCTTAAAATAAGCTGTTTTGAGCGGTTTTAAGCAAAATTACTGTATCTCAGGTATGCCTCAAAGTATTCCCACGCACTTTTTGCTCAACAGTGGTGAAAGCAAGGTTAATGTCACCAGTTTCACACATATTCACAGTGGTTTGCAGTAAATTTTATTATTTCAAAAATTTCAATAGCTGGAAAATGCTCAAAATGCTTAAACTAAGCTGTTTTGAACTGTTTTAAGCAAAATTACTGTATCTCAGGTGTGCCTCAAGGTATTCCCATACAATTTTTTGCTCAACATTGGTGAAAGCCAGTTTACTGTGACCAGTTTCACTCATAGTCATAGTGGTTTGCTGTAAATTTTATTATTTCAAAAATTTCATTGGCTGGAAAATGCTCAATAAGCTTAAAATAGGCTGTTTTAAGCAAAATTACTGTATCTCAGGTATGCCTCAAGGTACTAACAGGCAATTTTTTGATCGACAGTGGTGAAAGTCAGGTTACTGTGACCAGTATCACACATATTCACAGTGGTTAGCTGTAAATTTTATTATTTCAAAAATTTCAGTAGCTGTAAAACGCTCAAAATGCTTAAAATAAAGTGTTTTGATCTGTTTTAAGCAAAATTACTGTATATCAGGTATGCGTGAATGTATTCCCATGCAATTTTTGCTCAACATTGGTGAAAGGCATGTTACTGTGAACAGTTTCACACATATTCACAGTGGTTTGCTGTAAATTTTATTATTTCAAAAATTTCAATGGCTGGAAAATGCTCAAAATGCTCAAAATAGGCCGTTTTGAGCAAACTTACTGTATCTCAGGGATGCCTCAAGGTTTTCCCATGCAATTTTTTGCTCATCGGTGGTGAGAGTCAGGTTACTTTGGCCAGCTTCTCACATATTCACAGTGGTTTGCTATAAATTTTATTATTTCAAAAATTTGAATAGCTGCAAAATGCTTAAAATGCTTAAAATAGGCTGTTTTAAGCAAAATTACTGTATCTCAGGTATGCCTCAAAGTATTCCCATTCACTTTTTTGCTCAACAGTGGTGAAAGCCAGGTTAATGTGACCAGTTTCACACATATTCACAGTGGTTTGAAGTAAATCTTATAATTTCAAAAATTTCAATAGCTGGAAAATGCTCAAAATACTTAAAATAAGCTGTTTTGAGCTGTTTTAAGCAAAATTATGGTATATCAGGTATGCCTCAAGGTATTCCCATGCACTTTTTTGCACATCAGTGGTAAAAGCCAGTTTACTGTTACCAGTTTCACACATATTCACGGTGGTTTGCTGTAAATTTTATTATTTCAAAAATTTCATTGGCTGGAAAATGCTCAAAATGTTTAAAATAGTCTGTTTTAAGCAAAATTACTGTATCTCAGGTATGCCTCATGGTATTCCCATGCAATTTTTTGCTCAGCAGTGGTGAAAGTCAGGTCATTGTGACCAGTTTCACACATATTCACAGTGGTTCGCTGTAAATTTTATTATTTCAAAAAATTCAATAGCTGAAAAATGCTCACAATGCTTAAAATAGGCTGATTTAAGCAAAATTACTGTATCTCAGGTATGCCTCAAGGTATTCCCATGCAATTTTTTGCTCAACGGTGGTGAAAGTCAGGTTACTGTCACCAGTTTCACACATATTTACAGTGGTTTGCAGTATGTTTTATTATTTCAAAAATTTCAATAGCAGGAAAATGCTCAAAATGCTTAAAATAGGCTGATTTAAGCAAAATTACTGTATCTCAGGTATGCCTCAAGGTATTCCCATTCAATTTTTTCTCAACAGTGGGGAAAGTCCGGTTACTGTCACCAGTTTCACACATATTCACAGTGATTAGCTGTAAATTTTATTATTTTAAAAATTTTAATAGCTCGAAAATGCTCAAAATGCTTAAAATAGGGTGTTTTAAGCAAAATTACTGTATCTCAGGTATGCCTCAAGGTATTAACATGCAATTTTTTGCTCAACAGTGGAGAAAGCCAGGTTACTGTGACCAGTTTCACACATATTCACAGTGGTTTGCTGTAAATTTAATTATTTCAAAAATTTCAATGGCTGGAAAATGCTCAAAATGCTCAAAATAGGCTGTTTTAAGCAAAATTACTGTATCTCAGGTATGCCTCAAGGTATTAACATGCAATTTTTTGCTCAATAGTGGTGAAAGTCACCAGTTTCGCACATATTCGCAGTGGTTTGTAGTAAATTTTATTTCAAAAATGTCAATAGCTGGAAAATGCTCAAAATGCTTAAAATAAGCTGTTTTTAGCTGTTTTAGGCAAAATTACTGTATCTCAGGTATGCCTCAAGGTATTCCCATGCAATTTTTTGCTCAACATTGGTGAAAGCCAGGTTACTGTGACCTGTTTCACATATTCACTGTGGTTTGCTGTAAATTTTATTATTTCAATAGATGGAAAATGCTCAAAACCCTTAAAATAAGCTGTTTTAAGCAAAATTACTGTATTTCAGGAATGCCGCAAGGTATTCCCATGCAATTTTTTGCTCAACAGTGGTGAAAGTCACCAGTTTCACACATATTCATAGTGGTTTGTAGTAAATTTTATTATTTTAAAAATTTCAATAGCTCAAAATTGCTCAAAATGCTTAAAATAGGCTGTTTTAAGCAAAATTACTGTATCTCAGGTATGCCTCAAGGTATTAACAAGCAATTTTTTCCTCAACAGTGGAGAAACCCAGGTTAATGTGACCAGTTTCACACATATTCATAGTGGATTGCTCTAAATTTCAGTATTTCAAAAATTTCAATAGCTGGAAAAAGCTCAAAATGCTTAAAATAAGCTGTTTTAAGCAAAATTACTGTATCTCAGGTACGCCTCAAGGTATTCCCATGCAATTTTTTGCACAACTGTGGTGAAAGCCTGGTTACTGTGACATGTTTCACACATATTCACAGTGGTTTGCTGTAAATTTTATTATTTCAAAAATTTTAATGGCTGGAAAATGCTCAAAATGCTTAAAATAGGCTGATTTAAGCAAAATTTGTGTCTCTCAGGTATGCCTCAAGGTATTCCCATGCAATATTTTGCTCAACAGTGGTGAAAGTCAGGTTACTTTGAACAGTTTCGCACAGTCACAGTGGTTTGCTGTAAATTTTATTATTTCAAATATTTCAATAGCTTGAAAATGCTCAAATTGCTTAAAATAAGCTGTTTTGAGCGGTTTTAAGCAAAATTACTGTATCTCAGGTAAGCCTCAAAGTATTCCCACGCACTTTTTGCTCAACAGTGGTGAAAGCAAGGTTAATGTCACCAGTTTCACACATATTCACAGTGGTTTGCAGTAAATTTTATTATTTCAAAAATTTCAATAGCTGGAAAATGCTCAAAATGCTTAAACTAAGCTGTTTTGAACTGTTTTAATCAAAATTACTGTATCTCAGGTGTGCCTCAAGGTATTCCCATACAATTTTTTGCTCAACATTGGTGAAAGCCAGTTTACTGTGACCAGTTTCACTCATAGTCATAGTGGTTTGCTGTAAATTTTATTGTTTCAAAAATTTCATTGGCTGGAAAATGCTCAATAAGCTTAAAATAGGCTGTTTTAAGCAAAATTACTGTATCTCAGGTATGCCTCAAGGTATTCCCATGCAATTTTTTGCTAAGCAGTGGTGAAAGTAAGGTTGCTGTGACCAGTTTCACATATATTCAAAGTGGTTTGCAGTAAATTTTATTATTTCAAAAGTTTCTATAGCTGGAAAATGCTCAAAATGCTTAAAATAGGCTGTTTTAAGCAAAATTACTGTATCTCAGGTATGCCTCAAGGTATTCCCATGCAATTTTTTGATCGACAGTGGTGAAAGTCAGGTTACTGTGACCAGTATCACACATATTCACAGTGGTTAGCTGTAAATTTTATTATTTCAAAAATTTCAGTAGCTGTAAAACGCTCAAAATGCTTAAAATAAAGTGTTTTGATCTGTTTTAAGCAAAATTACTGTATATCAGGTATGCGTGAATGTATTCCCATGCAATTTTTGCTCAACATTGGTGAAAGGCAGGTTACTGTGAACAGTTTCACACATATTCACAGTGGTTTGCTGTAAATTTTATTATTTCAAAAATTTCAATGGCTGGAAAATGCTCAAAATGCTCAAAATAGGCCGTTTTGAGCAAACTTACTGTATCTCAGGGATGCCTCAAGGTTTTCCCATGCAATTTTTTGCTCATCGGTGGTGAGAATCAGGTTACTTTTGCCACTTTCTCACATATTCACAGTGGTTTGCTATAAATTTTATTATTTCAAAAATTTGAATAGCTGCAAAATGCTTAAAATGCTTAAAATAGGCTGTTTTAAGCAAAATTACTGTATCTCAGGTATGCCTCAAGGTATTCCCATGCACTTTTTTGCTCAACAGTGGTGAAAGCCAGGTTAATGTGACCAGTTTCACACATATTCACAGTGGTTTGAAGTAGATCTTATAATTTCAAAAATTTCAATAGCTGGAAAATGCTCAAAATACTTAAAATAAGCTGTTTTGAGCTGTTTTAAGCAAACTTATGGTATATCAGGTATGCCTCAAGGTATTCCCATGCACTTTTTTGCACATCAGTGGTGAAAGCCAGGTTACTGTGACCAGTTTCACACATATTCACAGTGGTTTGCTGTAAATTTTATTATTTCAAAAATTTCATTGGCTGGAAAATGCTCAAAATGTTTAAAATAGTCTGTTTTAAGCAAAATTACTGTATCTCAGGTATGCCTCATGGTATTCCCATGCAATTTTTTGCTCAGCAGTGGTGAAAGTCAGGTCATTGTGACGAGTTTCACACATATTCACAGTGGTTCGCTGTAAATTTTATTATTTCAAAAATTTCAATAGCTGAAAAATGCTCACAATGCTTAAAATAGGCTGATTTAAGCAAAATTACTGTATCTCAGGTATGCCTCAAGGTATTCCCATGCAATTTTTTGCTCAACGGTGGTAAAAGTCAGGTTACTGTCACCAGTTTCACACATATTTACAGTAGTTTGCAGTATGTTTTATTATTTCAAAAATTTCAATAGCAGGAAAATGCTCAAAATGCTTAAAATAGGCTGTTTTAAGCAAAATTACTGTATCTCAGGTATGCCTCAAGGTATTAACATGCAATTTTTTGCTCAACAGTGGTGAAAGTCACCAGTTTCACACATACTCACAGTGGTTTGTAGTAAATTTTATTATTTTAAAAATTTCAATAGCTGGAAAATGCTCAAAATGCTTAAAATAAGCTGTTTTGAGCGGTTTTAAGCAAAATTACTGTATCTCAGGTATGCTTCAAGGTATTCCCATTCACTTTTTTGCTCAACAGTGGTGAAAGCCAGGTTAATGTGACCAATTTCACACATATTCACAGTGGTTTGCAGTAAATCTTATTATTTCAAAAATTTCAATAACTGGAAATTGCTCAAAATACTTAAAATAAGCTGTTTTGAGCTGTTTTAAGCAAAATTACTGTATATCAGGTATGCCTCAAGGTATTCCCATGCATGTTTTTGCTCAACAGTGGTGAAAGTCAGGTTACTGTCACCAGTTTCACACATATTCACAGTGGTTTGCTTTAAATTTTATTATTTAAAAATTTCAATAGCTTGAAAATGCTCAAAATGCTTAAAATACGCTGTTTTGAGCTGTTTTAAGCAAAATTACTGTATCTCAGGTATGCCTCAAGGTATTCCCATGCAATTTTTTGCTCAACAGTGGTGAAAGTCAGGTTTCTGTGACCAGTATCACACATATTCACAGTGGTTAGCTGTAAATTTCATTATTTTAAAAATTTCAGTAGCTATAAAACGCTCAAAATGCTTAAAATAAAGTGTTTTGATCTATTTTAAGCAAAATTACTGTATATCAGGTATGCCTGAATGTAATCCCATGCAATTTTTGCTCAACATTGGTGAAAGACAGGTTACTGTGACCAGTTTCACACATATTCACAGTGGTTTGTAGTAAATTTTATTATTTAAAAATTTCAATAGCTGGAAAATGCTCAAAATGCTTAAAATAAGCTGTTTTGAGTTGTTTTAAGCAAAATTACTGTATCCCAGGTATGCCTCGACGTATTCCCATGCAATATTTTGCTCAACAGTGGTGAAAATCAGGTTACTGTGACAAGTTTCATACATATTCACAGTGGTTTGCTGTAAATTTTATTATTTCAAAAATTTGAATAGCTGCAATATGCTCAAAGTGCTTAAAATAGGCTGTTTTAAGCAAAATTACTGTATCTCAGGTATGCCTCAAGGTATTCCCATGAAATTTTTACCTCAACAGTGGTGAAAGCCTGGTTACTGTGACCTGTTTCACTCATATTCAAAGTGGTTTGCTGTAAATTTTATTATTTCAAAAATTTCAATAGTTTTAAAATGCTCAAACTGCTTAATATAGGCTGTTTCAAGCAAAATTACTGTATGTCAGGTATGCCTCAAGGTATTCCAATGCAATTTTTTGCTCAACAGTGGTGAAAGTCAGGTTACTGTCACCAGTTTCACACATATTCATAGTTGTTTGCTCTAAATTTCAGTATTTCAAAAATTTCAATAGCTGGAAAAAGCTCAAAATGCTTAAAATAAGCTGTTTTAAGCAAAATTACTGTATCTCAGGTACGCCTCAAGGTATTCCCATGCAATTTTTTGCACAACAGTGGTGAAAGCCAGGTTACTGTAACATGTTTCACACATATTCACAGTGGTTTGCTGTAAATTTTATTATTTCAAAAATTTTAATAACTGGAAAATGCTCAAAATGCTTAAAATAAGCTGTTTTGAGCTGTTTTAAGCAAAATTACTGTATCTCAGATATGCCTCAACTTATTCCCATGCAATTTTTTAATCAACAGTGGTGAAAGTCAGGTTACTGTGACCAGTATCACACATATTCACAGTGGTTAGCTGTAAATTTCATTATTTTAAAAATTTCAGTAGCTGTAAAACGCTCAAAATGCTTAAAATAAAGTGTTTTGATCTGTTTTAAGCAAAATTACTGTATATCAGGTATGCCTGAATGTATTCCCATGCAATATTTTGCTCAACAGTGGTGAAAATCAGGTTACTGTGACAAGTTTCAAACATATTCACAGTGGTTTGCTGTAAATTTTATTATTTCAAAAATTTCAATGGCTGGAAAATGCTCAAAATGCTTAAAATAGGCTGTTTAAAGCAAAATTACTGTATCTCAGGTATGCCTCAAGGTATTCCCATGCAATTTTCTGCTAAACAGTGGTGAGAGTCAGGTTACTGTGACCAGTTTCACACATATTCACAGTGGTTTGTTATAAATTTTATTATTTCAAAAATTTCAATAGCTCAAAATTGCTCAAAATGTTTAAAATAGGCTGTTTTAAGCAAAATTACTGTATCTCAGGTATGCCTCAAGGTATTAACATGCAATTTTTTGCTCAACAGTGGAGAAAGCCAGGTTAATGTGACCAGTTTAACACATATTCACAGTGGTTTGCAGTAAATTTTATTATTTCAAAAATTTCAATAGCTCGAAAATGCTCAAAATGCTTAAAATAAGCTGTTTTGAGCTGTTTTAAGAAAAAATTATTGTATCCCAAGTATTCCTCAAGGTATTCCCATGCAATATTTTGCTGAACAGTGGTGAAAGTCAGGTTACTGTGACCAGTTTCACACATATTCACAGTGGTTTGCTGTAAATTTAATTATTTCAAAAATTTCAATGGCTGGAAAATGCTCAAAATGCTCAAAATAGGCTGTTTTAGGCAAAATTACTGTATCTCAGGTATGCCTCAAGGTATTAACATGCAATTTTTTGCTCAATAGTGGTGAAAGTCACCAGTTTCGCACATATTCGCAGTGGTTTGTAGTAAATTTTATTTCAAAAATGTCAATAGCTGGAAAATGCTCAAAATGCTTAAAATAAGCTGTTTTGAGCTGTTTTAGGCAAAATTACTGTATCTCAGGTATGCCTCAAGGTATTCCCATGCAATTTTTTGCTCAACATTGGTGAAAGCCAGGTTACTGTGACCTGTTTCACATATTCACTGTGGTTTGCTGTAAATTTTATTATTTCAATAGATGGAAAATGCTCAAAATCCTTAAAATAAGCTGTTTTAAGCAAAATTACTGTATTTCAGGAATGCCGCAAGGTATTCCCATGCAATTTTTTGCTCAACAGTGGTGAAAGTCACGAGTTTCACACATATTCACAGTGGTTTGTAGTAAATTTTATTATTTTAAAAATTTCAATAGCTGGAAAATGCACAAAATTCTTAAAATAAGCTGTTTTGAGCAAAATTACTGTATCTCAGGTATGCCTCAAGGTATTAACATGCAATTTTTTGCTCAACAGTGGAGAAACCCAGGTTAATGTGACCAGTTTCACACATATTCATAGTGGATTGCTCTAAATTTCAGTATTTCAAAAATTTCAATAGCTGGAAAAAGCTCAAAATGCTTAAAATAAGCTGTTTTAAGCAAAATTACTGTATCTCAGGTACGCCTCAAGGTATTCCCATGCAATTTTTTGCACAACTGTGGTGAAAGCCTGGTTACTGTGACATGTTTCACACATATTCACAGTGGTTTGCTGTAAATTTTATTATTTCAAAAATTTTAATGGCTGGAAAATGCTCAAAATGCTTAAAATAGGCTGATTTAAGCAAAATTTGTGTCTCTCAGGTATGCCTCAAGGTATTCCCATGCAATATTTTGCTCAACAGTGGTGAAAGTCAGGTTACTTTGAACAGTTTCGCACAGTCACAGTGGTTTGCTGTAAATTTTATTATTTCAAATATTTCAATAGCTTGAAAATGCTCAAATTGCTTAAAATAAGCTGTTTTGAGCGGTTTTAAGCAAAATTACTGTATCTCAGGTAAGCCTCAAAGTATTCCCACGCACTTTTTGCTCAACAGTGGTGAAAGCAAGGTTAATGTCACCAGTTTCACACATATTCACAGTGGTTTGCAGTAAATTTTATTATTTCAAAAATTTCAATAGCTGGAAAATGCTCAAAATGCTTAAACTAAGCTGTTTTGAACTGTTTTAATCAAAATTACTGTATCTCAGGTGTGCCTCAAGATATTCCCATACAATTTTTTGCTCAACATTGGTGAAAGCCAGTTTACTGTGACCAGTTTCACTCATAGTCATAGTGGTTTGCTGTAAATTTTATTGTTTCAAAAATTTCATTGGCTGGAAAATGCTCAATAAGCTTAAAATAGGCTGTTTTAAGCAAAATTACTGTATCTCAGGTATGCCTCAAGGTATTCCCATGCAATTTTTTGCTAAGCAGTGGTGAAAGTAAGGTTGCTGTGACCAGTTTCACATATATTCAAAGTGGTTTGCAGTAAATTTTATTATTTCAAAAGTTTCTATAGCTGGAAAATGCTCAAAATGCTTAAAATAGGCTGTTTTAAGCAAAATTACTGTATCTCAGGTATGCCTCAAGGTATTCCCATGCAATTTTTTGATCGACAGTGGTGAAAGTCAGGTTACTGTGACCAGTATCACACATATTCACAGTGGTTAGCTGTAAATTTTATTATTTCAAAAATTTCAGTAGCTGTAAAACGCTCAAAATGCTTAAAATAAAGTGTTTTGAGCTGTTTTAAGCAAAATTATGGTATATCAGGTATGCCTCAAGGTATTCCCATGCACTTTTTTGCACATCAGTGGTGAAAGCCAGGTTAATGTGACCAGTTTCACATATTCACAGTGGTTTGATGTAAGTTTTATTATTTCAAAAATTTCAATAGCTGTAAAATGCTCAAAATGCTTAAAATAAGCTGTTTTAAGCAAAATAACTGCATCTCAGGAATGCCTCAAGGTATTCCCATGCAATTTTTTGCTCAACAGTGGTGAAACTCAGGTTACTGTCACCAGTTTCACACATATTCACAGTGGTTTGCTTTAAATTTTATTATTTCAAAAATTTCAATAGCTTGAAAATGCTCAAAATGCTTAAAATACGCTGTTTTGAGCTGTTTCAAGCAAAATTACTGTATCTCAGGTATGCCTCAAGGTATTCCAATGCAATTTTTTGCTCAACAGCGGTGAAAGTAAGGTTACTGTGACCAGTTTCACATATATTCACAGCGGTTTGCTGTAAATTTTATTATTTCAAAAATTTTAATAACTGGAAAGTGCTCAAAATGCTTAAAATAAGCTGTTTTGAGCTGTTTTAAGCAAAATTACTGTATCTCAGGTATGCCTCAACTTATTCCCATGCAATTTTTTAATCAACAGTGGTGAAAGTCAGGTTACTGAAACAAGTTACACACATATTCATAGTGGTTAGCTGTAAATTTTATTATTTCAAAAATTTGAATAGCTGGAAAATGCTCAAAATGCTTAAAATAGGCTGATTTAAGCAAAATTACTGTATCTCAGGTATGCCTCAAGGTATTCCCTTGAAATATTTTGCATAACAGTGGTGAAAGTCAGGTTACTGTGAACAGTTTCGGACATTCGCAGTGGTTTGCTGTAAATTTTATTATTTCAAAAAATTCAATATTTGGAAAATGCTCAAATTGCTTAAAATAGGCTGTTTTAAGCAAAATTACTGTATCTCAGGTATGCCTCAAGGTATTCCCATGCAATTTTTTCCTCAACAGTGGTGAAAGCCTGGTTACTGTGACCTGTTTCACTCATATTCAAAGTGGTTTGCTGTAAATTTTATTATTTCAAAAATTTCAATAGCTGGAAAATGCTCATAATGCTTAAAATAGGCTGTTTCAAGCAAAATTACTGTATCTCAGGTATGCCTCAAGGTATTCCAATGCAATTTTTTGCTCAACAGTGGTGAAAGTAAGGTTACTGTGACCAGTTTCACATATATTCACAGTGGTTTGTTATAAATTTTATTATTTCAAAAATTTAAATAGCTCAAAAATGCTCAAAATGCTTAAATTAGGCTGTTTTAAGTAAAATTGCTGTATCTCAGGTATGCCTGAAGGTATTCCCATGCAATTTTTTACTCAACAGTGGTGAAAGTCAGGTTACTGTCACAAGTTACACACATATTCACAGTGGTTTGCAGTATATTTTATTATTTCAAAAATTTCAATAGCAGGAAAATGCTCAAAATGCTTAAAATAGGCTGTTTTAAGCAAAATTACTGTATCTCAGGTATGCCTCAAGGTATTACCATGCAATTTTTTGCTCAACAGTGGAGAAAGCCAGGTTACTGTGACCAGTTTCACACATATTCACAGTGGTTTGCAGTAAATTTTATTATTTCAAAAATTTCAATAGCTGGCAAATGCTCAAAATGCTTAAAATAAGCTGTTTTGAGCTGTTTTAAGAAAAAATTATTGTATCCCAAGTATTCCTCAAGGTATTCCCATGCAATATTTTGCTGAACAGTGGTGAAAGTCAGGTTACTGTGACCAGTTTCACACATATTCACAGTGGTTTGCTGTAAATTTAATTATTTCAAAAATTTCAATGGCTGGAAAATGCTCAAAATGCTCAAAATAGGCTGTTTTAAGCAAAATTACTGTATCTCAGGTATGCCTCAAGGTATTAACATGCAATTTTTTGCTCAATAGTGGTGAAAGTCACCAGTTTCACACATATTCGCAGTGGTTTGTAGTAAATTTTATTTCAAAAATGTCAATAGCTGGAAAATGCTCAAAATGCTTAAAATAAGCTGTTTTGAGCTGTTTTAAGCAAAATTACTGTATCTCAGGTATGCCTCAAGGTATTCCCATGCAATTTTTTGTTCAACATTGGTGAAAGCCAGGTTACTGTGACCTGTTTCACATATTCACAGTGGTTTGCTGTAAATTTTATTATTTCAATAGATGGAAAATGCTCAAAATCCTTAAAATAAGCTGTTTTAAGCAAAATTACTGTATTTCAGGAATGCCGCAAGGTATTCCCATGCACTTTTTTGGTCAACAGTGGTCAAAGTCACCAGTTTCACACATATTCACAGTGGTTTGTAGTAAATTTTATTATTTTAAAAATTTCAATAGCTGCAAAATGCTCAAAATGATTAAAATAAGCTGTTTTGAGCGGTTTTAAGCAAAATTACTGTATCTCAGGTATGCCTCAAGGTATTCCCATGCAATTTTTTGCTCAACAGTGGGGAAAGTCCGGTTACTGTCACCAGTTTCACACATATTCACAGTGATTAGCTGTAAATTTTATTATTTCAAAAATTTCAATAGCTTGAAAATGCTCAAAATGCTTAAAATAGGGTGTTTTAAGCAAAATTACTGTATCTCAGGTATGCCTCAAGGTATTCCCATGCAATTTTTTCCTTAACAGTGGTGAAAGCCTGGTTACTGTGACCTGTTTCACTCATATTCACAGTGGTTTGCTGTAAATTTTATTATTTCAAAAATTTCATTAGCTGGAAAATGCTCATAATGCTTAAAATAGGCTGTTTCAAGCAAAATTACTGTATCTCAGGTATGCCTCAAGGTATTCCAATGCAATTTTTTGCTCAACAGTGGTGAAAGTAAGGTTACTGTGACCAGTTTCACATATATTCACAGTGGTTTGTTATAAATTTTATTATTTCAAAAATTTAAATAGCGCAAAAATTCTCAAAATGCATAAATTAGGCTGTTTTAAGCAAAATTGCTGTATCTCAGGTATGCCTGAAGGTATTCCCATGCAATTTTTTCCTCAACAGTGGAGAAAGCCAGGTTAATGTGACCAGTTTCACACATATTCACAGTGGTTTGTTATAAATTTTATTATTTCAAAAATTTCAATAGCTCAAAATTGCTCAAAATGCTTAAAATAGGCTGTTTTAAGCAAAATTACTGTATCTCAGGTATGCCTCAACGTATTAACATGCAATTTTTTGCTCAACAGTGGAGAAAGCCAGGTTAATGTGACCAGTTTCACACATATTCACAGTGGTTTGCGGTAAATTTTATCATTTCAAAAATTTCAATAGCTGGAAAAAGCTCAAAATGCTTAAAATAAGCTGTTTTAAGCAAAATTACTGTATCTCAGGTACGCCTCAAGGTATTCCCATGCAATTTTTTGCACAACAGTGGTGAAAGCCAGGTTACTGTAACATGTTTCACACATATTCACAGTGGTTAGCTGTAAATTTTATTATTTCAAAAATTTTAATGGCTGGAAAATGCTCAAATTGCTTAAAATAGGCTGATGTAAGCAAAATTAGTGTCTCTCAGGTATGCTTCAAGGTATTCCCATGCAATATTTTGCTCAACAGTGGTGAAAGTCAGGTTACTTTGAACAGTTTCGCACATTCACAGTGGTTTGCTGTAAATTTTATTATTTCAAATATTTCAATAGGTTGAAAATGCACAAATTGCTTAAAATAAGCTGTTTTGAGCGGTTTTAAGCAAAATTACTGTATCTCAGGTATGCCTCAAAGTATTCCCACGCACTTTTTGCTCAACAGTGGTGAAAGCAAGGTTAATGTCACCAGTTTCACACATATTCACAGTGGTTTGCAGTAAATTTTATTATTTCAAAAATTTCAATAGCTGGAAAATGCTCAAAATGCTTAAACTAAGCTGTTTTGAACTGTTTTAAGCAAAATTACTGTATCTCAGGTGTGCCTCAAGGTATTCCCATACAATTTTTTGCTCAACATTGGTGAAAGCCAGTTTACTGTGACCAGTTTCACTCATAGTCATAGTGGTTTGCTGTAAATTTTATTATTTCAAAAATTTCATTGGCTGGAAAATGCTCAATAAGCTTAAAATAGGCTGTTTTAAGCAAAATTACTGTATCTCAGGTATGCCTCAAGGTACTAACAGGCAATTTTTTGATCGACAGTGGTGAAAGTCAGGTTACTGTGACCAGTATCACACATATTCACAGTGGTTAGCTGTAAATTTTATTATTTCAAAAATTTCAGTAGCTGTAAAACGCTCAAAATGCTTAAAATAAAGTGTTTTGATCTGTTTTAAGCAAAATTACTGTATATCAGGTATGCGTGAATGTATTCCCATGCAATTTTTGCTCAACAATGGTGAAAGGCATGTTACTGTGAACAGTTTCACACATATTCACAGTGGTTTGCTGTAAATTTTATTATTTCAAAAATATCAATGGCTGGAAAATGCTCAAAATGCTCAAAATAGGCCGTTTTGAGCAAACTTACTGTATCTCAGGGATGCCTCAAGGTTTTCCCATGCAATTTTTTGCTCATCGGTGGTGAGAGTCAGGTTACTTTGGCCAGCTTCTCACATATTCACAGTGGTTTGCTATAAATTTTATTATTTCAAAAATTTGAATAGCTGCAAAATGCTTAAAATGCTTAAAATAGGCTGTTTTAAGCAAAATTACTGTATCTCAGGTATGCCTTAAAGTATTCCCATTCACTTTTTTGCTCAACAGTGGTGAAAGCCAGGTTAATGTGACCAGTTTCACACATATTCACAGTGGTTTGAAGTAAATCTTATAATTTCAAAAATTTCAATAGCTGGAAAATGCTCAAAATACTTAAAATAAGCTGTTTTGAGCTGTTTTAAGCAAAATTATGGTATATCAGGTATGCCTCAAGGTATTCCCATGCACTTTTTTGCACATCAGTGGTAAAAGCCAGTTTACTGTTACCAGTTTCACACATATTCACGGTGGTTTGCTGTAAATTTTATTATTTCAAAAATTTCATTGGCTGGAAAATGCTCAAAATGTTTAAAATAGTCTGTTTTAAGCAAAATTACTGTATCTCAGGTATGCCTCATGGTATTCCCATGCAATTTTTTGCTCAGCAGTGGTGAAAGTCAGGTCATTGTGACCAGTTTCACACATATTCACAGTGGTTCGCTGTAAATTTTATTATTTCAAAAAATTCAATAGCTGAAAAATGCTCACAATGCTTAAAATAGGCTGATTTAAGCAAAATTACTGTATCTCAGGTATGCCTCAAGGTGTTCCCATGCAATTTTTTGCTCAACGGTGGTGAAAGTCAGGTTACTGTCACCAGTTTCACACATATTTACAGTGGTTTGCAGTATGTTTTATTATTTCAAAAATTTCAATAGCAGGAAAATGCTCAAAATGCTTAAAATAGGCTGATTTAAGCAAAATTACTGTATCTCAGGTATGCCTCAAGGTATTCCCATTCAATTTTTTCTCAACAGTGGGGAAAGTCCGGTTACTGTCACCAGTTTCACACATATTCACAGTGATTAGCTGTAAATTTTATTATTTTAAAAATTTCAATAGCTCGAAAATGCTCAAAATGCTTAAAATAGGGTGTTTTAAGCAAAATTACTGTATCTCAGGTATGCCTCAAGGTATTCCCATGCAATTTTTTCCCCAACAGTGGTGAAAGCCTGGTTACTGTGACCTGTTTCACTCATATTCACA
Source organism: Spongia lamella (assembly GCA_963930835.1). NCBI lineage: Eukaryota > Metazoa > Porifera > Demospongiae > Dictyoceratida > Spongiidae > Spongia > Spongia lamella. The sequence continues at coordinate 5,272,715 of OZ005752.1, read as the reverse complement.
GTGGTTTGCTGTAAATTTTATTATTTCAAAAATTTCAATAGCTGGAAAATGCTCATAATGCTTAAAATAGGCTGTTTCAAGCAAAATTACTGTATCTCAGGTGTGCCTCAAGGTATTCCAATGCAATTTTTTGCTCAACAGTGGTGAAAGTAAGGTTACTGTGACCAGTTTCACATATATTCACAGTGGTTTGTTATAAATTTTATTATTTCAAAAATTTAAATAGCTCAAAAATTCTCAAAATGCTTAAATTAGGCTGTTTTAAGCAAAATTGCTGTATCTCAGGTATGCCTGAAGGTATTCCCATGCAATTTTTTCCTCAACAGTGGAGAAAGCCAGGTTAATGTGACCAGTTTCACACATATTCACAGTGGTTTGCAGTAAATTTTATTATTTCAAAAATTTCAATAACTTTAAAATGCTCAAAATGCTTAAAATAAGCTGTTTTGAGCTGTTTTAAGAAAAAATTATTGTATCCCAGGTGTTCCTCAAGGTATTCCCATGCAATATTTTGCTGAACAGTGGTGAAAGTCAGGTTACTGTGACCAGTATCACACATATTCACAGTGGTTAGCTGTAAATTTCATTATTTCAAAAATTTCAGTAGCTGTAAAACGCTCAAAATGCTTAAAATAAAGTGTTTTGATCTGTTTTAAGCAAAATTACTGTATATCAGGTATGCCTGAATTTATTCCCAAGCAATATTTTGCTCAACAGTGGTGAAAATCAGGTTACTGTGACAAGTTTCACACATATTCACAGTGGTTTGCTGTAAATTTTATTATTTCAAAAATTTCAATAGCTGGAAAATGCTCATAATGCTTAAAATAGGCAGTTTTAAGCAAAATTACTATATCTCAGGTATGCCTCAAGGTATTCCTATGCAATTTTTTGCTCAACGGTGGTGAAAGTCAGGTTACTGTCACCAGTTTCACACATATTCACAGTGGTTTGCTGTAAATTTTATTATTTCAAATATTTCAATAGCAGGAAAATGCTCAAAATGCTTAAAATAGGCTGTTTTAAACAAAATTACTGTATCTCAGGTATGCCTCAAGGTATTAACATGCAATTTTTTGCTCAAAATTGGTGAATGACAGGTTACTGTGACCAGTTTCACACATATTCACAGTGGTTTGCTGTAAATTTTATTATTTCAAAAATTTCAATAGCTGGAAAATGCTCAAAATGCTTAAAATAGGCTGTTTTAAGCAAAATTACTGTATCTCAGGTATGCCTCAAGGTATTCCCATGCAATTTTCTGCTAAACAGTGGTGAGAGTCAGGTTACTGTGACCAGTTTCACACATATTCACAGTGGTTTTCTATAAATTTTATTATTTCAATAATTTGAATAGCTGCAAAATGCTCAAAGTGCTTAAAATAGGCTGTTTTAAACAAAATTACTGTATCTGAGGTATGGCTCAAGGTATTAACATGCAATTTTTTGCTCAACAGTGGAGAAACCCAGGTTAATGTGACCAGTTTCACACATATTCACAGTGGTTTGTAGTAAATTTTATTATTTAAAAATTCAATAGCTGGAAAATACTAAAAATGATTAAAATAAGCTGTTTTGAGTTGTTTTAAGCAAAATTACTGTATCCCAGGTATGCCTCGAGGTATTCCCATGCAATATTTTGCTCAACAGTGGTGAAATCAGGTTACTGTGACAAGTTTCACACATATTCACAGTGGTTTGCTGTAAATTTTATTATTTCAAAAATTTCAATGGCTGGAAAATGCTCAAAATGCTTAAAATAGACTGTTTTAAGCAAAATTACTGTATCTCAGGTATGCCTCAAGGTATTCCCATGCAATTTTTACCTCAACAGTGGTGAAAACCTTGTTACTGTGACCTGTTTCACTCATATTCAAAGTGGTTTGCTGTAAATTTTATTATTTCAAAAATTTCAATAGTTTTAAAATGCTCAGATATAGGCTGTTTCAAGCAAAATTACTGTATTTCAGGTATGCCTCAAGGTATTCCCATGCATTTTTTTGCTCAACAGTGGTGAAAGCCAGGTTAATGTGACCAGTTTCACATATTCACAGTGGTTTGATGTAAGTTTTATTATTTCAAAAATTTCAATAGCTGTAAAATGCTCAAAATGCTTAAAATAAGCTGTTTTAAGCAAAATTACTGCATCTCAGGAATGCCTCAAGGTATATCCATGCAATTTTTTGCTCAACAGTGGTGAAAGTCAGGTTACTGTCAACAGTTTCGCACATATTCATAGTGGTTTGCACTAAATTTCAGTATTTCAAAAATTTCAATAGCTGGAAAAAGCTCAAAATGCTTAAAATAAGCTGTTTTAAGCAAAATTACTGTATCTCAGGTATGCCTCAAGGTATTCCCATGCAATTTTTTGCACAACAGTGGTGAAAGCCAGGTTACTGTGACATGTTTCACTCATATTCACAGTGGTTTGCTGTAAATTTTATTATTTTAAAAATTTTAATAACTGGAAAGTGCTCAAAATGCTTAAAATAAGCTGTTTTGAGCTATTTTAAGCAAAATTACTGTATCTCAGGTATGCCTCAACTTATTCCCATGCAATTTTTTAATCAACAGTGGTGAAAGTCAGGCTACTGACACAAGTTACACACAAATTCATAGTGGTTAGCTGCAAATTTTATTATTTCAAAAATTTCAATAGCTGGAAAATGCTCAAAATGCTTAAAATAGACTGATTTAAGCAAAATTACTGTATCTCAGGTATGCCTCAAGGTATTCCCATGCAATTTTTTGCTCAACAGTGGGGAAAGTCCAGTTACTGTCACCAGTTTCACACATATTCACAGTGATTAGCTGTAAATTTTATTATTTCAAAAATTTCAATAGCTTGAAAATGCTCAAAATGCTTAAAATAGGGTGTTTTAAGCAAAATTACTGTATCTCAGGTATGCCTCAAGGTATTCTCATGCAATTTTTTCCTCAACAGTGGTGAAAGCCTGGTTACTGTGACCTGTTTCACTCATATTCACAGTGGTTTGCTGTAAATTTTATTATTTCAAAAATTTCAATAGCTGGAAAATGCTCATAATGCTTAAAATAGGCTGTTTCAAGCAAAATTACTGTATCTCAGGTATGCCTCAAGGTATTCCAATGCAATTTTTTGCTCAACAGTGGTGAAAGTAAGGTTACTGTGACCAGTTTCACATATATTCACAGTGGTTTGTTATAAATTTTATTATTTCAGAAATTTAAATAGCTCAAAATTGCTCAAAATGCTTAAATTAGGCTGTTTTAAGCAAAATTGCTGTATCTCAGGTATGCCTGAAGGTATTCCCATGCAATTTTTTGCTCAACAGTGGTGAAAGTCAGGTTACTGTCACAAGTTACAAACATATTCACAGTGGTTTGCAGTATATTTTATTATTTCAAAAATTTCAATAGCAGGAAAATTCTCAAAATGCTTAAAATAGGCTGTTTCAAGCAAAATTACTGTATCTCAGGTATGCCTCAAGGTATTCCCATGCAATTTTTACCTCAACAGTGGTGAAAGCCTTGTTACTGTGACCTGTTTCACTCATATTCAAAGTGGTTTGCTGTAAATTTTATTATTTCAAAAATTTCAATAGTTTTAAAATGCTCAGATATAGGCTGTTTCAAGCAAAATTACTGTATGTCAGGTATGCCTCAAGGTATTCCAATGCAATTTTTTGCTCAACAGTGGTGAAAGTCAGGTTACTGTCACCAGTTTCACACATATTCACAGTGGTTTGTTATAAATTTTATTATTTCAAAAATTTCAATAGCTCAAAATTGCTCAAAATGCTTAAAATAGGCTGTTTTAAGCAAAATTACTGTATCTCAGGTATGCCTCAAGGTATTAACATGCAATTTTTTGCTCAATAGTGGTGAAAGTCACCAGTTTCGCACATATTCGCAGTGGTTTGTAGTAAATTTTATTATTTCAAAAATGTCAATAGCTGGAAAATGCTCAAAATGCTTAAAATAAGCTGTTTCGAGCGGTTTTAAGCAAAATTACTGTATTTCAGGTATGCCTCAAGGTATTCCCATGCATTTTTTTGCTCAACAGTGGTGAAAGCCAGGTTAATGTGACCAGTTTCACATATTCACAGTGGTTTGATGTAAGTTTTATTATTTCAAAAATTTCAATAGCTGTAAAATGCTCAAAATGCTTAAAATAAGCTGTTTTAAGCAAAATTACTGCATCTCAGGAATGCCTCAAGGTATTCCCATGCAATTTTTTGCTCAACAGTGGTGAAAGTCAGGTTACTGTCACCAGTTTCACACATATTCATAGTGGTTTGCTCTAAATTTCAGTATTTCAAAAATTTCAATAGCTGGAAAAAGCTCAAAATGCTTAAAATAAGCTGTTTTAAGCAAAATTACTGCATCTCAGGTACGCCTCAAGGTATTCCCATGCAATTTTTTGCACAACAGTGGTGAAAGCCAGGTTACTGTGACATGTTTCACACATATTCACAGTGGTTTGCTGTAAATTTTATTATTTCAAAAATTTTAATAACTGGAAAGTGCTCAAAATGCTTAAAATAAGCTGTTTTGAGCTGATTTAAGCAAAATTACTGTATCTCAGGTATGTCTCAAGGTATTCCCTTGCAATATTTTGCTTAACAGTGGTGAAAGTCAGGTTACTGTGAACAGTTTCGGACATTCGCAGTGGTTTGCTGTAAATTTTATTATTTCAAAAATTTCAATATTTGGAAAATGCTCAAAATGCTTAAAATAGGCTGTTTTAAGCAAAATTACTGTATCTCAGGTATGCCTCAAGGTATTCCCATGCAATTTTTTGCTAAACAGTGGGGAAAGTCCGGTTACTGTCACCAGTTTCACACATATTCACAGTGATTAGCTGTAAATTTTATTATTTTAAAAATTTCAATAGCTCGAAAATGCTCAAAATGCTTAAAATAGGGTGTTTTAAGCAAAATTACTGTATCTCAGGTATGCCTCAAGGTATTCCCATGCAATTTTTTCCCCAACAGTGGTGAAAGCCTGGTTACTGTGACCTGTTTCACTCATATTCACAGTGGTTTGCTGTAAATTTTATTATTTCAAAAATTTCAATAGCTGGAAAATGCTCATAATGCTTAAAATAGGCTGTTTCAAGCAAAATTACTGTATCTCAGGTGTGCCTCAAGGTATTCCAATGCAATTTTTTGCTCAACAGTGGTGAAGGTAAGGTTACTGTGACCAGTTTCACATATATTCACAGTGGTTTGTTATAAATTTTATTATTTCAAAAATTTAAATAGCTCAAAAATTCTCAAAATGCTTAAATTAGGCTGTTTTAAGCAAAATTGCTGTATCTCAGGTATGCCTGAAGGTATTCCCATGCAATTTTTTCCTCAACAGTGGAGAAAGCCAGGTTAATGTGACCAGTTTCACACATATTCACAGTGGTTTGCAGTAAATTTTATTATTTCAAAAATTTCAATAGCTTTAAAATGCTCAAAATGCTTAAAATAAGCTGTTTTGAGCTGTTTTAAGAAAAAATTATTGTATCCCAGGTATTCCTCAAGGTATTCCCATGCAATATTTTGCTGAACAGTGGTGAAAGTCAGGTTACTGTGACCAGTATCACACATATTCACAGTGGTTAGATGTAAATTTCATTATTTCAAAAATTTCAGTAGCTGTAAAACGCTCAAAATGCTTAAAATAAAGTGTTTTGATCTGTTTTAAGCAAAATTACTGTATATCAGGTATGCCTGAATTTATTCCCAAGCAATATTTTGCTCAACAGTGGTGAAAATCAGGTTACTGTGACAAGTTTCACACATATTCACAGTGGTTTGCTGTAAATTTTATTATTTCAAAAATTTCAATAGCTGGAAAATGCTCATAATGCTTAAAATAGGCAGTTTTAAGCAAAATTACTATATCTCAGGTATGCCTCAAGGTATTCCCATGCAATTTTTTGCTCAACGGTGGTGAAAGTTAGGTTACTGTCACCAGTTTCACACATATTCACAGTGGTTTGCTGTAAATTTTATTATTTCAAAAATTTCAATAGCAGGAAAATGCTCAAAATGCTTAAAATAGGCTGTTTTAAACAAAATTACTGTATCTCAGGTATGCCTCAAGGTATTAACATGCAATTTTTTGCTCAAAATTGGTGAATGACAGGTTACTGTGACCAGTTTCACACATATTCACAGTGGTTTGCTGTAAATTTTATTATTTCAAAAATTTCAATAGCTGGAAAATGCTCAAAATGCTTAAAATAGGCTGTTTTAAGCAAAATTACTGTATCTCAGGTATGCCTCAAGGTATTCCCATGCAATTTTCTGCTAAACAGTGGTGAGAGTCAGGTTACTGTGACCAGTTTCACACATATTCACAGTGGTTTTCTATAAATTTTATTATTTCAATAATTTGAATAGCTGCAAAATGCTCAAAGTGCTTAAAATAGGCTGTTTTAAACAAAATTACTGTATCTGAGGTATGGCTCAAGGTATTAAAATGCAATTTTTTGCTCAACAGTGGAGAAACCCAGGTTAATGTGACCAGTTTCACACATATTCACAGTGGTTTGTAGTAAATTTTATTATTTAAAAATTTCAATAGCTGGAAAATACTAAAAATGATTAAAATAAGCTGTTTTGAGTTGTTTTAAGCAAAATTACTGTATCCCAGGTATGCCTCGAGGTATTCCCATGCAATATTTTGCACAACAGTGGTGAAATCAGGTTACTGTGACAAGTTTCACACATATTCACAGTGGTTTGCTGTAAATTTTATTATTTCAAAAATTTCAATGGCTGGAAAATGCTCAAAATGCTTAAAATAGACTGTTTTAAGCAAAATTACTGTATCTCAGGTATGCCTCAAGGTATTCCCATGCAATTTTTACCTCAACAGTGGTGAAAACCTTGTTACTGTGACCTGTTTCACTCATATTCAAAGTGGTTTGCTGTAAATTTTATTATTTCAAAAATTTCAATAGTTTTAAAATGCTCAGATATAGGCTGTTTCAAGCAAAATTACTGTATTTCAGGTATGCCTCAAGGTATTCCCATGCATTTTTTTGCTTAACAGTGGTGAAAGCCAGGTTAATGTGACCAGTTTCACATATTCACAGTGGTTTGATGTAAGTTTTATTATTTCAAAAATTTCAATAGCTGTAAAATGCTCAAAATGCTTAAAATAAGCTGTTTTAAGCAAAATTACTGCATCTCAGGAATGCCTCAAGGTATATCCATGCAATTTTTTGCTCAACAGTGGTGAAAGTCAGGTTACAGTCAACAGTTTCGCACATATTCATAGTGGTTTGCACTAAATTTCAGTATTTCAAAAATTTCAATAGCTGGAAAAACTCAAAATGCTTAAAATAAGCTGTTTTAAGCAAAATTACTGTATCTCAGGTACGCCTCAAGGTATTCCCATGCAATTTTTTGCACAACAGTGGTGAAAGCCAGGTTACTGTGACATGTTTCACACATATTCACAGTGGTTTGCTGTAAATTTTATTATTTCAAAAATTTTAATAACTGGAAAGTGCTCAAAATGCTTAAAATAAGCTGTTTTGAGCTATTTTAAGCAAAATTACTGTATCTCAGGTATGCCTCAACTTATTCCCATGCAATTTTTTAATCAACAGTGGTGAAAGTCAGGCTACTGACACAAGTTACACACATATTCATAGTGGTTAGCTGCAAATTTTATTATTTCAAAAATTTCAATAGCTGGAAAATGCTCAAAATGCTTAAAATAGGCTGATTTAAGCAAAATTACTGTATCTCAGGTATGCCTCAAGGTATTCCCATGCAATTTTTTGCTCAACAGTGGGGAAAGTCCGGTTACTGTCACCAGTTTCACACATATTCACAGTGATTAGCTGTAAATTTTATTATTTCAAAAATTTCAATAGCTTGAAAATGCTCAAAATGCTTAAAATAGGGTGTTTTAAGCAAAATTACTGTATCTCAGGTATGCCTCAAGGTATTCTCATGCAATTTTTTCCTCAACAGTGGTGAAAGCCTGGTTACTGTGACCTGTTTCACTCATATTCACAGTGGTTTGCTGTAAATTTTATTATTTCAAAAATTTCAATAGCTGGAAAATGCTCATAATGCTTAAAATAGGCTGTTTCAAGCAAAATTACTGTATCTCAGGTATGCCTCAAGGTATTCCAATGCAATTTTTTGCTCAACAGTGGTGAAAGTAAGGTTACTGTGACCAGTTTCACATATATTCACAGTGGTTTGTTATAAATTTTATTATTTCAAAAATTTAAATAGCTCAAAAATTCTCAAAATGCTTAAATTAGGCTGTTTTAAGCAAAATTGCTGTATCTCAGGTATGCCTGAAGGTATTCCCATGCAATTTTTTCCTCAACAGTGGAGAAAGCCAGGTTAATGTGACCAGTTTCACACATATTCACAGTGGTTTGCAGTAAATTTTATTATTTCAAAAATTTCAATAGCTTTAAAATGCTCAAAATGCTTAAAATAAGCTGTTTTGAGCTGTTTTAAGAAAAAATTATTGTATCCCAGGTATTCCTCAAGGTATTCCCATGCAATATTTTGCTGAACAGTGGTGAAAGTCAGGTTACTGTGACCAGTATCACACATATTCACAGTGGTTAGATGTAAATTTCATTATTTCAAAAATTTCAGTAGCTGTAAAACGCTCAAAATGCTTAAAATAAAGTGTTTTGATCTGTTTTAAGCAAAATTACTGTATATCAGGTATGCCTGAATTTATTCCCAAGCAATATTTTGCTCAACAGTGGTGAAAATCAGGTTACTGTGACAAGTTTCACACATATTCACAGTGGTTTGCTGTAAATTTTATTATTTCAAAAATTTCAATAGCTGGAAAATGCTCATAATGCTTAAAATAGGCAGTTTTAAGCAAAATTACTATATCTCAGGTATGCCTCAAGGTATTCCCATGCAATTTTTTGCTCAACGGTGGTGAAAGTTAGGTTACTGTCACCAGTTTCACACATATTCACAGTGGTTTGCTGTAAATTTTATTATTTCAAAAATTTCAATAGCAGGAAAATGCTCAAAATGCTTAAAATAGGCTGTTTTAAACAAAATTACTGTATCTCAGGTATGCCTCAAGGTATTAACATGCAATTTTTTGCTCAAAATTGGTGAATGACAGGTTACTGTGACCAGTTTCACACATATTCACAGTGGTTTGCTGTAAATTTTATTATTTCAAAAATTTCAATAGCTGGAAAATGCTCAAAATGCTTAAAATAGGCTGTTTTAAGCAAAATTACTGTATCTCAGGTATGCCTCAAGGTATTCCCATGCAATTTTCTGCTAAACAGTGGTGAGAGTCAGGTTACTGTGACCAGTTTCACACATATTCACAGTGGTTTTCTATAAATTTTATTATTTCAATAATTTGAATAGCTGCAAAATGCTCAAAGTGCTTAAAATAGGCTGTTTTAAACAAAATTACTCTATCTGAGGTATGGCTCAAGGTATTAAAATGCAATTTTTTGCTCAACAGTGGAGAAACCCAGGTTAATGTGACCAGTTTCACACATATTCACAGTGGTTTGTAGTAAATTTTATTATTTAAAAATTTCAATAGCTGGAAAATACTAAAAATGATTAAAATAAGCTGTTTTGAGTTGTTTTAAGCAAAATTACTGTATCCCAGGTATGCCTCGAGGTATTCCCATGCAATATTTTGCTCAACAGTGGTGAAATCAGGTTACTGTGACAAGTTTCACACATATTCACAGTGGTTTGCTGTAAATTTTATTATTTCAAAAATTTCAATGGCTGGAAAATGCTCAAAATGCTTAAAATAGACTGTTTTAAGCAAAATTACTGTATCTCAGGTATGCCTCAAGGTATTCCCATGCAATTTTTACCTCAACAGTGGTGAAAACCTTGTTACTGTGACCTGTTTCACTCATATTCAAAGTGGTTTGCTGTAAATTTTATTATTTCAAAAATTTCAATAGTTTTAAAATGCTCAGATATAGGCTGTTTCAAGCAAAATTACTGTATTTCAGGTATGCCTCAAGGTATTCCCATGCATTTTTTTGCTCAACAGTGGTGAAAGCCAGGTTAATGTGACCAGTTTCACATATTCACAGTGGTTTGATGTAAGTTTTATTATTTCAAAAATTTCAATAGCTGTAAAATGCTCAAAATGCTTAAAATAAGCTGTTTTAAGCAAAATTACTGCATCTCAGGAATGCCTCAAGGTATATCCATGCAATTTTTTGCTCAACAGTGGTGAAAGTCAGGTTACTGTCAACAGTTTCGCACATATTCATAGTGGTTTGCACTAAATTTCAGTATTTCAAAAATTTCAATAGCTGGAAAAAGCTCAAAATGCTTAAAATAAGCTGTTTTAAGCAAAATTACTGTATCTCAGGTACGCCTCAAGGTATTCCCATGCAATTTTTTGCACAACAGTGGTGAAAGCCAGGTTACTGTGACATGTTTCACACATATTCACAGTGGTTTGCTGTAAATTTTATTATTTCAAAAATTTTAATAACTGGAAAGTGCTCAAAATGCTTAAAATAAGCTGTTTTGAGCTATTTTAAGCAAAATTACTGTATCTCAGGTATGCCTCAACTTATTCCCATGCAATTTTTTAATCAACAGTGGTGAAAGTCAGGCTACTGACACAAGTTACACACATATTCATAGTGGTTAGCTGCAAATTTTATTATTTCAAAAATTTCAATAGCTGGAAAATGCTCAAAATGCTTAAAATAGGCTGATTTAAGCAAAATTACTGTATCTCAGGTATGCCTCAAGGTATTCCCATGCAATTTTTTGCTCAACAGTGGGGAAAGTCCGGTTACTGTCACCAGTTTCACACATATTCACAGTGATTAGCTGTAAATTTTATTATTTCAAAAATTTCAATAGCTTGAAAATGCTCAAAATGCTTAAAATAGGGTGTTTTAAGCAAAATTACTGTATCTCAGGTATGCCTCAAGGTATTCTCATGCAATTTTTTCCTCAACAGTGGTGAAAGCCTGGTTACTGTGACCTGTTTCACTCATATTCACAGTGGTTTGCTGTAAATTTTATTATTTCAAAAATTTCAATAGCTGGAAAATGCTCATAATGCTTAAAATAGGCTGTTTCAAGCAAAATTACTGTATCTCAGGTATGCCTCAAGGTATTCCAATGCAATTTTTTGCTCAACAGTGGTGAAAGTAAGGTTACTGTGACCAGTTTCACATATATTCACAGTGGTTTGTTATAAATTTTATTATTTCAAAAATTTAAATAGCTCAAAAATGCTCAAAATGCTTAAATTAGGCTGTTTTAAGCAAAATTGCTGTATCTCAGGTATGCCTGAAGGTATTCCCATGCAATTTTTTGCTCAACAGTGGTGAAAGTCAGGTTACTGTCACAAGTTACAAACATATTCACAGTGGTTTGCAGTATATTTTATTATTTCAAAAATTTCAATAGCAGGAAAATTCTCAAAATGCTTAAAATAGGCTGTTTCAAGCAAAATTACTGTATCTCAGGTATGCCTCAAGGTATTAACATGCAATTTTTTTGCTCAACAGTGGAGAAAGCCAGGTTAATGTGACCAGTTTCACACATATTCACAGTGGTTTGCAGTAAATTTTATTATTTCAAAAATTTCAATAGGTTGAAAATGCTCAAAATGCTTAAAATACGCTGTTTTGAGCTGTTTTAAGCAAAATTACTGTATTTAAGGTATGCCTCAAGGTATTCCCATGCAATTTTTTGCTCAACAGTGGTGAAAGTCAGGTTACTGTAACCAGTATCACACATATTCACAGTGGTTAGCTGTAAATTTCATTATTTCAAAAATTTCAGTAGCTGTAAAACGCTCAAAATGCTTAAAATAAAGTGTTTTGATCTGTTTTAAGCAAAATTACTGTATATCAGGTATGCCTGAATGTATTCCCATGCAATATTTTGCTCAACAGTGGTGAAAATCAGGTTACTGTGACAAGTTTCACACATATTCACAGTGGTTTGCTGTAAATTTTATTATTTCAAAAATTTCAATGGCTGGAAAATGCTCAAAATGCTTAAAATAGACTGTTTAAAGCAAAATTACTGTATCTCAGGTATGCCTCAAGGTATTAACATGCAATTTTTTGCTCAACAGTGGAGAAAGCCAGGTTAATGTGACCAGTTTCACACATATTCACAGTAGTTTGCAGTAAATTTTATTATTTCAAAAATTTCAATAGCTGGAAAATGCTCAAAATGCTTAAAATAAGGTGTTTTGAGCTGTTTCAAGAAAAAATTATTGTACCCCAGGTATTCCTCAAGGTATTCCCATGCAATATTTTGCTGAACAGTGGTGAAAGTCAGGTTACTGTGACCAGTTTCACACATATTCACAGTGGTTTGCTGTAAATTTAATTATTTCAAAAATTTCAATATTTGCAAAATGCTCAAAATGCTTAAAATAGGCTGTTTTAAGCAAAATTACTGTATCTCAGGTATGCCTCAAGGTATTCCCATGCAATTTTTTGCTCAACAGTGGGGAAAGTCCGGTTACTGTCACCAGTTTCACACATATTCACAGTGATTAGCTGTAAATTTTATTAGTTTAAAAATTTCAATAGCTCGAAAATGCTCAAAATGCTTAAAATAGGGTGTTTTAAGCAAAATTACTGTATCTCAGGTATGCCTCAAGGTATTCCCATGCAATTTTTTCCCCAACAGTGGTGAAAGCCTGGTTACTGTGACCTGTTTCACTCATATTCACAGTGGTTTGCTGTAAATTTTATTATTTCAAAAATTTCAATAGCTGGAAAATGCTCATAATGCATAAAATAGGCTGTTTCAGGCAAAATTACTGTATCTCAGGTGTGCCTCAAGGTATTCCAATGCAATTTTTTGCTCAACAGTGGTGAAAGTAAGGTTACTGTGACCAGTTTCACATATATTCACAGTGGTTTGTTATAAATTTTATTATTTCAAAAATTTAAATAGCTCAAAAATTCTCAAAATGCTTAAATTAGGCTGTTTTAAGCAAAATTGCTGTACCTCAGGTATGCCTGAAGGTATTCCCATGCAATTTTTTCCTCAACAGTGGAGAAAGCCAGGTTAATGTGACCAGTTGCACACATATTCACAGTGGTTTGCAGTAAATTTTATTATTTCAAAAATTTCAATAGCTGGAAAATGCTCAAAATGCTTAAAATAAGCTGTTTTGAGCTGTTTTAAGAAAAAATTATTGTATCCCAGGTATTCCTCAAGGTATTCCCATGCAATATTTTGCTGAACAGTGGTGAAAGTCAGGTTACTGTCACCAGTTTCACACATATTCACAGTGGTTTGCTGTAAATTTAATTATTTTAAAAATTTCAATGGCTGGAAAATGCTCAAAATGCTCAAAATAGGCTGTTTTAAGCAAAATTACTGTATCTCAGGTATGCCTCAAGGTATTAACATGCAATTTTTTGCTCAATAGTGGTGAAAGTCACCAGTTTCGCACATATTCACAGTGGTTTGTAGTAAATTTTATTATTTCAAAATTGTCAATAGCTGGAAAATGCTCAAAATGCTTAAAATAAGCTGTTTTGAGCTGTTTAAAGCAAAATTACTGTATCTCAGGTATGCCTAAAGGTATTCCCATGCATTTTTTTGCTCAACAGTGGTGAAAGCCAGGTTAATGTGACCAGTTTCACATATCCACAGTGGTTTGATGTAAGTTTTATTATTTCAAAAATTTCAATAGCTGTAAAATGCTCAAAATGCTTAAAATAAGCTGTTTTAAGCAAAATTACTGCATCTCAGGAATACCTCAAGGTATTCCCATGCAATTTTTTGCTCAACAGTGGTGAAAGTCAGGTTACTGTCAGCAGTTTCACACATATTCATAGTGGTTTGCTCTAAATTTCAGTATTTCAAAAATTTCAATAGCTGTTTTAAGCAAAATTACTGTATCTCAGGTACGCCTCAAGGTATTCCCATGCAATTTTTTGCACAACAGTGGTGAAAGCCAGGTTACTGTGACATGTTTCACACATATTCACAGTGGTTTGCTGTAAATTTTATTATTTCAAAATTTTTAATAACTGGAAAGTGCTCAAAATGCTTAAAATAAGCTGTTTTGAGCTATTTTAAGCAAAATTACTGTATCTCAGGTATGCCTCAACTTATTCCCATGCAATTTTTTAATCAACAGTGGTGAAAGTCAGGTTACTGACACAAGTTACACACATATTCATAGTGGTTAGCTGTAAATTTTATTATTTCAAAAATTTCAATAGCTGGAAAATTTACAAAATGCTTAAAATAGGCTGGTTTAAGCAAAATTACTGTATCTCAGGTATGCCTCTAGGTATTCCCTTGCAATATTTTGCTTAACAGTGGTGAAAGTCAGGTTACTGTGAACAGTTTCAGACATTCGCAGTGGTTTGCTGTAAATTTTATTATTTCAAAAAATTCAATATTTGGAAAATGCTCATAATGCTTAAAATAGGCTGTTTCAAGCAAAATTACTGTATCTCAGTTATGCCTCAAGGTGTTAACATGCAATTTTTTGCTCAACAGTGGAGTAAGCCAGGTTAATGTGACCAGTTTCACACATATTCACAGTGGTTTGCAGTAAATTTTATTATTTCAAAAATTTCAATAGCTTGAAAATGCTCAAAATGCTTAAAATACGCTGTTTTGAGCTGTTTTAAGCAAAATTACTGTATCTCAGGTATGCCTCAAGGTATTCCCATGCAATTTTTTGCTCAACAGTGGTGAAAGTCAGGTTACTGTGACCAGTATCACACATATTCACAGTGGTTAGCTGTAAATATCATTATTTCAAAAATTTCAGTTGCTGTAAAACGCTCAAAATGCTTAAGATAAAGTGTTTTGATCTGTTTTAAGCAAAATTGTGACCCGGTCTGACAAAACCAGTCTTATTGCCGCATAAATTTTGAGCTAATTTTCAGTATTTAAAACTTAATAATCCTTTTTCTCAACATGATATTATAATACAAACTTCATCATATATGCAGAAAATCCTAAGGAATTCAATAAAACTTACAGAATTTGAATAGCACCCACAGAACAAGTGATAGGCACCATAAAATGAATATGTGTATTTTACGGCAATAAGACTGGTTTTGTCAGACCGGGTCACAATTACTGTATATCAGGTATGCCTGAATGTATTCCCATGCAATATTTTGCTCAACAGTGGTGAAAATCAGGTTACTGTGACAAGTTTCACACATATTCTCAGTGGTTTGCTGTAAATTTTATTATTTCAAAAATTTCAATGGCTGGAAAATGCTCAAAATGCTTAACATAGGCTGTTTAAAGCAAAATTACTGTATCTCAGGTATGCCTCAAGGTATTCCCATGCAATTTTCTGCTAAACAGTGGTGAGAGTCAGGTTACTGTGACCAGTTTCACACATATTCACAGTAGTTTGTTATAAATTTTATTATTTCAAAAATTTCAATAGCTCAAAATTGCTCAAAATGCTTAAAATAGGCTGTTTTAAGCAAAATTACTGTATCTCAGGTATGCCTCAAGGTATTAACATGCAATTTTTGCTCAACAGTGGAGAAAGCCAGGTTAATGTGACCAGTTTCACACATATTCACAGTGGTTTGCAGTAAATTTTATTATTTCAAAAATTTCAATAGCTGGAAAATGCTCAAAATGCTTAAAATAAGCTGTTTTGAGCTGTTTTAAGAAAAAATTATTGTATCCCAGGTATTCCTCAAGGTATTCCCATGCAATATTTTGCTGAACAGTGGTGAAAGTCAGGTTTCTGTGACCAGTTTCACACATATTCACAGTGGTTTGCTGTAAATTTAATTATTTCAAAAATTTCAATGGCTGGAAAATGTTCAAAATGCTCAAAATAGGCTGTTTTAAGCAAAATTACTGTATCTCAGGTATGCCTCAAGGTATTAACATGCAATTTTTTGCTCAATAGTGGTGAAAGTCACCAGTTTCGCACATATTCGCAGTGGTTTGTAGTAAATTTTATTATTTCAAAAATGTCAATAGCTGGAAAATGCTCAAAATGCTTAAAATAAGCTGTTTTGAGCTGTTTTAAGCAAAATTACTGTATCTCAGGTATGCCTCAAGGTATTCCCATGCAATTTTTTGCTCAACATTGGTGAAAGCCAGGTTACTGTGACCTGTTTCACATATTCACAGTGGTTTGCTGTAAATTGTATTATTTCAATAGATGTAAAATGCTCAAAATCCTTAAAATAAGCTGTTTTAAGCAAAATTACTGTATTTCAGGAATGCTAAACAGTGGTGAAAAAAATTTTATTTTTTGCTAAACAGTGGTGAAAGTCAGGTTACTGACACCAGTTTCACACATATTGACAGTGGTTTGCAGTATGTTTTATTATTTCAAAAATTTCAATAGCAGGAAAATGCTCAAATGCTTAAAATAGGCTGTTTTACGCAAAATTACTGTATCTCAGGTATGCCTCAAGGTATTCCCATGCCATTTTCTGCTAAACAGTGGTGATAGTCAGGTTACTCTGACCAGTTTCACACATATTTACAGTGGTTTGCTATAAATGTTATTATTTCAAAAATTTATGAATAGCTGCAAAATGCTCAAAATGCTTAAAATAGGCTGTTTTAAGCAAAATTACTGTATCTAAGGTATGCCTCAAGGTATTCCCATGCAATTTTTTGCTCAACAGTGGGGAAAGTCCGGTTACTGTCACCAGTTTCACACATATTCACAGTGATTTGCTGTAAATTTTATTATTTCAAAAATTTCAATAACTGGAAAATGCTCAAAATGCTTAAAATAGGCTGTTTTAAGCAAAATTACTGTATCTCAGGTATGCCTCAAGGTATTCCCATGCAATTTTTTGCTCAACAGTGGTAAAAGTCATGTTACTGTCACCAGTTTCACACATATTTACAGTGGTTTGCAGTATGTTTTAGTATTTCAAAAATTTCAATAGCAGGAAAATGCTCAAAATGCTTAAAATAGGCTGTTTAAAGCAAAATTACTGTATCTCAGGTATGCCTCAAGGTATTCCCATGCAATTTTTTCCTCAACAGTGGTGAAAGCCTGGTTACTGTGACCTGTTTCACTCATATTCACAGTGGTTTGCTGTAAATTTTATTATTTCAAAAATTTCAATAGCTGGAAAGTGCTCATAATGCTTAAAATAGGCTGTTTCAAGCAAAATTACTGTATCTCAGGTATGCCTCAAGGTATTCCAATGCAATTTTTGCTCAACAGTGGTGAAAGTAAGGTTACTGTGACCAGTTTCACATATATTCACAGTGGTTTGTTATAAATTTTATTATTTCAAAAATTTAAATAGCTCAAAAATGCTCAAAATGCTTAAATTAGGCTGTTTTAAGCAAAATTGCTGTATCTCAGGTATGCCGGAAGGTATTCCCATGCAATTTTTTGCTCAACAGTGGTGAAAGTCAGGTTACTGTCACAAGTTACAAACATATTCACAGTGGTTTGCAGTATATTTTATTATTTCAAAAATTTCAATAGCAGGAAAATTCTCAAAATGCTTAAAATAGGCTGTTTTAAGCAAAATTACTGTATCTCAGGTATGCCTCAAGGTATTAACATGCAATTTTTTGCTCAACAGCGGAGAAAGCCAGGTTAATGTGACCAGTTTCACACATATTCACAGTGGTTTGCAGTAAATTTTATTATTTCAAAAATTTCAATAGCTGGAAAATGCTCAAAATGCTTAAAATAAGCTGTTTTGAGCTGTTTTAAGAAAAAATTATTGTATCCCAGGTATTCCTCAAGGTATTCCCATGCAATATTTTGCTGAACAGTGGTGAAAGTCAGGTTTCTGTGACCAGTTTCACACATATTCACAGTGGTTTGCTGTAAATTTAATTATTTCAAAAATTTCAATGGCTGGAAAATGTTCAAAATGCTCAAAATAGGCTGTTTTAAGCAAAATTACTGTATCTCAGGTATGCCTCAAGGTATTAACATGCAATTTTTTGCTCAATAGTGGTGAAAGTCACCAGTTTCGCACATATTCGCAGTGGTTTGTAGTAAATTTTATTATTTCAAAAATGTCAATAGCTGGAAAATGCTCAAAATGCTTAAAATAAGCTGTTTTGAGCTGTTTTAAGCAAAATTACTGTATCTCAGGTATGCCTCAAGGTATTCCCATGCAATTTTTTGCTCAACATTGGTGAAAGCCAGGTTACTGTGACCTGTTTCACATATTCACAGTGGTTTGCTGTAAATTGTATTATTTCAATAGATGTAAAATGCTCAAAATCCTTAAAATAAGCTGTTTTAAGCAAAATTACTGTATTTCAGGAATGCTAAACAGTGGTGAAAAAAATTTTATTTTTTGCTAAACAGTGGTGAAAGTCAGGTTACTGACACCAGTTTCACACATATTGACAGTGGTTTGCAGTATGTTTTATTATTTCAAAAATTTCAATAGCAGGAAAATGCTCAAATGCTTAAAATAGGCTGTTTTACGCAAAATTACTGTATCTCAGGTATGCCTCAAGGTATTCCCATGCCATTTTCTGCTAAACAGTGGTGATAGTCAGGTTACTCTGACCAGTTTCACACATATTTACAGTGGTTTGCTATAAATGTTATTATTTCAAAAATTTATGAATAGCTGCAAAATGCTCAAAATGCTTAAAATAGGCTGTTTTAAGCAAAATTACTGTATCTAAGGTATGCCTCAAGGTATTCCCATGCAATTTTTTGCTCAACAGTGGGGAAAGTCCGGTTACTGTCACCAGTTTCACACATATTCACAGTGATTTGCTGTAAATTTTATTATTTCAAAAATTTCAATAACTGGAAAATGCTCAAAATGCTTAAAATAGGCTGTTTTAAGCAAAATTACTGTATCTCAGGTATGCCTCAAGGTATTCCCATGCAATTTTTTGCTCAACAGTGGTAAAAGTCATGTTACTGTCACCAGTTTCACACATATTTACAGTGGTTTGCAGTATGTTTTAGTATTTCAAAAATTTCAATAGCAGGAAAATGCTCAAAATGCTTAAAATAGGCTGTTTAAAGCAAAATTACTGTATCTCAGGTATGCCTCAAGGTATTCCCATGCAATTTTTTCCTCAACAGTGGTGAAAGCCTGGTTACTGTGACCTGTTTCACTCATATTCACAGTGGTTTGCTGTAAATTTTATTATTTCAAAAATTTCAATAGCTGGAAAGTGCTCATAATGCTTAAAATAGGCTGTTTCAAGCAAAATTACTGTATCTCAGGTATGCCTCAAGGTATTCCAATGCAATTTTTGCTCAACAGTGGTGAAAGTAAGGTTACTGTGACCAGTTTCACATATATTCACAGTGGTTTGTTATAAATTTTATTATTTCAAAAATTTAAATAGCTCAAAAATGCTCAAAATGCTTAAATTAGGCTGTTTTAAGCAAAATTGCTGTATCTCAGGTATGCCGGAAGGTATTCCCATGCAATTTTTTGCTCAACAGTGGTGAAAGTCAGGTTACTGTCACAAGTTACAAACATATTCACAGTGGTTTGCAGTATATTTTATTATTTCAAAAATTTCAATAGCAGGAAAATTCTCAAAATGCTTAAAATAGGCTGTTTTAAGCAAAATTACTGTATCTCAGGTATGCCTCAAGGTATTAACATGCAATTTTTTGCTCAACAGCGGAGAAAGCCAGGTTAATGTGACCAGTTTCACACATATTCACAGTGGTTTGCAGTAAATTTTATTATTTCAAAAATTTCAATAGCTTGAAAATGCTCAAAATACTTAAAATACGCTGTTTTGAGCTGTTTTAAGCAAAATTACTGTATCTCAGGTATGCCTCAAGGTATTCCCATGCAATTTTTTGCTCAACAGTGGTGAAAGTCAAGTTACTGTGACCAGTATCACACATATTCACAGTGGTTAGCTGTAAATTTCATTATTTCAAAAATTTCAGTAGCTGTAAAACGCTCAAAATGCTTAAAATAAAGTGTTTTGATCTGTTTTAAGCAAAATTACTGTATATCAGGTATGCCTGAATGTATTTCCATGCAATATTTTGCTCAACAGTGGTGAAAATCAGGTTACTGTGACAAGTTTCACACATATTTACAGTGGTTTGCTGTAAATTTTATGATTTCAAAAATTTCAATAGCTGGAAAATGCTCAAAATGCTTAAAATAAGCTGTTTTGAGCTGTTTTAAGAAAAAATTATTGTATCCCAGGTATTCCTCAAGGTATTCCCATGCAATATTTTGCTGAACAGTGGTGAAAGTCAGGTTTCTGTGACCAGTTTCACACATATTCACAGTGGTTTGCTGTAAATTTAATTATTTCAAAAATTTCAATGGCTGGAAAATGCTCAAAATGCTCAAAATAGGCTGTTTTAAGCAAAATTACTGTATCTCAGGTATGCCTCAAGGTATTAACATGCAATTTTTTGCTCAATAGTGGTGAAAGTCACCAGTTTCGCACATATTCGCAGTGGTTTGTAGTAAATTTTATTATTTCAAAAATGTCAATAGCTGGAAAATGCTCAAAATGCTTAAAATAAGCTGTTTTGAGCTGTTTTAAGCAAAATTACTGTATCTCAGGTATGCCTCAAGGTATTCCCATGCAATTTTTTGCTCAACATTGGTGAAAGCCAGGTTACTGTGACCTGTTTCACATATTTTGACAGTGGTTTGCAGTATGTTTTATTATTTCAAAAATTTCAATAGCAGGAAAATGCTCAAATGCTTAAAATAAACTGTTTTGAGCTGTTTTAAGCAAAATTACTTTATCTCAGGTATGCCTCAAGGTATTCCCATGCAATTTTTTGCTAAACAGTGGTGAAAGTCAGGTTACTGACACCAGTTTCACACATATTGACAGTGGTTTGCAGTATGTTTTATTATTTCAAAAATTTCAATAGCAGGAAAATGCTCAAATGCTTAAAATAGGCTGTTTTACGCAAAATTACTGTATCTCAGGTATGCCTCAAGGTATTCCCATGCCATTTTCTGCTAAACAGTGGTGATAGTCAGGTTACTCTGACCAGTTTCACACATATTTACAGTGGTTTGCTATAAATTTTATTATTTCAAAAATTTATGAATAGCTGCAAAATGCTCAAAATGCTTAAAATAGGCTGTTTTAAGCAAAATTACTGTATCTAAGGTATGCCTCAAGGTATTCCCATGCAATTTTTTGCTCAACAGTTGGGAAAGTCCGGTTACTGTCACCAGTTTCACACATATTCACAGTGGTTAGCTGTAAATTTCATTATTTCAAAAATTTCAGTAGCTGTAAAACGCTCAAAATGCTTAAAATAAAGTGTTTTGATCTGTTTTAAGCAAAATTACTGTATCTGAGGTATGCCTCAAGGTATTAACATGCAATTTTTTGCTCAACAGTGGAGAATGCCAGGTTAATGTGAACAGTTTCACACATATTCACAGTGGTTTGCTGTAAATTTTATTATTTCAAAAATTTCAATGGCTGGAAAATACTCTAAATGCATAAAATAGACTGTTTTAAGCAAAATTACTGTATCTCAGGTATGCCTCAAGGTATTCCCATGCAATTTTTACCTCAACAGTGGTGAAAGCCTTGTTACTGTGACCTGTTTCACTCATATTCAAAGTGGTTTGCTGTAAATTTTGTTATCTCAAAAATTTCAATAGTTTTAAAATGCTCAGATATAGGCTGTTTCAAGCAAAATTACTGTATGTCAGGTATGCCTCAAGGTATTCCAATGCAATTTTTTGCTCAACAGTGGTGAAAGTCAGGTTACTGTCACCAGTTTCACACATATTCACAGAAGTTTGTTATAAATTTTATTATTTCAAAAATTTCAATAGCTCAAAATTGCTCAAAATGCTTAAAATAGGCTGTTTTAAGCAAAATTACTGTATCTCAGGTATGCCTCAAGGTATTAACATGCAATTTTTTGCTCAATAGTGGTGAAAGTCACCAGTTTCGCACATATTCGCAGTGGTTTGTAGTAAATTTTATTATTTCAAAAATGTCAATAGCTGGAAAATTTTCAAAATGCTTAAAATAAGCTGTTTCGAGCGGTTTTAAGCAAAATTACTGTATTTCAGGTATGCCTCAAGGTATTCCCATGCATTTTTTTGCTCAACAGTGGTGAAAGCCAGGTTAATGTGACCAGTTTAACATATTCACAGTGGTTTGATGTAAGTTTTATTATTTCAAAAATTTCAATAGCTGTAAAATGCTCAAAATGCTTAAAATAAGCTGTTTTAAGCAAAATTACTGTATCTCAGGTACGCCTCAAGGTATTCCCATGCAATTTTTTGCTCAACAGTGGTGAAAGTCAGGTTACTGTCACCAGTTTCACACATATTCATAGTGGTTTGCTCTAAATTTCAGTATTTCAAAAATTTCAATAGCTGGAAAAAGCTCAAAATGCTTAAAATAAGCTGTTTTAAGTAAAATTACTGCATCTCAGGTACGCCTCAAGGTATTCCCATGCAATTTTTTGCACAACAGTGGTGAAAGCCAGGTTACTGTGACATGTTTCACACATATTCACAGTGGTTTGCTGTATATTTTATTATTTCAAAAATTTTAATAACTGGAAAGTGCTCAAAATGCTTAAAATAAGCTGTTTTGAGCTGATTTAAGCAAAATTACTGTATCTCAGGTATGCCTCAAGGTATTCCCTTGCAATATTTTGCTTAACAGTGGTGAAAGTCAGGTTACTGTGAACAGTTTCGGACATTCGCAGTGGTTTGCTGTAAATTTTATTATTTCAAAAATTTCAATATTTGGAAAATGCTCAAAATGCTTAAAATAGGCTGTTTTAAGCAAAATTACTGTATCTCAGGTATGCCTCAAGGTATTCCCATGCAATTTTTTGCTCAACAGTGTGGAAAGTCCGGTTACTGTCACCAGTTTCACACATATTCACAGTGATTAGCTGTAAATTTTATTATTTTAAAAATTTCAATAGCTCGAAAATGCTCAAAATGCTTAAAATAGGGTGTTTTAAGCAAAATTACTGTATCTCAGGTATGCCTCAAGGTATTCCCATGCAATTTTTTCCCCAACAGTGGTGAAAGCCTGGTTACTGTGACCTGTTTCACTCATATTCACAGTGGTTTGCTGTAAATTTTATTATTTCAAAAATTTCAATAGCTGGAAAATGCTCATAATGCATAAAATAGGCTGTTTCAAGCAAAATTACTGTATCTCAGGTGTGCCTCAAGGTATTCCAATGCAATTTTTTGCTCAACAGTGGTGAAAGTAAGGTTACTGTGACCAGTTTCACATATATTCACAGTGGTTTGTTATAAATTTTATTATTTCAAAAATTTAAAGAGCTCAAAAATTCTCAAAATGCTTAAATTAGGCTGTTTTAAGCAAAATTGCTGTATCTCAGGTATGCCTGAAGGTATTCCCATGCAATTTTTTCCTCAACAGTGGAGAAAGCCAGGTTAATGTGACCTGTTTCACACATATTCACAGTGGTTTGCAGTAAATTTTATTATTTCAAAAATTTCAATAGCTGGAAAATGCTCAAAATGCTTAAAATAAGCTGTTTTGAGCTGTTTTAAGAAAAAATTATTGTATCCCAGGTATTCCTCAAGGTATTCCCATGCAATATTTTGCTGAACAGTGGTGAAAGTCAGGTTACTGTGACCAGTATCACACATATTCACAGTGGTTAGCTGTAAATTTCATTATTTCAAAAATTTCAGTAGCTGTAAAACGCTCAAAATGCTTAAAATAAAGTGTTTTGATCTGTTTTAAGCAAAATTACTGTATATCAGGTATGCCTGAATTTATTCCCATGCAATATTTTGCTCAACAGTGGTGAAAATCAGGATACTGTGACAAGTCTCACACATATTCACAGTGGTTTGCTGTAAATTTTATTATTTCAAAAATTTCAATAGCTGGAAAATGCTCATAATGCTTAAAATAGGCAATTTCAAGCAAAATTACTGTATCTCAGGTATGCCTCAAGGTATTCCCATGCAATTTTTTGCTCAACGGTGGTGAAAGTCAGGTTACTGTCACCAGTTCCACACATATTCATAGTGGTTTGCTGTAAATTTTATTATTTCAAAAATTTCAATAGCAGGAAGATGCTCAAAATGCTTAAAATAGGCTGTTTTAAACAAAATTACTGTATCTCAGGTATGCCTCAAGGTATTAACATGCAATTTTTTGCTCAAAATTGGTGAATGACAGGTTACTGTGACCAGTTTCACACATATTCACAGTGGTTTGCTGTAAATTTTATTATTTCAAAAATTTCAATAGCTGGAAAATGCTCAAAATGCTTAAAATAGGCTGTTTTAAGCAAAATTACTGTATCTCAGGTATGCCTCAAGGTATTCCCATGCAATTTTCTGCTAAACAGTGGTGAGAGTCAGGTTACTGTGACCAGTTTCACACATATTCACAGTGGTTTTCTATAAATTTTATTATTTCAATAATTTGAATAGCTGCAAATTGCTCAAAGTGCTTAAAATAGGCAGTTTTAAACAAAATTACTGTATCTGAGGTATGCCTCAAGGTATTAACATGCAATTTTTTGCTCAACAGTGGAGAAAGCCAGGTTAATGTGACCAGTTTCACACATATTCACAGTAGTTTGTAGTAAATTTTATTATTTAAAAATTTCAATAGCTGGAAAATGCTAAAAATGATTAAAATAAGCTGTTTTGAGTTGTTTTAAGCAAAATTACTGTATCCCAGGTATGCCTCGAGGTATTCCCATGCAATATTTTGCTCAACAGTGGTGAAATCAGGTTACTGTGACAAGTTTCACACATATTCACAGTGGTTTGCTGTAAATTTTATTATTTCAAAAATTTCAATGGCTGGAAAATGCTCAAAATGCTTAAAATAGACTGTTTTAAGCAAAATTACTGTACCTCAGGTATGCCTCAAGGTATTCCCATGCAATTTTTACCTCAACAGTGGTGAAAACCTTGTTACTGTGACCTGTTTCACTCATATTCAAAGTGGTTTGCTGTAAATTTTATTATTTCAAAAATTTCAATAGTTTTAAAATGCTCAGATATAGGCTGTTTCAAGCAAAATTACTGTATGTCAGGTATGCCTCAAGGTATTCCAATGCAATTTTTTGCTCAACAGTGGTGAAAGTCAGGTTACTGTCACCAGTTTCACACATATTCACAGTGGTTTGTTATAAATTTTATTATTTCAAAAATTTCAATAGCTCAAAATTGCTCAAAATGCTTAAAATAGGCTGTTTTAATCAAAATTACTGTATCTCAGGTATGCCTCAAGGTATTAACATGCAATTTTTTGCTCAATAGTGGTGAAAGTCACCAGTTTCGCACATATTCGCAGTGGTTTGTAGTAAATTTTATTATTTCTAAAATGTCAATAGCTGGAAAATTTTCAAAATGCTTAAAATAAGCTGTTTCGAGCGGTTTTAAGCAAAATTACTGTATTTCAGGTATGCCTCAAGGTATTCCCATGCATTTTTTTGCTTAACAGTGGTGAAAGCCAGGTTAATGTGACCAGTTTCACATATTCACAGTGGTTTGATGTAAGTTTTATTATTTCAAAAATTTCAATAGCTGTAAAATGCTCAAAATGCTTAAAATAAGCTGTTTTAAGCAAAATTACTGCATCTCAGGAATGCCTCAAGGTATATCCATGCAATTTTTTGCTCAACAGTGGTGAAAGTCAGGTTACTGTCACCAGTTTCACACATATTCATAGTGGTTTGCACTAAATTTCAGTATTTCAAAAATTTCAATAGCTGGAAAAAGCTCAAAATGTTTAAAATAAGCTGTTTTAAGCAAAATTACTGTATCTCAGGTACGCCTCAAGGTATTCCCATGCAATTTTTTGCACAACAGTGGTGAAAGCCAGGTTACTGTGACATGTTTCACACATATTCACAGTGGTTTGCTGTAAATTTTATTATTTCAAAAATTTTAATAACTGGAAAGTGCTCAAAATGCTTAAAATAAGCTGTTTTGAGCTATTTTAAGCAAAATTACTGTATCTCAGGTATGCCTCAACTTATTTCCCATGCAATTTTTTAATCAACAGTGGTGAAAGTCAGGCTACTGACACAAGTTACACACATATTCATAGTGGTTAGCTGCAAATTTTATTATTTCAAAAATTTCAATAGCTGGAAAATGCTCAAAATGCTTAAAATAGGCTGATTTAAGCAAAATTACTGTATCTCAGGTATGCCTCAAGGTATTCCCATGCAATTTTTTGCTCAACAGTGGGGAAAGTCCGGTTACTGTCACCAGTTTCACACATATTCACAGTGATTAGCTGTAAATTTTATTATTTCAAAAATTTCAATAGCTTGAAAATGCTCAAAATGCTTAAAATAGGGTGTTTTAAGCAAAATTACTGTATCTCAGGTATGCCTCAAGGTATTCTCATGCAATTTTTTCCTCAACAGTGGTGAAAGCCTGGTTACTGTGACCTGTTTCACTCATATTCACAGTGGTTTGCTGTAAATTTTATTATTTCAAAAATTTCAATAGCTGGAAAATGCTCATAATGCTTAAAATAGGCTGTTTCAAGCAAAATTACTGTATCTCAGGTATGCCTCAAGGTATTCCAATGCAATTTTTTGCTCAACAGTGGTGGAAGTAAGGTTACTGTGACCAGTTTCACATATATTCACAGTGGTTTGTTATAAATTTTATTATTTCAAAAATTTAAATAGCTCAAAAATGCTCAAAATGCTTAAATTAGGCTGTTTTAAGCAAAATTGCTGTATCTCAGGTATGCCTGAAGGTATTCCCATGCAATTTTTTGCTCAACAGTGGTGAAAGTCAGGTTACTGTCACAAGTTACAAACATATTCACAGTGGTTTGCAGTATATTTTATTATTTCAAAAATTTCAATAGCAGGAAAATTCTCAAAATGCTTAAAATAGGCTGTTTCAAGCAAAATTACTGTATCTCAGGTATGCCTCAAGGTATTAACATGCAATTTTTTGCTCAACAGCGGAGAAAGCCAGGTTAATGTGACCAGTTTCACACATATTCACAGTGGTTTGCAGTAAATTTTATTATTTCAAAAATTTCAATAGCTTGAAAATGCTCAAAATGCTTAAAATACGCTGTTTTGAGCTGTTTTAAGCAAAATTACTGTATCTCAGGTATGCCTCAAGGTATTCCCATGCAATTTTTTGCTCAACAGTGGTGAAAGTCAGGTTACTGTAACCAGTATCACACATATTCACAGTGGTTAGCTGTAAATTTCATTATTTCAAAAATTTCAGAAGCTGTAAAACGCTCAAAATGCTTAAAATAAAGTGTTTTGATCTGTTTTAAGCAAAATTACTGTATATCAGGTATGCCTGAATGTATTCCCATGCAATATTTTACTCAACAGTGGTGAAAATCAGGTTACTGTGACAAGTTTCACACATATTCACAGTGGTTTGCTGTAAATTTTATTATTTCAAAAATTTCAATGGCTGGAAAATGCTCAAAATGCTTAAAATAGACTGTTTAAAGCAAAATTACTGTATCTCAGGTAAGCCTCAAGGTATTAACATGCAATTTTTTGCTCAACAGTGGAGAAAGCCAGGTTACTGTGACCAGTTTCACACATATTCACAGTGGTTTGCTGTAAATTTAATTATTTCAAAAATTTCAATGGCTGGAAAATGCTCAAAATGCTCAAAATAAGCTGTTTTAAGCAAAATTACTGCATCTCAGGTACGCCTCAAGGTATTCCCATGCAATTTTTTGCACAACAGTGGTGAAAGCCAGGTTACTGTGACATTTTTCACACATATTCACAGTGGTTTGCTGTAAATTTTATTATTTCAAAAATTTTAATAACTGGAAAGTGCTCAAAATGCTTAAAATAAGCTGTTTTGAGCTGATTTAAGCAAAATTACTGTATCTCAGGTATGCCTCAAGGTATTCCCTTGCAATATTTTGCTTAACAGTGGTGAAAGTCAGGTTACTGTGAACAGTTTTGGACATTCGCAGTGGTTTGCTGTAAATTTTATTATTTCAAAAATTTCAATATTTGGAAAATGCTCAAAATGCTTAAAATAGGCTGTTTTAAGCAAAATTACTGTATCTCAGGTATGCCTCAAGGTATTCCCATGCAATTTTTTGCTCAACAGAGGGGAAAGTCCGGTTACTGTCACCAGTTTCACACATATTCACAGTGATTAGCTGTAAATTTTATTATTTTAAAAATTTCAATAGCTCGAAAATGCTCAAAATGCTTAAAATAGGGTGTTTTAAGCAAAATTACTGAATCTCAGGTATGCCTCAAGGTATTCCCATGCAATTTTTTCCCCAACAGTGGTGAAAGCCTGGTTACTGTGACCTGTTTCACTCATATTCACAGTGGTTTGCTGTAAATTTTTTTATTTCAAAAATTTCAATAGCTGGAAAATGCTCATAATGCATAAAATAGGCTGTTTCAGGCAAAATTACTGTATCTCAGGTGTGCCTCAAGGTATTCCAATGCAATTTTTTACTCAACAGTGGTGAAAGTAAGGTTACTGTGACCAGTTTCACATATATTCACAGTGGTTTGTTATAAATTTTATTATTTCAAAAATTTAAATAGCTCAAAAATTCTCAAAATGCTTAAATTAGGCTGTTTTAAGCAAAATTGCTGTATCTCAGGTATGCCTGAAGGTATTCCCATGCAATTTTTTCCTCAACAGTGGAGAAAGCCAGGTTAATGTGACCAGTTTCACACATATTCACAGTGGTTTGCAGTAAATTTTATTATTTCAAAAATTTCAATAGCTGGAAAATGCTCAAAATGCTTAAAATAAGCTGTTTTGAGCTGTTTTAAGAAAAAATTATTGTATCCCAGGTATTCCTCAAGGTATTCCCATGCAATATTTTGCTGAACAGTGGTGAAAGTCAGGTTACTGTGACCAGCATCACACATATTCACAGTGGTTAGCTGTAAATTTCATTATTTCAAAAGTTTCAGTAGCTGTAAAACGCTCAAAATGCTTAAAATAAAGTATTTTGATCTGTTTTAAGCAAAATTACTGTATATCAGGTATGCCTGAATGTATTCCCATGCAATATTTTGCTCAACAATGGTGAAAGTCAGGTTACTGTGAACAGTTTTGCACATTAACAGTGGTTTGCTGTAAATTTTATTATTTCAAAAATTTCAATAGCTGGAAAATGCTCATAATGCTTAAAATAGGCAGTTTTAAGCAAAATTACTGTATCTCAGGTATGCCTCAAGGTATTCCCATGCAATTTTTTGCTCAACGGTGGTGAAAGTCAGGTTACTGTCACCAGTTTCACACATATTCACAGTGGTTTGCTGTTAATTTTATTATTTCAAAAATTTCAACAGCTTAAAAATGCTCAAAATGCTTAAAATACGCTGTTTTGAGCTGTTTTAAGCAAAATTACTGTATCTCAGGTATGCCTCAAGTTATTCCCATGCAATTTTTTGCTAAACAGTGGCGAAAGTCAGGTTACTGTGACCAGTTTCACACATATTCACAGTGGTTAGCTGTAAATTTTATTATTTCAAAAATTTCAATAGCAGGAAAATACTCAAAATGCTTAAAATAGGCTGTTTTAAACAAAATTACTGTATCTCAGGTATGCCTCAAGGTATTAACATGCAACTTTTTGCCCAAAATTGGTGAATGACAGGTTACTGTGACCAGTTTCACACATATTCACAGTGGTTTGCTGTAAATTTTATTATCTTAAAAATTTCAATAGCAGGAAAATGCTCAAAATGCTTAAAATAGGCTGTTTTAAACAAAATTACTGTATCTGAGGTATGCCTCAAGGTATTAACATGCAATTTTTTGCTCAACAGTGGAGAAAGCCAGGTTAATGTGACCAGTTTCACACATATTCACAGTGGTTTGTAGTAAATTTTATTATTTAAAAATTTCAATAGCTGGAAAATGCTAAAAATGATTAAAATAAGCTGTTTTGAGTTGTTTTAAGCAAAATTACTGTATCCCAGGTATGCCTCGAGGTATTCCCATGCAATATTTTGCTCAACAGTGGTGAAATCAGGTTACTGTGACAAGTTTCACACATATTCACAGTGGTTTGCTGTAAATTTTATTATTTCAAAAATTTCAATGGCTGGAAAATGCTCAAAATGCTTAAAATAGACTGTTTTAAGCAAAATTACTGTATCTCAGGTATGCCTCAAGGTATTCCCATGCAATTTTTACCTCAACAGTGGTGAAAGCCTTGTTACTGTGACCTGTTTCACTCATATTCAAAGTGGTTTGCTGTAAATTTTATTATTTCAAAAATTTCAATAGTTTTAAAATACTCAGATATAGGCTGTTTCAATCAAAATTACTGTATGTCAGGTATGCCTCAAGGTATTCCAATGCAATTTTTTGCTCACCAGTGGTGAAAGTCAGGTTACTGTCACCAGTTTCACTCATATTCACAGTGGTTTGTTATAAATTTTATTATTTCAAAAATTTCAATAGCTCAAAATTGCTCAAAATGCTTAAAATAGGCTGTTTTAAGCAAAATTACTGTATCTCAGGTATGCCTCAAGGTATTAACATGCAATTTTTTGCTCAATAGTGGTGAAAGTCACCAGTTTCGCACATATTCGCAGTGGTTTGTACTAAATTTTATTATTTCAAAAATGTCAATAGCTGGAAAATTTTCAAAATGCTTAAAATAAGCTGTTTCGAGCGGTTTTAAGCAAAATTACTGTATTTCAGGTATGCCTCAAGGTATTCCCATGCATTTTTTGGCTCAACAGTGGTGAAAGCCAGGTTAATGTGACCAGTTTCACATATTCACAGTGGTTTGATGTAAGTTTTATTATTTCAAAAATTTCAATAGCTGTAAAATGCTCAAAATGCTTATAATAAGCTGTTTTAAGCAAAATTACTGCATCTCAGGAATGCCTCAAGGTATTCCCATGCAATTTTTTGCTCAACAGTGGTGAAAGTCAGGTTACTGTCACCAGTTTCACGCATATTCATAGTGGTTTGCACTAAATTTCAGTATTTCAAAAATTTCAATAGCTGGAAAAAGCTCAAAATGCTTAAAATAAGCTGTTTTAAGCAAAATTACTGTATCTCAGGTACGCCTCAAGGTATTCCCATGCAATTTTTTGCACAACAGTGGTGAAAGCCAGGTTACTGTGACATGTTTCACACATATTCACAGTGGTTTGCTGTAAATTTTATTATTTCAAAAATTTTAATAACTGGAAAGTGCTCAAACTGCTTAAAATAAGCTGTTTTGAGCTATTTTAAGCAAAATTACTGTATCTCAGGTATGCCTCAACTTATTCCCATGCAATTTTTTAATCAACAGTGGTGAAAGTCAGGCTACTGACACAGGTTACACACATATTCATAGTGGTTAGCTGCAAATTTTATTATTTCAAAAATTTCAATAGCTGGAAAATGCTCAAAATGCTTAAAATAGGGTGTTTTAAGCAAAATTACTGTATCTCAGGTATGCCTCAAGGTATTCCCATGCAATTTTTTCCCCAACAGTGGTGAAAGCCTGGTTACTGTGACCTGTTTCACTCATATTCACAGTGGTTTGCTGTAAATTTTATTATTTCAAAAATTTCAATAGCTGGAAAATGCTCATAATGCATAAAATAGGCTGTTTCAGGCAAAATTACTGTATCTCAGGTGTGCCTCAAGGTATTCCAATGCAATTTTTTGCTCAACAGTGGTGAAAGTAAGGTTACTGTGACCAGTTTCACATATATTCACAGTGGTTTGTTATAAATTTTATTATTTCAAAAATTTAAATAGCTCAAATATTCTCAAAATGCTTAAATTAGGCTGTTTTAAGCAAAATTGCTGTATCTCAGGTATGCCTGAAGGTATTCCCATGCAATTTTTTCCTCAACAGTGGAGAAAGCCAGGTTAATGTGACCAGTTTCACACATATTCACAGTGGTTTGCTGTAAATTTTATTATTTCAAAAATTTCAATAACTGGAAAATGCTCACAATGCTTAAAATATACTGATTTAAGCAAAATTAGTGTATCTCAGGTATGCCTCAAGTTATTCCCTTGCAATATTTTGCTCAACAGTGGTGAAAGTCAGGTTACTGTGAATAGTTTCGCACATTCACAATGGTTTGCTGTAAATTTTATTATTTCAAAAATTTCAATAGCTGGAAAATGCTCATAATGCTTAAAATAGGCAGTTTTAAGCAAAATTACTGTATCTCAGGTATGCCTCAAGGTATTCCCATGCAATTTTTTGCTCAACGGTGGTGAAAGTCAGGTTACTGTCACCAGTTTCACACATATTCACAGTGGTTTGCTGTAAATTTTATTATTTCAAAAATTTCAACAGCTTAAAAATGCTCAAAATGCTTAAAATACGCTGTTTTGAGCTGTTTTAAGCAAAATTACTGTATCTCAGGTATGCCTCAAGTTATTCCCATGCAATTTTTTGCTAAACAGTGGCGAAAGTCAGGTTACTGTGACCAGTTTCACACATATTCACAGTGGTTAGCTGTAAATTTTATTATTTCAAAAATTTCAATAGCAGGAAAATGCTCAAAATGCTTAAAATAGGCTGTTTTAAACAAAATTACTGTATCTCAGGTATGCCTCAAGGTATTAACATGCAATTTTTTGCTCAACAGTGGAGAAAGCCAGGTTAATGTGACAAGTTTCACACATATTCACAGTGGTTTGTAGTAAATTTTATTATTTAAAAATTTCAATAGCTGGAAAATGCTAAAAATGATTAAAATAAGCTGTTTTGAGTTGTTTTAAGCAAAATTACTGTATCCCAGGTATGCCTCGAGGTATTCCCATGCAATATTTTGCTCAACAGTGGTGAAATCAGGTTACTGTGACAAGTTTCACACATATTCACAGTGGTTTGCTGTAAATTTTATTATTTCAAAAATTTCAATGGCTGGAAAATGCTCAAAATGCTTAAAATAGACTGTTTTAAGCAAAATTACTGTATCTCAGGTATGCCTCAAGGTATTCCCATGCAATTTTTACCTCAACAGTGGTGAAAGCCTTGTTACTGTGACCTGTTTCACTCATATTCAAAGTGGTTTGCTGTAAATTTTATTATTTCAAAAATTTCAATAGTTTTAAAATGCTCAGATATAGGCTGTTTCAAGCAAAATTACTGTATGTCAGGTATGCCTCAAGGTATTCCAATGCAATTTTTTGCTCAACAGTGGTGAAAGTCAGGTTACTGTCACCAGTTTCAACATATTCACAGTGGTTTGTTATAAATTTTATTATTTCAAAAATTTCAATAGCTCAAAATTGCTCAAAATGCTTAAAATAGGCTGTTTTAAGCAAAATTACTGTATCTCAGGTATGCCTCAAGGTATTAACATGCAATTTTTTGCTCAATAGTGGTAAAAGTCACCAGTTTCGCACATATTCGCAGTGGTTTGTAGTAAATTTTATTATTTCAAAAATGTCAATAGCTGGAAAATTTTCAAAATGCTTAAAATAAGCTGTTTCGAGCGGTTTTAAGCAAAATTACTGTATTTCAGGTATGCCTCTAGGTATTCCCATGCATTTTTTTGCTCAACAGTGGTGAAAGCCAGGTTAATGTGACCAGTTTCACATATTCACAGTGGTTTGATGTAAGTTTTATTATTTCAAAAATTTCAATAGCTGTAAAATGCTCAAAATGCTTAAAATAAGCTGTTTTAAGCAAAATTACTGCATCTCAGGAATGCCTCAAGGTATTCCCATGCAATTTTTTGCTCAACAGTGGTGAAAGTCAGGTTACTGTCACCAGTTTCACACATATTCATAGTGGTTTGCACTAAATTTCAGTATTTCAAAAATTTCAATAGCTGGAAAAAGCTCAAAATGCTTAAAATAAGCTGTTTTAAGCAAAATTACTGTATCTCAGGTACGCCTCAAGGTATTCCCATGCAATTTTTTGCACAACAGTGGTGAAAGCCAGGTTACTGTGACATGTTTCACACATATTCACAGTGGTTTGCTGTAAATTTTATTATTTCAAAAATTTTAATAACTGGAAAGTGCTCAAAATGCTTAAAATAAGCTGTTTTGAGCTATTTTAAGCAAAATTACTGTATCTCAGGTATGCCTCAACTTATTCCCATGCAATTTTTTAATCAACAGTGGTGAAAGTCAGGCTACTGACACAAGTTACACACATATTCATAGTGGTTAGCTGCAAATTTTATTATTTCAAAAATTTCAATAGCTGGAAAATGCTCAAAATGCTTAAAATAGGCTGATTTAAGCAAAATTACTGTATCTCAGGTATGCCTCAAGGTATTCCCTTGCAATATTTTGCTTAACAGTGGTAAAAGTCAGGTTACTGTGAACAGTTTCGGACATTCGCAGTGGTTTGCTGTAAATTTTATTATTTCAAAAATTTCAATATTTGGAAAATGCTCAAAATGCTTAAAATAGGCTGTTTTAAGCAAAATTACTGTATCTCAGGTATGCCTCAAGGTATTCCCATGCAATTTTTTGCTCAACAGTGGGGAAAGTCCGGTTACTGTCACAAGTTTCACACATATTCACAGTGATTAGCTGTAAATTTCATTATTTCAAAAATTTCAATAGCTTGAAAATGCTCAAAATGCTTAAAATAGGGTGTTTTAAGCAAAATTACTGTATCTCAGGTATGCCTCAAGGTATTCCCATGCAATTTTTTCCTCAACAGTGGTGAAAGCCTGGTTACTGTGACCTGTTTCACTCATATTCACAGTGGTTTGCTGTAAATTTTATTATTTCAAAAATTTCAATAGCTGGAAAATGCTCATAATGCATAAAATAGGCTGTTTCAGGCAAAATTACTGTATCTCAGGTGTGCCTCAAGGTATTCCAATGCAATTTTTTGCTCAACAGTGGTGAAAGTAAGGTTACTGTGACCAGTTTCACATATATTCACAGTGGTTTGTTATAAATTTTATTATTTCAAAAATTTAAATAGCTCAAATATTCTTAAAATGCTTAAATTAGGCTGTTTTAAGCAAAATTGCTGTATCTCAGGTATGCCTGAAGGTATTCCCATGCAATTTTTTCCTCAACAGTGGAGAAAGCCAGGTTAATGTGACCAGTTTCACACATATTCACAGTGGTTTGCTGTAAATTTTATTATTTCAAAAATTTCAATAGCTGGAAAATGCTCACAATGCTTAAAATATACTGATTTAAGCAAAATTAGTGTATCTCAGGTATGCCTCAAGGTATTCCCTTGCAATATTTTGCTCAACAGTGGTGAAAGT
Organism: Spongia lamella; assembly: GCA_963930835.1. Lineage (NCBI taxonomy): Eukaryota > Metazoa > Porifera > Demospongiae > Dictyoceratida > Spongiidae > Spongia > Spongia lamella. Next base: position 5,237,624 of record OZ005752.1, on the reverse strand, counting down.
CAGGTTACTGTGAACAGTTTCGCACATTCACAATGGTTTGCTGTAAATTTTATTATTTCAAAAATTTCAATAGCTGGAAAATGCTCATAATGCTTAAAATAGGCAGTTTTAAGCAAAATTACTGTATCTCAGGTATGCCTCAAGGTATTCCCATGCAATTTTTTGCTCAACGGTGGTGAAAGTCAGGTTACTGTCACCAGTTTCACACATATTCACAGTGGTTTGCTGTAAATTTTATTATTTCAAAAATTTCAACAGCTTAAAAATGCTCAAAATGCTTAAAATACGCTGTTTTGAGCTGTTTTAAGCAAAATTACTGTATCTCAGGTATGCCTCAAGTTATTCCCATGCAATTTTTTGCTAAACAGTGGCAAAAGTCAGGTTACTGTGACCAGTTTCACACATATTCACAGTGGTTAGCTGTAAATTTTATTATTTTAAAAATTTCAATAATAGGAAAATGCTCAAAATGCTTAAAATAGGCTGTTTTAAACAAAATTACTGTATCTGAGGTATGCCTCAAGGTATTAACATGCAATTTTTTGCTCAACAGTGGAGAAAGCCAGGTTAATGTGACCAGTTTCACATATATTCACAGTGGTTTGTAGTAAATTTTATTATTTAAAAATTTCAATAGCTGGAAAATGCTAAAAATGATTAAAATAAGCTCTTTTGAGTTGTTTTAAGCAAAATTACTGTATCCCAGGTATGCCTCGAGGTATTCCCATGCAATATTTTGCTCAACAGTGGTGAAATCAGGTTACTGTGACAAGTTTCACACATATTCACAGTGGTTTGCTGTAAATTTTATTATTTCAAAAATTTCAATGGCTGGAAAATGCTCAAAATGCTTAAAATAGACTGTTTTAAGCAAAATTACTGTATCTCAGGTATGCCTCAAGGTATTCCCATGCAATTTTTACCTCAACAGTGGTGAAAGCCTTGTTACTGTGACCTGTTTCACTCATATTCAAAGTGGTTTGCTGTAAATTTTATTATTTCAAAAATTTCAATAGTTTTAAAATTCTCAGATATAGGCTGTTTCAAGCAAAATTACTATATGTCAGGTATGCCTCAAGGTATTCCAATGCAATTTTTTGCTCAACAGTGGTGAAAGTCAGGTTACTGTCACCAGTTTCAACATATTCACAGTGGTTTGTTATAAATTTTATTATTTCAAAAATTTCAATAGCTCAAAATTGCTCAAAATGCTTAAAATAGGCTGTTTTAAGCAAAATTACTGTATCTCAGGTATGCCTCAAGGTATTAACATGCAATTTTTTGCTCAATAGTGGTGAAAGTCACCAGTTTCGCACATATTCACAGTGGTTTGTAGTAAATTTTATTATTTCAAAAATGTCAATAGCTGGAAAATTTTCAAAATGCTTAAAATAAGCTGTTTCGAGCGGTTTTAAGCAAAATTACTGTATTTCAGGTATGCCTCAAGGTATTCCCATGCATTTTTTTGCTCAACAGTGGTGAAAGCCAGGTTAATGTGACCAGTTTCACATATTCACAGTGGTTTGATGTAAGTTTTATTATTTCAAAAATTTCAATAGCTGTAAAATGCTCAAAATGCTTAAAATAAGCTGTTTTAAGCAAAATTACTGCATCTCAGGAATGCCTCAAGGTATTCCCATGAAATTTTTTGCTCAACAGTGGTGAAAGTCAGGTTACTGTCACCAGTTTCACACATATTCATAGTGGTTTGCACTAAATTTCAGTATTTCAAAAATTTCAATAGCTGGAAAAAGCTCAAAATGCTTAAAATAAGCTGTTTTAAGCAAAATTACTGTATCTCAGGTACGCCTCAAGGTATTTCCATGCAATTTTTTGCACAACAGTGGTGAAAGCCAGGTTACTGTGACATGTTTCACACATATTCACAGTGGTTTGCTGTAAATTTTATTATTTCAAAAATTTTAATAACTGGAAAGTGCTCAAAATGCTTAAAATAAGCTGTTTTGAGCTATTTTAAGCAAAATTACTGTATCTCAGGTATGCCTCAACTTATTCCCATGCAATTTTTTAATCAACAGTGGTGAAAGTCAGGCTACTGACACAAGTTACACACATATTCATAGTGGTTAGCTGCAAATTTTATTATTTCAAAAATTTCAATAGCTGGAAAATGCTCAAAATGCTTAAAATAGGCTGATTTAAGCAAAATTACTGTATCTCAGGTATGCCTCAAGGTATTCCCTTGCAATATTTTGCTTAACAGTGGTGAAAGTCAGGTTACTGTGAACAGTTTCGGACATTCGCAGTGGTTTGATGTAAATTTTATTATTTCAAAAATTTCAATATTTGGAAAATGCTCAAAATGCTTAAAATAGGCTGTTTTAAGCAAAATTACTGTATCTCAGGTATGCCTCAAGGTATTCCCATGCAATTATTTGCTCAACAGTGGGGAAAGTCCGGTTACTGTCACCAGTTTCACACATATTCACAGTGATTAGCTGTAAATTTTATTATTTCAAAAATTTCAATAGCTTGAAAATGCTCAAAATGCTTAAAATAGGGTGTTTTAAGCAAAATTACTGTATCTCAGGTATGCCTCAAGGTATTCCCATGCAATTTTTTCCTCAACAGTGGTGAAAGCCTGGTTACTGTGACCTGTTTCACTCATATTCACAGTGGTTTGCTGTAAATTTTATTATTTCAAAAATTTCAATAGCTGGAAAATGCTCATAATGCTTAAAATAGGCTGTTTCAAGCAAAATTACTGTATCTCAGGTATGCCTCAAGGTATTCCAATGCAATTTTTTGCTCAACAGTGGTGAAAGTAAGGTTACTGTGACCAGTTTCACATATATTCACAGTGGTTTGTTATAAATTTTATTGTTTCAAAAATTTAAATAGCTCAAAAATGCTCAAAATGCTTAAATTAGGCTGTTTTAAGCAAAATTGCTGTATCTCAGGTATGCCTGAAGGTATTCCCATGCAATTTTTTGCTCAACAGTGGTGAAAGTCAGGTTACTGTCACAAGTTACAAGCATATTCACAGTGGTTTGCAGTATATTTTATTATTTCAAAAATTTCAATAGCAGGAAAATTCTCAAAATGCTTAAAATAGTCTGTTTTAAGCAAAATTACTGTATCTCAGGTATGCCTCAAGGTATTACCATGCAATTTTTTGCTCAACAGTGGAGAAAGCCAGGTTAATGTGACCAGTTTCACACATATTCACAGTGGTTTGCAGTAAATTTTATTATTTCAAAAATTTCAATAGCTTGAAAATGCTCAAAATGCTTAAAATACGCTGTTTTGAGCTGTTTTAAGCAAAATTACTGTATCTCAGGTATGCCTCAAGGTATTCCCATGCAATTTTTTGCTCAACAGTGGTGAAAGTCAGGTTACTGTGACCAGTATCACACATATTCACAGTGGTTAGCTGTAAATTTCATTATTTCAAAAATTTCAGTAGCTGTAAAACGCTCAAAATGCTTAAAATAAAGTGTTTTGATCTGTTTTAAGCAAAATTACTGTATATCAGGTATGCCTGAATGTATTCCCATGCAATATTTTGCTCAACAGTGGTGAAAATCAGGTTACTGTGACAAGTTTCACACATATTCACAGTGGTTTGCTGTAAATTTTATTATTTCAAAAATTTCAATGGCTGGAAAATGCTCAAAATGCTTAAAATAGACTGTTTAAGCAAAATTACTGTATCTCAGGTATGCCTCAAGGTATTCCCATGCAATTTTCTGCTAAGCAGTGGTGAGAGTCAGGTTACTGTGATCAGTTTCACACATATTCACAGTGGTTTGTTATTAATTATATTATTTCAAAAATTTCAATAGCTCAAAATTGCTCAAAATGCTTAAAATAGGCTGTTTTAAGCAAAATTACTGTATCTCAGGTATGCCTCAAGGTATTCCCATGCATTTTTTTGCTCAACATTGGTGAAAGCCAGGTTACTGTGACCTGTTTCACATATTCACAGTGGTTTGCTGTAAATTTTATTATTTCAATAGATGGAAAATGCTCAAAATCCTTAAAATAAGCTGTTTTAAGCAAAATTACTGTAATTCAGGAATGCCGCAAGGTATTCCCATGCAATTTTTTGCTAAACAGTGGTGAAAGTCAGGTTACTGTCACCAGTTTCACACATATTTACTGTGGTTTGCAGTATGTTTTATTATTTCAAAAATTTCAATATCAGGAAAATGCTCAAAATGCTTAAAATAGGCTGTTTAAAGCAAAATTACTGTATCTCAGGTATGCCTCAAGGTATTAACATGCAATTTTTTGCTCAACTGTGGTGAAAGTCACCAGTTTCACACATATTCACAGTGGTTTGTAGTAAATTTTATTATTTTAAAAATTTCAATAGCTAGAAAATGCTCAAAATGCTTAAAATCAGCTGTTTTGAGCAGTTTTAAGCAAAATTACTGTATCTCAGGTATGCCTCAAGTTATTCCCATGCAATTTTTTGCTCAACAGTGGGGAAAGTCCGGTTACTGTCACCAGTTTCACACATATTCACAGTGATTAGCTGTAAATTTTATTATTTCAAAAATTTCAATAGCTTGAAAATGCTCAAAATGCTTAAAATAGGGTGTTTTAAGCAAAATTACTGTATCTCAGGTATGCCTCAAGGTATTCCCATGCAATTTTTTCCTCAACAGTGGTGAAAGCCTGGTTATTGTGACCTGTTTCACTCATATTCACAGTGGTTTGCTGTAAATTTTATTATTTCAAAAATTTCATTAGCTGGAAAATGCTCATAATGCTTAAAATAGGCTGTTTCAAGCAAAATTACTGTATCTCAGGTATGCCTCAAGGTATTCCAATGCAATTTTTTGCTCAACAGTGGTGAAAGTAAGGTTACTGTGACCAGTTTCACATATATTCACAGTGGTTTGTTATAAATATAATTATTTCAAAAATTTAGATAGCTCAAAAGTTCTCAAAATGCTTAAATTAGGCTGTTTTAAGCAAAATTGCTGTATCTCAGGTATGCCTGAAGGTATTCCCATACAATGTTTTCCTCAACAGAGGAGAAAGACAGGTTAATGTGACCAGTTTCACACATATTCACAGTGGTTTGAAGTATGTTTTATTATTTCAAAAATTTCAATAGCAGGAAAATGCTCAAAATGCTTAAAATAGGCTGTTTAAAGCAAAATTACTGTATCTCAGGTATGCCTCAAGGTATTCCCATTCACTTTTTTGCTCAACAGTGGTGAAAGCCAGGTTAATGTGACCAATTTCACACATATTCACAGTGGTTTGCAGTAAATCTTATTATTTCAAAAATTTCAATAGCTGGAAATTTCTCAAAATACTTAAAATAAGCTGTTTTGAGCTGTTTTAAGCAAAATTACTGTATATCAGGTATGCCTCAAGGTATTCCCATGCAATTTTTTGCTCAACAGTTGTGAAAGTCAGGTTACTGTGACCAGTATCACACATATTCACAGTGGTTAGCTGTATATTTCATTATTTCAAAGATTTCAGTAGCTGTAAAACGCTCAAAATGCTTAAAATAAAGTGTTTTGATCTGTTTTAAGCAAAATTACTGTACATCAGGTATGCCTGAATGTATTCCTATGCAATTTTTGCTCAACATTGGTGAAAGACAAGTTACTGTGACCAGTTTCACACATATTCACAGTGGTTTGCTGTAAATTTTATTATTTTAATAATTTCAATAGCAGGAAAATGCTCAAAATGCTTAAAATAGGCTGTTTTAAGCAAAATTACTGTATCTCAGGTATGCCTCAAGGTATTAACAGGCAATTTTTAGCACAAAATTGGTGAATGACAGGTTGCTGTGACCAGTTTCACACATATTCACAGTGGTTTGCTGTAAATTTTATTATTTTAAAAATTTCAATAGCAGGAAAATGCTCAAAATGCTTAAAATAGTCTGTTTAAAGCAAAATTACTGTATCTCAGGTATGCCTCAAGGTATTAACATGCAATTTTTTGCTCAACAGTGGAGAAAGCCAGGTTAATGTGACCAGTTTCAAACATATTCACAGTGGTTTGCGTTAAATTTTATTATTTCAAAAATTTTAATAGCTGGAAAATGCTCAAAATGCTCAAAATATGCTGTTTTAAGCAAAATTACTGTATCTCAGGTATGCCTCAAGGTATTAACATGCAATTTTTTGCTCAATAGTGGTGAAAGTCACCAGTTTCGCACATATTCGCAGTGGTTTGTAGTAAATTTTATTATTTCAAAAATGTCAATAGCTGGAAAATTTTCAAAATGCTTAAAATAAGATGTTTCGAGCGGTTTTAAGCAAAATTACTGTATTTCAGGTATGCCTCAAGGTATTCCCGTGCATTTTTTTGCTCAACAGTTGTGAAAGCCAGGTTAATGTGACCAGTTTCACATATCCACAGTGGTTTGATGTAAGTTTTATTATTTCAAAAATTTCAATAGCTGTAAAATGCTCAAAATGCTTAAAATAAGCTGTTTTAAGCAAAATTACTGCATCTCAGGAATGCCTCAAGGTATTCCCATGCAATTTTTTGCTCAACAGTGGTGAAAGTCAGGTTACTGTCAGCAGTTTCACACATATTCATAGTGGTTTGCTCTAAATTTCAGTATTTCAAAATTTCAATAGCTGGAAAAAGCTCAAAATGCTTAAAATAAGCTGTTTTAAGCAAAATTACTGTATCTCAGGTACGCCTCAAGGTATTCCCATGCAATTTTTTGCACAACAGTGGTGAAAGCCAGGTTACTGTGACATGTTTCATACATATTCACAGTGGTTTGCTGTAAATTTTATTATTTCAAAATTTTTAATAACTGGAAAGTGCTCAAAATGCTTAAAATAAGCTGTTTTGAGCTGTTTTAAGCAAAATTACTGTATCTCAGGTATGCCTCAACTTATTCCCATGCAATTTTTTAATCAACAGTGGTGAAAGTCAGGTTACTGACACAAGTTACACACATATTCATAGTGGTTAGCTGTAAATTTTATTATTTCATAATTTTTCAATAGCTGGAAAATGCTCATAATGCTTAAAATAGGCTGTTTCAAGCAAAATTACTGTATCTCAGGTATGCCTCAAGGTTTCCAATGCAATTTTTTGCTCAACAGTGGTGAAAGTAAGGTTACTGTGACCAGTTTCACATATATTCACAGTGGTTTGTTATAAATTTTATTATTTCAAAAATTTAAATAGCTCAAAAATGCTCAAAATGCTTAAATTAGGCTGTTTTAAGCAAAATTGCTGTATCTCAGGTATGCCTGAAGGTATTCCCATGCAATTTTTTGCTCAACACTGGTGAAAGTCAGGTTACTGTCACAAGTTACACACATATTCACAGTGGTTTGCAGTATATTTTATTATTTCAAAAATTTCAATAGCAGGAAAATGCTCAAAATGCTTAAAATAGGATGTTTTAAGCAAAATTACTGCATCTCAGGTATGCCTCAAGGTGTTAACATGCAATTTTTTGCTCAACAGTGTAGTAAGCCAGGTTAATGTGACCAGTTTCACACATATTCACAGTGGTTTGCAGTAAATTTTATTATTTCAAAAATTTCAATAGTTTGAAAATGCTCAAAATGCTTAAAATACGCTGTTTTGAGCTGGTTTAAGCAAGATTACTGTATCTCAGGTATGCCTCAAGGTATTCCCATGCAATTTTTGCTCAACAGTGGTGAAAGTCAGGTTACTGTGACCAGTATCACACATATTCACAGTGGTTAGCTGTAAATTTCATTATTTCAAAAATTTCAGTAGCTGTAAAACGCTCAAAATGCTTAAAATAAAGTGTTTTGATCTGTTTTAAGCAAAATTGTGACCCGGTCTGACAAAACCAGTCTTATTGCCGCATAAATTTTGAGCTAATTTTCAGTATTTAAAACTTAATAATCCTTTTTCTCAACATGATATTATAATACAAACTTCATCATATATGCAGAAAATCCTAAGGAATTCAACAAAACTCACAGAATTTGAATAGCACCCACAGAACATGTGATAGGCACCATAAAATGAATATGTGTATTTACGGCAATAAGACTGGTTTTGTCAGACCGGGTCACAATTACTGTATATCAGGTATGCCTGAATGTATTCCCATGCAATATTTTGCTCAACAGTGGTGAAAATCAGGTTACTGTGACAAGTTTCACACATATTCACAGTGGTTTGCTGTAAATTTTATTATTTCAAAAATTTCAATGGCTGGAAAATGCTCAAAATGCTTAAAATAGGCTGTTTAAAGCAAAATTACTGTATCTCAGGTATGCCTCAAGGTATTCCCATGCAATTTTCTGCTAAACAGTGGTGAGAGTCAGGTTACTGTGACCAGTTTCACACATATTCACAGTGGTTTGTTATAAATTTTAATATTTCAATAATTTCAATAGCTCAAAATTGCTCAAAATGCTTAAAATAGGCTGTTTTAAGCAAAATTACTGTATCTCAGGTATGCCTCAAGGTATTAACATGCAATTTTTTGCTCAACAGTGGAGAAAGCCAGGTTAATGTGACCAGTTTCACACATATTCACAGTGGTTTGCAGTAAATTTTATTATTTCAAAAATTTCAATAGCTAGAAAATGCTCAAAATGCTTAAAATAAGCTGTTTTGAGCTGTTTTAAGAAAAAATTATTGTATCCCAGGTATTCCTCAAGGTATTCCCATGCAATATTTTGCTGAACAGTGGTGAAAGTCAGGATACTGTGACCAGTTTCACACATATTCACAGTGGTTTGCTGTAAATTTAATTATTTAAAAAATTTCAATGGCTGGAAAATGCTCAAAATGCTCAAAATAGGCTGTTTTAAGCAAAATTACTGTATCTCAGGTATGCGTCAAGGTATTAACATGCAATTTTTTGCTCAACAGTGGAGAAAGCCAGGTTAATGTGACCAGTTTCACATATTCACAGTGGTTTGATGTAAATTTTATTATTTCAAAAATTTCAATAGCTGTAAAATGTGCAAAATGCTTAAAATAAGCTGTTTTAAGCAAAATTACTGCATCTCAGGAATGCCTCAAGGTATTCCCATGCAATTTTTTTCTCAACAGTGGTGAAAGCCAGGTTAATGTGACCAGTTTCACATATTCATAGTGGTTTGCTCTAAATTTCAGTATTTCAAAAATTTCAATAGCTGGAAAAAGCTCAAAATGCTTAAAATAAGCTGTTTTAAGCAAAATTACTGTATCTGAGGTATGCCTCGATGTATTCCCATGCAATATTTTGCTCAACAGTGGTGAAATCAGGTTACTGTGACAAGTTTCACACATATTCACAGTGGTTTGCTGTAAATTTTATTATTTCAAAAATTTCAATGTATGGAAAATGCTCAAAATGCTTAAAATAGACTGTTTTAAGCAAAATTACTGTATCTCAGGTATGCCTCAAGGTATTCCCATGCAATTTTTTGCACAACAGTGGTGAAAGCAAGGTTACTGTGACATGTTTCACACATATTCACAGTGGTTTGCTGTAAATTTTATTATTTCAAAAATTTTAATAACTGGAAAGTGCTCAAAATGCTTAAAATAAGCTGTTTTGAGCTGTTTTAAGCAAACTTACTGTATCTCAGGTATGCCACAACTTATTCCCATGCAATTTTTTAATCAACAGTGGTGAAAGTCAGGTTACTGACACAAGTTACACACATATTCATAGTGGTTAGCTGCAAATTTTATTATTTCAAAAATTTCAATAGCTGGAAAATGCTCAAAATGCTTAAAATAGGCTGATTTAAGCAAAATTACTGTATCTCAGGTATGCCTCAAGGTATTCCCTTGCAATATTTTGCTTAACAGTGGTGAAAGTCAGGTTACTGTGAACAGTTTCGGATATTCGCAGTGGTTTGCTGTAAATTTTATTATTTCAAAAATTTCAATATTTGGAAAATGCTCAAAATGCTTAAAATAGGCTGTTTTAAGCAAAATTACTGTATCTCAGGTATGCCTCAAGGTATTCCCATGCAATTTTTTGCTCAACAGTGGGGAAAGTCCGGTTACTGTCACCAGTTTCACACATATTCACAATGATTAGCTGTAAATTTTATTATTTCAAAAATTTCAATAGCTTGAAAATGCTCAAAATGCTTAAAATAGGGTGTTTTAAGCAAAATTACTGTATCTCAGGTATGCCTCAAGGTATTCCCATGCAATTTTTTGCTCAACAGTGGTGAAAGTCAGGTTACTGTGACCAGTATCACACATATTCACAGTGGTTAGCTGTAAATTTCATTATTTCAAAAATTTCAGTAGCTGTAAAACGCTCAAAATGCTTAAAATAAAGTGTTTTGATCTGTTTTAAGCAAAATTACTGTATATCAGGAATGCCTGAATGTATTCCCATGCAATATTTTGCTCAACAGTGGTGAAAGTCAGGTTACTGTGACCAGTTTCACACATATTCACAGTGGTTTGCTGTAAATTTAATTATTTCAAAAATTTCAATGGCTGGAAAATGCTCAAAATGCTCAAAATAGGCTGTTTTAAGCAAAATTACTGTATCTCAGGTATGCCTCAAGGTATTAAAATGCAATTTTTTGCTCAATAGTGGTGAAAGTCACCAGTTTCGCACATATTCGCAGTGGTTTGTAGTAAATTTTATTATTTCAAAAATGTCAATAGCTGGAAAATGCTCAAAATGCTTAAAATAAGCTGTTTTGAGCTGTTTTAAGCAAAATTACTGTATCTCAGGTATGCTTCAGGGTATTCCCATGCAATTTTTTGCTCAACATTGGTGAAAACCAGGTTACTGTGACCTGTTTCACATATTCACAGTGGTTTGCTGTAAATTTTATTATTTCAATAGATGGAAAATGCTCAAAATCCTTAAAATAAGCTGTTTTAAGCAAAATTACTGTATTTCAGGAAAGCCGCAAGGTATTCCCATGCAATTTTTTGCTAAACAGTGGTGAAAGTCAGGTTACTGTCACCAGTTTCACACATATTTACAGTGGTTTGCAGTATGTTTTATTATTTCAAAAATTTCAATAGCAGGAAAATGCTCAAAATGCTTAAAATAGGCTGTTTAAAGCAAAATTACTGTATCTCAGGTATGCCTCAAGGTATTAACATGCAATTTTTTGCTCAACAGTGGTGAAAGTCACCAGTTTCACACATATTCACAGTGGTTTGTAGTAAATTTTATTATTTTAAAAATTTCAATAGCTAGAAAATGCTCAAAATGCTTAAAATCAGCTGTTTTGAGCAGTTTTAAGCAAAATTACTGTATCTCAGGTATGCCTCAAGGTATTCCCATGCAATTTTTTGATCAACAGTGGGGAAAGTCCGGTTACTGTCACCAGTTTCACACATATTCACAGTGATTAGCTGTAAATTTTATTATTTCAAAAATTTCAATAGCTTGAAAATGCTCAAAATGCTTAAAATAGGGTGTTTTAAGCAAAATTACTGTATCTCAGGTATGCCTCAAGGTATTCCCATGCAATTTTTTCCTCAACAGTGGTGAAAGCCTGGTTACTGTGACCTGTTTCACTCCTATTCACAGTGGTTTGCTGTAAATTTTATTATTTCAAAAATTTCATTAACTGGAAAATGCTCATAATACTTAAAATAGGCTGTTTGAAGCAAAATTACTGTATCTCAGGTATGCCTCAAGGTATTAACATGCAATTTTTTGCTCAACAGTGGAGAAAGCCTGGTTACTGTGACCTGCTTCACTCATATTCAAAGTGGTTTGCTGTAAATTTTATTATTTAGAAAAATTTCAATAGCTGTAAAATGCTCAAAATGCTTAAAATAAGCTGTTTTAAGCAAAATTACTGCATCTCAGGAATGCCTCAAGGTATTCCCATGCAATTTTTTGCTCAACAGTGGTGAAAGTCAGGTTACTGTTACCAGTTTCACACATATTCATAGTGGTTTGCTCTAAATTTCAGTATTTCAAAAATTTCAATAGCTGGAAAAAGCTCAAAATGCTTAAAATAAGCAGTTTTAAGCAAAATTACTGTATCTCAGGTACGCCTCAAGGTATTCCCATGCAATTTTTTGCGCAACAGTGGTGAAAGCCTGGTTACTGTGACATGTTTCACACATATTCACAGTGGTTTGCTGTAAATTTTATTATTTCGAAAATTTCTATAGCTGGAAAATGCTCAAAATGCTTAAAATAGGCTGTTTTAAGCAAAATTACTGTATCTCAGGTATGCCTCAAGGTATTCCCATGCAATTTTTTGATCGACAGTGGTGAAAGTCAGGTTACTGTGACCAGTATCACACATATTCACAGTGGTTAGCTGTAAATTTTATTATTTCAAAAATTTCAGTAGCTGTAAAACGCTCAAAATGCTTAAAATAAAGTGTTTTGATCTGTTTTAAGCAAAATTACTGTATATCAGGTATGCGTGAATGTATTCCCATGCAATTTTTGCTCAACATTGGTGAAAGGCAGGTTACTGTGAACAGTTTCACACATATTCACAGTGGTTTGCTGTAAATTTTATTATTTCAAAAATTTCAATGGCTGGAAAACGCTCAAAATGCTCAAAATAGGCCGTTTTCAGCAAACTTACTGTATCTCAGGGATGCCTCAATGTTTTCCCATGCAATTTTTTGCTCATTATTGGTGAGAGTCAGGTTACTTTGGCCAGTTTCTCACATATTCACAGTGGTTTGCTATAAATTTTATTATTTCAAAAATTTGAATAGCTGCAAAATGCTTAAAATGCTTAAAATAGGCTGTTTTAAGCAAAATTACTGTATCTCAGGTATGCCTCAAGGTATTCCCATGCACTTTTTTGCTCAACAGTGGTGAAAGCCAGATTAATGTGACCAGTTTCACACATATTCACAGTGGTTTGAAGTAAATCTTATAATTTCAAAAATTTCAATTGCTGGAAAATGCTCAAAATGCTTAAAATAAGCTGTTTTGAGCTGTATTAAGCGAAATTATGGTATATCAGGTATGCCTCAAGGTATTCCCATGCACTTTTTTGCACATCAGTGGTGAAAGCCAGGTTACTGTGACCAGTTTCACACATATTCACAGTGGTTTGCTGTAAATTTTATTATTTTAAAAATTTCATTGGCTGGAAAATGCTCAAAATGTTTAAAATAGTCTGTTTTAAGCAAAATTACTGTATCTCAGGTATGCCTCATGGTATTCCCATACAATTTTTTGCTCAGCAGTGGTGAAAGTCAAGTCATTGTGACCAGTTTCACACATATTCACAGTGGTTTGCAGTAAATCTTATTATTTCAAAAATTTCAATAGCTGGAAATTGCTCAAAATGCTTAAAATAAGCTGTTTTGAGTTGTTTTAAGCAAAATTACTGTATATCAGGTATGCCTCAAGGTATTCCCATGCATGTTTTTGCTCTACAGTGGTGAAAGTCAGGTTACTGTCACCAGTTTCACACATATTCACAGTGGTTTGCTTTAAATTTTATTATTTCAAAAATTTCAATAGCTTGAAAATGCTCAAAATGCTTAAAATACGCTGTTTTGAGCTGTTTTAAGCAAAATTACTGTATCTCAGGTATGCCTCAAGGTATTCCCATGCAATTTTTTGCTCAACAGTGGTGAAAGTCAGGTTACTGTGACCAGTATCACACATATTCACAGTGGTTAGCTGTAAATTTCATTATTTCAAAAATTTCAGTAGCTGTAAAACGCTCAAAATGCTTAAAATAAAGTGTTTTGATCTGTTTTAAGCAAAATTACTGTATATCAGGTATGCCTGAATGTATTCCCATGCAATTTTTGCTCAACATTGGTGAAAGACAGGTTACTGTGACCAGTTTCACACATATTCACAGTGGTATTGCTGTAAATTTCATTATTTTAAAAATTTCAATAGCAGGAAAATGTTCAAAATGCTTAAAATAGGCTGTTTTAAACAAAATTACTGTATCTCAGGTATGCCTCAAGGTATTAACATGCAATTTTTTGCTCAAAATTGGTGAATGACAGGTTATTGTGACCAGTTTCACACATATTCACAGTGGTTTGCTGTAAATTTTATTATTTTAAAAATTTCAATAGCAGGAAAATGATCAAAATGCTTAAAATAGGCTGTTTTAAGCAAAATTACTGTATCTGAGGTATGCCTCCAGGTATTAACATGCAATTTTTTGCTCAACAGTGGAGAAAGCCAGGTTAATGTGACCAGTTTCACACATATTCACAGTGGTTTGTAGTAAATTTTATTATTTAAAAATTTCAATAGCTGGAAATTGCTCAAAATGCTTAAAATAAGCTGTTTTGAGTTGTTTTAAGCAAAATTACTGTATCCCAGGTATGCCTCGAGGTATTCCCATGCAATATTTTGCTCAACAGTGGTGAAAATCAGGTTACTGTGACAAGTTTCACACATATTCACATTGGTTTGCTGTAAATTTTAATACTTCAAAAATTTCATTGGCTGGAAAATGCTCAAAATGCTTAAAATAGGCTGTTTTAAGCAAAATTACTGTATCTCAGGTATGCCTCCAGGTAAACCAATGCAATTTTTTGCTCAACAGTGGTGAAAGTAAGGTTACTGTGACCAGTTTCACACATATTCACAGTGGTTTGCAGTAAATCTTATTATTTCAAAAATTTCAATAGCTGGAAATTTCTCAAAATGCTTAAAATAAGCTGTTTTGAGCTGTTTTAAGCAAAATTACTGTATCTCAGGTATGCCTCAAGGTATTAACATGCAATTTTTTTTCTCAACAGTGGAGAAAGCCAGGTGAATGTGACCAGTTTCACACATATTCACAGTGGTTTGCTGTAAATTTTATTATTTTAATAATTTCAATAGCAGGAAAATGCTCAAAATGCTTAAAATAGGCTGTTTTAAGCAAAATTACTGTATCTCAGGTATGCCTCCAGGTATTCCAATGCAATTTTTTGCTCAACAGTGGTGAAAGTAAGGTTACTGTGACCAGTTTCACATATATTCACAGTGGTTTGTTATAAATTTTATTATTTCAAAAATTTCAATAGCTCCTAATTGCTCAAAATGCTTAAAATAGGCTGTTTTAAGCAAAATTACTGTATCTCAGGTATGCCTCAAGGTATTAACATGCAATTTTTTGCTCAACAGTGGAGAAAGCCAGGTTAATGTGACCAGTTTCACACATATTCACAGTGGTTTGCAGTAAATTTTATTATTTCAAAAATTTCAATAGCTGGAAAATGCTCAAAATGCTTAAAATAAGCTGTTTTGAGCTGTTTTAAGAAAAAATTATTGTATCCCAGGTATTCCTCAAGGTATTCCCATGCAATATTTTGCTGAACAGTGGTGAAAGTCAGGTTACTGTGACCAGTTTCACACATATTCACAGTGGTTTGCTGTAAATTTAATTATTTCAAAAATTTCAATGGCTGGAAAATGCTCAAAATGCTCAAAATAGGCTGTTTTAAGCAAAATTACTGTATCTCAGGTATGCCTCAAGGTATTAACATGCAATTTTTTGCTCGATAGTGGTGAAAGTCACCAGTTTCGCACTTATTCGCAGTGGTTTGTAGTAAATTTTATTATTTCAAAAATGTCAATAGCTGGAAAATGCTCAAAATGCTTAAAATAAGCTGTTTTGAGCTGTTTTAAGCAAAATTACTGTATCTCAGGTATGCCTCAACTTATTCCCATGCAATTTTTTAATCAACAGTGGTGAAAGTCAGGTTACTGACACAAGTTACACACATATTCATAGTGGTTAGCTGTAAATTTTATTATTTCAAAAATTTCAATAGCTGGCAAATGCTCAAAATGCTTAAAATAGGCTGATTTAAGCAAAATTACTGTATCTCAGGTATGCCTCAAGGTATTCCCTTGCAATATTTTGCTTAACAGTGGTGAAAGTCAGGTTACTGTGAACAGTTTCGGACATTCGCAGTGGTTTGCTGTAAATTTTATTATTTAAAAAATTTCAATATTTGGAAAATGCTCAAAATGCTTAAAATAGGCTGTTTTAAGCAAAATTACTGTATCTCAGGTATGCCTCAAGGTATTCCCATGCAATTCTTTCCTCAACAGTGGTGAAAGCCTGGTTACTGTGACCTGTTTCACTCATATTCACAGTGGTTTGCTGTAAATTTTATTATTTCAAAAATTTCAATAGCTGGAAAATGCTCATAATGCTTAAAATAGGCTGTTTCAAGCAAAATTACTGTATCTCAGGTATGCCTCCAGGTATTCCAATGCAATTTTTTGCTCAACAGTGGTGAAAGTAAGGTTACTGTGACCAGTTTCACATATATTCACAGTGGTTTGTTATAAATTTTATTATTTCAAAAATTTAAATAGCTCAAAAATGCTCAAAATGCTTAAATTAGGCTGTTTTAAGCAAAATTGCTGTATCTCAGGTATGCCTGAAGGTATTCCCATGCAATTTTTTGCTCAACAGTGGTGAAAGTCAGGTTACTGTCACAAGTTACACACATATTCACAGTGGTTTGCAGTGTATTTTATTATTTCAAAAATTTCAATAGCAGGAAAATGCTCAAAATGCTTAAAATAAAGTATTTTGATCTGTTTTAAGAAAACTTACTGTATATCAGGTATGCCTGAATGTATTCCCATGCAATATTTTGCTCAACAGTGGTGAAAATCAGGTTACTGTGACAAGTTTCACACATATTCACAGTGGTTTGCAGTAAATTTTATTATTTCAAAAATTTCAATAGCTTGAAAATGCTCAAAATGCTTAAAATACGCTGTTTTGAGCTGTTTTAAGCAAAATTACTGTATCTCAGGTATGCCTCAAGGTATTCCCATGCAATTTTTTGCTCAACAGTGGTGAAAGTCAGGTTACTGTGACCAGTATCACACATATTCACAGTGGTTAGCTGTAAATTTCATTATTTCAAAAATTTCAGTAGCTGTAAAACGCTCAAAATGCTTAAAATAAAGTATTTTGATCTGTTTTAAGCAAAATTACTGTATATCAGGTATGCCTGAATGTATTCCCATGCAATATTTTGCTCAACAGTGGTGAAAATCAGGTTACTGTGACAAGTTTCACACATATTCACAGTGGGTTGCTGTAAATTTTATTATTTCAAAAATTTCAATGGCTGGAAAATGCTCAAAATGCTTAAAATAGGCTGTTTAAAGCAAAATTACTGTATCTCAGGTATGCCTCAAGGTATTCCCATGCAATTTTCTGCTAAACAGTGGTGAAAATCAGGTTACTGTGACAAGTTTCACACATATTCACAGTGGTTTGCAGTAAACTTTATTATTTCAAAAATTTCAATACCTGGAAAATGCTGAAAATGCTTAAAATAAGCTGTTTTGAGCTGTTTTAAGAAAAAATTATTGTATCCCAGGTATTCCTCAAGGTATTCCCATGCAATATTTTGCTGAACAGTGGTGAAAGTCAGGTTACTGTGACCAGTTTCACACATATTCACAGTGGTTTGCTGTAAATTTAATTATTTCAAAAATTTCAATGGCTGGAAAATGCTCAAAATGCTCAAAATAGGCTGTTTTAAGCAAAATTACTGTATCTCAGGTATGCCTCAAGGTATTAACATGCAATTTTTTGCTCAATAGTGGTGAAAGTCACCAGTTTCGCACATATTCACAGTGGTTTGTAGTAAATTTTATTATTTCAAAAATGTCAATAGCTGGAAAATGCTCAAAATGCTTAAAATAAGCTGTTTTGAGCTGTTTTAAGCAAAATTACTGTATCTCAGGTATGCCTCAAGGTATTCCCATTCACTTTTTTGCTCAACAGTGTTGAAAGCCAGGTTAATGTGACCAATTTCACACATATTCACAGTGGTTTGCAGTAAATCTTTTTATTTCAAAAATTTCAATAGCTGGAAATTTCTCAAAATGCTTAAAATAAGCTGTTTTGAGCTGTTTTAAGCAAAATTACTGTATCTCAGGTATGCCTCAAGGTATTTCCATTCACTTTTTTGCTCAACAGTGTTGAAAGCCAAGTTAATGTGACCAATTTCACACATATTCACAGTGGTTTGCAGTAAATCTTTTTATTTCAAAAATTTCAATAGCTGGAAATTTCTCAAAATGCTTAAAATAAGCTGTTTTGAGCTGTTTTAAGCAAAATTACTGTATCTCAGGTATGCCTCAAGGTATTCCCATTCACTTTTTTGCTCAACAGTGGTGAAAGCCAGGTTAATGTGACCAATTTCACACATATTCACAGTGGTTTGCTGTAAATTTAATTATTTCAAAAATTTCAATTGCTGGAAAATGCTCAAAATGCTCAAAATAGGCTGTTTTAAGCAAAATTACTGTATCTCAGGTATGCCTCAAGGTATTAACATGCAATTTTTTGCTCAATAGTGGTGAAAGTCACCAGTTTCACACATATTCACAGTGGTTTGTAGTAAATTTTATTATTTCAAAAATGTCAATAGCTGGAAAATGCTCAAAATGCTTAAAATAAGCTGTTTTGAGCTGTTTTAAGCAAAATTACTGTATCTCAGGTATGCCTCAACTTATTCCCATGCAATTTTTTAATCAACAGTGGTGAAAGTCAGGTTACTGACACAAGTTACACACATATTCATAGTGGTTAGCTGTAAATTTTATTATTTCAAAAATTTCAATAGCTGGCAAATGCTCAAAATGCTTAAAATAGGCTGATTTAAGCAAAATTACTGTATCTCAGGTATGCCTCAAGGTATTCCCTTGCAATATTTTGCTTAACAGTGGTGAAAGTCAGGTTACTGTGAACAGTTTCGGACATTCGCAGTGGTTTGCTGTAAATTTTATTATTTAAAAAATTTCAATATTTGGAAAATGCTCAAAATGCTTAAAATAGGCTGTTTTAAGCAAAATTACTGTATCTCAGGTATGCCTCAAGGTATTCCCATGCAATTCTTTCCTCAACAGTGGTGAAAGCCTGGTTACTGTGACCTGTTTCACTCATATTCACAGTGGTTTGCTGTAAATTTTATTATTTCAAAAATTTCAATAGCTGGAAAATGCTCATAATGCTTAAAATAGGCTGTTTCAAGCAAAATTACTGTATCTCAGGTATGCCTCCAGGTATTCCAATGCAATTTTTTGCTCAACAGTGGTGAAAGTAAGGTTACTGTGACCAGTTTCACATATATTCACAGTGGTTTGTTATAAATTTTATTATTTCAAAAATTTAAATAGCTCAAAAATGCTCAAAATGCTTAAATTAGGCTGTTTTAAGCAAAATTGCTGTATCTCAGGTATGCCTGAAGGTATTCCCATGCAATTTTTTGCTCAACAGTGGTGAAAGTCAGGTTACTGTCACAAGTTACACACATATTCACAGTGGTTTGCAGTGTATTTTATTATTTCAAAAATTTCAATAGCAGGAAAATGCTCAAAATGCTTAAAATAGGCTGTTTTAAGCAAAATTACTGTATCTCAGGTATGCCTCAAGGTATTAACATGCAATTTTATGCTCAACAGTGTAGAAAGCCAGGTTAATGTGACCAGTTTCACACATATTCACAGTGGTTTGCAGTAAATTTTATTATTTCAAAAATTTCAATAGCTTGAAAATGCTCAAAATGCTTAAAATACGCTGTTTTGAGCTGTTTTAAGCAAAATTACTGTATCTCAGGTATGCCTCAAGGTATTCCCATGCAATTTTTTGCTCAACAGTGGTGAAAGTCAGGTTACTGTGACCAGTATCACACATATTCACAGTGGTTAGCTGTAAATTTCATTATTTCAAAAATTTCAGTAGCTGTAAAATGCTCAAAATGCTTAAAATAAAGTATTTTGATCTGTTTTAAGCAAAATTACTGTATATCAGGTATGCCTGAATGTATTCCCATGCAATATTTTGCTCAACAGTGGTGAAAATCAGGTTACTGTGACAAGTTTCACACATATTCACAGTGGGTTGCTGTAAATTTTATTATTTCAAAAATTTCAATGGCTGGAAAATGCTCAAAATGCTTAAAATAGGCTGTTTAAAGCAAAATTACTGTATCTCAGGTATGCCTCAAGGTATTCCCATGCAATTTTCTGCTAAACAGTGGTGAAAATCAGGTTACTGTGACAAGTTTCACACATATTCACAGTGGTTTGCAGTAAACTTTATTATTTCAAAAATTTCAATACCTGGAAAATGCTGAAAATGCTTAAAATAAGCTGTTTTGAGCTGTTTTAAGAAAAAATTATTGTATCCCAGGTATTCCTCAAGGTATTCCCATGCAATATTTTGCTGAACAGTGGTGAAAGTCAGGTTACTGTGACCAGTTTCACACATATTCACAGTGGTTTGCTGTAAATTTAATTATTTCAAAAATTTCAATGGCTGGAAAATGCTCAAAATGCTCAAAATAGGCTGTTTTAAGCAAAATTACTGTATCTCAGGTATGCCTCAAGGTATTAACATGCAATTTTTTGCTCAATAGTGGTGAAAGTCACCAGTTTCGCACATATTCACAGTGGTTTGTAGTAAATTTTATTATTTCAAAAATGTCAATAGCTGGAAAATGCTCAAAATGCTTAAAATAAGCTGTTTTGAGCTGTTTTAAGCAAAATTACTGTATCTCAGGTATGCCTCAAGGTATTCCCATTCACTTTTTTGCTCAACAGTGGTGAAAGCCAGGTTAATGTGACCAATTTCACACATATTGACAGTGGTTTGCTGTAAATTTTATTATTTTAATAATTTCAATAGCAGGAAAATGCTCAAAATGCTTAAAATAGGCTGTTTTAAGCAAAATTACTGTATCTCAGGTATGCCTCAAGGTATTATCAGGCAATTTTTAGCTCAAAATTGGTGAATGACAGGTTGCTGTGACCAGTTTCACACATATTCACAGTGGTTTGCTGTAAATTTTATTATTTTAAAAATTTCAATAGCAGGAAAATGCTCAAAATGCTTAAAATAGGCTGTTTTAAGCAAAATTACTGTATCTGAGGTATGCCTCAAGGTATTAACATGCAATTTTTTGCTCAACAGTGGTGAGAGTCAGGTTACTGTGACCAGTTTCACACATATTCACAGTGGTTTGCTATAAATTTTATTATTTCAATAATTTGAATAGCTGCAAAATGTTCAAAGTGCTTAAAATAGGCTGTTTTAAGCAAAATTACTGTATCTCAGGGATGCCTCAAGGTATTCCCATGCAATTTTTACCTCAACAGTGGTGAAAGCTTGGTTACTGTGACCTGCTTCACTCATATTCAAAGTGGTTTGCTGTAAATTTTATTATTTCAAAAATTTCAATAGTTTTAAAATGCTCAAAATGCTTAATATAGGCTGTTTCAAGCAAAATTACTGTATCTCAGGTATGCCTCAAGGTATTCCAATGCAATTTTTTGCTCAACAGTGGTGAAAGTCAGGTTACTGTGACCAGTTTCATACATATTCACAGTGGTTTGTTATAAATTTTATTATTTCAAAAATTTCAATAGCTCAAAATTGCTCAAAATGCTTAAAATAGGCTGTTTTAAGCAAAATTACTGTATCTCAGGTATGCCTCAAGGTATTAACATGCAATTTTTTGCTCAACAGTGGAGAAAGCCAGGTTAATGTGACCAGTTTCACATATTCACAGTGGTTTGATGTAAATTTTATTATTTCAAAAATTTCAATAGCTGTAAAATGCGCAAAATGCTTAAAATAAGCTGTTTTAAGCAAAATTACTGTATCTCAGGAATGCCTCAAGGTATTCCCATGCAATTTTTTGCTCAACAGTGGTGAAAGTCAGGTTACTGTCACCAGTTTCACACATATTCATAGTGGTTTGCTCTAAATTTCAGTATTTCAAAAATTTCAATAGCTGGAAAAAGCTCAAAATGCTTAAAATAAGCTGTTTTAAGCAAAATTACTGTATCTCAGATACGCCTCAAGGTATTCCCATGCAATTTTTTGCACAACAGTGGTGAAAGCCTGGTTACTGTGACATGTTTCACACATATTCACAGTGGTTTGCTGTAAATTTTATTATTTCAAAAATTTTAATGGCTGGAAAATGCTCAAAATGCTTAAAATAAGCTGTTTTGAACTGTTTTAAGCAAAATTACTGTATCTCAGGTGTGCCTCAAGGTATTCCCATACAATTTTTTGCTCAACATTGGTGAAAGCCAGTTTACTGTGACCAGTTTCACTCATAGTCATAGTGGTTTGCTCTAAATTTTATTATTTCAAAAATTTCATTGGCTGGAAAATGCTCAATAAGCTTAAAATATGCTGTTTTAAGCAAAATTACTGTATCTCAGGTATGCCTCAAGGTATTCCCATGCAATTTTTTGCTAAGCAGTGGTGAAAGTAAGGTTGCTGTGACCAGTTTCACATATATTCAAAGTGGTTTGCAGTAAATTTTATTATTTCAAAAATTTCTATAGCTGGAAAATGCTCAAAATGCTTAAAATAGGCTGTTTTAAGCAAAATTACTGTATCTCAGGTATGCCTCAAGGTATTCCCATGCAATTTTTTGCACAACAGTGGTGAAAGCCTGGTTACTGTGACATGTTTCACACATATTCACAGTGGTTTGCTGTAAAGTTTATTATTTCAAAAATTTTAATGGCTGGAAATTGCTCAAAATGCTTAAAATAGGCTGTTTTAAGCAAAATTACTGTATCTCAGGTATGCTTCAAGGTATTCACATGAACTTTTTTGCTCAACAGTGGTGAAAGTCAGGTTAATGTGACCAGTTTCAAACATATTCACAGTGGTTTGCTGTAAATTTTATTATTTCAAACATTTCATTGGCTGGAAAATGCTCAAAATCTTTAAAATAGTCTGTTTTAAGCAAAATTACTGTATCTCAGGTATGCCTCATGGTATTCCCATGCAATTTTTTTTTCAGCAGCGGTGAAAGTCAGGACATTGTGACCAGTTTCACACATATTCAAAGTGGTTTGCTGTAAATTTTATTATTTCAAAAATTTCAATAGCTGAAAAATGCTCAAAATGCTTAAAATAGGCTGTTTAAAGTAAAATTACTGTATCTCAGGTATTCCTCAAGGTATTAACATGCAATTTTTTGCTCAACAGTGGTGAAAGTCACCAGTTTTACACATACTCACAGTGGTTTGTAGTAAATTTTATTATTTTAAAAATTTCAATAGCTGGAAAATGCTCAAAATGCTTAAAATAAGCTGTTTTGAGCGGTTTTAAGCAAAATTCTGTATCTCAGGTATGCCTCAAGGTATTCCCATTCACTTTTTTGCTCAACAGTGGTGAAAGCCAGGTTAATGTGACCAATTTCACACATATTCACAGTGGTTTGCAGTAAATCTTATTATTACAAAAATTTCAACAGCTGGAAATTGCTCAAAATGCTTAAAATAAGCTGTTTTGAGCTGTTTTAAGCAAAATTACTGTATCTCAGGTATGCCTCAAGGTATTAACATGCAATTTTTTGCTCAAAATTGGTGAATGACAGGTTATTGTGACCAGTTTCACACATATTCACAGTGGTTTGCTGTAAATTTTATTATTTTAAAAATTTCAATAGCAGGAAAATGCTCAAAATGCTTAAAATAGGCTGTTTTAAGCAAAATTACTGTATCTCAGGTATGCCTCAAGGTATTAACATGCAATTTTTTGCTCAACAGTGGAGAAAGCCAGGTTAATGTGACCAGTTTCACATATTCACAGTGGTTTGATGTAAATTTTATTATTTCAAAAATTTCAATAGCTGTAAAATGCGCAAAATGCTTAAAATAAGCTGTTTTAAGCAAAATTACTGTATCTCAGGAATGCCTCAAGGTATTCCCATGCAATTTTTTGCTCAACAGTGGTGAAAGTCAGGTTACTGTCACCAGTTTCACACATATTCATAGTGGTTTGCTCTAAATTTCAGTATTTCAAAAATTTCAATAGCTGGAAAAAGCTCAAAATGCTTAAAATAAGCTGTTTTAAGCAAAATTACTGTATCTCAGATACGCCTCAAGGTATTCCCATGCAATTTTTTGCACAACAGTGGTGAAAGCCTGGTTACTGTGACATGTTTCACACATATTCACAGTGGTTTGCTGTAAATTTTATTATTTCAAAAATTTTAATGGCTGGAAAATGCTCAAAATGCTTAAAATAAGCTGTTTTGAACTGTTTTAAGCAAAATTACTGTATCTCAGGTGTGCCTCAAGGTATTCCCATACAATTTTTTGCTCAACATTGGTGAAAGCCAGTTTACTGTGACCAGTTTCACTCATAGTCATAGTGGTTTGCTCTAAATTTTATTATTTCAAAAATTTCATTGGCTGGAAAATGCTCAATAAGCTTAAAATAGGCTGTTTTAAGCAAAATTACTGTATCTCAGGTATGCCTCAAGGTATTCCCATGCAATTTTTTGCTAAGCAGTGGTGAAAGTAAGGTTGCTGTGACCAGTTTCACATATATTCAAAGTGGTTTGCAGTAAATTTTATTATTTCAAAAATTTCTATAGCTGGAAAATGCTCAAAATGCTTAAAATAGGCTGTTTTAAGCAAAATTACTGTATCTCAGGTATGCCTCAAGGTATTCCCATGCAATTTTTTGCACAACAGTGGTGAAAGCCTGGTTACTGTGACATGTTTCACACATATTCACAGTGGTTTGCTGTAAAGTTTATTATTTCAAAAATTTTAATGGCTGGAAATTGCTCAAAATGCTTAAAATAGGCTGTTTTAAGCAAAATTACTGTATCTCAGGTATGCTTCAAGGTATTCACATGAACTTTTTTGCTCAACAGTGGTGAAAGTCAGGTTAATGTGACCAGTTTCAAACATATTCACAGTGGTTTGCTGTAAATTTTATTATTTCAAACATTTCATTGGCTGGAAAATGCTCAAAATCTTTAAAATAGTCTGTTTTAAGCAAAATTACTGTATCTCAGGTATGCCTCATGGTATTCCCATGCAATTTTTTTTTCAGCAGCGGTGAAAGTCAGGTCATTGTGACCAGTTTCACACATATTCAAAGTGGTTTGCTGTAAATTTTATTATTTCAAAAATTTCAATAGCTGAAAAATGCTCAAAATGCTTAAAATAGGCTGTTTAAAGTAAAATTACTGTATCTCAGGTATTCCTCAAGGTATTAACATGCAATTTTTTGCTCAACAGTGGTGAAAGTCACCAGTTTTACACATACTCACAGTGGTTTGTAGTAAATTTTATTATTTTAAAAATTTCAATAGCTGGAAAATGCTCAAAATGCTTAAAATAAGCTGTTTTGAGCGGTTTTAAGCAAAATTACTGTATCTCAGGTATGCCTCAAGGTATTCCCATTCACTTTTTTGCTCAACAGTGGTGAAAGCCAGGTTAATGTGACCAATTTCACACATATTCACAGTGGTTTGCAGTAAATCTTATTATTACAAAAATTTCAACAGCTGGAAATTGCTCAAAATGCTTAAAATAAGCTGTTTTGAGCTGTTTTAAGCAAAATTACTGTATCTCAGGTATGCCTCAAGGTATTAACATGCAATTTTTTGCTCAAAATTGGTGAATGACAGGTTATTGTGACCAGTTTCACACATATTCACAGTGGTTTGCTGTAAATTTTATTATTTTAAAAATTTCAATAGCAGGAAAATGCTCAAAATGCTTCAAATAGGCTGATTTAAGCAAAATTACTGTATCTCAGGTATGCCTCAAGGTATTAACATGCAATTTTTTGCTCAACAGTGGAGAAAGCCAGGTTAATGTGACCAGTTTCACACATATTCACAGTGGTTTGCTGTAAATTTTATTATTTTAATAATTTCAATAGCAGGAAAATGCTCAAAATGCTTAAAATAGGCTGTTTTAAGCAAAATTACTGTATCTCAGGTATGCCTCAAGGTATTATCAGGCAATTTTTAGCTCAAAATTGGTGAATGACAGGTTGCTGTGACCAGTTTCACACATATTCACAGTGGTTTGCTGTAAATTTTATTATTTTAAAAATTTCAATAGCAGGAAAATGCTCAAAATGCTTAAAATAGGCTGTTTTAAGCAAAATTACTGTATCTGAGGTATGCCTCAAGGTATTAACATGCAATTTTTTGCTCAACAGTGGTGAGAGTCAGGTTACTGTGACCAGTTTCACACATATTCACAGTGGTTTGCTATAAATTTTATTATTTCAATAATTTGAATAGCTGCAAAATGTTCAAAGTGCTTAAAATAGGCTGTTTTAAGCAAAATTACTGTATCTCAGGGATGCCTCAAGGTATTCCCATGCAATTTTTACCTCAACAGTGGTGAAAGCTTGGTTACTGTGACCTGCTTCACTCATATTCAAAGTGGTTTGCTGTAAATTTTATTATTTCAAAAATTTCAATAGTTTTAAAATGCTCAAAATGCTTAATATAGGCTGTTTCAAGCAAAATTACTGTATCTCAGGTATGCCTCAAGGTATTCCAATGCAATTTTTTGCTCAACAGTGGTGAAAGTCAGGTTACTGTGACCAGTTTCACACATATTCACAGTGGTTTGTTATAAATTTTATTATTTCAAAAATTTCAGTAGCTCAAAATTGCTCAAAATGCTTAAAATAGGCTGTTTTAAGCAAAATTACTGTATCTCAGGTATGCCTCAAGGTATTAACATGCAATTTTTTGCTCAACAGTGGAGAAAGCCAGGTTAATGTGACCAGTTTCACATATTCACAGTGGTTTGATGTAAATTTTATTATTTCAAAAATTTCAATAGCTGTAAAATGCGCAAAATGCTTAAAATAAGCTGTTTTAAGCAAAATTACTGTATCTCAGGAATGCCTCAAGGTATTCCCATGCAATTTTTTGCTCAACAGTGGTGAAAGTCAGGTTACTGTCACCAGTTTCACACATATTCATAGTGGTTTGCTCTAAATTTCAGTATTTCAAAAATTTCAATAGCTGGAAAAAGCTTAAAATGCTTAAAATAAGCTGTTTTAAGCAAAATTACTGTATCTCAGATACGCCTCAAGGTATTCCCATGCAATTTTTTGCACAACAGTGGTGAAAGCCTGGTTACTGTGACATGTTTCACACATATTCACAGTGGTTTGCTGTAAATTTTATTATTTCAAAAATTTTAATGGCTGGAAAATGCTCAAAATGCTTAAAATAAGCTGTTTTGAACTGTTTTAAGCAAAATTACTGTATCTCAGGTGTGCCTCAAGGTATTCCCATACAATTTTTTGCTCAACATTGGTGAAAGCCAGTTTACTGTGACCAGTTTCACTCATAGTCATAGTGGTTTGCTCTAAATTTTATTATTTCAAAAATTTCATTGGCTGGAAAATGCTCAATAAGCTTAAAATAGGCTGTTTTAAGCAAAATTACTGTATCTCAGGTATGCCTCAATGTATTCCCATGCAATTTTTTGCTAAGCAGTGGTGAAAGTAAGGTTGCTGTGACCAGTTTCACATATATTCAAAGTGGTTTGCAGTAAATTTTATTATTTCAAAAATTTCTATAGCTGGAAAATGCTCAAAATGCTTAAAATAGGCTGTTTTAAGCAAAATTACTGTATCTCAGGTATGCCTCAAGGTATTCCCATGCAATTTTTTGCACAACAGTGGTGAAAGCCTGGTTACTGTGACATGTTTCACACATATTCACAGTGGTTTGCTGTAAGTTTATTATTTCAAAAATTTTAATGGCTGGAAAATGCTCAAAATGCTTAAAATAGGCTGTTTTAAGCAAAATTACTGTATCTCAGGTATGCTTCAAGGTATTCACATGCTCTTTTTTGCTCAACAGTGGTGAAAGTCAGGTTAATGTGACCAGTTTCAAACATATTCACAGTGGTTTGCTGTAAATTTTATTATTTCAAACTTTTCATTGGCTGGAAAATGCTCAAAATCTTTAAAATAGTCTGTTTTAAGCAAAATTACTGTATCTCAGGTATGCCTCATGGTATTCCCATGCAATATTTTTTTCAGCAGCGGTGAAAGTCAGGTCATTGTGACCAGTTTCACACATATTCACAGTGGTTTGCTGTAAATTTTATTATTTCAAAAATTTCAATAGCTGAAAAATGCTCAAAATGCTTAAAATAGGCTGTTTAAAGTAAAATTACTGTATCTCAGGTATTCCTCAAGGTATTAACATGCAATTTTTTGCTCAACAGTGGTGAAAGTCACCAGTTTTACACATACTCACAGTGGTTTGTAGTAAATTTTATTATTTTAAAAATTTCAATAGCTGGAAAATGCTCAAAATGCTTAAAATAAGCTGTTTTGAGCGGTTTTAAGTAAAATTCTGTATCTCAGGTATGCCTCAAGGTATTCCCATTCACTTTTTTGCTCAACAGTGGTGAAAGCCAGGTTAATGTGACCAATTTCACACATATTCACAGTGGTTTGCAGTAAATCTTATTATTTCAAAAATTTCAACAGCTGGAAATTGCTCAAAATGCTTAAAATAAGCTGTTTTGAGCTGTTTTAAGCAAAATTACTGTATCTCAGGTATGCCTCAAGGTATTAACATGCAATTTTTTGCTCAAAATTGGTGAATGACAGGTTATTGTGACCAGTTTCACACATATTCACAGTGGTTTGCTGTAAATTTTATTATTTTAAAAATTTCAATAGCAGGAAAATGCTCAAAATGCTTAAAATAGGCTGATTTAAGCAAAATTACTGTATCTCAGGTATGCCTCAAGGTATTAACATGCAATTTTTTGCTCAACAGTGGAGAAAGCCAGGTTAATGTGACCAGTTTCACACATATTTACAGTGGTTTGTAGTAAATTTTATTATTTAAAAATTTCAATATCTGGAAATTGCTGAAAATGCTTAAAATAAGCTGTTTTGAGTTGTTTTAAGCAAAATTACTGTATCCCAGGTATGCCTCGAGGTATTCCCATGCAATATTTTGCTCAACAGTGGTGAAAATCAGGTTACTGTGACAAGTTTCACACATATTCACAGTGGTTTGCTTTAAATTTTATTATTTCAAAAATTTCAATAGCTGGAAAATGCTCAGATATAGGCTGTTTCAAGCAAAATTACTGTATGTCAGGTATGCCTCAAGGTATTAACTTGCAATTTTTTGCTCAACAGTGGTGAAAGTCAGGTTGCTGTGACCATTTTCACACATATTCACAGTGGTTTGTTATAAATTTTATTATTTCAAAAATTTCAATAGCTCAAAATTGCTCAAAATGCTTAAAATAGGCTGTTTTAAGCAAAACTACTGTATCTCAGGTATGCCTCAAGGTATTAACATGCAATTTTTTGATCAATAGTGGTGAAAGTCACCAGTTTCGCACATATTCACAGTGGTTTGTAGTAAATTTTATTACTTCAAAAATGTCAATAGCTGGAAATTTTCAAAATGCTTAAAATAAGCTGTTTCGAGCGGTTTTAAGCAAAATTACTGTATTTCAGGTATGCCTCAAGGTATTCCCATGCATTTTTTTGCTCAACAGTGGTGAAAGCCAGGTTAATGTGACCAGTTTCACATATTCACAGTGGTTTGATGTAAGTTTTATTATTTTAAAAATTTCAATAGCTGTAAAATGCTCAAAATGCTTAAAATAAGCTGTTTTAAGCAAAATTACTGCATCTCAGGAATGCCTCAAGGTATTCCCATGCAATTTTTTGCTCAACAGTGGTGAAAGTCAGGTTACTGTCACCAGTTTCACACATATTCATAGTGGTTTGCTCTAAATTTCAGTATTTCAAAAATTTCAATAGCTGGAAAAAGCTCAAAATGCTTAAAATAAGCTGTTTTAAGCAAAATTACTGTATCTCAGGTACGCCTCAAGGTATTCCCATGCAATTTTTTGCACAACAGTGGTGAAAGCCAGGTTACTGTGACATGTTTCACACATATTCACAGTGGTTTGCTGTAAATTTTATTATTTCAAAAATTTCAATATTTGGAAAACGCTCAAAATGCTTAAAATAGGCTGTTTTAAGAAAAATTACTGTATCTCAGGTATGCCTCAAGGTATTCCCATGCAATTTTTTGCTCAACAGTGGGGAAAGTCCGGTTACTGTCACCAGTTTCACACATATTCACAGTGATTAGCTGTAAATTTTATTATTTCAAAAATTTCAATAGCTGGAAAATGCTCATAATGCTTAAAATAGGCTGTTTCAAGCAAAATTACTGTATCTCAGGTATGCCTCAAGGTATTCCAATGCAATTTTTTGCTCAACAGTGCTGAAAGTAAGGTTACTGTGACCAGTTTCACATATATTCACAGTGGTTTGTTATAAATTTTATTATTTCAAAAATTTAAATGGCTTAAAAATTCTCAAAATGTTTAAATTAGGCTGTTTTAAGCAAAATTGCTGTATCTCAGGTATGCCTGAAGGTATTCCCATGCAATTTTTTCCTCAACAGTGGAGAAAGCCAGGTTAATGTGACCAGTTTCACACATATTCACAGTGGTTTGCAGTAAATTTTATTATTTCAAAAATTTCAATAGCTGGAAAATGCTCAAAATGCTTAAAATAAGCTGTTTTGAGCTGTTTTAAGAAAAAATTACTGTATCCCAGGTATTCCTCAAGGTATTCCCATGCAATATTTTGCTGAACAGTGGTGAAAGTCAGGTTACTGTGACCAGTTTCACACATATTCACAGTGGTTTACTGTAAATTTAATTATTTTAAAAATTTCAATGGCTGGAAAATGCTCAAAATGCTCAAAATAGGCTGTTTTAAGCAAAATTACTGTATCTCAGGTATGCCTCAAGGTATTAACATGCAATTTTTTGCTCAATAGTGGTGAAAGTCACCAGTTTCGCACATATTCACAGTGGTTTGTGGTAAATTTTATTATTTCAAAATTGTCAATAGCTGGAAAATGCTCAAAATGCTTAAAATAAGCTGTTTTGAGCTGTTTTAAGCAAAATTACTGAATCTCAGGTATGCCTCAAGGTATTCCCATGCAATTTTTTCTCAACATTGGTGAAAGCCAGGTTACTGTGACCTGTTTCACATATTCACAGTGGTTTGTTCTAAATTTTATTATTTCAATAGATGGAAAATGCTCAAAATCCTTAAAATAAGCTGTTTTAAGCAAAATTACTGTATTTCAGGAATGCCGCAAGGTATTCCCATGCAATTTTTTGCTCAACAGTGGTGAAAGTCAGGTTACTGTCACCAGTTTCACACATATTTACAGTGGTTTGCAGTATGTTTTATTATTTCAAAAATTTTAATAACTGGAAAGTGCTCAAAATGCTTAAAATAAGCTGTTTTGAGCTGTTTTAAGCAAAATTACTGTATCTCAGGTATGCCTCAACTTATTCCCATGCAATTTTTTAATCAACAGTGGTGAAAGTCAGGTTACTGACACAAGTTACAAACATATTCATAGTGGTTAGCTGTAAATTTTATTATTTCAAAAATTTCAATAGCTGGAAAATGCTCAAAATGCTTAAAATAGGCTGATTTAAGCAAAATTACTGTATCTCAGGTATGCCTCAAGGTATTCCCATGCAATTCTTTCCTCAACAGTGGTGAAAGCCTGGTTACTGTGACCTGTTTCACATATTCACAGTGGTTTGCTGTAAATTTTATTATTTTAATAGATGGAAAATGCTCAAAATCCTTAAAATAAGCTGTTTTAAGCAAAATTACTGTATTTCAGGAATGCCGCAAGGTATTCCCATGCAATTTTTTGCTCAACAGTGGTGAAAGTCAGGTTACTGTCACCAGTTTCACACATATTTACAGTGGTTTGCAGTATGTTTTATTATTTCAAAAATTTCATTAGCAGGAAAATGCTCAAAATGCTTAAAATAGTCTGTTTAAAGCAAAATTACTGTATCTCAGGTATGCCTCAAGGTATTAACATGCTTTTTTTTGTTCAACAGTGGAGAAAGCCAGGTTAATGTGATCAGTTTCACACATATTCACAGTGGTTTGCAGTAAATTTTATTATTTCAAAAATTTTAATAGCTGGAAAATGCTCAAAATGCTCAAAATAGGCTGTTTTAAGCAAAATTACTGTATCTCAGGTATGCCTCAAGGTATTAACATGCAATTTTTTGCTCAATAGTTGTGAAAGTCACCAGTTTCGCACATATTCGCAGTGGTTTGTAGTAAATTTTATTATTTCAAAAATGTCAATAGCTGGAAAATTTTCAAAATGCTTAAAATAAGATGTTTCGAACGGTTTTAAGCAAAATTACTGTATTTCAGGTATGCCTCAAGGTATTTCAATGCATTTTTTTGCTCAACAGTGGTGAAAGCCAGGTTAATGTGACCAGTTTCACATATTCATAGTGGTTTGATGTAAGTTTTATTATTTCAAAAATTTCAATAGCTGTAAAATGCTCAAAATGCTTAAAATTCGCTGTTTTAAGCAAAATTACTGCATCTCAGGAATGCCTCAAGGTATTCCCATGCAATTTTTTGCTCAACAGTGGGGAAAGTCAGGTTACTGTCACCAGTTTCACACATATTCATAGTGGTTTGCTCTAAATTTCAGTATTTCAAAATTTCAATAGCTGGAAAAAGCTCAAAATGCTTAAAATAAGCTGTTTTAAGCAAAATTACTGTATCTCAGGTACGCCTCAAGGTATTCCCATGCAATTTTTTGCACAACAGTGGTGAAATCCAGGTTATTGTGACATGTTTCACACATATTCACAGTGGTTTGCTGTAAATTTTATTATTTCAAAAATTTTAATAACTGGAAAGTGCTCAAAATGCTTAAAATAAGCTGTTTTGAGCTGTTTTAAGCAAAATTACTGTATCTCAGGTATGCCTCAACTTATTCCCATGCAATTTTTTAATCAACAGTGGTGAAAGTCAGGTTACTGACACAAGTTACAAACATATTCATAGTGGTTAGCTGTAAATTTTATTATTTCAAAAATTTCAATAGCTGGAAAATGCTCAAAATGCTTAAAATAGGCTGATTTAAGCAAAATTACTGTATCTCAGGTATGCCTCAAGGTATTCCCATGCAATTCTTTCCTCAACAGTGGTGAAAGCCTGGTTACTGTGACCTGTTTCACATATTCACAGTGGTTTGCTGTAAATTTTATTATTTTAATAGATGGAAAATGCTCAAAATCCTTAAAATAAGCTGTTTTAAGCAAAATTACTGTATTTCAGGAATGCCGCAAGGTATTCCCATGCAATTTTTTGCTCAACAGTGGTGAAAGTCAGGTTACTGTCACCAGTTTCACACATATTTACAGTGGTTTGCAGTATGTTTTATTATTTCAAAAATTTCATTAGCAGGAAAATGCTCAAAATGCTTAAAATAGTCTGTTTAAAGCAAAATTACTGTATCTCAGGTATGCCTCAAGGTATTAACATGCTTTTTTTTGTTCAACAGTGGAGAAAGCCAGGTTAATGTGATCAGTTTCACACATATTCACAGTGGTTTGCAGTAAATTTTATTATTTCAAAAATTTTAATAGCTGGAAAATGCTCAAAATGCTCAAAATAGGCTGTTTTAAGCAAAATTACTGTATCTCAGGTATGCCTCAAGGTATTAACATGCAATTTTTTGCTCAATAGTTGTGAAAGTCACCAGTTTCGCACATATTCGCAGTGGTTTGTAGTAAATTTTATTATTTCAAAAATGTCAATAGCTGGAAAATTTTCAAAATGCTTAAAATAAGATGTTTCGAACGGTTTTAAGCAAAATTACTGTATTTCAGGTATGCCTCAAGGTATTTCAATGCATTTTTTTGCTCAACAGTGGTGAAAGCCAGGTTAATGTGACCAGTTTCACATATTCATAGTGGTTTGATGTAAGTTTTATTATTTCAAAAATTTCAATAGCTGTAAAATTCTCAAAATGCTTAAAATTCGCTGTTTTAAGCAAAATTACTGCATCTCAGGAATGCCTCAAGGTATTCCCATGCAATTTTTTGCTCAACAGTGGGGAAAGTCAGGTTACTGTCACCAGTTTCACACATATTCATAGTGGTTTGCTCTAAATTTCAGTATTTCAAAATTTCAATAGCTGGAAAAAGCTCAAAATGCTTAAAATAAGCTGTTTTAAGCAAAATTACTGTATCTCAGGTACGCCTCAAGGTATTCCCATGCAATTTTTTGCACAACAGTGGTGAAATCCAGGTTATTGTGACATGTTTCACACATATTCACAGTGGTTTGCTGTAAATTTTATTATTTCAAAAATTTTAATAACTGGAAAGTGCTCAAAATGCTTAAAATAAGCTGTTTTGAGCTGTTTTAAGCAAAATTACTGTATCTCAGGTATGCCTCAACTTATTCCCATGCAATTTTTTAATCAACAGTGGTGAAAGTCAGGTTACTGACACAAGTTACAAACATATTCATAGTGGTTAGCTGTAAATTTTATTATTTCAAAAATTTCAATAGCTGGAAAATGCTCAAAATGCTTAAAATAGGCTGATTTAAGCAAAATTACTGTATCTCAGGTATGCCTCAAGGTATTCCCATGCAATTCTTTCCTCAACAGTGGTGAAAGCCTGGTTACTGTGACCTGTTTCACATATTCACAGTGGTTTGCTGTAAATTTTATTATTTCAATAGATGGAAAATGCTCAAAATCCTTAAAATAAGCTGTTTTAAGCAAAATTACTGTATTTCAGGAATGCCGCAAGGTATTCCCATGCAATTTTTTGCTCAACAGTGGTGAAAGTCAGGTTACTGTCACCAGTTTCACACATATTTACAGTGGTTTGCAGTATGTTTTATTATTTCAAAAATTTCATTAGCAGGAAAATGCTCAAAATGCTTAAAATAGTCTGTTTAAAGCAAAATTACTGTATCTCAGGTATGCCTCAAGGTATTAACATGCTTTTTTTTGTTCAACAGTGGAGAAAGCCAGGTTAATGTGATCAGTTTCACACATATTCACAGTGGTTTGCAGTAAATTTTATTATTTCAAAAATTTTAATAGCTGGAAAATGCTCAAAATGCTCAAAATAGGCTGTTTTAAGCAAAATTACTGTATCTCAGGTATGCCTCAAGGTATTAACATGCAATTTTTTGCTCAATAGTTGTGAAAGTCACCAGTTTCGCACATATTCGCAGTGGTTTGTAGTAAATTTTATTATTTCAAAAATGTCAATAGCTGGAAAATTTTCAAAATGCTTAAAATATGATGTTTCGAACGGTTTTAAGTAAAATTACTGTATTTCAGGTATGCCTCAAGGTATTTCAATGCATTTTTTTGCTCAACAGTGGTGAAAGCCAGGTTAATGTGACCAGTTTCACATATTCATAGTGGTTTGATGT
This sequence comes from Spongia lamella, assembly GCA_963930835.1. Lineage (NCBI taxonomy): Eukaryota > Metazoa > Porifera > Demospongiae > Dictyoceratida > Spongiidae > Spongia > Spongia lamella. The sequence goes on along the minus strand of OZ005752.1, from coordinate 5,202,648 downwards.
AAGTTTTATTATTTCAAAAATTTCAATAGCTGTAAAATTCTCAAAATGCTTAAAATTCGCTGTTTTAAGCAAAATTACTGCATCTCAGGAATGCCTCAAGGTATTCCCATGCAATTTTTTGCTCAACAGTGGTGAAAGTCAGGTTACTGTCACCAGTTTCACACATATTCATAGTGGTTTGCTCTAAATTTCAGTATTTCAAAATTTCAATAGCTGGAAAAAGCTCAAAATGCTTAAAATAAGCTGTTTTAAGCAAAATTACTGTATCTCAGGTACGCCTCAAGGTATTCCCATGCAATTTTTTGCACAACAGTGGTGAAATCCAGGTTACTGTGACATGTTTCACACATATTCACAGTGGTTTGCTGTAAATTTTATTATTTCAAAAATTTTAATAACTGGAAAGTGCTCAAAATGCTTAAAATAAGCTGTTTTGAGCTGTTTTAAGCAAAATTACTGTATCTCAGGTATGCCTCAACTTATTCCCATGCAATTTTTTAATCAACAGTGGTGAAAGTCAGGTTACTGACACAAGTTACACAAATATTCATAGTGGTTAGCTGTAAATTTTATTATTTCAAAAATTTCAATTGCTGGCAAATGCTCAAAATGCTTAAAATAGGCTGATTTAAGCAAAATTACTGTATCTCAGGTATGCCTCAAGGTATTCCCATGCAATTCTTTCCTCAACAGTGGTGAAAGCCTGGTTACTGTGACCTGTTTCACTCATATTCACAGTGGTTTGCAGTAAATTTTATTATTTCAAAAATTTAAATAGCTTGAAAATGCTCAAAATGCTTAAAATACGCTGTTTTGAGCTGTTTTAAGCAAAATTACTGTATCTCAGGTATGCCTCAAGGTATTCCCATTCACTTTTTTGCTCAACAGTGGTGAAAGCCAGGTTAATGTGACCAATTTCACACATATTCACAGTGGTTTGCTGTAAATTTTATTATTTTAATAATTTCAATAGCAGGAAAATGCTCAAAATGCTTAAAATAGGCTGTTTTAAGCAAAATTACTGTATCTCAGGTATGCCTCAAGGTATTCCCATGCAATTCTTTCCTCAACAGTGGTGAAAGCCTGGTTACTGTGACCTGTTTCACTCATATTCACAGTGGTTTGCTGTAAATTTTATTATTTCAAAAATTTCAATAGCTGGAAAATGCTCATAATGCTTAAAATAGGCTGTTTCAAGCAAAATTACTGTATCTCAGGTATGCCTCCAGGTATTCCAATGCAATTTTTTGCTCAACAGTGGTGAAAGTAAGGTTACTGTGACCAGTTTCACATATATTCACAGTGGTTTGTTATAAATTTTATTATTTCAAAAATTTAAATAGCTCAAAAATGCTCAAAATGCTTAAATTAGGCTGTTTTAAGCAAAATTGCTGTATCTCAGGTATGCCTGAAGGTATTCCCATGCAATTTTTTGCTCAACAGTGGTGAAAGTCAGGTTACTGTCACAGTGGTTTGCAGTATATTTTATTATTTCAAAAATTTCAATAGCAGGAAAATGCTCAAAATGCTTAAAATAGGCTGTTTTAAGCAAAATTACTGTATCTCAGGTATGCCTCAAGGTATTAACATGCAATTTTTTGCTCAACAGTGGAGAAAGCCAGGTTAATGTGACCAGTTTCACACATATTCACAGTGGTTTGCAGTAAATTTTATTATTTCAAAAATTTCAATAGCTTGAAAATGCTCAAAATGCTTAAAATACGCTGTTTTGAGCTGTTTTAAGCAAAATTACTGTATCTCAGGTATGCCTCAAGGTATTCCCATGCAATTTTTTGCTCAACAGTGGTGAAAGTCAGGTTACTGTGACCAGTATCACACATATTCACAGTGGTTAGCTGTAAATTTCATTATTTCAAAAATTTCAGTAGCTGTAAAACGCTCAAAATGCTTAAAATAAAGTGTTTTGATCTGTTTTAAGCAAAATTACTGTATATCAGGTATGCCTGAATGTATTCCCATGCAATATTTTGCTCAACAGTGGTGAAAATCAGGTTACTGTGACAAGTTTCACACATATTCACAGTGGTTTGCTGTAAATTTTATTATTTCAAAAATTTCAATGGCTGGAAAATGCTCAAAATGCTTAAAATAGGCTGTTTAAAGCAAAATTACTGTATCTCAGGTATGCCTCAAGGTATTCCCATGCAATTTTCTGCTAAACAGTGGTGAGAGTCAGGTTACTGTGACCAGTTTCACACATATACACAGTGGTTTGTTATAAATTTTATTATTTCAAAAATTTCAATAGCTCCTAATTGCTCAAAATGCTTAAAATAGGCTGTTTTAAGCAAAATTACTGTATCTCAGGTATGCCTCAAGGTATTAACATGCAATTTTTTGCTCAACAGTGGAGAAAGCCAGGTTAATGTGACCAGTTTCACACATATTCACAGTGGTTTGCAGTAAATTTTATTATTTCAAAAATTTCAATAGCTGGAAAATGCTGAAAATGCTTAAAATAAGCTGTTTTGAGCTGTTTTAAGAAAAAATTATTGTATCCCAGGTATTCCTCAAGGTATTCCCATGCAATATTTTGCTGAACAGTGGTGAAAGTCAGGTTACTGTGACCAGTTTCACACATATTCACAGTGGTTTGCTGTAAATTTAATTATTTCAAAAATTTCAATGGCTGGAAAATGCTCAAAATGCTCAAAATAGGCTGTTTTAAGCAAAATTACTGTATCTCAGGTATGCCTCAAGGTATTAACATGCAATTTTTTGCTCAATAGTGGTGAAAGTCACCAGTTTCGCACATATTCGCAGTGGTTTGTAGTAAATTTTATTATTTCAAAAATGTCAATAGCTGGAAAATGCTCAAAATGCTTAAAATAAGCTGTTTTGAGCTGTTTTAAGCAAAATTACTGTATCTCAGGTATGCCTCAAGGTATTCCCATTCACTTTTTTGCTCAACAGTGTTGAAAGCCAGGTTAATGTGACCAATTTCACACATATTCACAGTGGTTTGCAGTAAATCTTATTATTTCAAAAATTTCAATAGCTGGAAATTTCTCAAAATGCTTAAAATAAGCTGTTTTGAGCTGTTTTAAGCAAAATTACTGTATCTCAGGTATGCCTCAAGTTATTCCCATTCACTTTTTTGCTCAACAGTGGTGAAAGCCAGGTTAATGTGACCAATTTCACACATATTCACAGTGGTTTGCAGTAAATCTTATTATTTCAAAAATTTCAATAGCTGGAAATTTCTCAAAATGCTTAAAATAAGCTGTTTTGAGCTGTTTTAAGCAAAATCACTGTATCTCAGGTATGCCTCAAGGTATTAACATGCAATTTTTTGCTCAACAGTGGAGAAAGCCAGGTTAATGTGACCAGTTTCACACATATTCACAGTGGTTTGCTGTAAATTTTATTATTTTAATAATTTCAATAGCAGAAAAAAATGCTCAAAATGCTTAAAATAGGCTGTTTTAAGCAAAATTACTGTATCACAGGTATGCCTCCAGGTATTCCAATGCAATTTTTTGCTCAACAGTGGTGAAAGTAAGGTTACTGTGACCAGTTTCACATATATTCACAGTGGTTTGTTATAAATTTTATTATTTCAAAAATTTAAATAGCTCAAAAATGCTCAAAATGCTTAAATTAGGCTGTTTTAAGCAAAATTGCTGTATCTCAGGTATGCCTGAAGGTATTCCCATGCAATTTTTTGCTCAACAGTGGTGAAAGTCAGGTTACTGTCACAAGTTACACACATATTCACAGTGGTTTGCAGTATATTTTATTATTTCAAAAATTTCAATAGCAGGAAAATGCTCAAAATGCTTAAAATAGGCTGTTTTAAGCAAAATTACTGTATCTCAGTTATGCCTCAAGGTATTAACATGCAATTTTTTGCTCAACAGTGGAGAAAGCCAGGTTAATGTAACCAGTTTCACACATATTCACAGTGGTTTGCAGTAAATTTTATTATTTCAAAAATTTCAATAGCTTGAAAATGCTCAAAATGCTTAAAATACGCTGTTTTGAGCTGTTTTAAGCAAAATTACTGTATCTCAGGTATGCCTCAAGGTATTCCCATGCAATTTTTTGCTCAACAGTGGTGAAAGTCAGGTTACTGTGACCAGTATCACACATATTCACAGTGGTTAGCTGTAAATTTCATTATTTCAAAAATTTCAGTAGCTGTAAAACGCTCAAAATGCTTGAAATAAAGTGTTTTGATCTGTTTTAAGCAAAATTACTGTATATCAGGTATGCCTGAATGTATTCCCATGCAATATTTTGCTCAACAGTGGTGAAAATCAGGTTACTGTGACAAGTTTCACACATATTCACAGTGGTTTGCTGTAAATTTTATTATTTCAAAAATTTCAATGGCTGGAAAATGCTCAAAATGCTTAACATAGGCTGTTTAAAGCAAAATTACTGTATCTCAGGTATGCCTCAAGGTATTCCCATGCAATTTTCTGCTAAACAGTGGTGAGAGTCAGGTTACTGTGACCAGTTTCACACATATTCACAGTGGTTTGTTATAAATTTTATTATTTCAAAAATTTCAATAGCTCCTAATTGCTCAAAATGCTTAAAATAGGCTGTTTTAAGCAAAATTACTGTATCTCAGGTATGCCTCAAGGTATCAACATGCAATTTTTTGCTCAACAGTGGAGAAAGCCAGGTTAATGTGACCAGTTTCACATATTCACAGTGGTTTGATGTAAATTTTATTATTTCAAAAATTTCAATAGCTGTAAATTGCGCAAAATGCTTAAAATAAGCTGTTTTAAGCAAAATTACTGTATCTCAGGAATGCCTCAAGGTATTCCCATGCAATTTTTTGCTCAACAGTGGTGAAAGTCAGGTTACTGTCACCAGTTTCACACATATTCATAGTGGTTTGCTCTAAATTTCAGTATTTCAAAAATTTCAATAGCTGGAAAAAGCTCAAAATGCTTAAAATAAGCTGTTTTAAGCAAAATTACTGTATCTCAGATACGCCTCAAGGTATTCCCATGCAATTTTTTGCTCAACAGTGGTGAAAGCCTGGTTACTGTGACATGTTTCACACATATTCACAGTGGTTTGCTGTAAAGTTTATTATTTCAAAAATTTTAATGGCTGGAAAATGCTCAAAATGCTTAAAATAAGCTGTTTTGAACTGTTTTAAGCAAAATTACTGTATCTCAGGTGTGCCTCAAGGTATTCCCATACAATTTTTTGCTCAACATTGGTGAAAGCCAGTTTACTGTGACCAGTTTCACTCATAGTCATAGTGGTTTGCTCTAAATTTTATTATTTCAAAAATTTCATTGGCTGGAAAATGCTCAATAAGCTTAAAATAGGCTGTTTTAAGCAAAATTACTGTATCTCAGGTATGCCTCAAGGTATTCCCATGCAATTTTTTGCTAAGCAGTGGTGAAAGTAAGGTTGCTGTGACCAGTTTCACATATATTCAAAGTGGATTGCAGTAAATTTTATTATTTCAAAAATTTCATTGGCTTGAAAATGCTCAAAATCTTTAAAATAGTCTGTTTTAAGCAAAATTACTGTATCTCAGGTATGCCTCATGGTATTCCCATGCAATTTTTTGCTCAGCAGCGGTGAAAGTCAGGTCATTGTGACCAGTTTCACACATATACACAGTGGTTTGCTGTAAATTTTATTATTTCAAAAATTTCAATAGCTGAAAAATGCTCAAAATGCTTAAAATAGGCTGTTTAAAGTAAAATTACTGTATCTCAGGTATTCCTCAAGGTATTAACATGCAATTTTTTGCTCAACAGTGGTGAAAGTCACCAGTTTTACACATACTCACAGTGGTTTGTTGTAAATTTTATTATTTTAAAAATTTCAATAGCTGGAAAATGCTCAAAATGCTTAAAATAAGCTGTTTTGAGCGGTTTTAAGCAAAATTCTGTATCTCAGGTATGCCTCAAGGTATTCCCATTCACTTTTTTGCTCAACAGTGGTGAAAGCCAGGTTAATGTGACCAATTTCACACATATACACAGTGGTTTGCAGTAAATCTTATTATTTCAAAAATTTCAACATCTGGAAATTGCTCAAAATGCTTAAAATAAGCTGTTTTGAGCTGTTTTAAGCAAAATTACTGTATATCAGTTATGCCTCAAGGTATTCCCATGCAATTTTTTGCTCAACAGTGGTGAAAGTCAGGTTACTGTGACCAGTATCACACATATTCACAGTGGTTAGCTGTAAATTTCATTATTTCAAAAATTTCAGTAGCTGTAAAACGCTCAAAATGCTTAAAATAAAGTGTTTTGATCTGTTTTAAGCAAAATTACTGTATATCAGGTATGCCTGAATGTATTCCCATGCAATTTTAGCTCAACATTGGTGAAAGACAGGTTACTGTGACCAGTTTCACACATATTCACAGTGGTATTGCTGTAAATTTTATTATTTTAAAAATTTCAATAGCAGGAAAATGCTCAAAATGCTTAAAATAGGCTGTTTTAAGCAAAATTACTGTATCTCAGGTATGCCTCAAGGTATTAACATGCAATTTTTTGCTCAAAATTGGTGAATGACAGGTTATTGTGACCAGTTTCACACATATTCACAGTGGTTTGCTGTAAATTTTATTATTTTAAAAATTTCAATATCTGGAAATTGCTCAAAATGCTTAAAATATGCTGTTTTGAGTTGTTTTAAGCAAAATTACTGTATCCCAGGTATGCCTCGAGGTATTCCCATGCAATATTTTGCTCAACAGTGGTGAAAATCAGGTTACTGTGATAAGTTTCACACATATTCACAGTGGTTTGCTTTAAATTTTATTATTTCAAAAATTTCAATGGCTGGAAAATGCTCAAAATGCTTAAAATAGGCTGTTTTGAGCAAAATTACTGTATCTCAGGTATGCCTCAAGGTTTTCCCATGCAATTTTCTGCTAAACAGTGGTGAGAGTCAGGTTACTGTGACCAGTTTCACACATATTCACAGTGGTTTGCTATAAATTTTATTATTTCAATAATTTGAATAGCTGCAAAATGCTCAAAGTGCTTAAAATAGGCTGTTTTAAGCAAAATTACTGTATCTCAGGTATGCCTCAAGGTATTCCCAAGCAATTTTCTGCTAAACAGTGGTGAGAGTCAGGTTACTGTGACCAGTTTCACACATATTCACAGTGGTTTTCTATAAATTTTATTATTTCAAAAATTTCAATAGCTCTAAATTGCTCAAAATGCTTAAAATAGGCTGTTTTAAGCAAAATTACTGTATTTCAGGTATGCCTCAAGGTATTAACATGCAATTTTTTGCTCAACGGTGGTGAAAGTCAGGTTACTGTCACCTGTTTCACACATATTCACAGTGGTTTGCTGTAAATTTTATTATTTCAAAATTTTCAACAGCTTAAAAATGCTCAAAATGCTTAAAATACGCTGTTTTGAGCTGTTTTAAGCAAAATTACTTTATCTCAGGTATGCCTCAAGTTATTCCCATGCAATTTTTTGCTAAACAGTGGCGAAAGTCAGGTTACTGTCACCAGTTTCACACATATTCATAGTGGTTTGCTGTAAATGTCATTATTTCAAAAATTTCAATAGCTGGAAAATGCTCAAAATGCTTAAAATAAGCTGTTTTAAGCAAAATTACTGTATCTCAGTTACGCCTCAAGGTATTCCCATGCAGTTTTTTGCACAACAGTGGTGAAATCCTGGTTACTGTAACATGTTTCATACATATTCACAGTGGTTTGCTGTAAACTTTATTATTTCAAAAATTTCAATAGCTGGAAAATGCTCAAATTGCTTATAATAAGCTGTTTTGAGCGGTTTTAAGCAAAATTACTGTATCTCAGGTATGCCTCAAAGTATTCCCACGCACTTTTTGCTCAAAAGTGGTGAAAGCAAGGTTAATGTCACCAGTTTCACACATATTCACAGTGGTTTGCAGGAAATTTTATTATTTCAAAAATTTCAATAGCTGGAAAATGCTCAAAATGCTTAAAATATGCTGTTTTGAACTGTTTTAAGCAAAATTACTGTATCTCAGGTGTGCCTAAAGGTATTCTCATACAATTTTTTGCTCAACATTGGTGAAAGCCAGTTTACTGTGACCAGTTTCACTCATAGTCATAGTGGTTTGCTGTAAATTTTATTATTTCAAAAATTTCATTGGCTGGAAAATGCTCAATAAGCTTAAAATAGGCTGTTTTAAGCAAAATTACTGTATCTCAGGTATGCCTCAAGGTATTCCCATGCAATTTTTTGCTAAGCAGTGGTGAAAGTAAGGTTGCTGTGACCAGTTTCACATATATTCACAGTGGTTTGCAGTAAATTTTATTATTTCAAAAATTTCTATAGCTGAAAAATGCTCAAAATGCTTAAAATAGGCTGATTTAAGCAAAATTACTGTATCTCAGGTATGCCTCAAGGTATTCCCATTCAATATTTTGCTCAACAGTTGTGAAAGTCAGGTTACTGTTAACAGTTTCGCACATTTACAGTGATTTGCTGTAAATTTTATTATTTCAAAAATTTCTCAAGCTTCAAAATGCTCAAAATGCTTAAAATATGCTGTTTTGAGCTGTTTTAAGCAAAATTACTGTATCTCAGGTATACCTCAAAGTATTCCCATGCAATTTTTTGCTCAACATTGGTGAAAGCCAGGTTACTGTGACTAGTTTCACGCATATTCACAGTGGTTTGCTGTAAATTTTATTATTTCAGAAAATTAAATAGCTCAAAAATGCTCAAAATGCTTAAATTAGGCTGTTTTAAGCAAAATTGCTGTATCTCAGGTATGCCTGAAGGTATTCCCATGCAATTTTTTGCTCAACAGTGGTGAAAGTCAGGTTACTGTCACAAGTTACACACATATTCACAGTGGTTTGCTGTAAATTTTATTATTTCAAAAATTTCAATAGCAGGAAAATGCTCAAAATGCTTAAAATAGGCTGTTTTAAGCAAAATTACTGTATCTCAGGTACGCCTCAAGGTATTCCCATGCAGTTTTTTGCACAACAGTGGTGAAAGCCTGGTTACTGTAACATGTTTCACACATATTCACAGTGGTTTGCTGTAAACTTTATTATTTCAAAAATTTCAATAGCAGGAAAATGCTCAAAATGCTTAAAATAGGTTGTTTTAAGCAAAATTACTGTATCTCAGGTACGCCTCAAGGTATTCCCATGCAGTTTTTTGCACAACAGTGGTGAAAGCCTGGTTACTGTAACATGTTTCACACATATTCACAGTGGTTTGCTGTAAACTTTATTATTTCAAAAATTTCAATAGCTGGAAAATGCTCAAAATGCTTAAAATAGGCTGTTTTGAGCGGTTTTAAGCAAAATTACTGTATCTCAGGTATGCCTCAAGGTATTCCCATGCAATTTTTTGCTAAGCAGTGGTGAAAGTAAGGTTGTTGTGACCAGTTTCACATATATTCACAGTGGTTTGCAGTAAATTTTATTATTTCAAAAATTTCTATAGCTGAAAAATGCTCAAAATGCTTAAAATAGGCTGATTTAAGCAAAATTACTGTATCTCAGGTATGCCTCAAGGTATTCCCATTCAATATTTTGCTCAACAGTGGTGAAAGTCAGGTTACTGTGAACAGTTTCGCACATTCACAGTGGTTTGCTGTAAATTTTATTATTTCAAAAATTTCAATAGCTGGAAAATGCTCAAAATGCTTAAAATAGGCTGTTTTAAGCAAAATTACTGTATCTCAGGTATGCCTCAAGGTATTCCAATGCAATTTTTTGCTCAACAGTGCTGAAAGTAAGTTTACTGTGACCAGTTTCACATATATTCACAGTGGTTTGTTATAAATTTTATTATTTCAAAAATTTAAATAGCTTAAAAATTCTCAAAATGCTTAAATTAGGCTGTTTTAAGCAAAATTGCTGTATCTCAGGTATGCCTGAAGGTATTCCCATGCAATTTTTCCTCAACAGTGGAGAAAGCCAGGTTAATGTGACCAGTTTCACACATATTCACAGTGGTTTGCAGTAAATTTTATTATTTCAAATATTTCAATAGCTGGAAAATGCTCAAAATGCTTAAAATAAGCTGTTTTGAGCTGTTTTAAGAAAAAATTACTGTATCCCAGGTATTCCTCAAGGTATTCCCATGCAATATTTTGCTGAACAGTGGTGAAAGTCAGGTTACTGTGACCAGTTTCACACATATTCACAGTGGTTTGCTGTAAATTTAATTATTTTAAAAATTTCAATTGCTGGAAAATGCTCAAAATGCTCAAAATAGGCTGTTTTAAGCAAAATTACTGTATCTCAGGTATGCCTCAAGGTATTAACATGCAATTTTTTGCTCAATAGTGGTGAAAGTCACCAGTTTCGCACATATTCACAGTGGTTTGTAGTAAATTTTATTATTTCAAAATTGTCAATAGCTGGAAAATGCTCCAAATGCTTAAAATAAGCTGTTTTGAGCTGTTTTAAGCAAAATTACTGAATCTCAGGTATGCCTCAAGGTATTCCCATGCAATTTTTTGCTCAACATTGGTGAAATCTAGGTTACTGTGACCTGTTTCACATATTCACAGTGGTTTGCTGTAAATTTTATTATTTCAATAGATCGAAAATGCTCAAAATCCTTAAATAAGCTGTTTTAAGCAAAATTACTGTATTTCAGGAATGCCGCAAGGTATTCCCATGCAATTTTTTGCTCAACAGTGGTGAAAGTCAGGTTACTCTCACCAGTTTCACACATATTTACAGTGGTTTGCAGTATGTTTTATTATTTCAAAAATTTCAATAGCAGGAAATGCTCAAAATGCTTAAAATAGTCTGTTTAAAGCAAAATTACTGTATCTCAGGTATGCCTCAAGGTATTAACATGCTTTTTTTTGTTCAACAGTGGAGAAAGCCAGGTTAATGTGATCAGTTTCACACATATTCACAGTGGTTTGCAGTAAATTTTATTATTTCAAAAATTTTAATAGCTGGAAAATGCTCAAAATGCTCAAAATAGGCTGTTTTAAGCAAAATTACTGTATCTCAGGTATGCCTCAAGGTATTAACATGCAATTTTTTGCTCAATAGTGGTGAAAGTCACCAGTTTCGCACATATTCGCACAGGTTTGTAGTAAATTTTATTATTTCAAAAATGTCAATAGCTGGAAAATTTTCAAAATGCTTAAAATAAGATGTTTCGAACGGTTTTAAGCAAAATTACTGTATTTCAGGTATGCCTCAAGGTATTCCCATGCATTTTTTTGCTCAACAGTGGTGAAAGCCAGGTTAATGTGACCAGTTTCACATATTCATAGTGGTTTGATGTAAGTTTTATTATTTCAAAAATTTCAATAGCTGTAAAATGCTCAAAATGCTTAAAATACGCTGTTTTAAGCAAAATTACTGCATCTCAGGAATGCCTCAAGGTATTCCCATGCAATTTTTTGCTCAACAGTGGTGAAAGTCAGGTTACTGTCACCAGTTTCACACATATTCATAGTGGTTTGCTCTAAATTTCAGTATTTCAAAATTTCAATAGCTGGAAAAAGCTCAAAATGCTTAAAATAAGCTGTTTTAAGCAAAATTACTGTATCTCAGGTACGCCTCAAGGTATTCCCATGCAATTTTTTGCACAACAGTGGTGAAATCCAGGTTACTGTGACATGTTTCACACATATTCACAGTGGTTTGCTCTAAATTTTATTATTTCAAAAATTTTAATAACTGGAAAGTGATCAAAATGCTTAAAATAAGCTGTTTTGAGCTGTTTTAAGCAAAATTACTGTATCTCAGGTATGCCTCAACTTATTCCCATGCAATTTTTTAATCAACAGTGGTGAAAGTCAGGTTACTGACACAAGTTACACACATATTCATAGTGGTTAGCTGTAAATTTTATTATTTCAAAAATTTCAATAGCTGGAAAATGCTCATAATGCTTAAAATAGGCTGTTTCAAGCAAAATTACTGTATCTCAGGTATGCCTCCAGGTATTCCAATGCAATTTTTTGCTCAACAGTGGTGAAAGTAAGGTTACTGTGACCAGTTTCACATATATTCACAGTGGTTTGTTATAAATTTTATTATTTCAAAAATTTAAATAGCTCAAAAATGCTCAAAATGCTTAAATTAGGCTGTTTTAAGCAAAATTGCTGTATCTCAGGTATGCCTGAAGGTATTCCCATGCAATTTTTTGCTCAACAGTGGTGAAAGTCAGGTTACTGTCACAAGTTACACACATATTCACAGTGGTTTGCAGTATATTTTATTATTTCAAAAATTTCAATAGCAGGAAAATGCTCAAAATGCTTAAAATAGGCTGTTTTAAGCAAAATTACTGTATCTCAGGTATGCCTCAAGGTATTAACATGCAATTTTTACCTCAACAGTGGTGAAAGCTTGGTTACTGTGACCTGCTTCACTCATATTCAAAGTGGTTTGCTGTAAATTTTATTATTTCAAAAATTTCAATAGTTTTAAAATGCTCAAAATGCTTAATATAGGCTGTTTCAGGGCAAAATTACTGTATCTCAGGTATGCCTCAAGGTATTCCAATGCAATTTTTTGCTCAACAGTGGTGAAAGTCAGGTTACTGTGACCAGTTTCACACATATTCACAGTGGTTTGTTATAAATTTTATTATTTCAAAAATTTCAATAGCTCAAAATTGCTCAAAATGCTTAAAATAGGCTGTTTTAAGCAAAATTACTGTATCTCAGGTATGCCTCAAGGTATTAACATGCAATTTTTTGCTCAACAGTGGAGAAAGCCAGGTTAATGTGACCAGTTTCACATATTCACAGTGGTTTGATGTAAATTTTATTATTTCAAAAATTTCAATAGCTCAAAATTGCTCAAAATGCTTAAAATAGGCTGTTTTAAGCAAAATTACTGTATCTCAGGAATGCCTCAAGGTATTAACATGCAATTTTTTGCTCAACAGTGGAGAAAGCCTGGTTACTGTGACATGTTTCACACATATTCACAGTGATTTGCTGTAAATTTTATTATTTCAAAAATTTTAATGGCTGGAAAATGCTAAAAATGCTTAAAATAAGCTGTTTTGAACTGTTTTAAGCAAAATTACTGTATCTCAGGTGTGCCTCAAGGTATTCCCATACAATTTTTTGCTCAACATTGGTGAAAGCCAGTTTACTGTGACCAGTTTCACTCATAGTCATAGTGGTTTGCTCTAAATTTTATTATTTCAAAAATTTCATTGGCTGGAAAATGCTCAATAAGCTTAAAATAGGCTGTTTTAAGCAAAATTACTGTATCTCAGGTATGCCTCAAGGTATTCCCATGCAATTTTTTGCTAAGCAGTGGTGAAAGTAAGGTTGCTGTGACCAGTTTCACATATATTCAAAGTGGTTTGCAGTAAATTTTATTATTTCAAAAATTTCTATAGCTGGAAAATGCTCAAAATGCTTAAAATAGGCTGTTTTAAGCAAAATTACTGTATCTCAGGTATGCCTCAAGGTATTCCCATGCACTTTTTTGCTCAACAGTGGTGAAAGTCAGGTTAATGTGACCAGTTTCACACATATTCACAGTGGTTTGCTGTAAATTTTATTATTTCAAACATTTCATTGGCTGGAAAATGCTCAAAATCTTTAAAATAGTCTGTTTTAAGCAAAATTACTGTATCTCAGGTATGCCTCATGGTATTCCCATGCAATTTTTTGCTCAGCAGTGGTGAAAGTCAGGTCATTGTGACCAGTTTCACACATATTCACAGTGGTTTGCTGTAAATTTTATTATTTCAAAAATTTCAATAGCTGAAAAATGCTCAAAATGCTTAAAATAGGCTGTTTAAAGTAAAATTACTGTATCTCAGGTATTCCTCAAGGTATTAACATGCAATTTTTTGCTCAACAGTGGTGAAAGTCACCAGTTTTACACATACTCACAGTGGTTTGTAGTAAATTTTATTATTTTAAAAATTTCAATAGCTGGAAAATGCTCAAAATGCTTAAAATAAGCTGTTTTGAGCGGTTTTAAGCAAAATTACTGTATATCAGGTATGCCTCAAGATATTCCCATGCATGTTTTTGCTCAACAGTGGTGAAAGTCAGGTTACTGTCACCAGTTTCACACATATTCACAGTGGTTTGCTTTAAATTTTATTATTTCAAAAATTTCAATAGCTTGAAAATGCTCAAAATGCTTAAAATACGCTGTTTTGAGCTGTTTTAAGCAAAATTACTGTATCTCAGGTATGTCTCAAGGTATTCCCATGCAATTTTTTGCTCAACAGTGGTGAAAGTCAGGTTACTGTGACCAGTATCACACATATTCACAGTGGTTAGCTGTAAATTTCATTATTTCAAAAATTTCAGTAGCTGTAAAACGCTCAAAATGCTTAAAATAAAGTGTTTTGATCTGCTTTAAGCAAAATTACTGTATATCAGGTATTCCTCAAGGTATTCCCATGCAATTTTTTGCTAAACAGTGGTGAAAGTCAGGTTACTGTCACCAGTTTCACACATATTTACAGTGGTTTGCAGTATGTTTTATTATTTCAAAAATTTCAATAGCAGGAAAATGCTCAAAATGCTTAAAATAGGCTGTTTTAAGCAAAATTACTGTATCTCAGGTATGCCTCAAGGTATTAACATGCAATTTTTTGCTCAAAATTGGTGAATGACAGGTTATTGTGACCAGTTTCACACATATTCACAGTGGTTTGCTGTAAATTTTATTATTTTAAAAATTTCAATAGCAGGAAAATGCTCAAAATGCTTAAAATAGGCTGATTTAAGCAAAATTACTGTATCTCAGGTATGCCTCAAGGTATTAACATGCAATTTTTTGCTCAACAGTGGAGAAAGCCAGGTTAATGTGACCAGTTTCACACATATTCACAGTGGTTTGTAGTAAATTTTATTATTTAAAAATTTCAATATCTGGAAATTGTTAAAAATGCTTAAAATAAGCTGTTTTGAGTTGTTTTAAGCAAAATTACTGTATCCCAGGTATGCCTCGAGGTATTCCCATGCAATATTTTGCTCAACAGTGGTGAAAATCAGGTTACTGTGACAAGTTTCACACATATTCACAGTGGTTTGCTTTAAATTTTATTATTTCAAAAATTTCAATGGCTGGAAAATGCTCAAAATGCTTAAAATAGGCTGTTTTAAGCAAAATTACTGTATCTCAGGTATGCCTCAAGGTATTCCCATGCAATTTTCTGCTAAACAGTGGTGAGAGTCAGGTTACTGTGACCAGTTTCACACATATTCACAGTGGTTTTCTATAAATTTTATTATTTCAAAAATTTCAATAGCTCAAAATTGCTCAAAATGCTTAAAATAGGCTGTTTTAACCAAAATTACTGTATTTCAGGTATGCCTCAAGGTATTAACATGCAATTTTTTGCTCAACGGTGGTGAAAGTCAGGTTACTGTCACCTGTTTCACACATATTCACAGTGGTTTGCTGTAAATTTTATTATTTCAAAAATTTCAACAGCTTAAAAATGCTCAAAATGCTTAAAATACGCTGTTTTGAGCTGTTTTAAGCAAAATTACTTTATCTCAGGTATGCCTCAAGTTATTCCCATGCAATTTTTTGCTAAACAGTGGCGAAAGTCAGGTTACTGTCACCAGTTTCACACATATTCATAGTGGTTTGCTGTAAATGTCATTATTTCAAAAATTTCAATAGCTGGAAAATGCTCAAAATGCTTAAAATAAGCTGTTTTAAGCAAAATTACTGTATCTCAGTTACGCCTCAAGGTATTCCCATGCAGTTTTTTGCACAACAGTGGTGAAATCCTGGTTACTGTAACATGTTTCATACATATTCACAGTGGTTTGCTGTAAACTTTATTATTTCAAAAATTTCAATAGCTGGAAAATGCTCAAATTGCTTATAATAAGCTGTTTTGAGCGGTTTTAAGCAAAATTACTGTATCTCAGGTATGCCTCAAAGTATTCCCACGCACTTTTTGCTCAAAAATGGTGAAAGCAAGGTTAATGTCACCAGTTTCACACATATTCACAGTGGTTTGCAGGAAATTTTATTATTTCAAAAATTTCAATAGCTGGAAAATGCTCAAAATGCTTAAAATATGCTGTTTTGAACTGTTTTAAGCAAAATTACTGTATCTCAGGTGTGCCTAAAGGTATTCTCATACAATTTTTTGCTCAACATTGGTGAAAGCCAGTTTACTGTGACCAGTTTCACTCATAGTCATAGTGGTTTGCTGTAAATTTTATTATTTCAAAAATTTCATTGGCTGGAAAATGCTCAATAAGCTTAAAATAGGCTGTTTTAAGCAAAATTACTGTATCTCAGGTATGCCTCAAGGTATTCCCATGCAATTTTTGCTAAGCAGTGGTGAAAGTAAGGTTGCTGTGACCAGTTTCACATATATTCACAGTGGTTTGCAGTAAATTTAATTATTTCAAAAATTTCTATAGCTGAAAAATGCTCAAAATGCTTAAAATAGGCTGATTTAAGCAAAATTACTGTATCTCAGGTATGCCTCAAGGTATCCCCCTTCAATATTTTGCTCAACAGTTGTGAAAGTCAGGTTACTGTTAACAGTTTCGCACATTTACAGTGATTTGCTGTAAATTTTATTATTTCAAAAATTTCTCAAGCTTCAAAATGCTCAAAATGCTTAAAATATGCTGTTTTGAGCTGTTTTAAGCAAAATTACTGTATCTCAGGTATACCTCAAAGTATTCCCATGCAATTTTTTGCTCAACATTGGTGAAAGCCAGGTTACTGTGACTAGTTTCACGCATATTCACAGTGGTTTGCTGTAAATTTTATTATTTCAGAAAATTAAATAGCTCAAAAATGCTCAAAATGCTTAAATTAGGCTGTTTTAAGCAAAATTGCTGTATCTCAGGTATGCCTGAAGGTATTCCCATGCAATTTTTTGCTCAACAGTGGTGAAAGTCAGGTTACTGTCACAAGTTACACACATATTCACAGTGGTTTGCTGTAAATTTTATTATTTCAAAAATTTCAATAGCAGGAAAATGCTCAAAATGCTTAAAATAGGCTGTTTTAAGCAAAATTACTGTATCTCAGGTACGCCTCAAGGTATTCCCATGCAGTTTTTTGCACAACAGTGGTGAAAGCCTGGTTACTGTAACATGTTTCACACATATTCACAGTGGTTCGCTGTAAACTTTATTATTTCAAAAATTTCAATAGCTGGAAAATGCTCAAAATGCTTAAAATAGGCTGTTTTGAGCGGTTTTAAGCAAAATTACTGTATCTCAGGTATGCCTCAAGGTATTCCCATGCAATTTTTTGCTAAGCAGTGGTGAAAGAAAGGTTTTTGTGACCAGTTTCACATATATTCACAGTGGTTTGCAGTAAATTTTATTATTTCAAAAATTTCTATAGCTGAAAAATGCTCAAAATGCTTAAAATAGGCTGATTTAAGCAAAATTACTGTATCTCAGGTATGCCTCAAGGTATTCCCATTCAATATTTTGCTCAACAGTGGTGAAAGTCAGGTTACTGTGAACAGTTTCGCACATTCACAGTGGTTTGCTGTAAATTTTATTATTTCAAAAATTTCAATAGCTGGAAAATGCTCAAAATGCTTAAAATAGGCTGTTTTAAGCAAAATTACTTTATCTCAGGTATGCCTCAAGGTATTCTTATGCAATTATTTACTCAACAGTGATGAAAGTCAGGTTACTGTCACAAGTTTCACACATATTCACAGTGATTTGCTGTAAATTTTATTATTTCAAAAATTTCAATATTTGGAAAATGCTTAAAATGCTTAAAATAGGCTGTTTTAAGAAAAATTACTGTATCTCAGGTATGCCTCAAGGTATTCCCATGCAATTTTTTGCTCAACAGTGGGGAAAGTCCGGTTACTGTCACCAGTTTCACACATATTCACAGTGATTAACTGTAAATTTTATTATTTCAAAAATTTCAATAGCTGGAAAATGCTCATAATGCTTAAAATAGGCTGTTTTAAGCAAAATTACTGTATCTCAGGTATGCCTCAAGGTATTCCCATGCACTTTTTTGCTCAACAGTGGTGAAAGTCAGGTTAATGTGACCAGTTTCACACATATTCACAGTGGTTTGCCGTAAATTTTATTATTTCAAAAATTTCATTGGCTGGAAAATGCTCAAAATCCTTAAAATAGTCTGTTTTAAGCAAAATTACTGTATCTCAGGTATGCCTCATGGTATTCCCATGCAATTTTTGCTCAGCAGCGGTGAAAGTGAGGTCATTGTGACCAGTTTCACACATCTTCACAGTGGTTTGCTGTAAATTTTATTATTTCAAAAATTTCAATAGCTGAAAAATGCTCAAAATGCTTAAAATAGGCTGTTTAAAGTAAAATTACTGTATCTCAGGTATTCCTCAAGGTATTAACATGCAATTTTTTGCTCAACAGTGGTGAAAGTCACCAGTTTCACACATACTCACAGTGGTTTGTAGTAAATTTTAATATTTTAAAAATTTCAATAGCTGGAAAATGCTCAAAATGCTTAAAATAAGCTGTTTTGAGCGATTTTAAGCAAAACTCTGTATCTCAGATATGCCTCAAGGTATTCCCATTCACTTTTTTGCTCAACAGTGGTGAAAGCCAGGTTAATGTGACCAATTTCACACATATTCACAGTGGTTTGCAGTAAATCTTATTATTTCAAAAATTTCAACAGCTGGAAATTGCTCAAAATGCTTAAAATAAGCTGTTTTGAGCTGTTTTAAGCAAAATTACTGTATATCAGGTATGCCTCAAGGTATTCCCATGCATGTTTTTGCTCAACAGTGGTGAGAGTCAGGTTACTGTCACCAGTTTCACACATATTCACAGTGGTTTGCTTTAAATTTTATTATTTCAAAAATTTCAATAGCTTGAAAACGCTCAAAATGCTTAAAATACGCTGTTTTGAGCTGTTTTAAGCAAAATTACTGTATCTCAGGTATGCCTCAAGGTATTCCCATGCAATTTTTTGCTCAACAGTGGTGAAAGTCAGGTTACTGTGACCAGTATCATACATATTCACAGTGGTTAGCTGTAAATTTCATTATTTCAAAAATTTCAGTAGCTGTAAAACGCTCAAAATGCTTAAAATAAAGTGTTTTGATCTGTTTTAAGCAAAATTACTGTATATCAGGTATGCCAGAATGTATTCCCATGCAATTTTAGCTCAACATTGGTGAAAGACAGGTTACTGTGACCAGTTTCACACATATTCACAGTGGTATTGCTGTAAATATTATTATTTTAAAAATTTCAATAGCAGGAAAATGCTCAAAATGCTTAAAATAGGCTGTTTTAAGCAAAATTACTGTATCTCAGGTATGCCTCAAGGTATTAACATGCAATTTTTTGCTCAAAATTGGTGAATGACAGGGTAATGTGACCAGTTTCACACATATTCACAGTGGTTTGCTGTAAATTTTATTATTTTAAAAATTTCAATAGCAGGAAAATGCTCAAAATGCTTAAAATAGGCTGTTTTAAGCAAAATTACTGTATCTGAGGTATGCCTCAAGGTATTAACATGCAATTTTTTGCTCAACAGTGGAGAAAGCCAGGTTAATGTGACCAGTTTCACACATATTCACAGTGGTTTGTAGTAAATTTTATTATTTAAAAATTTCAATATCTGGAAATTGCTCAAAATGCTTAAAATAAGCTGTTTTGAGTTGTTTTAAGCAAAATTACTGTATCCCAGGTATGCCTCGAGGTATTCCCATGCAATATTTTGCTCAACAGTTGTGAAAATCAGGTTACTGTGACAAGTTTCACACATATTCACAGTGGTTTGCTTTAAATTTTATTATTTCAAAAATTTCAATGGCTGGAAAATGCTCAAAATGCTTAAAATAGGCTGTTTTGAGCAAAATTACTGTATCTCAGGTATGCCTCAAGGTATTCCCATGCAATTTTCTGCTAAACAGTGGTGAGAGTCAGGTTACTGTGACCAGTTTCACACATATTCACAGTGGTTTTCTATAAATTTTATTATTTCAAAAATTTCAATAGCTCAAAATTGCTCAAAATGCTTAAAATAGGCTGTTTTAAGCAAAATTACTGTATCTCAGGTATGCCTCAAGGTATTAACATGCAATTTTTTGCTCAACGGTGGTGAAAGTCAGGTTACTGTCACCTGTTTCACACATATTCACAGTGGTTTGCTGTAAATTTTATTATTTCAAAAATTTCAACAGCTTAAAAATGCTCAAAATGCTTAAAATACGCTGTTTTGAGCTGTTTTAAGCAAAATTACTTTATCTCAGGTATGCCTCAAGTTATTCCCATGCAATTTTTTGCTAAACAGTGGCGAAAGTCAGGTTACTGTCACCAGTTTCACACATATTCATAGTGGTTTGCTGTAAATGTCATTATTTCAAAAATTTCAATAGCTGTAAAATGCTCAAATTGCTTATAATAAGCTGTTTTGAGCGGTTTTAAGCAAAATTACTGTATCTCAGGTATGCCTCAAAGTATTCCCACGCACTTTTTGCTCAAAAGTGGTGAAAGCAAGGTTAATGTCACCAGTTTCACACATATTCACAGTGGTTTGCAGGAAATTTTATTATTTCAAAAATTTCAATAGCTGGAAAATGCTCAAAATGCTTAAAATATGCTGTTTTGAACTGTTTTAAGCAAAATTACTGTATCTCAGGTGTGCCTCAAGGTATTCTCATACAATTTTTTGCTCAACATTGGGGAAAGCCAGTTTACTGTGACCAGTTTCACTCATAGTCATAGTGGTTTGCTGTAAATTTTATTATTTCAAAAATTTCATTGGCTTGAAAATGCTCAATAAGCTTAAAATAGGCTGTTTTAAGCAAAATTACTGTATCTCAGGTATGCCTCAAGGTATTCCCATGCAATTTTTTGCTAAGCAGTGGTGAAAGTAAGGTTGCTGTGACCAGTTTCACATATATTCACAGTGGTTTGCAGTAAATTTTATTATTTCAAAAATTTCTATAGCTGAAAAATGCTCAAAATGCTTAAAATATGCTGATTTAAGCAAAATTACTGTATGTCAGGTATGCCTCAAGGTATTCCCATTCAATATTTTGCTCAACAGTTGTGAAAGTCAGGTTACTGTTAACAGTTTCGCACATTCACAGTGATTTGCTGTAAATTTTATTATTTCAAAAATTTCTCAAGCTTCAAAATGCTCAAAATGCTTAAAATATGCTGTTTTGAGCTGTTTTAAGCAAAATTACTGTATCTCAGGTATACCTCAAAGTATTCCCATGCAATTTTTTGCTCAACATTGGTGAAAGCCAGGTTACTGTGACTAGTTTCACGCATATTCACAGTGGTTTGCTGTAAATTTTATTATTTCAAAAATTTAAATAGCTGCAAAATGCTCAAAATGCTTAAAATATGCTGTTTTAAGCAAAATTACTGTAACTCAGGTATGCATCAAGGTATTCCCATGCAATTTTTTGCTCAACAGTGGTGAAAGTCAGGTTACTGACACAAGTTACACACATGTTCATAGTGGTTAGCTGTAAATTTTATTATTTCAAAAATTTCAATAGCAGGAAAATGCTCAAAATGCTTAAAATAGGCTGATTTAAGCAAAATTACTGTATCTCAGGTATGCCTCAAGGTATTCCCTTGCAATGTTTTGCTTAACAGTGGTGAAAGTCAGGTTACTGTGAACAGTTTCGGACAGTCGCAGTGGTTTGCTGTAAATTTTATTATTTCAAAAATTTCAGTATTTGGAAAATGCTCAAAATGCTTAAAATAGGCTGTTGTAAGCAAAATTACTGTATCTCAGGTATGCCTCAAGGTATTCCAATGCAATTTTTTGCTCAACAGTGGTGAAAGTAAGGTTACTGTGACCAGTTTCACATATATTCACAGTGGTTTGTTATAAATTTTATTATTTCAGAAAATTAAATAGCTCAAAAATGCTCAAAATGCTTAAATTAGGCTGTTTTAAGCAAAATTGCTGTATCTCAGGTATGCCTGAAGGTATTCCCATGCAATTTTTTGCTCAACAGTGGTGAAAGTCAGGTTACTGTCACAAGTTACACACATATTCACAGTGGTTTGCAGTATATTTTATTATTTCAAAAATTTCAATAGCAGGAAAATGTTCAAAATGCTTAAAATAGGCTGTTTTAAGCAAAATTACTGTATCTCAGGTACGCCTCAAGGTATTCCCATGCAGTTTTTTGCACAACAGTGGTGAAAGCCTGGTTACTGTAACATGTTTCACACATATTCACAGTGGTTTGCTGTAAACTTTATTATTTCAAAAATTTCAATAGCTGGAAAATGCTCAAAATGCTTAAAATAGGCTGTTTTGAGCGGTTTTAAGCAAAATTACTGTATATCAGGTATGCCTCAAGGTATTCCCATGCAATTTTTTGCTAAGCAGTGGTGAAAGTAAGGTTGTTGTGACCAGTTTCACATATATTCACAGTGGTTTGCTGTAAATTTTATTATTTCAAAAATTTCTATAGCTGATAAATGCTCAAAATGCTTAAAATACGCTGATTTAAGCAAAATTACTGTATCTCAGGTATGCCTCAAGGTATTCCCATTCAATATTTTGCTCAACAGTGGTGAAAGTCAGGTTACTGTGAACAGTTTCGCACATTCACAGTGGTTTGCTGTAAATTTTATTATTTCAAAAATTTCAATAGCTGGAAAATGCTCAAAATGCTTAAAATAGGCTGTTTTAAGCAAAATTACTTTATCTCAGGTATGCCTCAAGGTATTCTTATGCAATTATTTACTCAACAGTGATGAAAGTCAGGTTACTGTCACCAGTTTCACACATATTCACAGTGATTTGCTGTAAATTTTATTATTTCAAAAGTTTCAATATTTGGAAAATGCTCAAAATGCTTAAAATAGGCTGTTTTAAGCAAAATTACTGTATCTCAGGTACGCCTCAAGGTATTCCCATGCAATTTTTTGCACAACAGTGGTGAAATCCAGGTTACTGTGACATGTTTCACACATATTCACAGTGGTTTGCTGTAAATTTTATTATTTCAAAAATTTTAATAACTGGAAAGTGATCAAAATGCTTAAAATAAGCTGTTTTGAGCTGTTTTAAGCAAAATTACTGTATCTCAGGTATGCCTCAACTTATTCCCATGCAATTTTTTAATCAACAGTGGTGAAAGTCAGGTTACTGACACAAGTTACACACATATTCATAGTGGTTAGCTGTAAATTTTATTATTTCAAAAATTTCAATAGCTGGCAAATGCTCAAAATGCTTAAAATAGGCTGATTTAAGCAAAATTACTGTATCTCAGGTATGCCTCAAGGTATTCCCTTGCAATATTTTGCTTAACAGTGGTGAAAGTCAGGTGACTGTGAACAGTTTCGGACATTCGCAGTGGTTTGCTGTAAATTTTATTATTTCAAAAATTTCAATAGCTGGAAAATGCTCATAATGCTTAAAATAGGCTGTTTCAAGCAAAATTACTGTATCTCAGGTATGCCTCCAGGTATTCCAATGCAATTTTTTGCTCAACAGTGGTGAAAGTAAGGTTACTGTGACCAGTTTCACATATATTCACAGTGGTTTGTTATAAATTTTATTATTTCAAAAATTTAAATAGCTCAAAAATGCTCAAAATGCTTAAAATAGGCTGTTTTAAGCAAAATTGCTGTATCTCAGGTATGCCTGAAGGTATTAACATGCAATTTTTTGCTCAACAGTGGTGAAAGTCAGGTTACTGTCACAAGTTACACACATATTCACAGTGGTTTGCAGTATATTTTATTATTTCAAAAATTTCAATAGCAGGAAAATGCTCAAAATGCTTAAAATAGGCTGTTTTAAGCAAAATTACTGTATCTCAGGTATGCCTCAAGGTATTAACATGCAATTTTTTGCTCAACAGTGGAGAAAGCCAGGTTAATGTGACCAGTTTCACACATATTCACAGTGGTTTGCAGTAAATTTTATTATTTCAAAAATTTCAATAGCTTGAAAATGCTCAAAATGCTTAAAATACGCTGTTTTGAGCTGTTTTAAGCAAAATTACTGTATCTCAGGTATGCCTCAAGGTATTCCCATGCAATTTTTTGCTCAACAGTGGTGAAAGTCAGGTTACTGTGACCAGTATCACACATATTCACAGTGGTTAGCTGTAAATTTCATTATTTCAAAAATTTCAGTAGCTGTAAAACGCTCAAAATGCTTAAAATAAAGTGTTTTGATCTGTTTTAAGCAAAATTACTGTATATCAGGTATGCCTGAATGTATTCCCATGCAATATTTTGCTCAACAGTGGTGAAAATCAGGTTACTGTGACAAGTTTCACACATATTCACAGTGGTTTGCTGTAAATTTTATTATTTCAAAAATTTCAATGGCTGGAAAATGCTCAAAATGCTTAAAATAGGCTGTTTAAAGCAAAATTACTGTATCTCAGGTATGCCTCTAGGTATTCCCATTCAATTTTCTGCTAAACAGTGGTGAGAGTCAGGTTACTGTGACCAGTTTCACACATATTCACAGTGGTTTGTTATAAATTTTATTATTTCAAAAATTTCAATAGCTCCTAATTGCTCAAAATGCTTAAAATAGGCTGTTTTAAGCAAAATTACTGTATCTCAGGTATGCCTCAAGGTATTAACATGCAATTTTTTGCTCAACGGTGGTGAAAGTCAGGTTACTGTCACCTGTTTCACACATATTCACAGTGGTTTGCTGTAAATTTTATTATTTCAAAAATTTCAACAGCTTAAAAATGCTCAAAATGCTTAAAATACGCTGTTTTGAGCTGTTTTAAGCAAAATTACTTTATCTCAGGTATGCCTCAAGTTATTCCCATGCAATTTTTTGCTAAACAGTGGCGAAAGTCAGGTTACTGTCACCAGTTTCACACATATTCATAGTGGTTTGCTGTAAATGTCATTATTTCAAAAATTTCAATAGCTGGAAAATGCTCAAAATGCTTAAAATAAGCTGTTTTAAGCAAAATTACTGTTTCTCAGTTACGCCTCAAGGTATTCCCATGCAGTTTTTTGCACAACAGTGGTGAAATCCTGGTTACTGTAACATGTTTCATACATATTCACAGTGGTTTGCTGTAAACTTTATTATTTCAAAAATTTCAATAGCTGTAAAATGCTCAAATTGCTTATAATAAGCTGTTTTGAGCGGTTTTAAGCAAAATTACTGTATCTCAGGTATGCCTCAAAGTATTCCCACGCATTTTTTGCTCAAAAGTGGTGAAAGCAAGGTTAATGTCACCAGTTTCACACATATTCACAGTGGTTTGCAGGAAATTTTATTATTTCAAAAATTTCAATAGCTGGAAAATGCTCAAAATGCTTAAAACATGCTGTTTTGAACTGTTTTAAGCAAAATTACTGTATCTCAGGTGTGCCTCAAGGTATTCTCATACAATTTTTTGCTCAACATTGGGGAAAGCCAGTTTACTGTGACCAGTTTCACTCATAGTCATAGTGGTTTGCTGTAAATTTTATTATTTCAAAAATTTCATTGGCTTGAAAATGCTCAATAAGCTTAAAATAGGCTGTTTTAAGCAAAATTACTGTATCTCAGGTATGCCTCAAGGTATTCCCATGCAATTTTTTGCTAAGCAGTGGTGAAAGTAAGGTTGCTGTGACCAGTTTCACATATATTTACAGTGGTTTGCAGTAAATTTTATTATTTCAAAAATTTCTATAGCTGAAAAATGCTCAAAATGCTTAAAATATGCTGATTTAAGCAAAATTACTGTATGTCAGGTATGCCTCAAGGTATTCCCATTCAATATTTTGCTCAACAGTTGTGAAAGTCAGGTTACTGTTAACAGTTTCGCACATTCACAGTGATTTGCTGTAAATTTTATTATTTCAAAAATTTCTCAAGCTTCAAAATGCTCAAAATGCTTAAAATATGCTGTTTTCAGCTGTTTTAAGCAAAATTACTGTATCTCAGGTATACCTCAAAGTATTCCCATGCAATTTTTTGCTCAACATTGGTGAAAGCCAGGTTACTGTGACTAGTTTCACGCATATTCACAGTGGTTTGCTGTAAATTTTATTATTTCAAAAATTTAAATAGCTGCAAAATGCTCAAAATGCTTAAAATATGCTGTTTTAAGCAAAATTACTGTAACTCAGGTATGCATCAAGGTATTCCCATGCAATTTTTTGCTCAACAGTGGTGAAAGTCAGGTTACTGACACAAGTTACACACATGTTCATAGTGGTTAGCTGTAAATTTTATTATTTCAAAAATTTCAATAGCAGGAAAATGCTCAAAATGCTTAAAATAGGCTGATTTAAGCAAAATTACTGTATCTCAGGTATGCCTCAAGGTATTCCCTTGCAATGTTTTGCTTAACAGTGGTGAAAGTCAGGTTACTGTGAACAGTTTCGGACAGTCGCAGTGGTTTGTTGTAAATTTTATTATTTCAAAAATTTCAGTATTTGGAAAATGCTCAAAATGCTTAAAATAGGCTGTTGTAAGCAAAATTACTGTATCTCAGGTATGCCTCAAGGTATTCCAATGCAATTTTTTGCTCAACAGTGGTGAAAGTAAGGTTACTGTGACCAGTTTCACATATATTCACAGTGGTTTGTTATAAATTTTATTATTTCAGAAAATTAAATAGCTCAAAAATGCTCAAAATGCTTAAATTACGCTGTTTTAAGCAAAATTGCTGTATCTCAGGTATGCCTGAAGGTATTCCCATGCAATTTTTTGCTCAACAGTGGTGAAAGTCAGGTTACTGTCACAAGTTACACACATATTCACAGTGGTTTGCAGTATATTTTATTATTTCAAAAATTTCAATAGCAGGAAAATGCTCAAAATGCTTAAAATAGGCTGTTTTAAGCAAAATTACTGTATCTCAGGTACGCCTCAAGGTATTCCCATGCAGTTTTTTGCACAACAGTGGTGAAAGCCTGGTTACTGTAACATGTTTCACACATATTCACAGTGGTTTGCTGTAAACTTTATTATTTCAAAAATTTCAATAGCTGGAAAATGCTCAAAATGCTTAAAATAGGCTGTTTTGAGCGGTTTTAAGCAAAATTACTGTATATCAGGTATGCCTCAAGGTATTCCCATGCAATTTTTTGCTAAGCAGTGGTGAAAGTAAGGTTGTTGTGACCAGTTTCACATATATTCACAGTGGTTTGCAGTAAATTTTATTATTTTAAAATTTCTATAGCTGAAAAATGCTCAAAATGCTTAAAATAGGCTGATTTAAGCAAAATTACTGTATCTCAGGTATGCCTCAAGGTATTCCCATTCAATATTTTGCTCAACAGTGGTGAAAGTCAGGTTACTGTGAACAGTTTCGCACATTCACAGTGGTTTGCTGTAAATTTTATTATTTCAAAAATTTCAATAGCTGGAAAATGCTCAAAATGCTTAAAATAGGCTGTTTTAAGCAAAATTACTTTATCTCAGGTATGCCTCAAGGTATTCTTATGCAATTATTTACTCAACAGTGATGAAAGTCAGGTTACTGTCACCAGTTTCACACATATTCACAGTGATTTGCTGTAAATTTTATTATTTCAAAAATTTCAATATTTGGAAAATGCTCAAAATGCTTAAAATAGGCTGTTTTAAGCAAAATTACTGTATCTCAGGTACGCCTCAAGGTATTCCCATGCAATTTTTTGCACAACAGTGGTGAAATCCAGGTTACTGTGACATGTTTCACACATATTCACAGTGGTTTGCTGTAAATTTTATTATTTCAAAAATTTTAATAACTGGAAAGTGATCAAAATGCTTAAAATAAGCTGTTTTGAGCTGTTTTAAGCAAAATTACTGTATCTCAGGTATGCCTCAACTTATTCCCATGCAATTTTTTAATCAACAGTGGTGAAAGTCAGGTTACTGACACAAGTTACACACATATTCATAGTGGTTAGCTGTAAATTTTATTATTTCAAAAATTTCAATAGCTGGCAAATGCTCAAAATGCTTAAAATAGGCTGATTTAAGCAAAATTACTGTATCTCAGGTATGCCTCAAGGTATTCCCTTGCAATATTTTGCTTAACAGTGGTGAAAGTCAGGTTACTGTGAACAGTTTCGGACATTCGCAGTGGTTTGCTGTAAATTTTATTATTTCAAAAATTTCAATAGCTGGAAAATGCTCATAATGCTTAAAATAGGCTGTTTCAAGCAAAATTACTGTATCTCAGGTATGCCTCCAGTTATTCCAATGCAATTTTTTGCTCAACAGTGGTGAAAGTAAGGTTACTGTGACCAGTTTCACATATATTCACAGTGGTTTGTTATAAATTTTATTATTTCAAAAATTTAAATAGCTCAAAAATGCTCAAAATGCTTAAATTAGGCTGTTTTAAGCAAAATTGCTGTATCTCAGGTATGCCTGAAGGTATTCCCATGCAATTTTTTGCTCAACAGTGGTGAAAGTCAGGTTACTGTCACAAGTTACACACATATTCACAGTGGTTTGCAGTATATTTTATTATTTCAAAAATTTCAATAGCAGGAAAATGCTCAAAATGCTTAAAATAGGCTGTTTTAAGCAAAATTACTGTATCTCAGGTATGCCTCAAGGTATTAACATGCAATTTTTTGCTCAACAGTGGAGAAAGCCAGGTTAATGTGACCAGTTTCACACATATTCACAGTGGTTTGCAGTAAATTTTATTATTTCAAAAATTTCAATAGCTTGAAAATGCTCAAAATGCTTAAAATACGCTGTTTTGAGCTGTTTTAAGCAAAATTACTGTATCTCAGGTATGCCTCAAGGTATTCCCATGCAATTTTTTGCTCAACAGTGGTGAAAGTCAGGTTACTGTGACCAGTATCACATATATTCACAGTGGTTAGCTGTAAATTTCATTATTTCAAAAATTTCAGTAGCTGTAAAACGCTCAAAATGCTTAAAATAAAGTGTTTTGATCTGTTTTAAGCAAAATTACTGTATATCAGGTATGCCTGAATGTATTCCCATGCAATATTTTGCTCAACAGTGGTGAAAATCAGGTTACTGTGACAAGTTTCACACATATTCACAGTGGTTTGCTGTAAATTTTATTATTTCAAAAATTTCAATGGCTGGAAAATGCTCAAAATGCTTAAAATAGGCTGTTTAAAGCAAAATTACTGTATCTCAGGTATGCCTCAAGGTATTCCCATGCAATTTTCTGCTAAACAGTGGTGAGAGTCAGGTTACTGTGACCAGTTTCACACATATTCACAGTGGTTTGTTATAAATTTTATTATTTCAAAAATTTCAATAGCTCCTAATTGCTCAAAATGCTTAAAATAGGCTGTTTTAAGCAAAATTACTGTATCTCAGGTATGCCTCAAGGTATTAACATGCAATTTTTTGCTCAACAGTGGAGAAAGCCAGGTTAATGTGACTAGTTTCACACATATTCACAGTGGTTTGCAGTAAATTTTATTATTTCAAAAATTTCAATAGCTGGAAAATGCTGAAAATGCTTAAAATAAGTTGTTTTGGGCTGTTTTAAGAAAAAATTATTGTATCCCAGGTATTCCTCAAGGTATTCCCATGCAATTTTTTGCTCAACAGTGGTGAGAGTCAGGTTACTGTGACCAGTTTCACACATATTCACAGTGGTTTGCTATAAATTTTATTATTTCAATAATTTGAATAGCTGCAAAATGTTCAAAGTGCTTAAAATAGGCTGTTTTAAGCAAAATTACTGTATCTCAGGGATGCCTCAAGGTATTCCCATGCAATTTTTACCTCAACAGTGGTGAGAGTCAGGTTACTGTGACCAGTTTCACACATATTCACAGTGGTTTGCTATAAATTTTATTATTTCAATAATTTGAATAGCTGCAAAATGTTCAAAGTGCTTAATATAGGCTGTTTCAAGCAAAATTACTGTATCTCAGGTATGCCTCAAGGTATTCCAATGCAATTTTTTGCTCAACAGTGGTGAAAGTCAGGTTACTGTGACCAGTTTCACACATATATTTACAGTGGTTTGTTATAAATTTTATTATTTCAAAAATTTCAATAGCTCAAAATTGCTCAAAATGCTTAAAATAGGCTGTTTTAAGCAAAATTACTGTATCTCAGGTATGCCTCAAGGTATTAACATGCAATTTTTTGCTCAACAGTGGAGAAAGCCAGGTTAATGTGACCAGTTTCACATATTCACAGTGGTTTGATGTAAATTTTATTATTTCAAAAATTTCAATAGCTGTAAAGTGCACAAAATGCTTAAAATAAGCTGTTTTAAGCAAAATTACTGTATCTCAGGAATGCCTCAAGGTATTCCCATGCAATTTTTTGCTCAACAGTGGTGAAAGTCAGGTTACTGTCACCAGTTTCACACATATTCATAGTGGTTCGCTCTAAATTTCAGTATTTCAAAAATTTCAATAGCTGGAAAAAGCTCAAAATGCTTAAAATAAGCTGTTTTAAGCAAAATTACTGTATCTCAGATACGCCTCAAGGTATTCCCATGCAATTTTTTGCACAACAGTGGTGAAAGCCTGGTTACTGTGACATGTTTCACACATATTCACAGTGGTTTGCTGTAAATTTTATTATTTCAAAAATTTTAATGGCTGGAAAATGCTCAAAATGCTTAAAATAAGCTGTTTTGAACTGTTTTAAGCAAAATTACTGTATCTCAGGTGTGCCTCAAGGTATTCCCATACAATTTTTTGCTCAACATTGGTGAAAGCCAGTTTACTGTGACCAGTTTCACTCATAGTCATAGTGGTTTGCTGTAAATTTTATTATTTCAAAAATTTCATTGGCTGGAAAATGCTCAATAAGCTTAAAATAGGCTGTTTTAAGCAAAATTACTGTATCTCAGGTATGCCTCAAGGTATTCCCATGCAATTTTTTGCTAAGCAGTGGTGAAAGTAAGGTTGCTGTGACCAGTTTCACATATATTCAAAGTGGTTTGCAGTAAATTTTATTATTTCAAAAATTTCTATAGCTGGAAAATGCTCAAAATGCTTAAAATAGGCTGTTTTAAGCAAAATTACTGTATCTCAGGTATGCCTCAAGGTATTCCCATGCACTTTTTTGCTCAACAGTGGTGAAAGTCAGGTTAATGTGACCAGTTTCACACATATTCACAGTGGTTTGCTGTAAATTTTATTATTTCAAAAATTTCATTGGCTGGAAAATGCTCAAAATCTTTAAAATAGTCTGTTTTAAGCAAAATTACTGTATCTCAGGTATGCCTCATGGTATTCCCATGCAATTTTTGCTCAGCAGCGGTGAAAGTCAGGTCATTGTGACCAGTTTCACACATATTCACAGTGGTTTGCTGTAAATTTTATTATTTCAAAAATTTCAATAGCTGAAAAATGCTCAAAATGCTTAAAATAGGCTGTTTAAAGTAAAATTACTGTATCTCAGGTATTCCTCAAGGTATTAACATGCAATTTTTTGCTCAACAGTGGTGAAAGTCACCAGTTTCACACATACTCACAGTGGTTTGTAGTAAATTTTATTATTTTAAAAATTTCAATAGCTGGAAAATGCTCAAAATGCTTAAAATAAGCTGTTTTGAGCGATTTTAAGCAAAACTCTGTATCTCAGGTATGCCTCAAGGTATTCCCATTCACTTTTTTCCTCAACAGTGGTGAAAGCCAGGTTAATGTGACCAATTTCACACATATTCACAGTGGTTTGCAGTAAATTTTATTATTTCAAAAATTTCAATAGCTTGAAAATGCTCAAAATGCTTAAAATACGCTGTTTTGAGCGGTTTTAAGCAAAATTACTGTATATCAGGTATGCCTCAAGGTATTCCCATGCAATTTTTTGCTAAGCAGTGGTGAAAGTAAGGTTGTTGTGACCAGTTTCACATATATTCACAGTGGTTTGCTGTAAATTTTATTATTTCAAAAATTTCTATAGCTGATAAATGCTCAAAATGCTTAAAATACGCTGATTTAAGCAAAATTACTGTATCTCAGGTATGCCTCAAGGTATTCCCATTCAATATTTTGCTCAACAGTGGTGAAAGTCAGGTTACTGTGAACAGTTTCGCACATTCACAGTGGTTTGCTGTAAATTTTATTATTTCAAAAATTTCAATAGCTGGAAAATGCTCAAAATGCTTAAAATAGGCTGTTTTAAGCAAAATTACTTTATCTCAGGTATGCCTCAAGGTATTCTTATGCAATTATTTACTCAACAGTGATGAAAGTCAGGTTACTGTCACCAGTTTCACACATATTCACAGTGATTTGCTGTAAATTTTATTATTTCAAAAATTTCAATATTTGGAAAATGCTCAAAATGCTTAAAATAGGCTGTTTTAAGCAAAATTACTGTATCTCAGGTACGCCTCAAGGTATTCCCATGCAATTTTTTGCACAACAGTGGTGAAATCCAGGTTACTGTGACATGTTTCACACATATTCACAGTGGTTTGCTGTAAATTTTATTATTTCAAAAATTTTAATAACTGGAAAGTGATCAAAATGCTTAAAATAAGCTGTTTTGAGCTGTTTTAAGCAAAATTACTGTATCTCAGGTATGCCTCAACTTATTCCCATGCAATTTTTTAATCAACAGTGGTGAAAGTCAGGTTACTGTGAACAGTTTCGGACATTCGCAGTGGTTTGCTGTAAATTTTATTATTTCAAAAATTTCAATAGCTGGAAAATGCTCATAATGCTTAAAATAGGCTGTTTCAAGCAAAATTACTGTATCTCAGGTATGCCTCCAGGTATTCCAATGCAATTTTTTGCTCAACAGTGGTGAAAGTAAGGTTACTGTGACCAGTTTCACATATATTCACAGTGGTTTGTTATAAATTTTATTATTTCAAAAATTTCAATAGCTGGCAAATGCTCAAAATGCTTAAAATAGGCTGATTTAAGCAAAATTACTGTATCTCAGGTATGCCTCAAGGTATTCCCATGCAATTTTTTGCTCAACAGTGGTGAAAGTCAGGTTACTGTGACCAGTATCACACATATTCACAGTGGTTAGCTGTAAATTTCATTATTTCAAAAATTTCAGTAGCTGTAAAACGCTCAAAATGCTTGAAATAAAGTGTTTTGATCTGTTTTAAGCAAAATTACTGTATATCAGGTATGCCTGAATGTATTCCCATGCAATATTTTGCTCAACAGTGGTGAAAATCAGGTTACTGTGACAAGTTTCACACATATTCACAGTGGTTTGCTGTAAATTTTATTATTTCAAAAATTTCAATGGCTGGAAAATGCTCAAAATGCTTAAAATAGGCTGTTTAAAGCAAAATTACTGTATCTCAGGTATGCCTCAAGGTATTCCCATGCAATTTTATGCTAAACAGTGGTGAGAGTCAGGTTACTGTGACCAGTTTCACACATATTCACAGTGGTTTGTTATAAATTTTATTATTTCAAAAATTTCAATAGCTCCTAATTGCTCAAAATGCTTAAAATAGGCTGTTTTAAGCAAAATTACTGTATCTCAGGTATGCCTCAAGGTATTAACATGCCATTTTTTGCTCAACAGTGGAGAAAGCCAGGTTAATGTGACCAGTTTCACACATATTCACAGTGGTTTGCAGTAAATTTTATTATTTCAAAAATTTCAATAGCTGGAAAATGCTGAAAATGCTTAAAATAAGCTGTTTTGAGCTGTTTTAAGAAAAAATTATTGTATCCCAGGTATTCCTCAAGGTATTCCCATGCAATATTTTGCTGAACAGTGGTGAAAGTCAGGTTACTGTGACCAGTTTCACACATATTCACAGTGGTTTGCTGTAAATTTAATTATTTCAAAAATTTCAATGGCTGGAAAATGCTCAAAATGCTCAAAATAGGCTGTTTTAAGCAAAATTACTGTATCTCAGGTATGCCTCAAGGTATTAACATGCAATTTTTTGCTCAATAGTGGTGAAAGTCACCAGTTTCGCACATATTCGCAGTGGTTTGTAGTAAATTTTATTATTTCAAAAATGTCAATAGCTGGAAAATGCTCAAAATGCTTAAAATAAGCTGTTTTGAGCTGTTTTAAGCAAAATTACTGTATCTCAGGTATGCCTCAACTTATTCCCATGCAATTTTTTAATCAACAGTGGTGAAAGTCAGGTTACTGACACAAGTTACACACATATTCATAGTGGTTGGCTGTAAATTTTATTATTTCAAAAATTTCAATAGCTGGCAAATGCTCAAAATGCTTAAAATAGGCTGATTTAAGCAAAATTACTGTATCTCAGGTATGCCTCAAGGTATTAACATGCAATTTTTTGCTCAACAGTGGAGAAAGCCAGGTTAATGTGACCAGTTTCATACATATTCACAGTGGTTTGCAGTAAATTTTATTATTTCAAAAATTTCAATAGCTTGAAAATGCTCAAAATGCTTAAAATAAGCTGTTTTGAGCTGTTTTAAGCAAAATTACTGTATCTCAGGTATGTATCAAGGTATTCCCATTCACTTTTTTGCTCAACAGTGTTGAAAGCCAGGTTAATGTGACCAATTTCACACATATTCACAGTGGTTTGCAGTAAATCTTATTATTTCAAAAATTTCAATAGCTGGAAATTTCTCAAAATGCTTAAAATAAGCTGTTTTGAGCTGTTTTAAGCAAAATTACTGTATCTCAGGTTTGCCTCAAGGTATTCCCATTCACTTTTTTGCTCAACAGTGGTGAAAGCCAGGTTAATGTGACCAATTTCACACATATTCACATTGGTTGCTGTAAATTTTATTATTTTAATAATTTCAATAGCAGGAAAATGCTCAAAATGCTTAAAATAGGCTGTTTTAAGCAAAATTACTGTATCTCAGGTATGCCTCAAGGTATTATCAGGCAATTTTTAGCTCAAAATTGGTGCATGACAGGTTGCTGTGACCAGTTTCACACATATTCACAGCGGTTTGCTGTAAATTTTATTATTTTAAAAATTTCAATAGCAGGAAAATGCTCAAAATGCTTAAAATAGGCTGTTTTAAGCAAAATTACTGTATCTGAGGTATGCCTCAAGGTATTAACATGCAATTTTTTGCTCAACAGTGGTGAGAGTCAGGTTACTGTGACCAGTTTCACACATATTCACAGTGGTTTGCTATAAATTTTATTATTTCAATAATTTGAATAGCTGCAAAATGTTCAAAGTGCTTAAAATAGGCTGTTTTAAGCAAAATTACTGTATCTCAGGGATGCCTCAAGGTATTCCCATGCAATTTTTACCTCAACAGTGGTGAAAGCTTGGTTACTGTGACCTGCTTCACTCATATTCAAAGTGGTTTGCTGTAAATTTTATTATTTCAAAAATTTCAATAGTTTTAAAATGCTCAAAATGCTTAATATAGGCTGTTTCAAGCAAAATTACTGTATCTCAGGTATGCCTCAAGGTATTCCAATGCAATTTTTTGCTCAACAGTGGTGAAAGTCAGGTTACTGTGACCAGTTTCACACATATTCACAGTGGTTTGTTATAAATTTTATTATTTCAAAAATTTCAATAGCTCAAAATTGCTCAAAATGCTTAAAATAGGCTGTTTTAAGCAAAATTACTGTATCTCAGGTATGCCTCAAGGTATTAACATGCAATTTTTTGCTCAACAGTGGAGAAAGCCAGGTTAATGCGACCAGTTTCACATATTCACAGTGGTTTGATGTAAATTTTATTATTTCAAAAATTTCAATAGCTGTAAAATGCGCAAAATGCTTAAAATAAGCTGTTTTAAGCAAAATTACTGTATCTCAGGAATGCCTCAAGGTATTCCCATGCAATTTTTTGCTCAACAGTGGTGAAAGTCAGGTTACTGTCACCAGTTTCACACATATTCATAGTGGTTTGCTCTAAATTTCAGTATTTCAAAAATTTCAATAGCTGGAAAAAGCTCAAAATGCTTAAAATAAGCTGTTTTAAGCAAAATTACTGTATCTCAGGTATGCCTCAAGGTATTCCCATGCAATTTTTTGCTAAGCAGTGGTGAAAGTAAGGTTGCTGTGACCAGTTTCACATATATTCAAAGTGGTTTGCAGTAAATTTTATTATTTCAAAAATTTCTATAGCTGGAAAATGCTCAAAATGCTTAAAATAGGCTGTTTTAAGCAAAATTACTGTATCTCAGGTATGCCTCAAGGTATTCCCATGCACTTTTTTGCTCAACAGTGGTGAAAGTCAGGTTAATGTGACCAGTTTCACACATATTCACAGTGGTTTGCTGTAAATTTTATTATTTCAAACATTTCATTGGCTGGAAAATGCTCAAAATCTTTAAAATAGTCTGTTTTAAGCAAAATTACTGTATCTCAGGTATGCCTCATGGTATTCCCATGCAATTTTTTGCTCAGCAGCGGTGAAAGTCAGGTCATTGTGACCAGTTTCACACATATTCACAGTGGTTTGCTGAAAATTTTATTATTTCAAAAATTTCAATAGCTGAAAAATGCTCAAAATGCTTAAAATAGGCTGTTTAAAGTAAAATTACTGTATCTCAGGTATTCCTCAAGGTATTAACATGCAATTTTTTGCTCAACAGTGGCGAAAGTCACCAGTTTTACACATACTCACAGTGGTTTGTAGTAAATTTTATTATTTTAAAAATTTCAATAGCTGGAAAATGCTCAAAATGCTTAAAATAAGCTGTTTTGAGCGGTTTTAAGCAAAATTCTGTATCTCAGGTATGCCTCAAGGTATTCCCATTCACTTTTTTGCTCAACAGTGGTGAAAGCCAGGTTAATGTGACCAATTTCTCACATATTCACAGTGGTTTGCAGTAAATCTTATTATTTCAAAAATTTCAACAGCTGGAAATTGCTCAAAATGCTTAAAATAAGCTGTTTTGAGCTGTTTTAAGCAAAATTACTGTATATCAGGTATGCCTCAAGGTATTCCCATGCATGTTTTTGCTCAACAGTGGTGAAAGTCAGGTTACTGTCACCAGTTTCACACATATTCACAGTGGTTTGCTTTAAATTTTATTATTTCAAAAATTTCAATAGCTTGAAAATGCTCAAAATGCTTAAAATACGCTGTTTTGAGCTGTTTTAAGTAAAATTACTGTATCTCAGGTATGTCTCAAGGTATTCCCATGCAATTTTTTGCTCAACAGTGGTGAAAGTCAGGTTACTGTGACCAGTATCACACATATTCACAGTGGCTAGCTGTAAATTTCATTATTTCAAAAATTTCAGTAGCTGTAAAACGCTCAAAATGCTTAAAATAAAGTGTTTTGATCTGTTTTAAGCAAAATTACTGTATATCAGGTATGCCTGAATGTATTCCCATGCAATTTTAGCTCAACATTGGTGAAAGACAGGTTACTGTGACCAGTTTCACACATATTCACAGTGGTATTGCTGTAAATTTTATTATTTTAAAAATTTCAATAGCAGGGAAATGCTCAAAATGCTTAAAATAGGCTGTTTTAAGCAAAATTACTGTATCTCAGGTATGCCTCAAGGTATTAACATGCAATTTTTTGCTCAAAATTGGTGAATGACAGGTTATTGTGACCAGTTTCACACATATTCACAGTGGTTTGCTGTAAATTTTATTATTTTAAAAATTTCAATAGCAGGAAAATGCTCAAAATGCTTAAAATAGGCTGATTTAAGCAAAATTACTGTATCTCAGGTATGCCTCAAGGTATTAACATGCAATTTTTTGCTCAACAGTGGAGAAAGCCAGGTTAATGTGACCAGTTTCACACATATTCACAGTGGTTTGTAGTAAATTTTATTATTTAAAAATTTCAATATCTGGAAATTGCTCAAAATGCTTAAAATAAGCTGTTTTGAGTTGTTTTAAGCAAAATTACTGTATCCCAGGTATGCCTCGAGGTATTCCCATGCAATATTTTGCTCAACAGTGGTGAAAATCAGGTTACTGTGACAAGTTTCACACATATTCACAGTGGTTTGCTTTAAATTTTTATTATTTCAAAAATTTCAATGGCTGGAAAATGCTCAAAATGCTTAAAATAGGCTGTTTTGAGCAAAATTACTGTATCTCAGGTATGCATCAAGGTATTCCCATGCAATTTTCTGCTAAACAGTGATGAGAGTCAGGTTACTGTGACCAGTTTCACACATATTCACAGTGGTTTGCTATAAATTTTATTATTTCAATAATTTGAATAGCTGCAAAATGCTCAAAGTGCTTAAAATAGGCTGTTTTAAGCAAAATTACTGTATCTCAGGTATGCCTCAAGGTATTCCCATGCAATTTTCTGCTAAACAGTGGTGAGAGTCAGGTTACTGTGACCAGTTTCACACATATTCACAGTGGTTTTCTATAAATTTTATTATTTCAAAAATTTCAATAGCTCAAAATTGCTCAAAATGCTTAAAATAGGCTGTTTTAAGCAAAATTACTGTATTTCAGGTATGCCTCAAGGTATTAACATGCAATTTTTTGCTCAACGGTGGTGAAAGTCAGGTTACTGTCAACTGTTTCACACATATTCACAGTGGTTTGCTGTAAATTTTATTATTTCAAAAATTTCAACAGCTTAAAAATGCTCAAAATGCTTAAAATACGCTGTTTTGAGCTGTTTTAAGCAAAATTACTTTATCTCAGGTATGCCTCAAGTTATTCCCATGCAATTTTTTGCTAAACAGTGGCAAAAGTCAGGTTACTGTCACCAGTTTCACACATATTCATAGTGGTTTGCTGTAAATGTCATTATTTCAAAAATTTCAATAGCTGGAAAATGCTCAAAATGCTTAAAATAAGCTGTTTTAAGCA
Source organism: Spongia lamella (assembly GCA_963930835.1). Classification (NCBI taxonomy): domain Eukaryota; kingdom Metazoa; phylum Porifera; class Demospongiae; order Dictyoceratida; family Spongiidae; genus Spongia; species Spongia lamella. The sequence continues at coordinate 5,164,120 of OZ005752.1, read as the reverse complement.
AAATTACTGTATCTCAGTTACGCCTCAATGTATTCCCATGCAGTTTTTTTCCACAACAGTGGTGAAAGTCAGGTTACTGTGAACAGTTTCGCCCATTCACAGTGGTTTGCTGTAAATTTTATTATTTCAAAAATTTCAATAGCTGGAAAATGCTCAAAATGCTTAAAATAGGCTGTTTTAAGCAAAATTACTTTATCTCAGGTATGCCTCAAGGTATTCTTATGCAATTATTTACTCAACAGTGATGAAAGTCAGGTTACTGTCACCAGTTTCACACATATTCACAGTGATTTGCTTTAAATTTTATTATTTCAAAAATTTCAATATTTGGAAAATGCTCAAAATGCTTAAAATAGGCTGTTTTAAGCAAAATTACTGTATCTCAGGTACGCCTCAAGGTATTCCCATGCAATTTTTTGCACAACAGTGGTGAAATCCAGGTTACTGTGACATGTTTCACACATATTCACAGTGGTTTGCTGTAAATTTTATTATTTCAAAAATTTTAATAACTGGAAAGTGATCAAAATGCTTAAAATAAGCTGTTTTGAGCTGTTTTAAGCAAAATTACTGTATCTCAGGTATGCCTCAACTTATTCACATGCAATTTTTTAATCAACAGTTGTGAAAGTCAGGTTACTGACACAAGTTACACACATATTCATAGTGGTTAGCTGTAAATTTTATTATTTCAAAAATTTCAATAGCTGGCAAATGCTCAAAATGCTTAAAATAGGCTGATTTAAGCAAAATTACTGTATCTCAGGTATGCCTCAAGGTATTCCCTTGCAATATTTTGCTTAACAGTGGTGAAAGTCAGGTTACTGTGAACAGTTTCGGACATTCGCAGTGGTTTGCTGTAAATTTTATTATTTCAAAAATTTCAATAGCTGGAAAATGCTCATAATGCTTAAAATAGGCTGTTTCAAGCAAAAGTACTGTATCTCAGGTATGCCTCCAGGTATTCCAATGCAATTTTTTGCTCAACAGTGGTGAAAGTAAGGTTACTGTGACCAGTTTCACATATATTCACAGTGGTTTGTTATAAATTTTATTATTTCAAAAATTTAAATAGCTCAAAAATGCTCAAAATGCTTAAATTAGGCTGTTTTAAGCAAAATTGCTGTATCTCAGGTATGCCTGAAGGTATTCCCATGCAATTTTTTGCTCAACAGTGGTGAAAGTCAGGTTACTGTCACAAGTTACACACATATTCACAGTGGTTTGCAGTATATTTTATTATTTCAAAAATTTCAATAGCAGGAAAATGCTCAAAATGCTTAAAATAGGCTGTTTTAAGCAAAATTACTGTATCTCAGGTATGCCTCAAGGTATTAACATGCAATTTTTTGCTCAACAGTGGAGAAAGCCAGGTTAATGTGACCAGTTTCACACATATTCACAGTGGTTTGCAGTAAATTTTATTATTTCAAAAATTTCAATAGCTTGAAAATGCTCAAAATGCTTAAAATACGTTGTTTTGAGCTGTTTTAAGCAAAATTACTGTATCTCAGGTATGCCTCAAGGTATTCCCATGCAATTTTTTGCTCAACAGTGGTGAAAGTCAGGTTACTGTGACCAGTATCACACATATTCACAGTGGTTAGCTGTAAATTTCATTATTTCAAAAATTTCAGTAGCTGTAAAACGCTCAAAATGCTTAAAATAAAGTGTTTTGATCTGTTTTAAGCAAAATTACTGTATATCAGGTATGCCTGAATGTATTCCCATGCAATATTTTGCTCAACAGTGGTGAAAATCAGGTTACTGTGACAAGTTTCACACATATTCACAGTGGTTTGCTGTAAATTTTATTATTTCAAAAATTTCAATGGCTGGAAAATGCTCAAAATGCTTAAAATAGGCTGTTTAAAGCAAAATTACTGTATCTCAGGTATGCCTCAAGGTATTCCCATGCAATTTTCTGCTAAACAGTGGTGAGAGTCAGGTTACTGTGACCAGTTTCACACATATTCACAGTGGTTTGTTATAAATTTTATTATTTCAAAAATTTCAATAGCTCCTAATTGCTCAAAATGCTTAAAATAGGCTGTTTTAAGCAAAATTACTGTATCTCAGGTATGCCTCAAGGTATTAACATGCAATTTTTTGCTCAACAGTAAAGAAAGCCAGGTTAATGTGACTAGTTTCACACATATTCACAGTGGTTTGCAGTAAATTTTATTATTTCAAAAATTTCAATAGCTGGAAAATGCTGAAAATGCTTAAAATAAGTTGTTTTGGGCTGTTTTAAGAAAAAATTATTGTATCCCAGGTATTCCTCAAGGTATTCCCATGCAATTTTTTGCTCAACAGTGGTGAGAGTCAGGTTACTGTGACCAGTTTCACACATATTCACAGTGGTTTGCTATAAATTTTATTATTTCAATAATTTGAATAGCTGCAAAATGTTCAAAGTGCTTAAAATAGGCTGTTTTAAGCAAAATTACTGTATCTCAGGGATGCCTCAAGGTATTCCCATGCAATTTTTACCTCAACAGTGGTGAAAGCTTGGTTACTGTAACTTGCTTCACTCATATTCAAAGTGGTTTGCTGTAAATTTTATTATTTCAAAAATTTCAATAGTTTTAAAATGCTCAAAATGCTTAATATAGGCTGTTTCAAGCAAAATTACTGTATCTCAGGTATGCCTCAAGGTATTCCAATGCAATTTTTTGCTCAACAGTGGTGAAAGTCAGGTTACTGTGACCAGTTTCACACATATATTTACAGTGGTTTGTTATAAATTTTATTATTTCAAAAATTTCAATAGCTCAAAATTGCTCAAAATGCTTAAAATAGGCTGTTTTAAGCAAAATTACTGTATCTCAGGTATGCCTCAAGGTATTAACATGCAATTTTTTGCTCAACAGTGGAGAAAGCCAGGTTAATGTGACCAGTTTCACATATTCACAGTGGTTTGATGTAAATTTTATTATTTCAAAAATTTCAATAGCTGTAAAGTGCACAAAATGCTTAAAATAAGCTGTTTTAAGCAAAATTACTGTATCTCAGGAATGCCTCAAGGTATTCCCATGCAATTTTTTGCTCAACAGTGGTGAAAGTCAGGTTACTGTCACCAGTTTCACACATATTCATAGTGGTTCGCTCTAAATTTCAGTATTTCAAAAATTTCAATAGCTGGAAAAAGCTCAAATTGCTTAAAATAAGCTGTTTTAAGCAAAATTACTGTATCTCAGATACGCCTCAAGGTATTCCCATGCAATTTTTTGCACAACAGTGGTGAAAGCCTGGTTACTGTGACATGTTTCACACATATTCACAGTGGTTTGCAGGAAATTTTATTATTTCAAAAATTTTAATGGCTGGAAAATGCTCAAAATGCTTAAAATAAGCTGTTTTGAACTGTTTTAAGCAAAATTACTGTATCTCAGGTGTGCCTCAAGGTATTCCCATACAATTTTTTGCTCAACATTGGTGAAAGCCAGTTTACTGTGACCAGTTTCACTCATAGTCATAGTGGTTTGCTCTAATTTTATTATTTCAAAAATTTCATTGGCTGGAAAATGCTCAATAAGCTTAAAATAGGCTGTTTTAAGCAAAATTACTGTATCTCAGGTATGCCTCAAGGTATTCCCATGCAATTTTTTGCTAAGCAGTGGTGAAAGTAAGGTTGCTGTGACCAGTTTCACATATATTCAAAGTGGTTTGCAGTAAATTTTATTATTTCAAAAATTTCTATAGCTGGAAAATGCTCAAAATGCTTAAAATAGGCTGTTTTAAGCAAAATTACTGTATCTCAGGTATGCCTCAAGGTATTCCCATGCACTTTTTTGCTCAACAGTGGTGAAAGTCAGGTTAATGTGACCAGTTTCACACATATTCACAGTGGTTTGCTGTAAATTTTATTATTTCAAAAATTTCATTGGCTGGAAAATGCTCAAAATCTTTAAAATAGTCTGTTTTAAGCAAAATTACTGTATCTCAGGTATGCCTCATGGTATTCCCATGCAATTTTTGCTCAGCAGCGGTGAAAGTCAGGTCATTGTGACCAGTTTCACACATATTCACAGTGGTTTGCTGTAAATTTTATTATTTCAAAAATTTCAATAGCTGAAAAATGCTCAAAATGCTTAAAATAGGCTGTTTAAAGTAAAATTACTGTATCTCAGGTATTCCTCAAGGTATTAACATGCAATTTTTTGCTCAACAGTGGTGAAAGTCACCAGTTTCACACATACTCACAGTGGTTTGTAGTAAATTTTATTATTTTAAAAATTTCAATAGCTGGAAAATGCTCAAAATGCTTAAAATAAGCTGTTTTGAGCGATTTTAAGCAAAACTCTGTATCTCAGGTATGCCTCAAGTTATTCCCATTCACTTTTTTGCTCAACAGTGGTGAAAGCCAGGTTAATGTGACCAATTTCACACATATTCACAGTGGTTTGCAGTAAATTTTATTATTTCAAAAATTTCAATAGCTTGAAAATGCTCAAAATGCTTAAAATACGCTGTTTTGAGCTGTTTTAAGCAAAATTACTGTATCTCAGGTATGCCTCAAGGTATTCCCATGCAATTTTTTGCTCAACAGTGGTGAAAGTCAGGTTACTGTGACCAGTATCACACATATTCACAGTGGTTAGCTGTAAATTTCATTATTTCAAAAATTTCAGTAGCTGTAAAACGCTCAAAATGCTTGAAATAAAGTGTTTTGATCTGTTTTAAGCAAAATTACTGTATATCAGGTATGCCTGAATGTATTCCCATGCAATATTTTGCTCAACAGTGGTGAAAATCAGGTTACTGTGACAAGTTTCACACATATTCACAGTGGTTTGCTGTAAATTTTATTATTTCAAAAATTTCAATGGCTGGAAAATGCTCAAAATGCTTAAAATAGGCTGTTTAAAGCAAAATTACTGTATCTCAGGTATGCCTCAAGGTATTAACATGCAATTTTTTGCTCAACAGTGGAGAAAGCCAGGTTAATGTGACCAGTTTCACATATTCACAGTGGTTTGATGTAAATTTTATTATTTCAAAACTTTCAATAGCTGTAAAATGCGCAAAATGCTTAAAATAAGCTGTTTTAAGCAAAATTACTGTATCTCAGGAATGCCTCAAGGTATTCCCATGCAATTTTTTGCTCAACAGTGGTGAAAGTCAGGTTACTGTCACCAGTTTCACACATATTCATAGTGGTTTGCTCTAAATTTCGGTATTTCAAAAATTTCAATAGCTGGAAAAAGCTCAAAATGCTTAAAATAAGCTGTTTTAAGCAAAATTACTGTATCTCAGATACGCCTCAAGGTATTCCCATGCAATTTTTTGCACAACAGTGGTTAAAGCCTGGTTACTGTGACATGTTTCACACATATTCACAGTGGTTTGCTGTAAATTTTATTATTTCAAAAATTTTAATGGCTAGAAAATGCTCAAAATGCTTAAAATAAGCTGTTTTGAACTGTTTTAAGCAAAATTACTATATCTCAGGTGTGCCTCAAGGTATTCCCATACAATTTTTTGCTCAACATTGGTGAAAGCCAGTTTACTGTGACCAGTTTCACTCATAGTCATAGTGGTTTGCTCTAAATTTTATTATTTCAAAAATTTCATTAGCTGGAAAATGCTCAATAAGCTTAAAATAGGCTGTTTTAAGCAAAATTACTGTATCTCAGGTATGCCTCAAGGTATTCCCATGCAATTTTTTGCTAAGCAGTGGTGAAAGTAAGGTTGCTGTGACCAGTTTCACATATATTCAAAGTGGTTTGCAGTAAATTTTATTATTTCAAAAATTTCTATAGCTGGAAAATGCTCAAAATGCTTAAAATAGGCTGTTTTAAGCAAAATTACTGTATCTCAGGTATGCCTCAAGGTATTCCCATGCACTTTTTTGCTCAACAGTGGTGAAAGTCAGGTTAATGTGACCAGTTTCACACATATTCACAGTGGTTTGCTGTAAATTTTATTATTTCAAAAATTTCATTGGCTGGAAAATGCTCAAAATCTTTAAAATAGTCTGTTTTAAGCAAAATTACTGTATCTCAGGTATGCCTCATGGTATTCCCATGCAATTTTTGCTCAGCAGCGGTGAAAGTCAGGTCATTGTGACCAGTTTCACACATATTCACAGTGGTTTGCTGTAAATTTTATTATTTCAAAAATTTCAATAGCTGAAAAATGCTCAAAATGCTTAAAATAGGCTGTTTAAAGTAAAATTACTGTATCTCAGGTATTCCTCAAGGTATTAACATGCAATTTTTTGCTCAACAGTGGTGAAAGTCACCAGTTTCACACATACTCACAGTGGTTTGTAGTAAATTTTATTATTTTAAAAATTTCAATAGCTGGAAAATGCTCAAAATGCTTAAAATAAGCTGTTTTGAGCAATTTTAAGAAAAACTCTGTATCTCAGGTATGCCTCAAGGTATTCCCATTCACTTTTTTGCTCAACAGTAGTGAAAGCCAGGTTAATGTGACCAATTTCACACATATTCACAGTGGTTTGCAGTAAATCTTATTATTTCAAAAATTTCAACAGCTGGAAATTGCTCAAAATGCTTAAAATAAGCTGTTTTGAGCTGATTTAAGCAAAATTACTGTATATCAGGTATGCCTCAAGGTATTCCCATGCAATTTTTTGCTCAACAGTGGTGAAAGTCAGGTTACTGTGACCAGTATCACACATATTCACAGTGGTTAGCTGTAAATTTCATTATTTCAAAAATTTCTGTAGCTGTAAAACGCTCAAAATGCTTAAAATAAAGTGTTTTGATCTGTTTTAAGCAAAATTACTGTATATCAGGTATGCCTGAATGTATTCCCATGCAATTTTAGCTCAACATTGGTGAAAGACAGGTTACTGTGACCAGTTTCACACATATTCACAGTGGTATTGCTGTAAATATTATTATTTTAAAAATTTCAATAGCAGGAAAATGCTCAAAATGCTTAAAATAGGCTGTTTTAAGCAAAATTACTGTATCTCAGGTATGCCTCAAGGTATTAACATGCAATTTTTTGCTCAAAATTGGTGAATGACAGGTTAATGTGACCAGTTTCACACATATTCACAGTGGTTTGCTGTAAATTTTATTATTTTAAAAATTTCAATAGCAGGAAAATGCTCAAAATGCTTAAAATAGGCTGTTTTAAGCAAAATTACTGTATCTGAGGTATGCCTCAAGGTATTAACATGCAATTTTTTGCTCAACAGTGGAGAAAGCCAGGTTAATGTGACCAGTTTAACACATATTCACAGTGGTTTGTAGTAAATTTTATTATTTAAAAATTTCAATATCTGGAAATTGCTCAAAATGCTTAAAATAAGCTGTTTTGAGTTGTTTTAAGCAAAATTACTGTATCCCAGGTATGCCTCGAGGTATTCCCATGCAATATTTTGCTCAACAGTTGTGAAAATCAGGTTACTGTGACAAGTTTCACACATATTCACAGTGGTTTGCTTTAAATTTTATTATTTCAAAAATTTCAATGGCTGGAAAATGCTCAAAATGCTTAAAATAGGCTGTTTTGAGCAAAATTACTGTATCTCAGGTATGCCTCAAGGTATTCCCATGCAATTTTCTGCTAAACAGTGGTGAGAGTCAGGTTACTGTGACCTGTTTCACACATATTCACAGTGGTTTGCTATAAATTTTATTATTTCAATAATTTGAATAGCTGCAAAATGCTCAAAGTGCTTAAAATAGGCTGTCTTAAGCAAAATTACTGTATCTCAGGTATGCCTCAAGGTATTAACATGCAATTTTTTGCTCAACGGTGGTGAAAGTCAGGTTACTGTCACCTGTTTCACACATATTCACAGTGGTTTGCTGTAAATTTTATTATTTCAAAAATTTCAACAGCTTAAAAATGCTCAAAATGCTTAAAATACGCTGTTTTGAGCTGTTTTAAGCAAAATTACTTTATCTCAGGTATGCCTCAAGTTATTCCCATGCAATTTTTTGCTAAACAGTGGCGAAAGTCAGGTTACTGTCACCAGTTTCACACATATTCATAGTGGTTTGCTGTAAATGTCATTATTTCAAAAATTTCAATAGCTGGAAAATGCTCAAAATGCTTAAAATAAGCTGTTTTAAGCAAAATTACTGTATCTCAGTTACGCCTCAAGGTATTCCCATGCAGTTTTTTGCACAACAGTGGTGAAATCCTGGTTACTGTAACATGTTTCATGCATATTCACAGTGGTTTGCTGTAAACTTTATTATTTCAAAAATTTCAATAGCTGGAAAATGCTCAAATTGCTTATAATAAGCTGTTTTGTGCGGTTTTAAGCAAAATTACTGTATCTCAGGTATGCCTCAAAGTATTCCCACGCACTTTTTGCTCAAAAGTGGTGAAAGCAAGGTTAATGTCACCAGTTTCACACATATTCACAGTGGTTTGCAGGAAATTTTATTATTTCAAAAATTTCAATAGCTGGAAAATGCTCAAAATGCTTAAAATATGCTGTTTTGAACTGTTTTAAGCAAAATTACTGTATCTCAGGTGTGCCTCAAGGTATTCTCATACAATTTTTTGCTCAACATTGGTGAAAGCCAGTTTACTGTGACCAGTTTCACTCATAGTCATAGTGGTTTGCTGTAAATTTTATTATTTCAAAAATTTCATTGGCTGGAAAATGCTCAATAAGCTTAAAATAGGCTGTTTTAAGCAAAATTACTGTATCTCAGGTATGCCTCAAGGTATTCCCATGCAATTTTTTGCTAAGCAGTGGTGAAAGTAAGGTTGCTGTGACCAGTTTCACATATATTCACAGTGGTTTGCAGTAAATTTTATTATTTCAAAAATTTCTATAGCTGAAAAATGCTCAAAATGCTTAAAATAGGCTGATTTAAGCAAAATTACTGTATCTCAGGTATGCCTCAAGGTATTCCTATTCAATATTTTGTTCAACAGTTGTGAAAGTCAGGTTACTGTTAACAGTTTCGCACATTTACAGTGATTTGCTGTAAATTTTATTATTTCAAAAATTTCTCAAGCTTCAAAATGCTCAAAATGCTTAAAATATGCTGTTTTGAGCTGTTTTAAGCAAAATTACTGTATCTCAGGTATACCTCAAAGTATTCCCATGCAATTTTTTGCTCAACATTGGTGAAAGCCAGGTTACTGTGACTAGTTTCACGCATATTCACAGTGGTTTGCTGTAAATTTTATTATTTCAAAAATTTAAATAGCTGCAACATGCTCAAAATGCTTAAAATATGCTGTTTTAAGCAAAATTACTGTAACTCAGGTATGCATCAAGGTATTCCCATGCAATTTTTTGCTCAACAGTGGTGAAAGTCAGGTTACTGTGACCAGTTTCACACATATTCACAGTGGTTTGCTGTAAATTTTATTATTTCAAAAATTTTAATAACTGGAAAGTGCTCAAAATGCTTAAAATAAGCTGTTTTGTGCTGTTTTAAGCAAAATTACTGTATCTCAGGTATGCCTCAACGTATTCCCATGCAATTTTTTGCTCAACAGTGGTGAAAGTCAGGTTACTGACACAAGTTACACACATATTCATAGTGGTTAGCTGTAAATTTTATTATTTCAAAAATTTCAATAGAAGGAAAATGCTCAAAATGCTTAAAATAGGCTGATTTAAGCAAAATTACTGTATCTCAGGTATGCCTCAAGGTATTCCCTTGCAATGTTTTGCTTAACAGTGGTGAAAGTCAGGTTACTGTGAACAGTTTCGGACAGTCGCAGTGGATTGCTGTAAATTTTATTATTTCAAAAATTTCAGTATTTGGAAAATGCTCAAAATGCTTAAAATAGGCTGTTGTAAGCAAAATTACTGTATCTCAGGTATGCCTCAAGGTATTCCAATGCAATTTTTTGCTCAACAGTGGTGAAAGTAAGGTTACTGTGACCAGTTTCACATATATTCACAGTAGTTTGTTATAAATTTTATTATTTCAGAAAATTAAATAGCTCAAAAATGCGCAAAATGCTTAAATTAGGCTGTTTTAAGCAAAATTGCTGTATCTCAGGTATGCCTGAAGGTATTTCCATGCAATTTTTTGCTCAACAGTGGTGAAAGTCAGGTTACTGTCACAAGTTACACACATATTCACAGTGGTTTGCAGTATATTTTATTATTTCAAAAATTTCAATAGCAGGAAAATGCTCAAAATGCTTAAAATAGGCTGTTTTAAGCAAAATTACTGTATCTCAGGTACGCCTCAAGGTATTCCCATGCAGTTTTTTGCACAACAGTGGTGAAAGCCTGGTTAATGTAACATGTTTCACACATATTCAAGGTGGTTTGCTGTAAACTTTATTATTTCAAAAATTTCAATAGCTGGAAAATGCTCAAAATGCTTAAAATAGGCTGTTTTGAGCGGTTTTAAGCAAAATTACTGTATCTCAGGTATGCCTCAAGGTATTCCCATGCAATTTTTTGCTAAGCAGTGGTGAAAGTAAGGTTGTTGTGACCAGTTTCACATATATTCACAGTGGTTTGCAGTAAATTTTATTATTTCAAAAATTACTATAGCTGAAAAATGCTCAAAATGCTTAAAATAGGCTGATTTAAGCAAAATTACTGTATCTCAGGTATGCCTCAAGGTATTCCCATTCAATATTTTGCTCAACAGTGGTGAAAGTCAGGTTACTGTGAACAGTTTCGCACATTCACAGTGGTTTGCTGTAAATTTTATTATTTCAAAAATTTCAATAGCTGGAAAATGCTCAAAATGCTTAAAATAGGCTGTTTTAAGCAAAATTACTTTATCTCAGGTATGCCTCAAGGTATTCTTATGCAATTATTTACTCAACAGTGATGAAAGTCAGGTTACTGTCACCAGTTTCACACATATTCACAGTGATTTGCTGTAAATTTTATTATTTCAAAAATTTCAATATTTGGAAAATGCTCAAAATGCTTAAAATAGGCTGTTTTAAGAAAAATTACTGTATCTCAGGTATGCCTCAAGGTATTCCCATGCAATTTTTTGCTCAACAGTGGGGAAAGTCCGGTTACTGTCACCAGCTTCACACATATTCACAGTGATTAACTGTAAATTTTATTATTTCAAAAATTTCAATAGCTGGAAAATGCTAATAATGCTTAAAATAGGCTGTTTCAAGCAAAATTACTGTATCTCAGGTATGCCTCAAGGTATTGCAATGCAATTTTTTGCTCAACAGTGCTGAAAGTAAGGTTACTGTGACCAGTTTCACATATATTCACAGTGGTTTGTTATAAATTTTATTATTTCAAAAATTTAAATAGCTTAAAAATTCTCAAAATGCTTAAATTAGGCTGTTTTAAGCAAAATTGCTGTATCTCAGGTATGCCTGAAGGTATTCCCATGCAATTTTTTCCTCAACAGTGGAGAAAGCCAGGTTAATATGACCAGTTTCACACATATTCACAGTGGTTTGCAGTAAATTTTATTATTTCAAAAATTTCAATAGCTGGAAAATGCTCAAAATGCTTAAAATAAGCTGTTTTGAGCTGTTTTAAGAAAAAATTACTGTATCCCAGGTATTCCTCAAGGTATTCCCATGCAATATTTTGCTGAACAGTGGTGAAAGTCAGGTTACTGTGACCAGTTTCACACATATTCACAGTGGTTTGCTGTAAATTTAATTATTTTAAAAATTTCAATGGCTGGAAAATGCTCAAAATGCTCAAAATAGGCTGTTTTAAGCAAAATTACTGTATCTCAGGTATGCCTCAAGGTATTAACATGCAATTTTTTGCTCAATAGTGGTGAAAGTCACCAGTTTCGCACATAATCACAGTGGTTTGTAGTAAATTTTATTATTTCAAAATTGTCAATAGCTGGAAAATGCTCAAAATCCTTAAATAAGCTGTTTTAAGCAAAATTACTGTATTTCAGGAATGCCGCAAGGTATTCCCATGCAATTTTTTGCTCAACAGTGGTGAAAGTCAGGTTACTCTCACCAGTTTCACACATATTTACAGTGGTTTGCAGTATGTTTTATTATTTCAAAAATTTCAATAGCAGGAAATGCTCAAAATGCTTAAAATAGTCTGTTTAAAGCAAAATTACTGTATCTCAGGTATGCCTCAAGGTATTAACATGCTTTTTTTTGTTCAACAGTGGAGAAAGCCAGGTTAATGTGATCAGTTTCACACATATTCACAGTGGTTTGCAGTAAATTTTATTATTTCAAAAATTTTAATAGCTGGAAAATGCTCAAAATGCTCAAAATAGGCTGTTTTAAGCAAAATTACTGTATCTCAGGTATGCCTCAAGGTATTAACATGCAATTTTTTGCTCAATAGTGGTGAAAGTCTCCAGTTTCGCACATATTCGCAGTGGTTTGTAGTAAATTTTATTATTTCAAAAATGTCAATAGCTGGAAAATTTTCAAAATGCTTAAAATAAGATGTTTCGAACGGTTTTAAGCAAAATTACTGTATTTCAGGTATGCCTCAAGGTATTCCCATGCATTTTTTTGCTCAACAGTGGTGAAAGCCAGGTTAATGTGACCAGTTTCACATATTCATAGTGGTTTGATGTAAGTTTTATTATTTCAAAAATTTCAATAGCTGTAAAATGCTCAAAATGCTTAAAATACGCTGTTTTAAGCAAAATTACTGCATCTCAGGAATGCCTCAAGGTATTCCCATGCAATTTTTTGCTCAACAGTGGTGAAAGTCAGGTTACTGTCACCAGTTTCACACATATTCATAGTGGTTTGCTCTAAATTTCAGTATTTCAAAATTTCAATAGCTGGAAAAAGCTCAAAATGCTTAAAATAAGCTGTTTTAAGCAAAATTACTGTATCTCAGGTACGCCTCAAGGTATTCCCATGCAATTTTTTGCACAACAGTGGTGAAATCCAGGTTACTGTGACATGTTTCACACATATTCATAGTGGTTTGCTGTAAATTTTATTATTTCAAAAATTTTAATAACTGGAAAGTGATCAAAATGCTTAAAATAAGCTGTTTTGAGCTGTTTTAAGCAAAATTACTGTATCTCAGGTATGCCTCAACTTATTCCCATGCAATTTTTTAATCAACAGTGGTGAAAGTCAGGTTACTGACACAAGTTACACACATATTCATAGTGGTTAGCTGTAAATTTTATTATTTCAAAAATTTCAATAGCTGGCAAATGCTCAAAATGCTTAAAATAGGCTGATTTAAGCAAAATTACTGTATCTCAGGTATGCCTCAAGGTATTCCCTTGCAATATTTTGCTTAACAGTGGTGAAAGTCAGGTTACTGTGAACAGTTTCGGACATTCGCAGTGGTTTGCTGTAAATTTTATTATTTCAAAAATTTCAATAGCTGGAAAATGCTCATAATGCTTAAAATAGGCTGTTTCAAGCAAAATTACTGTATCTCAGGTATGCCTCCAGGTATTCCAATGCAATTTTTTGCTCAACAGTGGTGAAAGTAAGGTTACTGTGACCAGTTTCACACATATTCACAGTGGTTTGCAGTATATTTTATTATTTCAAAAATTTCAATAGCAGGAAAATGCTCAAAATGCTTAAAATAGGCTGTTTTAAGCAAAATTGCTGTATCTCAGGTATGCCTGAAGGTATTCCCATACAATTTTTTGCTCAACAGTGGTGAAAGTCAGGTTACTGTCACAAGTTACACACATATTCACAGTGGTTTGCAGTATATTTTATTATTTCAAAAATTTCAATAGCAGGAAAATGCTCAAAATGCTTAAAATAGGCTGTTTTAAGCAAAATTACTGTATCGCAGGTATGCCTCAAGGTATTAACATGCAATTTTTTGCTCAACAGTGGAGAAAGCCAGGTTAATGTGACCAGTTTCACACATATTCACAGTGGTTTGCAGTAAATTTTATTATTTCAAAAATTTCAATAGCTTGAAAATGCTCAAAATGCTTAAAATACTCTGTTTTGAGCTGTTTTAAGCAAAATTACTGTATCTCAGGTATGCCTCAAGGTATTCCCATGCAATTTTTTGCTCAACAGTGGTGAAAGTCAGGTTACTGTGACCAGTATCACACATATTCACAGTGGTTAGCTGTAAATTTCATTATTTCAAAAATTTCAGTAGCTGTAAAACGCTCAAAATGCTTAAAATAAAGTGTTTTGATCTGTTTTAAGCAAAATTACTGTATATCAGGTATGCCTGAATGTATTCCCATGCAATATTTTGCTCAACAGTGGTGAAAATCAGGTTACTGTGACAAGTTTCACACATATTCACAGTTGTTTGCTGTAAATTTTATTATTTCAAAAATTTCAATGGCTGGAAAATGCTCAAAATGCTTAAAATAGGCTGTTTAAAGCAAAATTACTGTATCTCAGGTATGCCTCAAGGTATTCCCATGCAATTTTCTGCTAAACAGTGGTGAGAGTCAGGTTACTGTGACCAGTTTCACACATATTCACAGTGGTTTGTTATAAATTTTATTATTTCAAAAATTTCAATAGCTCCTAATTGCTCAAAATGCTTAAAATAGGCTGTTTTAAGCAAAATTACTGTATCTCAGGTATGCCTCAAGGTATTAACATGCAATTTTTTGCTCAACAGTGGAGAAAGCCAGGTTAATGTGACCAGTTTCACACATATTCACAGTGGTTTGCAGTAAATTTTATTATTTCAAAAATTTCAATAGCTGGAAAATGCTGAAAATGCTTAAAATAAGCTGTTTTGAGCTGTTTTAAGAAAAAATTATTGTATCCCAGGTATTCCTCAAGGTATTCCCATGCAATATTTTGCTGAACAGTGGTGAAAGTCAGGTTACTGTGACCAGTTTCACACATATTCACAGTGGTTTGCTGTAAATTTAATTATTTCAAAAATTTCAATGGCTGGAAAATGCTCAAAATGCTCAAAATAGGCTGTTTTAAGCAAAATTACTGTATCTCAGGTATGCCTCAAGGTATTAACATGCAATTTTTTGCTCAATAGTGGTGAAAGTCACCAGTTTCGCACATATTTGCAGTGGTTTGTAGTAAATTTTATTATTTCAAAAATGTCAATAGCTGAAAAATGATCAAAATGCTTAAAATAAGCTGTTTTGAGCTGTTTTAAGCAAAATTACTGTACCTCAGGTATGCCTCAAGGTATTCCCATTCACTTTTTTGCTCAACAGTGTTGAAAGCCAGGTTAATGTGACCAATTTCACACATATTCACAGTGGTTTGCAGTAAATCTTATTATTTCAAAAATTTCAATAGCTGGAAATTTCTCAAAATGCTTAAAATAAGCTGTTTTGAGCTGTTTTAAGCAAAATTACTGTATCTCAGGTATGCCTCAAGGTATTCCCATTCACTTTTTTGCTCAACAGTGGTGAAAGCCAGGTTAATGTGACCAATTTCACACATATTCACAGTGGTTTGCAGTAAATCTTATTATTTCAAAAATTTCAATAGCTGGAAATTTCTCAAAATGCTTAAAATAAGCTGTTTTGAGCTGTTTTAAGCAAAATTACTGTATCTCAGGTATGCCTCAAGGTATTAACATGCAATTTTTTGCTCAACAGTGGAGAAAGCCAGGTTAATGTGACCAGTTTCACACATATTCACAGTGGTTTGCTGTAAATTTTATTATTTTAATAATTTCAATAGCAGGAAAATTCTCAAAATGCTTAAAATAGGCTGTTTTAAGCAAAATTACTGTATCACAGGTATGCCTCCAGGTATTCCAATGCAATTTTTTGCTCAACAGTGGTGAAAATAAGGTTATTGTGACCAGTTTCACATATATTCACAGTGGTTTGTTATAAATTTTATTATTTCAAAAATTTAAATAGCTCAAAAATGCTCAAAATGCTTAAATTAGGCTGTTTTAAGCAAAATTGCTGTATCTCAGGTATGCCTGAAGGTATTCCCATGCAATTTTTTGCTCAACAGTGGTGAAAGTCAGGTTACTGTCACAAGTTACACACATATTCACAGTGGTTTGCAGTATATTTTATTATTTCAAAAATTTCAATAGCAGGAAAATGCTCAAAATGCTTAAAATAGGCTGTTTTAAGCAAAATTACTGTATCTCAGGTATGCCTCAAGGTATTAACATGCAATTTTTTGCTCAACAGTGGAGAAAGCCAGGTTAATGTGACCAGTTTCACACATATTCACAGTGGTTTGCAGTAAATTTTATTATTTCAAAAATTTCAATAACTTGAAAATGCTCAAAATGCTTAAAATACGCTGTTTTGAGCTGTTTTAAGCAAAATTACTGTATCTCAGGTATGCCTCAAGGTATTCCCATGCAATTTTTTGCTCAACAGTGGTGAAAGTCAGGTTACTGTGACCAGTATCACACATATTCACAGTGGTTAGCTGTAAATTTTATTATTTCAAAAATTTCAGTAGCTGTAAAACGCTCAAAATGCTTAAAATAAAGTGTTTTGATCTGTTTTAAGCAAAATTACTGTATATCAGGTATGCCTGAATGTATTCCCATGCAATATTTTGCTCAACAGTGGTGAAAATCAGGTTACTGTGACAAGTTTCACACATATTCACAGTGGTTTGCTGTAAATTTTATTATTTCAAAAATTTCAATGGCTGGAAAATGCTCAAAATGCTTAAAATAGGCTGTTTAAAGCAAAATTACTGTATCTCAGGTATGCCTCAAGGTATTCCCATGCAATTTTCTGCTAAACAGTGGTGAGAGTCAGGTTACTGTGACCAGTTTCACACATATTCACAGTGGTTTGTTATAAATTTTATTATTTCAAAAATTTCAATAGCTCCTAATTGCTCAAAATGCTTAAAATAGTCTGTTTTAAGCAAAATTACTGTATCTCAGGTATGCCTCAAGGTATTAACATGCAATTTTTTGCTCAACAGTGGAGAAAGCCAGGTTAATGTGACCAGTTTCACACATATTCACAGTGGTTCGCAGTAAATTTTATTATTTCAAAAATTTCAATAGCTGGAAAATGCTGAAAATGCTTAAAATAAGCTGTTTTGAACTGTTTTAAGAAAAAATTATTGTATCCCAGGTATTCCTCAAGGTATTCCCATGCAATATTTTGCTGAACAGTGGTGAAAGTCAGGTTACTGTGACCAGTTTCACACATATTCACAGTGGTTTGCTGTAAATTTAATTATTTCAAAAATTTCAATGGCTGGAAAATGCTCAAAATGCTCAAAATAGGCTGTTTTAAGCAAAATTACTGTATCTCAGGTATGCCTCAAGGTATTAACATGCAATTTTTTGCTCAATAGTGGTGAAAGTCACCAGTTTCGCACATATTCGCAGTGGTTTGTAGTAAATTTTATTATTTCAAAAATGTCAATAGCTGGAAAATGCTCAAAATGCTTAAAATAAGCTGTTTTGAGCTGTTTTAAGCAAAATTACTGTATCTCAGGTATGCCTCAACTTATTCCCATGCAATTTTTTAATCAACAGTGGTGAAAGTCAGGTTACTGACACAAGTTACACACATATTCATAGTGGTTGGCTGTAAATTTTATTATTTCAAAAATTTCAATAGCTGGCAAATGCTCAAAATGCTTAAAATAGGCTGATTTAAGCAAAATTACTGTATCTCAGGTATGCCTCAAGGTATTAACATGCAATTTTTTGCTCAACAGTGGAGAAAGCCAGGTTAATGTGACCAGTTTCATACATATTCACAGTGGTTTGCAGTAAATTTTATTATTTCAAAAATTTCAATAGCTGGCAAATGCTCAAAATGCTTAAAATAGGCTGATTTAAGCAAAATTACTGTATCTCAGGTATGCCTCAAGGTATTAACATGCAATTTTTTGCTCAACAGTGGAGAAAGCCAGGTTAATGTGAATAGTTTCATACATATTCACAGTGGTTTGCAGTAAATTTTATTATTTCAAAAATTTCAATAGCTTGAAAATGCTCAAAATGCTTAAAATACGCTGTTTTGAGCTGTTTTAAGCAAAATTACTGTATCTCAGGTATGCCTCAAGGTATTCCCATGCAATTTTTTGCTCAACAGTGGTGAAAGTCAGGTTACTGTGACCAGTATCACACATATTCACAGTGGTTAGCTGTAAATTTCATTATTTCAAAAATTTCAGTAGCTGTAAAACGCTCAAAATGCTTAAAATAAAGTATTTTGATCTGTTTTAAGCAAAATTACTGTATATCAGGTATGCCTGAATGTATTCCCATGCAATATTTTGCTCAACAGTGGTGAAAATCAGGTTACTGTGACAAGTTTCACACATATTCACAGTGGTTTGCTGTAAATTTTATTATTTCAAAAATTTCAATGGCTGGAAAATGCTCAAAATGCTTAAAATAGGCTGTTTAAAGCAAAATTACTGTATCTCAGGTATGCCTCAAGGTATTCCCATTCACTTTTTTGCTCAACAGTGTTGAAAGCCAGGTTAATGTGACCAATTTCACACATATTCACAGTGGTTTGCAGTAAATCTTATTATTTCAAAAATTTCAATAGCTGGAAATTTCTCAAAATGCTTAAAATAAGCTGTTTTGAGCTGTTTTAAGCAAAATTACTGTATCTCAGGTATGCCTCAAGGTATTCCCATTCACTTTTTTGCTCAACAGTGGTGAAAGCCAGGTTAATGTGACCAATTTCACACATATTCACATTGGTTGCTGTAAATTTTATTATTTTAATAATTTCAATAGCAGGAAAATGCTCAAAATGCTTAAAAAAAGGCTGTTTTAAGCAAAATTACTGTATCTCAGGTATGCCTCAAGGTATTATCAGGCAATTTTTAGCTCAAAATTGGTGAATGACAGGTTGCTGTGACCAGTTTCACACATATTCACAGTGGTTTGCTGTAAATTTTATTATTTTAAAAATTTCAATAGCAGGAAAATGCTCAAAATGCTTAAAATAGGCTGTTTTAAGCAAAATTACTGTATCTGAGGTATGCCTCAAGGTATTAACATGCAATTTTTTGCTCAACTGTGGTGAGAGTCAGGTTACTGTGACCAGTTTCACACATATTCACAGTGGTTTGCTATAAATTTTATTATTTCAATAATTTGAATAGCTGCAAAATGTTCAAAGTGCTTAAAATAGGCTGTTTTAAGCAAAATTACTGTATCTCAGGTATGCCTCAAGGTATTCCAATGCAATTTTTTGCTCAACAGTGGTGAAAGTCAGGTTACTGTGACCAGTTTCACACATATTCACAGTGGTTTGTTATAAATTTTATTATTTCAAAAATTTCAATAGCTCAATATTGCTCAAAATGCTTAAAATAGGCTGTTTTAAGCAAAATTACTGTATCTCAGGTATGCCTCAAGGTATTAACATGCAATTTTTTGCTCAACAGTGGAGAAAGCCAGGTTAATGTGACCAGTTTCACATATTCACAGTGGTTTGATGTAAATTTTATTATTTCAAAAATTTCAATAGCTGTAAAATGCGCAAAATGCTTAAAATAAGCTGTTTTAAGCAAAATTACTGTATCTCAGGAATGCCTCAAGGTATTCCCATGCAATTTTTTGCTCAACAGTGGTGAAAGTCAGGTTACTGTCACCAGTTTCACACATATTCATAGTGGTTTGCTCTAAATTTCAGTATTTCAAAAATTTCAATAGCTGGAAAAAGCTCAAAATGCTTAAAATAAGCTGTTTTAAGCAAAATTACTGTATCTCAGGTATGCCTCAAGGTATTCCCATGCAATTTTTTGCTAAGCAGTGGTGAAAGTAAGGTTGCTGTGACCAGTTTCACATATATTCAAAGTGGTTTGCAGTAAATTTTATTATTTCAAAAATTTCTATAGCTGGAAAATGCTCAAAATGCTTAAAATAGGCTGTTTTAAGCAAAATTACTGTATCTCAGGTATGCCTCAAGGTATTCCCATGCACTTTTTTGCTCAACAGTGGTGAAAGTCAGGTTAATGTGACCAGTTTCACACATATTCACAGTGGTTTGCTGTAAATTTTATTATTTCAAACATTTCATTGGCTGGAAAATGCTCAAAATCTTTAAAATAGTCTGTTTTAAGCAAAATTACTGTATCTCAGGTATGCCTCATGGTATTCCCATGCACTTTTTTGCTCAGCAGCGGTGAAAGTCAGGTCATTGTGACCAGTTTCACACATATTCACAGTGGTTTGCTGTAAATTTTATTATTTCAAAAATTTCAATAGCTGAAAAATGCTCAAAATGCTTAAAATAGATTGTTTAAAGTAAAATTACTGTATCTCAGGTATTCCTCAAGGTATTAACATGCAATTTTTTGCTCAACAGTGGTGAAAGTCACCAGTTTTACACATACTCACAGTGGTTTGTAGTAAATTTTATTATTTTAAAAATTTCAATAGCTGGAAAATGCTCAAAATGCTTAAAATAAGCTGTTTTGAGCGGTTTTAAGCAAAATTCTGTATCTCAGGTATGCCTCAAGGTATTCCCATTCACTTTTTTGCTCAACAGTGGTGAAAGCCAGGTTAATGTAACCAATTTCACACATATTCACAGTGGTTTGCAGTAAATCTTATTATTTCAAAAATTTCAACAGCTGGAAATTGCTCAAAATGCTTAAAATAAGCTGTTTTGAGCTGTTTTAAGCAAAATTACTGTATATCAGGTATGCCTCAAGGTATTCCCATGCATGTTTTTGCTCAACAGTGGTGAAAGTCAGGTTACTGTCACCAGTTTCACACATATTCACAGTGGTTTGCTTTAAATTTTATTATTTCAAAAATTTCAATAGCTTGAAAATGCTCAAAATGCTTAAAATACGCTGTTTTGAGCTGTTTTAAGCAAAATTACTGTATCTCAGGTATGTCTCAAGGTATTCCCATGCAATTTTTTGCTCAACAGTGGTGAAAGTCAGGTTACTGTGACCAGTTTCACACATATTCACAGTGGCTAGCTGTAAATTTCATTATTTCAAAAATTTCAGTAGCTGTAAAACGCTCAAAATGCTTAAAATAAAGTGTTTTGATCTGTTTTAAGCAAAATTACTGTATATCAGGTATGCCTGAATGTATTCCCATGCAATTTTAGCTCAACATTGGTGAAAGACAGGTTACTGTGACCAGTTTCACACATATTCACAGTGGTATTGCTGTAAATTTTATTATTTTAAAAATTTCAATAGCAGGAAAATGCTCAAAATGCTTAAAATAGGCTGTTTTAAGCAAAATTACTGTATCTCAGGTATGCCTCAAGGTATTAACAGGCAATTTTTTGCTCAAAATTGGTGAATGACAGGTTATTGTGACCAGTTTCACACATATTCACAGTGGTTTGCTGTAAATTTTATTATTTTAAAAATTTCAATAGCAGGAAAATGCTCAAAATGCTTAAAATAGGCTGATTTAAGCAAAATTACTGTATCTCAGGTATGCCTCAAGGTATTAACATGCAATTTTTTGCTCAACAGTGGAGAAAGCCAGGATAATGTGACCAGTTTCACACATATTCACAGTGGTTTGTAGTAAATTTTATTATTTAAAAATTTCAATATCTGGAAATTGCTCAAAATGCTTAAAATAAGCTGTTTTGAGTTGTTTTAAGCAAAATTACTGTATCCCAGGTATGCCTCGAGGTATTCCCATGCAATATTTTGCTCAACAGTGGTGAAAATCAGGTTACTGTGACAAGTTTCACACATATTCACAGTGGTTTGCTTTAAATTTTATTATTTCAAAAATTTCAATGGCTGGAAAATGCTCAAAATGCTTAAAATAGGCTGTTTTGAGCAAAATTACTGTATCTCAGGTATGCCTCAAGGTTTTCCCATGCAATTTTCTGCTAAACAGTGGTGAGAGTCAGGTTACTGTGACCAGTTTCACACATATTCACAGTGGTTTGCTATAAATTTTATTATTTCAATAATTTGAATAGCTGCAAAATGCTCAAAGTGCTTAAGATAGGCTGTTTTAAGCAAAATTACTGTATCTCAGGTATGCCTCAAGGTATTCCCATGCAATTTTCTGCTAAACAGTGGTGAGAGTCAGGTTACTGTGACCAGTTTCACACATATTCACAGTGGTTTTCTATAAATTTTATTATTTCAAAAATTTCAATAGCTCAAAATTGCTCAAAATGCTTAAAATAGGCTGTTTTAAGCAAAATTACTGTATTTCAGGTATGCCTCAAGGTATTAACATGCAATTTTTTGCTCAACGGTGGTGAAAGTCAGGTTACTGTCACCTATTTCACACATATTCACAGTGGTTTGCTGTAAATTTTATTATTTCAAAAATTTCAACAGCTTAAAAATGCTCAAAATGCTTAAAATACGCTGTTTTGAGCTGTTTTAAGCAAAATTACTTTATCTCAGGTATGCCTCAAGTTATTCCCATGCAATTTTTTGCTAAACAGTGGCGAAAGTCAGGTTACTGTCACCAGTTTCACACATATTCATAGTGGTTTGCTGTAAATGTCATTATTTCAAAAATTTCAATAGCTGGAAAATGCTCAAAATGCTTAAAATAAGCTGTTTTAAGCAAAATTACTGTATCTCAGTTACGCCTCAAGGTATTCCCATGCAGTTTTTTGCACAACAGTGGTGAAGTCCTGGTTACTGTGAACAGTTTCGCACATTCACAGTGGTTTGCTGTAAATTTTATTATTTCAAAAATTTCAATAGCTTGAAAATGCTCAAAATGCTTAAAATACGCTGTTTTGAGCTGTTTTAAGCAAAATTACTGTATCTCAGGTATGCCTCAAGGTATTCCCATGCAATTTTTTGCTCAACAGTGGTGAAAGTCAGGTTACTGTGACCAGTATCACACATATTCACAGTGGTTAGCTGTAAATTTCATTATTTCAAAAATTTCAGTAGCTGTAAAACGATCAAAATGCTTAAAATAAAGTATTTTGATCTGTTTTAAGCAAAATTACTGTATATCAGGTATGCCTGAATGTATTCCCATGCAATATTTTGCTCAACAGTGGTGAAAATCAGGTTACTGTGACAAGTTTCACACATATTCACAGTGGTTTGCTGTAAATTTTATTATTTCAAAAATTTCAATGGCTGGAAAATGCTCAAAATGCTTAAAATAGGCTGTTTAAAGCAAAATTACTGTATCTCAGGTATGCCTCAAGGTATTCCCATTCACTTTTTTGCTCAACAGTGTTGAAAGCCAGGTTAATGTGACCAATTTCACACATATTCACAGTGGCTTGCAGTAAATCTTATTATTTCAAAAATTTCAATAGCTGGAAATTTCTCAAAATGCTTAAAATAAGCTGTTTTGAGCTGTTTTAAGCAAAATTACTGTATCTCAGGTATGCCTCAAGGTATTCCCATTCACTTTTTTGCTCAACAGTGGTGAAAGCCAGGTTAATGTGACCAATTTCACACATATTCACATTGGTTGCTGTAAATTTTATTATTTTAATAATTTCAATAGCAGGAAAATGCTCAAAATGCTTAAAAAAAGGCTGTTTTAAGCAAAATTACTGTATCTCAGGTATGCCTCAAGGTATTATCAGGCAATTTTTAGCTCAAAATTGGTGAATGACAGGTTGCTGTGACCAGTTTCACACATATTCACAGTGGTTTGCTGTAAATTTTATTATTTTAAAAATTTCAATAGCAGGAAAATGCTCAAAATGCTTAAAATAGGCTGTTTTAAGCAAAATTACTGTATCTGAGGTATGCCTCAAGGTATTAACATGCAATTTTTTGCTCAACAGTGGTGAGAGTCAGGTTACTGTGACCAGTTTCACACATATTCACAGTGGTTTGCTATAAATTTTATTATTTCAATAATTTGAATAGCTGCAAAATGTTCAAAGTGCTTAAAATAGGCTGTTTTAAGCAAAATTACTGTATCTCAGGTATGCCTCAAGGTATTCCAATGCAATTTTTTGCTCAACAGTGGTGAAAGTCAGGTTACTGTGACCAGTTTCACACATATTCACAGTGGTTTGTTATAAATTTTATTATTTCAAAAATTTCAATAGCTCAATATTGCTCAAAATGCTTAAAATAGGCTGTTTTAAGCAAAATTACTGTATCTCAGGTATGCCTCAAGGTATTAACATGCAATTTTTTGCTCAACAGTGGAGAAAGCCAGGTTAATGTGACCAGTTTCACATATTCACAGTGGTTTGATGTAAATTTTATTATTTCAAAAATTTCAATAGCTGTAAAATGCGCAAAATGCTTAAAATAAGCTGTTTTAAGCAAAATTACTGTATCTCAGGAATGCCTCAAGGTATTCCCATGCAATTTTTTGCTCAACAGTGGTGAAAGTCAGGTTACTGTCACCAGTTTCACACATATTCATAGTGGTTTGCTCTAAATTTCAGTATTTCAAAAATTTCAATAGCTGGAAAAAGCTCAAAATGCTTAAAATAAGCTGTTTTAAGCAAAATTACTGTATCTCAGGTATGCCTCAAGGTATTCCCATGCAATTTTTTGCTAAGCAGTGGTGAAAGTAAGGTTGCTGTGACCAGTTTCACATATATTCAAAGTGGTTTGCAGTAAATTTTATTATTTCAAAAATTTCTATAGCTGGAAAATGCTCAAAATGCTTAAAATAGGCTGTTTTAAGCAAAATTACTGTATCTCAGGTATGCCTCAAGGTATTCCCATGCACTTTTTTGCTCAACAGTGGTGAAAGTCAGGTTAATGTGACCAGTTTCACACATATTCACAGTGGTTTGCTGTAAATTTTATTATTTCAAACATTTCATTGGCTGGAAAATGCTCAAAATCTTTAAAATAGTCTGTTTTAAGCAAAATTACTGTATCTCAGGTATGCCTCATGGTATTCCCATGCACTTTTTTGCTCAGCAGCGGTGAAAGTCAGGTCATTGTGACCAGTTTCACACATATTCACAGTGGTTTGCTGTAAATTTTATTATTTCAAAAATTTCAATAGCTGAAAAATGCTCAAAATGCTTAAAATAGATTGTTTAAAGTAAAATTACTGTATCTCAGGTATTCCTCAAGGTATTAACATGCAATTTTTTGCTCAACAGTGGTGAAAGTCACCAGTTTTACACATACTCACAGTGGTTTGTAGTAAATTTTATTATTTTAAAAATTTCAATAGCTGGAAAATGCTCAAAATGCTTAAAATAAGCTGTTTTGAGCGGTTTTAAGCAAAATTCTGTATCTCAGGTATGCCTCAAGGTATTCCCATTCACTTTTTTGCTCAACAGTGGTGAAAGCCAGGTTAATGTAACCAATTTCACACATATTCACAGTGGTTTGCAGTAAATCTTATTATTTCAAAAATTTCAACAGCTGGAAATTGCTCAAAATGCTTAAAATAAGCTGTTTTGAGCTGTTTTAAGCAAAATTACTGTATATCAGGTATGCCTCAAGGTATTCCCATGCATGTTTTTGCTCAACAGTGGTGAAAGTCAGGTTACTGTCACCAGTTTCACACATATTCACAGTGGTTTGCTTTAAATTTTATTATTTCAAAAATTTCAATAGCTTGAAAATGCTCAAAATGCTTAAAATACGCTGTTTTGAGCTGTTTTAAGCAAAATTACTGTATCTCAGGTATGTCTCAAGGTATTCCCATGCAATTTTTTGCTCAACAGTGGTGAAAGTCAGGTTACTGTGACCAGTTTCACACATATTCACAGTGGCTAGCTGTAAATTTCATTATTTCAAAAATTTCAGTAGCTGTAAAACGCTCAAAATGCTTAAAATAAAGTGTTTTGATCTGTTTTAAGCAAAATTACTGTATATCAGGTATGCCTGAATGTATTCCCATGCAATTTTAGCTCAACATTGGTGAAAGACAGGTTACTGTGACCAGTTTCACACATATTCACAGTGGTATTGCTGTAAATTTTATTATTTTAAAAATTTCAATAGCAGGAAAATGCTCAAAATGCTTAAAATAGGCTGTTTTAAGCAAAATTACTGTATCTCAGGTATGCCTCAAGGTATTAACAGGCAATTTTTTGCTCAAAATTGGTGAATGACAGGTTATTGTGACCAGTTTCACACATATTCACAGTGGTTTGCTGTAAATTTTATTATTTTAAAAATTTCAATAGCAGGAAAATGCTCAAAATGCTTAAAATAGGCTGATTTAAGCAAAATTACTGTATCTCAGGTATGCCTCAAGGTATTAACATGCAATTTTTTGCTCAACAGTGGAGAAAGCCAGGACAATGTGACCAGTTTCACACATATTCACAGTGGTTTGTAGTAAATTTTATTATTTAAAAATTTCAATATCTGGAAATTGCTCAAAATGCTTAAAATAAGCTGTTTTGAGTTGTTTTAAGCAAAATTACTGTATCCCAGGTATGCCTCGAGGTATTCCCATGCAATATTTTGCTCAACAGTGGTGAAAATCAGGTTACTGTGACAAGTTTCACACATATTCACAGTGGTTTGCTTTAAATTTTATTATTTCAAAAATTTCAATGGCTGGAAAATGCTCAAAATGCTTAAAATAGGCTGTTTTGAGCAAAATTACTGTATCTCAGGTATGCCTCAAGGTTTTCCCATGCAATTTTCTGCTAAACAGTGGTGAGAGTCAGGTTACTGTGACCAGTTTCACACATATTCACAGTGGTTTGCTATAAATTTTATTATTTCAATAATTTGAATAGCTGCAAAATGCTCAAAGTGCTTAAGATAGGCTGTTTTAAGCAAAATTACTGTATCTCAGGTATGCCTCAAGGTATTCCCATGCAATTTTCTGCTAAACAGTGGTGAGAGTCAGGTTACTGTGACCAGTTTCACACATATTCACAGTGGTTTTCTATAAATTTTATTATTTCAAAAATTTCAATAGCTCAAAATTGCTCAAAATGCTTAAAATAGGCTGTTTTAAGCAAAATTACTGTATTTCAGGTATGCCTCAAGGTATTAACATGCAATTTTTTGCTCAACGGTGGTGAAAGTCAGGTTACTGTCACCTATTTCACACATATTCACAGTGGTTTGCTGTAAATTTTATTATTTCAAAAATTTCAACAGCTTAAAAATGCTCAAAATGCTTAAAATACGCTGTTTTGAGCTGTTTTAAGCAAAATTACTTTATCTCAGGTATGCCTCAAGTTATTCCCATGCAATTTTTTGCTAAACAGTGGCGAAAGTCAGGTTACTGTCACCAGTTTCACACATATTCATAGTGGTTTGCTGTAAATGTCATTATTTCAAAAATTTCAATAGCTGGAAAATGCTCAAAATGCTTAAAATAAGCTGTTTTAAGCAAAATTACTGTATCTCAGTTACGCCTCAAGGTATTCCCATGCAGTTTTTTGCACAACAGTGGTGAAGTCCTGGTTACTGTGAACAGTTTCGCACATTCACAGTGGTTTGCTGTAAATTTTATTATTTCAAAAATTTCAATAGCTGGAAAATGCTCAAAATGCTTAAAATAGGCTGTTTTAAGCAAAATTACTTTATCTCAGGTATGCCTCAAGGTATTCTTATGCAATTATTTACTCAACAGTGATGAAAGTCAGGTTACTATCACCAGTTTCACACATATTCACAGTGATTTGCTGTAAATTTTATTATTTCAAAAATTTCAATATTTGGAAAATGCTCAAAATGCTTAAAATAGGCTGTTTTAGCAAAATTACTGTATCTCAGGTACGCCTCAAGGTATTCCCATGCAATTTTTTGCACAACAGTGGTGAAATCCAGGTTACTGTGACATGTTTCACACATATTCACAGTGGTTTGCAGGAAATTTTATTATTTCAAAAATTTTAATAACTGGAAAGTGATCAAAATGCTTAAAATAAGCTGTTTTGAGCTGTTTTAAGCAAAATTACTGTATCTCAGGTACGCCTCAAGGTATTCCCATGCAATTTTTTGCACAACAGTGGTGAAATCCAGGTTACTGTGACATGTTTCACACATATTCACAGTGGTTTGCTGTAAATTTTATTATTTCAAAAATTTTAATAACTGGAAAGTGATCAAAATGCTTAAAATAAGCTGTTTTGAGCTGTTTTAAGCAAAATTACTGTATCTCAGGTATGCCTCAACTTATTCCCATGCAATTTTTTAATCAACAGTGGTGAAAGTCAGGTTACTGACACAAGTTACACACATATTCATAGTGGTTAGCTGTAAATTTTATTATTTCAAAAATTTCAATAGCTGGCAAATGCTCAAAATGCTTAAAATACGCTGATTTAAGCAAAATTACTGTATCTCAGGTATGCCTCAAGGTATTCCCTTGCAATATTTTGCTTAACAGTGGTGAAAGTCAGGTTACTGTGAACAGTTTCGGACATTCGCAGTGGTTTGCTGTAAATTTTATTATTTCAAAAATTTCAATAGCTGGAAAATGCTCATAATGCTTAAAATAGGCTGTTTCAAGCAAAATTACTGTATCTCAGGTATGCCTCCAGGTATTCCAATGCAATTTTTTGCTCAACAGTGGTGAAAGTAAGGTTACTGTGACCAGTTTCACATATATTCACAGTGGTTTGTTATAAATTTTATTATTTCAAAAATTTAAATAGCTCAAAAATGCTCAAAATGCTTAAATTAGGCTGTTTTAAGCAAAATTGCTGTATCTCAGGTATGCCTGAAGGTATTCCCATGCAATTTTTTGCTCAACAGTGGTGAAAGTCAGGTTACTGTCACAAGTTACACACATATTCACAGTGGTTTGCAGTATACTTTATTATTTCAAAAATTTCAATAGCAGGAAAATGCTCAAAATGCTTAAAATAGGCTGTTTTAAGCAAAATTACTGTATCTGAGGTATGCCTCAAGGTATTAACATGCAATTTTTTGCTCAACAGTGGTGAGAGTCAGGTTACTGTGACCAGTTTCACACATATTCACAGTGGTTTGCTATAAATTTTATTATTTCAATAATTTGAATTGCTGCAAAATGTTCAAAGTGCTTAAAATAGGCTGTTTTAAGCAAAATTACTGTATCTCAGGGATGCCTCAAGGTATTCCCATGCAATTTTTACCTCAACAGTGGTGAAAGCTTGGATACTGTGACCTGCTTCACTCATATTCAAAGTGGTTTGCTGTAAATTTTATTATTTCAAAAATTTCAATAGTTTTAAAATGCTCAAAATGCTTAATATAGGCTGTTTCAAGCAAAATTACTGTATCTCAGGTATGCCTCAAGGTATTTCAATGCAATTTTTTGCTCAACAGTGGTGAAAGTCAGGTTACTGTGACCAGTTTCACACATATTCACAGTGGTTTGTTATAAATTTTATTATTTCAAAAATTTCAATAGCTCAATATTGCTCAAAATGCTTAAAATAGGCTGTTTTAAGCAAAATTACTGTATCTCAGTTATGCCTCAAGGTATTAACATGCAATTTTTTGCTCAACAGTGGTGAAAGTCAGGTTACTGTCACCAGTTTCACTCATATTCATAGTGGTTTGCTCTAAATTTCAGTATTTCAAAAATTTCAATAGCTGGAAAAAGCTCAAAATGCTTAAAATAAGCTGTTTTAAGCAAAATTACTGTATCTCAGGTATGCCTCAAGGTATTCCCATGCAATTTTTTGCTAAGCAGTGGTGAAAGTAAGGTTGCTGTGACCAGTTTCACATATATTCAAAGTGGTTTGCAGTAAATTTTATTATTTCAAAAATTTCTATAGCTGGAAAATGCTCAAAATGCTTAAAATAGGCTGTTTTAAGCAAAATTACTGTATCTCAGGTATGCCTCAAGGTATTCCCATGCACTTTTTTGCTCAACAGTGGTGAAAGTCAGGTTAATGTGACCAGTTTCACACATATTCACAGTGGTTTGCTGTAAATTTTATTATTTCAAACATTTCATTGGCTGGAAAATGCTCAAAATCTTTAAAATAGTCTGTTTTAAGCAAAATTACTGTATCTCAGGTATGCCTCATGGTATTCCCATGCAATTTTTTGTTCAGCAGCGGTGAAAGTCAGGTCATTGTGACCAGTTTCACACATATTCACAGTGGTTTGCTGTAAATTTTATTATTTCAAAAATTTCAATAGCTGAAAAATGCTCAAAATGCTTAAAATAGATTGTTTAAAGTAAAATTACTGTATCTCAGGTATTCCTCAAGGTATTAACATGCAATTTTTTGCTCAACAGTGGTGAAAGTCACCAGTTTTACACATACTCACAGTGGTTTGTAGTAAATTTTATTATTTTAAAAATTTCAATAGCTGGAAAATGCTCAAAATGCTTAAAATAAGCTGTTTTGAGCGGTTTTAAGCAAAATTCTGTATCTCAGGTATGCCTCAAGGTATTCCCATTCACTTTTTTGCTCAACAGTGGTGAAAGCCAGGTTAATGTAACCAATTTCACACATATTCACAGTGGTTTGCAGTAAATCTTATTATTTCAAAAATTTCAACAGCTGGAAATTGCTCAAAATGCTTAAAATAAGCTGTTTTGAGCTGTTTTAAGCAAAATTACTGTATATCAGGTATGCCTCAAGGTATTCCCATGCATGTTTTTGCTCAACAGTGGTGAAAGTCAGGTTACTGTCACCAGTTTCACACATATTCACAGTGGTTTGCTTTAAATTTTATTATTTCAAAAATTTCAATAGCTTGAAAATGCTCAAAATGCTTAAAATACGCTGTTTTGAGCTGTTTTAAGCAAAATTACTGTATCTCAGGTATGTCTCAAGGTATTCCCATGCAATTTTTTGCTCAACAGTGGTGAAAGTCAGGTTACTGTGACCAGTATCACACATATTCACAGTGGCTAGCTGTAAATTTCATTATTTCAAAAATTTCAGTAGCTGTAAAACGCTCAAAATGCTTAAAATAAAGTGTTTTGATCTGTTTTAAGCAAAATTACTGTATATCAGGTATGCCTGAATGTATTCCCATGCAATTTTAGCTCAACATTGGTGAAAGACAGGTTACTGTGACCAGTTTCACACATATTCACAGTGGTATTGCTGTAAATTTTATTATTTTAAAAATTTCAATAGCAGGAAAATGCTCAAAATGCTTAAAATAGGCTGTTTTAAGCAAAATTACTGTATCTCAGGTATGCCTCAAGGTATTAACATGCAATTTTTTGCTCAAAATTGGTGAATGACAGGTTATTGTGACCAGTTTCACACATATTCACAGTGGTTTGCTGTAAATTTTATTATTTTAAAAATTTCAATAGCAGGAAAATGCTCAAAATGCTTAAAATAGGCTGATTTAAGCAAAATTACTGTATCTCAGGTATGCCTCAAGGTATTAACATGCAATTTTTTGCTCAACAGTGGAGAAAGCCAGGTTAATGTGACCAGTTTCACACATATTCACAGTGGTTTGTAGTAAATTTTATTATTTAAAAATTTCAATATCTGGAAATTGCTCAAAATGCTTAAAATAAGCTGTTTTGAGTTGTTTTAAGCAAAATTACTGTATCCCAGGTATGCCTCGAGGTATTCCCATGCAATATTTTGCTCAACAGTGGTGAAAATCAGGTTACTGTGACAAGTTTCACACGTATTCACAGTGGTTTGCTTTAAATTTTATTATTTCAAAAATTTCAATGGCTGGAAAATGCTCAAAATGCTTAAAATAGGCTGTTTTGAGCAAAATTACTGTATCTCAGGTATGCCTCAAGGTTTTCCCATGCAATTTTCTGCTAAACAGTGGTGAGAGTCAGGTTACTGTGACCAGTTTCACACATATTCACAGTGGTTTGCTATAAATTTTATTATTTCAATAATTTGAATAGCTGCAAATTGCTCAAAGTGCTTAAAATAGGCTGTTTTAAGCAAAATTACTGTATCTCAGGTATGCCTCAAGGTATTCCCATGCAATTTTCTGCTAAACAGTGGTGAGAGTCAGGTTACTGTGACCAGTTTCACACATATTCACAGTGGTTTTCTATAAATTTTATTATTTCAAAAATTTCAATAGCTCAAAATTGCTCAAAATGCTTAAAATAGGCTGTTTTAAGCAAAATTACTGTATTTCAGGTATGCCTCAAGGTATTAACATGCAATTTTTTGCTCAACGGTGGTGAAAGTCAGGTTACTGTCACCTATTTCACACATATTCACAGTGGTTTGCTGTAAATTTTATTATTTCAAAAATTTCAACAGCTTAAAAATGCTCAAAATGCTTAAAATACGCTGTTTTGAGCTGTTTTAAGCAAAATTACTTTATCTCAGGTATGCCTCAAGTTATTCCCATGCAATTTTTTGCTAAACAGTGGCGAAAGTCAGGTTACTGTCACCAGTTTCACACATATTCATAGTGGTTTGCTGTAAATGTCATTATTTCAAAAATTTCAATAGCTGGAAAATGCTCAAAATGCTTAAAATAAGCTGTTTTAAGCAAAATTACTGTATCTCAGTTACGCCTCAAGGTATTCCCATGCAGTTTTTTGCACAACAGTGGTGAAGTCCTGGTTACTGTGAACAGTTTCGCACATTCACAGTGGTTTGCTGTAAATTTTATTATTTCAAAAATTTCAATAGCTGGAAAATGCTCAAAATGCTTAAAATAGGCTGTTTTAAGCAAAATTACTTTATCTCAGGTATGCCTCAAGGTATTCTTATGCAATTATTTACTCAACAGTGATGAAAGTCAGGTTACTATCACCAGTTTCACACATATTCACAGTGATTTGCTGTAAATTTTATTATTTCAAAAATTTCAATATTTGGAAAATGCTCAAAATGCTTAAAATAGGCTGTTTTAAGCAAAATTACTGTATCTCAGGTACGCCTCAAGGTATTCCCATGCAATTTTTTGCACAACAGTGGTGAAATCCAGGTTACTGTGACATGTTTCACACATATTCACAGTGGTTTGCTGTAAATTTTATTATTTCAAAAATTTTAATAACTGGAAAGTGATCAAAATGCTTAAAATCAGCTGTTTTGAGCTGTTTTAAGCAAAATTACTGTATCTCAGGTACGCCTCAAGGTATTCCCATGCAATTTTTTGCAAAACAGTGGTGAAATCCAGGTTACTGTGACATGTTTCACACATATTCACAGTGGTTTGCTGTAAATTTTATTATTTCAAAAATTTTAATAACTGGAAAGTGATCAAAATGCTTAAAATAAGCTGTTTTGAGCTGTTTTAAGCAAAATTACTGTATCTCAGGTATGCCTCAACTTATTCCCATGCAATTTTTTAATCAACAGTGGTGAAAGTCAGGTTACTGACACAAGTTACACACATATTCATAGTGGTTAGCTGTAAATTTTATTATTTCAAAAATTTCAATAGCTGGCAAATGCTCAAAATGCTTAAAATAGGCTGATTTAAGCAAAATTACTGTATCTCAGGTATGCCTCAAGGTATTCCCTTGCAATATTTTGCTTAACAGTGGTGAAAGTCAGGTTACTGTGAACAGTTTCGGACATTCGCAGTGGTTTGCTGTAAATTTTATTATTTCAAAAATTTCAATAGCTGGAAAATGCTCATAATGCTTAAAATAGGCTGTTTCAAGCAAAATTACTGTATCTCAGGTATGCCTCCAGGTATTCCAATGCAATTTTTTGCTCAACAGTGGTGAAAGTAAGGTTACTGTGACCAGTTTCACATATATTCACAGTGGTTTGTTATAAATTTTATTATTTCAAAAATTTAAATAGCTCAAAAATGCTCAAAATGCTTAAATTAGGCTGTTTTAAGCAAAATTGCTGTATCTCAGGTATGCCTGAAGGTATTCCCATGCAATTTTTTGCTCAACAGTGGTGAAAGTCAGGTTACTGTCACAAGTTACACACATATTCACAGTGGTTTGCAGTATATTTTATTATTTCAAAAATTTCAATAGCAGGAAAATGCTCAAAATGCTTAAAATAGGCTGTTTTAAGCAAAATTACTGTATCTCAGGTATGCCTCAAGGTATTAACATGCAATTTTTTGCTCAACAGTGGAGAAAGCCAGGTTAATGTGACCAGTTTCACACATATTCACAGTGGTTTGCAGTAAATTTTATTATTTCAAAAATTTCAATAGCTTGAAAATGCTCAAAATGCTTAAAATACGCTGTTTTGAGCTGTTTTGAGCAAAATTACTGTATCTCAGGTATGCCTCAAGGTATTCCCATGCAATTTTTTGCTCAACAGTGGTGAAAGTCAGGTTACTGTGACCAGTATCACACATATTCACAGTGGTTAGCTGTAAATTTCATTATTTCAAAAATTTCAGTAGCTGTAAAACGCTCAAAATGCTTAAAATAAAGTGTTTTGATCTGTTTTAAGCAAAATTACTGTATATCAGGTATGCCTGAATGTATTCCCATGCAATATTTTGCTCAACAGTGGTGAAAATCAGGTTACTGTGACAAGTTTCACACATATTCACAGTGGTTTGCTGTAAATTTTATTATTTCAAAAATTTCAATGGCTGGAAAATGCTCAAAATGCTTAAAATAGGCTGTTTAAAGCAAAATTACTGTATCTCAGGTATGTCTCAAGGTATTCCCATGCAATTTTCTGCTAAACAGTGGTGAGAGTCAGGTTACTGTGACCAGTTTCACACATATTCACAGTGGTTTGTTATAAATTTTATTATTTCAAAAATTTCAATAGCTCCTAATTGCTCAAAATGCTTAAAATAGGCTGTTTTAAGCAAAATTACTGTATCTCAGGTATGCCTCAAGGTATTAACATGCAATTTTTTGCTCAACAGTGGAGAAAGCCAGGTTAATGTGACCAGTTTCACACATATTCACAGTGGTTTGCAGTAAATTTTATTATTTCAAAAATTTCAATAGCTGGAAAAATGCTGAAAATGCTTAAAATAAGCTGTTTTGAGCTGTTTTAAGAAAAAATTATTGTATCCCAGGTATTCCTCAAGGTATTCCCATGCAATTTTTTGCTCAACAGTGGTGAGAGTCAGGTTACTGTGACCAGTTTCACACATATTCACAGTGGTTTGCTATAAATTTTATTATTTCAATAATTTGAATAGCTGCGAAATGTTCAAGGTGCTTAAAATAGGCTGTTTTAAGCAAAATTACTGTATCTCAGGGATGCCTCAAGGTATTCCCATGCAATTTTTACCTCAACAGTGGTGAAAGCTTGGTTACTGTGACCTGCTTCACTCATATTCAAAGTGGTTTGCTGTAAATTTTATTATTTCAAAAATTTCAATAGTTTTAAAATGCTCAAAATGCTTAATATAGGCTGTTTCAAGCAAAATTACTGTATCTCAGGTATGCCTCAAGGTATTAACATGCAATTTTTTGCTCAACGGTGGTGAAAGTCAGGTTACTGTCACCTATTTCACACATATTCACAGTGGTTTGCTGTAAATTTTATTATTTCAAAAATTTCAACAGCTTAAAAATGCTCAAAATGCTTAAAATACGCTGTTTTGAGCTGTTTTAAGCAAAATTACTTTATCTCAGGTATGCCTCAAGTTATTCCCATGCAATTTTTTGCTAAACAGTGGCGAAAGTCAGGTTACTGTCACCAGTTTCACACATATTCATAGTGGTTTGCTGTAAATGTCATTATTTCAAAAATTTCAATAGCTGGAAAATGCTCAAAATGCTTAAAATAAGCTGTTTTAAGCAAAATTACGGTATCTCAGTTACGCCTCAAGGTATTCCCATGCAGTTTTTTGCACAACAGTGGTGAAGTCCTGGTTACTGTGAACAGTTTCGCACATTCACAGTGGTTTGCTGTAAATTTTATTATTTCAAAAATTTCAATAGCTGGAAAATGCTCAAAATGCTTAAAATAGGCTGTTTTAAGCAAAATTACTTTATCTCAGGTATGCCTCAAGGTATTCTTATGCAATTATTTACTCAACAGTGATGAAAGTCAGGTTACTATCACCAGTTTCACACATATTCACAGTGATTTGCTGTAAATTTTATTATTTCAAAAATTTCAATATTTGGAAAATGCTCAAAATGCTTAAAATAGGCTGTTTTAAGCAAAATTACTGTATCTCAGGTACGCCTCAAGGTATTCCCATGCAATTTTTTGCACAACAGTGGTGAAATCCAGGTTACTGTGACATGTTTCACACATATTCACAGTGGTTTGCTGTAAATTTTATTATTTCAAAAATTTTAATAACTGGAAAGTGATCAAAATGCTTAAAATAAGCTGTTTTGAGCTGTTTTAAGAAAAATTACTGTATCTCAGGTACGCCTCAAGGTATTCCCATGCAATTTTTTGCACAACAGTGGTGAAATCCAGGTTACTGTGACATGTTTCACACATATTCACAGTGGTTTGCTGTAAATTTTATTATTTCAAAAATTTTAATAACTGGAAAGTGATCAAAATGCTTAAAATAAGCTGTTTTGAGCTGTTTTAAGCAAAATTACTGTATCTCAGGTATGCCTCAACTTATTCCCATGCAATTTTTTAATCAACAGTGGTGAAAGTCAGGTTACTGACACAAGTTACACACATATTCATAGTGGTTAGCTGTAAATTTTATTATTTCAAAAATTTCAATAGCTGGCAAATGCTCAAAATGCTTAAAATAGGCTGATTTAAGCAAAATTACTGTATCTCAGGTATGCCTCAAGGTATTCCCTTGCAATATTTTGCTTAACAGTGGTGAAAGTCAGGTTACTGTGAACAGTTTCGGACATTCGCAGTGGTTTGCTGTAAATTTTATTATTTCAAAAATTTCAATAGCTGGAAAATGCTCATAATGCTTAAAATAGGCTGTTTCAAGCAAAATTACTGTATCTCAGGTATGCCTCCAGGTATTCCAATGCAATTTTTTGCTCAACAGTGGTGAAAGCCTGGTTACTGTGACCAGTTTCACATATATTCACAGTGGTTTGTTATAAATTTTATTATTTCAAAAATTTAAATAGCTCAAAAATGCTCAAAATGCTTAAATTAGGCTGTTTTAAGCAAAATTGCTGTATCTCAGGTATGCCTGAAGGTATTCCCATGCAATTTTTTGCTCAACAGTGGTGAAAGTCAGGTTACTGTCACAAGTTACACACATATTCACAGTGGTTTGCAGTATATTTTATTATTTCAAAAATTTCAATAGCAGGAAAATGCTCAAAATGCTTAAAATAGGCTGTTTTAAGCAAAATTACTGTATCTCAGGTATGCCTCAAGGTATTAACATGCAATTTTTTGCTCAACAGTGGAGAAAGCCAGGTTAATGTGACCAGTTTCACACATATTCACAGTGGTTTGCAGTAAATTTTATTATTTCAAAAATTTCAATAGCTTGAAAATGCTCAAAATGCTTAAAATACGCTGTTTTGAGCTGTTTTGAGCAAAATTACTGTATCTCAGGTATGCCTCAAGGTATTCCCATGCAATTTTTTGCTCAACAGTGGTGAAAGTCAGGTTACTGTGACCAGTATCACACATATTCACAGTGGTTAGCTGTAAATTTCATTATTTCAAAAATTTCAGTAGCTGTAAAACGCTCAAAATGCTTAAAATAAAGTGTTTTGATCTGTTTTAAGCAAAATTACTGTATATCAGGTATGCCTGAATGTATTCCCATGCAATATTTTGCTCAACAGTGGTGAAAATCAGGTTACTGTGACAAGTTTCACACATATTCACAGTGGTTTGCTGTAAATTTTATTATTTCAAAAATTTCAATGGCTGGAAAATGCTCAAAATGCTTAAAATAGGCTGTTTAAAGCAAAATTACTGTATCTCAGGTATGTCTCAAGGTATTCCCATGCAATTTTCTGCTAAACAGTGGTGAGAGTCAGGTTACTGTGACCAGTTTCACACATATTCACAGTGGTTTGTTATAAATTTTATTGTTTCAAAAATTTCAATA
Source organism: Spongia lamella (assembly GCA_963930835.1). NCBI lineage: Eukaryota > Metazoa > Porifera > Demospongiae > Dictyoceratida > Spongiidae > Spongia > Spongia lamella. The sequence continues at coordinate 5,126,626 of OZ005752.1, read as the reverse complement.
GCTCCTAATTGCTCAAAATGCTTAAAATAGGCTGTTTTAAGCAAAATTACTGTATCTCAGGTATGCCTCAAGGTATTAACATGCAATTTTTTGCTCAACAGTGGAGAAAGCCAGGTTAATGTGACCAGTTTCACACATATTCACAGTGGTTTGCAGTAAATTTTATTATTTCAAAAATTTCAATAGCTGGAAAATGCTGAAAATGCTTAAAATAAGTTGTTTTGGGCTGTTTTAAGAAAAAATTATTGTATCCCAGGTATTCCTCAAGGTATTCCCATGCAATTTTTTGCTCAACAGTGGTGAGAGTCAGGTTACTGTGACCAGTTTCACACATATTCACAGTGGTTTGCTATAAATTTTATTATTTCAATAATTTGAATAGCTGCAAAATGTTCAAAGTGCTTAAAATAGGCTGTTTTAAGCAAAATTACTGTATCTCAGGGATGCCTCAAGGTATTCCCATGCAATTTTTACCTCAACAGTGGTGAAAGTTTGGTTACTGTGACCTGCTTCACTCATATTAAAAGTGGTTTGCTGTAAATTTTATTATTTCAAAAATTTCAATAGTTTTAAAATGCTCAAAATGCTTAATATAGGCTGTTTCAAGCAAAATTACTTTATCTCAGGTATGCCTCAAGGTATTCCAATGCAATTTTTTGCTCAACAGTGGTGAAAGTCAGGTTACTGTGACCAGTTTCACACATATTCACAGTGGTTTGTTATAAATTTTATTATTTCAAAAATTTCAATAGCTCAAAATTGCTCAAAATGCTTAAAATAGGCTGTTTTAAGCAAAATTACTGTATCTCAGGTATGCCTCAAGGTATTAACATGCAATTTTTTGCTCAAAATTGGTGAATGACAGGTTAATGTGACCAGTTTCACACATATTCACAGTGGTTTGCTGTAAATTTTATTATTTAAAAATTTCAATATCTGGAAATTGCTCAAAATGCTTAAAATAAGCTGTTTTGAGTTGTTTTAAGCAAAATTACTGTATCCCAGGTATGCCTCGAGGTATTCCCATGCAATATTTTGCTCAACAGTTGTGAAAATCAGGTTACTGTGACAAGTTTCACACATATTCACAGTGGTTTGCTTTAAATTTTATTATTTCAAAAATTTCAATGGCTGGAAAATGCTCAAAATGCTTAAAATAGGCTGTTTTGAGCAAAATTACTGTATCTCAGGTATGCCTCAAGGTATTCCCATGCAATTTTCTGCTAAACAGTGGTGAGAGTCAGGTTACTGTGACCAGTTTCACACATATTCGCAGTGGTTTGCTATAAATTTTATTATTTCAATAATTTGAATAGCTGCAAAATGCTCAAAGTGCTTAAAATAGGCTGTTTTAAGCAAAATTACTGTATCTCAGGTATGCCTCAAGGTATTCCCATGCAATTTTCTGCTAAACAGTGGTGAGAGTCAGGTTACTGTGACCAGTTTCACACATATTCACAGTGGTTTTCTATAAATTTTATTATTTCAAAAATTTCAATAGCTCAAAATTGCTCAAAATGCTTAAAATAGGCTGTTTTAAGCAAAATTACTGTATCTCAGGTATGCCTCAAGGTATTAACATGCAATTTTTTGCTCAACGGTGGTGAAAGTCAGGTTACTGTCACCTGTTTCACACATATTCACAGTGGTTTGCTGTAAATTTTATTATATCAAAAATTTCAACAGCTTAAAAATGCTCAAAATGCTTAAAATACGCTGTTTTGAGCTGTTTTAAGCAAAATTACTTTATCTCAGGTATGCCTCAAGTTATTCCCATGCAATTTTTTGCTAAACAGTGGCGAAAGTCAGGTTACTGTCACCAGTTTCACACATATTCATAGTGGTTTGCTGTAAATGTCATTATTTCAAAAATTTCAATAGCTGGAAAATGCTCAAAATGCTTAAAATAAGCTGTTTTAAGCAAAATTACTGTATATCAGTTACGCCTCAAGGTATTCCCATGCAGTTTTTTGCACAACAGTGGTGAAATCCTGGTTACTGTAACTTGTTTCATACATATTCACAGTGGTTTGCTGTAAACTTTATTATTTCAAAAATTTCAATAGCTGGAAAATGCTCAAATTGCTTATAATAAGCTGTTTTGAGCGGTTTTAAGCAAAATTACTGTATCTCAGGTATGCCTCAAAGTATTCCCACGCACTTTTTGCTCAAAAGTGGTGAAAGCAAGGTTAATGTCACCAGTTTCACACATATTCACAGTGGTTTGCAGGAAATTTTATTATTTCAAAAATTTCAATAGCTGGAAAATGCTCAAAATGCTTAAAATATGCTGTTTTGAACTGTTTTAAGCAAAATTACTGTATCTCAGGTGTGCCTCAAGGTATTCTCATACAATTTTTTGCTCAACATTGGTGAAAGCCAGTTTACTGTGACCACTTTCACTCATAGTCATAGTGGTTTGCTGTAAATTTTATTATTTCAAAAATTTCATTGGCTGGAAAATGCTCAATAAGCTTAAAATAGGCTGTTGTAAGCAAAATTACTGTATCTCAGGTATGCCTCAAGGTATTCCCATTCAATATTTTGCTCAACAGTTGTGAAAGTCAGGTTACTGTTAACAGTTTCGCACATTTACAGTGATTTGCTGTAAATTTTATTATTTCAAAAATTTCTCAAGCTTCAAAATGCTCAAAATGCTTAAAATATGCTGTTTTGAGCTGTTTTAAGCAAAATTACTGTATCTCAGGTATACCTCAAAGTATTCCCATGCAATTTTTTGCTCAACATTGGTGAAAGCCAGGTTACTGTGACTAGTTTCACGCATATTCACAGTGGTTTGCTGTAAATTTTATTATTTCAAAAATTTAAATAGCTGCAAAATGCTCAAAATGCTTAAAATATGCTGTTTTAAGCAAAATTACTGTAACTCAGGTATGCATCAAGGTATTCCCATGCAATTTTTTGCTCAACAGTGGTGAAAGTCAGGTTACTGTGACCAGTTTCACACATATTCACAGTGGTTTGCTGTAAATTTTATTATTTAAAAAATTTTAATAACTGGAAAGTGCTCAAAATGCTTAAAATAAGCTGTTTTGAGCTGTTTTAAGCAAAATTACTGTATCTCAGGTATGCCTCAACGTATTCCTATGCAATTTTTTGCTCAACAGTGGTGAAAGTCAGGTTACTGACACAAGTTACACACATATTCATAGTGGTTAGCTGTAAATTTTGTTATTTCAAAAATTTCAATAGCAGGAAAATGCTCAAAATGCTTAAAATAGGCTGATTTAAGCAAAATTACTGTATCTCAGGTATGCCTCAAGGTATTCCCTTGCAATGTTTTGCTTAACAGTGGTGAAAGTCAGGTTACTGTGAACAGTTTCGGACAGTCGCAGTGGTTTGCTGTAAATTTTATTATTTCAAAAATTTCAGTATTTGGAAAATGCTCAAAATGCTTAAAATAGGCTGTTGTAAGCAAAATTACTGTATCTCAGGTATGCCTCAAGGTATTCCAATGCAATTTTTTGCTCAACAGTGCTGAAAGTAAGGTTACTGTGACCAGTTTCACATATATTCACAGTGGTTTGTTATAAATTTTATTATTTCAGAAAATTAAATAGCTCAAAAATGCTCAAAATGCTTAAATTAGGCTGTTTTAAGCAAAATTGCTGTATCTCAGGTATGCCTGAAGGTATTCCCATGCAATTTTTTGCTCAACAGTGGTGAAAGTCAGGTTACTGTCACAAGTTATACACATATTCACAGTGGTTTGCAGTATATTTTATTATTTCAAAAATTTCAATAGCAGGAAAATGCTCAAAATGCTTAAAATAGGCTGTTTTAAGCAAAATTACTGTATCTCAGGTACGCCTCAAGGTATTCCCATGCAGTTTTTTGCACAACAGTGGTGAAAGCCTGGTTACTGTAACATGTTTCACACATATTCACAGTGGTTTGCTGTAAACTTTATTATTTCAAAAATTTCAATAGCTGGAAAATGCTCAAAATGCTTAAAATAGGCTGTTTTGAGCGGTTTTAAGCAAAATTACTGTATCTCAGGTATGCCTCAAGGTATTCCCATGCAATTTTTTGCTAAGCAGTGGTGAAAGTAAGGTTGTTGTGACCAGTTTCACATATATTCACAGTGGTTTGCAGTAAATTTTATTATTTCAAAAATTTCTATAGCTGAAAAATGCTCAAAATGCTTAAAATAGGCTGATTTAAGCAAAATTACTGTATCTCAGGTATGCCTCAAGGTATTCCCATTCAATATTTTGCTCAACAGTGGTGAAAGTCAGGTTACTGTGAACAGTTTCGCACATTCACAGTGGTTTGCTGTAAATTTTATTATTTCAAAAATTTCAATAGCTGGAAAATGCTCAAAATGCTTAAAATAGGCTGTTTTAAGCAAAATTACTTTATCTCAGGTATGCCTCAAGGTATTCTTATGCAATTATTTACTCAACAGTGATGAAAGTCAGGTTACTGTCACCAGTTTCACACATATTCACAGTGATTTGCTGTAAATTTTATTATTTCAAAAATTTCAATATTTGGAAAATGCTCAAAATGCTTAAAATAGGCTGTTTTAAGAAAAATTACTGTATCTCAGGTATGCCTCAAGGTATTCCCATGCAATTTTTTGCTCAACAGTGGTGAAAGTCCGGTTACTGTCACCAGTTTCATACATATTCACAGTGATTAACTGTAAATTTTATTATTTCAAAAATTTCAATAGATGGAAAATGCTCATAATGCTTAAAATAGGCTGTTTCAAGCAAAATTACTGTATCTCAGGTATGCCTCAAGGTATTCTAATGCAATTTTTTGCTCAACAGTGCTGAAAGTAAGGTTACTGTGACCAGTTTCACATATATTCACAGTGGTTTGTTATAAATTTTATTATTTCAAAAATTTAAATAGCTTAAAAATTCTCAAAATGCTTAAATTAGGCTGTTTTAAGCAAAATTGCTGTATCTCAGGTATGCCTGAAGGTATTCCCATGCAATTTTTTGCTCAACAGTGGAGAAAGCCAGGTTAATGTGACCAGTTTCACACATATTCACAGTGGTTTGCTGTAAATTTTATTATTTCAAAAATTTTAATAACTGGAAAGTGATCAAAATGCTTAAAATAAGCTGTTTTGAGCTGTTTTAAGCAAAATTACTGTATCTCAGGTATGCCTCAACTTATTCCCATGCAATTTTTTAATCAACAGTGGTGAAAGTCAGGTTACTGACACAAGTTACACACATATTCATAGTGGTTAGCTGTAAATTTTATTATTTCAAAAATTTCAATAGCTGGCAAATGCTCAAAATGCTTAAAATAGGCTGATTTAAGCAAAATTACTGTATCTCAGGTATGCCTCAAGGTATTCCCATGCAATTTTTTGCTCAACAGTGGTGAAAGTCAGGTTACTGTGACCAGTATCACACATATTCACAGTGGTTAGCTGTAAATTTCATTATTTCAAAAATTTCAGTAGCTGTAAAACGCTCAAAATGCTTAAAATAAAGTGTTTTGATCTGTTTTAAGCAAAATTACTGTATATCAGGTATGCCTGAATGTATTCCCATGCAATTTTAGCTCAACATTGGTGAAAGACAGGTTACTGTGACCAGTTTCACACATATTCACAGTGGTATTGCTGTAAATATTATTATTTTAAAAATTTCAATAGCAGGAAAATGCTCAAAATGCTTAAAATAGGCTGTTTTAAGCAAAATTACTGTATCTCAGGTATGCCTCAAGGTATTAACATGCAATTTTTTGCTCAAAATTGGTGAATGACAGGTTAATGTGACCAGTTTCACACATATTCACAGTGGTTTGCTGTAAATTTTATTATTTTAAAAATTTCAATAGCAGGAAAATGCTCAAAATGCTTAAAATAGGCTGTTTTAAGCAAAATTACTGTATCTGAGGTATGCCTCAAGGTATTAACATGCAATTTTTTGCTCAACAGTGGAGAAAGCCAGGTTAATGTGACCAGTTTCACACATATTCACAGTGGTTTGTAGTAAATTTTATTATTTAAAAATTTCAATATCTGGAAATTGCTCAAAATGCTTAAAATAAGCTGTTTTGAGTTGTTTTAAGCAAAATTACTGTATCCCAGGTATGCCTCGAGGTATTCCCATGCAATATTTTGCTCAACAGTTGTGAAAATCAGGTTACTGTGACAAGTTTCACACATATTCACAGTGGTTTGCTTTAAATTTTATTATTTCAAAAATTTCAATGGCTGGAAAATGCTCAAAATGCTTAAAATAGGCTGTTTTGAGCAAAATTACTGTATCTCAGGTATGCCTCAAGGTATTCCCATGCAATTTTCTGCTAAACAGTGGTGAGAGTCAGGTTACTGTGACCAGTTTCACACATATTCACAGTGGTTTGCTATAAATTTTATTATTTCAATAATTTGAATAGCTGCAAAATGCTCAAAGTGCTTAAAATAGGCTGTTTTAAGCAAAATTACTGTATCTCAGGTATGCCTCAAGGTATTCCCATGCAATTTTCTGCTAAACAGTGGTGAGAGTCAGGTTACTGTGACCAGTTTCACACATATTCACAGTGGTTTTCTATAAATTTTATTATTTCAAAAATTTCAATAGCTCAAAATTGCTCAAAATGCTTAAAATAGGCTGTTTTAAGCAAAATTACTGTATCTCAGGTATGCCTCAAGGTATTAACATGCAATTTTTTGCTCAACGGTGGTGAAAGTCAGGTTACTGTCACCTGTTTCACACATATTCACAGTGGTTTGCTGTAAATTTTATTATATCAAAAATTTCAACAGCTTAAAAATGCTCAAAATGCTTAAAATACGCTGTTTTGAGCTGTTTTAAGCAAAATTACTTTATCTCAGGTATGCCTCAAGTTATTCCCATGCAATTTTTTGCTAAACAGTGGCGAAAGTCAGGTTACTGTCACCAGTTTCACACATATTCATAGTGGTTTGCTGTAAATGTCATTATTTCAAAAATTTCAATAGCTGGAAAATGCTCAAAATGCTTAAAATAAGCTGTTTTAAGCAAAATTACTGTATATCAGTTACGCCTCAAGGTATTCCCATGCAGTTTTTTGCACAACAGTGGTGAAATCCTGGTTACTGTAACTTGTTTCATACATATTCACAGTGGTTTGCTGTAAACTTTATTATTTCAAAAATTTCAATAGCTGGAAAATGCTCAAATTGCTTATAATAAGCTGTTTTGAGCGGTTTTAAGCAAAATTACTGTATCTCAGGTATGCCTCAAAGTATTCCCACGCACTTTTTGCTCAAAAGTGGTGAAAGCAAGGTTAATGTCACCAGTTTCACACATATTCACAGTGGTTTGCAGGAAATTTTATTATTTCAAAAATTTCAATAGCTGGAAAATGCTCAAAATGCTTAAAATATGCTGTTTTGAACTGTTTTAAGCAAAATTACTGTATCTCAGGTGTGCCTCAAGGTATTCTCATACAATTTTTTGCTCAACATTGGTGAAAGCCAGTTTACTGTGACCACTTTCACTCATAGTCATAGTGGTTTGCTGTAAATTTTATTATTTCAAAAATTTCATTGGCTGGAAAATGCTCAATAAGCTTAAAATAGGCTGTTTTAAGCAAAATTACTGTATCTCAGGTATGCCTCAAGGTATTCCCATTCAATATTTTGCTCAACAGTTGTGAAAGTCAGGTTACTGTTAACAGTTTCGCACATTTACAGTGATTTGCTGTAAATTTTATTATTTCAAAAATTTCTCAAGCTTCAAAATGCTCAAAATGCTTAAAATATGCTGTTTTGAGCTGTTTTAAGCAAAATTACTGTATCTCAGGTATACCTCAAAGTATTCCCATGCAATTTTTTGCTCAACATTGGTGAAAGCCAGGTTACTGTGACTAGTTTCACGCATATTCACAGTGGTTTGCTGTAAATTTTATTATTTCAAAAATTTAAATAGCTGCAAAATGCTCAAAATGCTTAAAATATGCTGTTTTAAGCAAAATTACTGTAACTCAGGTATGCATCAAGGTATTCCCATGCAATTTTTTGCTCAACAGTGGTGAAAGTCAGGTTACTGTGACCAGTTTCACACATATTCACAGTGGTTTGCTGTAAATTTTATTATTTAAAAAATTTTAATAACTGGAAAGTGCTCAAAATGCTTAAAATAAGCTGTTTTGAGCTGTTTTAAGCAAAATTACTGTATCTCAGGTATGCCTCAACGTATTCCTATGCAATTTTTTGCTCAACAGTGGTGAAAGTCAGGTTACTGACACAAGTTACACACATATTCATAGTGGTTAGCTGTAAATTTTGTTATTTCAAAAATTTCAATAGCAGGAAAATGCTCAAAATGCTTAAAATAGGCTGATTTAAGCAAAATTACTGTATCTCAGGTATGCCTCAAGGTATTCCCTTGCAATGTTTTGCTTAACAGTGGTGAAAGTCAGGTTACTGTGAACAGTTTCGGACAGTCGCAGTGGTTTGCTGTAAATTTTATTATTTCAAAAATTTCAGTATTTGGAAAATGCTCAAAATGCTTAAAATAGGCTGTTGTAAGCAAAATTACTGTATCTCAGGTATGCCTCAAGGTATTCCAATGCAATTTTTTGCTCAACAGTGGTGAAAGTAAGGTTACTGTGACCAGTTTCACATATATTCACAGTGGTTTGTTATAAATTTTATTATTTCAGAAAATTAAATAGCTCAAAAATGCTCAAAATGCTTAAATTAGGCTGTTTTAAGCAAAATTGCTGTATCTCAGGTATGCCTGAAGGTATTCCCATGCAATTTTTTGCTCAACAGTGGTGAAAGTCAGGTTACTGTCACAAGTTACACACATATTCACAGTGGTTTGCAGTATATTTTATTATTTCAAAAATTTCAATAGCAGGAAAATGCTCAAAATGCTTAAAATAGGCTGTTTTAAGCAAAATTACTGTATCTCAGGTACGCCTCAAGGTATTCCCATGCAGTTTTTTGCACAACAGTGGTGAAAGCCTGGTTACTGTAACATGTTTCACACATATTCACAGTGGTTTGCTGTAAACTTTATTATTTCAAAAATTTCAATAGCTGGAAAATGCTCAAAATGCTTAAAATAGGCTGTTTTGAGCGGTTTTAAGCAAAATTACTGTATCTCAGGTATGCCTCAAGGTATTCCCATGCAATTTTTTGCTAAGCAGTGGTGAAAGTAAGGTTGTTGTGACCAGTTTCACATATATTCACAGTGGTTTGCAGTAAATTTTATTATTTCAAAAATTTCTATAGCTGAAAAATGCTCAAAATGCTTAAAATAGGCTGATTTAAGCAAAATTACTGTATCTCAGGTATGCCTCAAGGTATTCCCATTCAATATTTTGCTCAACAGTGGTGAAAGTCAGGTTACTGTGAACAGTTTCGCACATTCACAGTGGTTTGCTGTAAATTTTATTATTTCAAAAATTTCAATAGCTGGAAAATGCTCAAAATGCTTAAAATAGGCTGTTTTAAGCAAAATTACTTTATCTCAGGTATGCCTCAAGGTATTCTTATGCAATTATTTACTCAACAGTGATGAAAGTCAGGTTACTGTCACCAGTTTCACACATATTCACAGTGATTTGCTGTAAATTTTATTATTTCAAAAATTTCAATATTTGGAAAATGCTCAAAATGCTTAAAATAGGCTGTTTTAAGAAAAATTACTGTATCTCAGGTATGCCTCAAGGTATTCCCATGCAATTTTTTGCTCAACAGTGGGGAAAGTCCGGTTACTGTCACCAGTTTCACACATATTCACAGTGATTAACTGTAAATTTTATTATTTCAAAAATTTCAATAGATGGAAAATGCTCATAATGCTTAAAATAGGCTGTTTCAAGCAAAATTACTGTATCTCAGGTATGCCTCAAGGTATTCCAATGCAATTTTTTGCTCAACAGTGCTGAAAGTAAGGTTACTGTGACCAGTTTCACATATATTCACAGTGGTTTGTTATAAATTTTATTATTTCAAAAATTTAAATAGCTTAAAAATTCTCAAAATGCTTAAATTAGGCTGTTTTAAGCAAAATTGCTGTATCTCAGGTATGCCTGAAGGTATTCCCATGCAATTTTTTGCTCAACAGTGGAGAAAGCCAGGTTAATGTGACCAGTTTCACTCATATTCACAGTGGTTTGCTGTAAATTTTATTATTTCAAAAATTTTAATAACTGGAAAGTGATCAAAATGCTTAAAATAAGCTGTTTTGAGCTGTTTTAAGCAAAATTACTGTATCTCAGGTATGCATCAACTTATTCCCATGCAATTTTTTAATCAACAGTGGTGAAAGTCAGGTTACTGACACAAGTTACACACATATTCATAGTGGTTAGCTGTAAATTTTATTATTTCAAAAATTTCAATAGCTGGCAAATGCTCAAAATGCTTAAAATAGGCTGATTTAAGCAAAATTACTGTATCTCAGGTATGCCTCAAGGTATTCCCTTGCAATATTTTGCCTAACAGTGGTGAAAGTCAGGTTACTGTGAACAGTTTCGGACATTCGCAGTGGTTTGCTGTAAATTTTATTATTTCAAAAATTTCAATAGCTGGAAAATGCTCATAATGCTTAAAATAGGCTGTTTCAAGCAAAATTACTGTATCTCAGGTATGCCTCCAGGTATTCCAATGCAATTTTTTGCTCAACAGTGGTGAAAGTAAGGTTACTGTGACCAGTTTCACATATATTCACAGTGGTTTGTTATAAATTTTATTATTTCAAAAATTTAAATAGCTCAAAAATGCTCAAAATGATTAAATTAGGCTGTTTTAAGCAAAATTGCTGTATCTCAGGTATGCCTGAAGGTATTCCCATGCAATTTTTGCTCAACAGTGGTGAAAGTCAGGTTACTGTCACAAGTTACACACATATTCACAGTGGTTTGCAGTATATTTTATTATTTCAAAAATTTCAATAGCAGGAAAATGCTCAAAATGCTTAAAATAGGCTGTTTTAAGCAAAATTACTGTATCTCAGGTATGCCTCAAGGTATTAACATGCAATTTTTTGCTCAACAGTGGAGAAAGCCAGGTTAATGTGACCAGTTTCACACATATTCACAGTGGTTTGCAGTTAATTTTATTATTTCAAAAATTTCAATAGCTTGAAAATGCTCAAAATGCTTAAAATACGCTGTTTTGAGCTGTTTTAAGCAAAATTACTGTATCTCAGGTATGTATCAAGGTATTCCCATGCAATTTTTTGCTCAACAGTGGTGAAAGTCAGGTTACTGTGACCAGTATCACACATATTCACAGTGGTTAGCTGTAAATTTCATTATTTCAAAAATTTCAGTAGCTGTAAAACGCTCAAAATGCTTAAAATAAAGTGTTTTGATCTGTTTTAAGCAAAATTACTGTATATCAGGTATGCCTGAATGTATTCCCATGCAATATTTTGCTCAACAGTGGTGAAAATCAGGTTACTGTGACAAGTTTCACACATATTCACAGTGGTTTGCTGTAAATTTTATTATTTCAAAAATTTCAATGGCTGGAAAATGCTCAAAATGCTTAAAATAGGCTGTTTAAAGCAAAATTACTGTATCTCAGGTATGCCTCAAGGTATTCCCATGCAATTTTCTGCTAAACAGTGGTGAGAGTCAGGTTACTGTGACCAGTTTCACACATATTCACAGTGGTTTGTTATAAATTTTATTATTTCAAAAATTTCAATAGCTCCTAATTGCTCAAAATGCTTAAAATAGGCTGTTTTAAGCAAAATTACTGTATCTCAGGTATGCCTCAAGGTATTAACATGCAATTTTTTGCTCAACAGTGGAGAAAGCCAGGTTAATGTGACCAGTTTCACACATATTCACAGTGGTTTGCAGTAAATTTTATTATTTCAAAAATTTCAATAGCTGGAAAATGCTGAAAATGCTTAAAATAAGCTGTTTTGAGCTGTTTTAAGAAAAAATTATTGTATCCCAGGTATTCCTCAAGGTATTCCCATGCAATATTTTGCTGAACAGTGGTGAAAGTCAGGTTACTGTGACCAGTTTCACACATATTCACAGTGGTTTGCTGTAAATTTTATTATTTCAAAAATTTCAATGGCTGGAAAATGCTCAAAATGCTCAAAATAGGCTGTTTTAAGCAAAATTACTGTATCTCAGGTATGCCTCAAGGTATTAACATGCAATTTTTTGCTCAATAGTGGTGAAAGTCACCAGTTTCGCACATATTCGCAGTGTTTTGTATTAAATTTTATTATTTCAAAAATGTCAATAGCTGGAAAATGCTCAAAATGCTTAAAATAAGCTGTTTTGAGCTGTTTTAAGCAAAATTACTGTATCTCAGGTATGCCTCAAGGTATTCCCATTCACTTTTTTGCTCAACAGTGTTGAAAGCCAGGTTAATGTGACCAATTTCACACATATTCACAGTGGTTTGCATTAAATCTTATTATTTCAAAAATTTCAATAGCTGGAAATTTCTCAAAATGCTTAAAATAAGCTGTTTTGAGCTGTTTTAAGCAAAATTACTGTATCTCAGGTATGCCTCAAGGTATTCCCATTCACTTTTTTGCTCAACAGTGGTGAAAGCCAGGTTAATGTGACAAATTTCACACATATTCACAGTGGTTTGCAGTAAATCTTATTATTTCAAAAATTTCAATAGCTGGAAATTTCTCAAAATGCTTAAAATAAGTTGTTTTGAGCTGTTTTAAGCAAAATTACTGTATCTCAGGTATGCCTCAAGGTATTAACATGCAATTTTTTGCTCAACAGTGGAGAAAGCCAGGTTAATGTGACCAGTTTCACACATATTCACAGTGGTTTGCTGTAAATTTTATTATTTTAATAATTTCAATAGCAGGAAAATGCTCAAAATGCTTAAAATAGGCTGTTTTAAGCAAAATTACTGTATCTCAGGTATGCCTCCAGGTATTCCAATGCAATTTTTTGCTCAACAGTGGTGAAAGTAAGGTTACTGTGACCAGTTTCACATATATTCACAGTGGTTTGTTATAAATTTTATTATTTCAAAAATTTAAATAGCTCAAAAATGCTCAAAATGCTTAAATTAGGCTGTTTTAAGCAAAATTGCTGTATCTCAGGTATGCCTGAAGGTACTCCCATGCAATTTTTTGCTCAACAGTGGTGAAAGTCAGGTTACTGTCACAAGTTACACACATATTCACAGTGGTTTGCAGTATATTTTATTATTTCAAAAATTTCAATAGCAGGAAAATGCTCAAAATGCTTAAAATAGGCTGTTTTAAGCAAAATTACTGTATCTCAGGTATGCCTCAAGGTATTAACATGCAATTTTTTGCTCAACAGTGGAGAAAGCCAGGTTAATGTGACCAGTTTCACACATATTCACAGTGGTTTGCAGTAAATTTTATTATTTCAAAAATTTCAATAGCTTGAAAATGCTCAAAATGCTTAAAATACGCTGTTTTGAGCTGTTTTAAGCAAAATTACTGTATCTCAGGTATGCCTCAAGGTATTCCCATGCAATTTTTTGCTCAACAGTGGTGAAAGTCAGGTTACTGTGACCAGTATCACACATATTCACAGTGGTTAGCTGTAAATTTCATTATTTCAAAAATTTCAGTAGCTGTAAAACGCTCAAAATGCTTAAAATAAAGTGTTTTGATCTGTTTTAAGCAAAATTACTGTATATCAGGTATGCCTGAATGTATTCCCATGTAATATTTTGCTCAACAGTGGTGAAAATCAGGTTACTGTGACAAGTTTCACACATATTCACAGTGGTTTGCTGTAAATTTTATTATTTCAAAAATTTCAATGGCTGGAAAATGCTCAAAATGCTTAAAATAGGCTGTTTAAAGCAAAATTACTGTATCTCAGGTATGCCTCAAGGTATTAACATGCAATTTTCTGCTAAACAGTGGTGAGAGTCAGGTTACTGTGACCAGTTTCACACATATTCACAGTGGTTTGTTATAAATTTTATTATTTCAAAAATTTCAATAGCTCCTAATTGCTCAAAATGCTTAAAATAGGCTGTTTTAAGCAAAATTACTGTATCTCAGGTATGCCTCAAGGTATTAACATGCAATTTTTTGCTCAACAGTGGAGAAAGCCAGGTTAATGTGACCAGTTTCACACATATTCACAGTGGTTTGCAGTAAATTTTATTATTTCAAAAATTTCAATAGCTGGAAAATGCTGAAAATGCTTAAAATAAGCTGTTTTGAGCTGTTTTAAGAAAAAATTATTGTATCCCAGGTATTCCTCAAGGTATTCCCATGCAATATTTTGCTGAACAGTGGTGAAAGTCAGGTTACTGTGACCAGTTTCACACATATTCACAGTGGTTTGCTGTAAATTTAATTATTTCAAAAATTTCAATTGCTGGAAAATGCTCAAAATGCTCAAAATAGGCTGTTTTAAGCAAAATTACTGTATCTCAGGTATGCCTCAAGGTATTAACATGCAATTTTTTGCTCAATAGTGGTGAAAGTCACCAGTTTCGCACATATTCGCAGTGGTTTGTAGTAAATTTTATTATTTCAAAAATGTCAATAGCTGGAAAATGCTCAAAATGCTTAAAATAAGCTGTTTTGAGCTGTTTTAAACAAAATTACTGTATCTCAGATATGCCTCAACTTATTCCCACGCAATTTTTTAATCAACAGTGGTGAAAGTCAGGTTACTGACACAAGTTACACACATATTCATAGTGGTTAGCTGTAAATTTTATTATTTCAAAAATTTCAATAGCTGGCAAATGCTCAAAATGCTTAAAATAGGCTGATTTAAGCAAAATTACTGTATCTCAGGTATGCCTCAAGGTATTCCCTTGCAAATTTTGCTTAACAGTGGTGAAAGTCAGGTTACTGTGAACAGTTTCGGACATTCGCAGTGGTTTGCTGTAAATTTTATTATTTAAAAAATTTCAATATTTGGAAAATGCTCAAAATGCTTAAAATAGGCTGTTTTAAGCAAAATTACTGTATCTCAGGTATGCCTCCAGGTATTCCAATGCAATTTTTTGCTCAACAGTGGTGAAAGTAAGGTTACTGTGACCAGTTTCACATATATTCACAGTGGTTTGTTATAAATTTTATTATTTCAAAAATTTAAATAGCTCAAAAATGCTCAAAATGCTTAAATTAGGTTGTTTTAAGCAAAATTGCTGTATCTCAGGTATGCCTGAAGGTATTCCCATGCAATTTTTTGCTCAACAGTGGTGAAAGTCAGGTTACTGTCACAAGTTACACACATATTCACAGTGGTTTGCAGTATATTTTATTATTTCAAAAATTTCAATAGCAGGAAAATGCTCAAAATGCTTAAAATAGGCTGTTTTAAGCAAAATTACTGTATCTCAGATATGCCTCAAGGTATTAACATGCAATTTTTTGCTCAACAGTGGAGAAAGCCAGGTTAATGTGACCAGTTTCACACATATTCACAGTGGTTTGCAGTAAATTTTATTATTTCAAAAATTTCAATAGCTTGAAAATGCTCAAAATGCTTAAAATACGCTGTTTTGAGCTGTTTTAAGCAAAATTACTGTATCTCAGGTATGCCTCAAGGTATTCCCATGCAATTTTTTGCTCAACAGTGGTGAAAGTCAGGTTACTGTGACCAGTATCACACATATTCACAGTGGTTAGCTGTAAATTTCATTATTTCAAAAATTTCAGTAGCTGTAAAACGCTCAAAATGCTTAAAATAAAGTATTTTGATCTGTTTTAAGCAAAATTACTGTATATCAGGTATGCCTGAATGTATTCCCATGCAATATTTTGCTCAACAGTGGTGAAAATCAGGTTACTGTGACAAGTTTCACACATATTCACAGTGGTTTGCTGTAAATTTTATTATTTCAAAAATTTCAATAGCTGGAAAATGCTCATAATGCTTAAAATAGGCTGTTTCAAGCAAAATTACTGTATCTCAGGTATGCCTCAAGGTATTCCCATGCAGTTTTTTGCACAACAGTGGTGAAAGCCTGGTTACTGTAACATGTTTCACACATATTCACAGTGGTTTGCTGTAAACTTTATTATTTCAAAAATTTCAATAGCTGGAAAATGCTCAAAATGCTTAAAATAGGCTGTTTTGAGCGGTTTTAAGCAAAATTACTGTATCTCAGGTATGCCTCAAGGTATTCCCATGCAATTTTTTGCTAAGCAGTGGTGAAAGTAAGGTTGTTGTGACCAGTTTCACATATATTCACAGTGGTTTGCAGTAAATTTTATTATTTCAAAAATTTCTATAGCTGAAAAATGCTCAAAATGCTTAAAATAGGCTGATTTAAGCAAAATTACTGTATCTCAGGTATGCCTCAAGGTATTAACATGCAATTTTTTGCTCAACAGTGGAGAAAGCCAGGTTAATGTGACCAGTTTCACACATATTCACAGTGGTTTGCTGTAAATTTAATTATTTCAAAAATTTCAATGGCTGGAAAATGCTCAAAATGCTCAAAATAGGCTGTTTTAAGCAAAATTACTGTAACTCAGGTATGCCTCAAGGTATTAACATGCAATTTTTTGCTCAATAGTGGTGAAAGTCACCAGTTTCGCACATATTCGCAGTGGTTTGTAGTAAATTTTATTATTTCAAAAATGTCAATAGCTGGAAAATGATCAAAATGCTTAAAATAAGCTGTTTTGAGCTGTTTTAAGCAAAATTACTGTATCTCAGGTATGCCTCAAGGTATTCCCATTCACTTTTTTGCTCAACAGTGTTGAAAGCCAGGTTAATGTGACCAATTTCACACATATTCACAGTGGTTTGCAGTAAATCTTATTATTTCAAAAATTTCAATAGCTGGAAATATCTCAAAATGCTTAAAATAAGCTGTTTTGAGCTGTTTTAAGCAAAATTACTGTATCTCAGGTATGCCTCAAGGTATTCCCATTCACTTTTTTGCTCAACAGTGGTGAAAGCCAGGTTAATGTGACCAATTTCACACATATTCACAGTGGTTTGCAGTAAATCTTATTATTTCAAAAATTTCAATAGCTGGAAATTTCTCAAAATGCTTAAAATAAGCTGTTTTGAGCTGTTTTAAGTAAAAAAATTACTGTATCTCAGGTATGCCTCAAGGTATTAACATGCAATTTTTTGCTCAACAGTGGAGAAAACCAGGTTAATGTGACCAGTTTCACACATATTCATAGTGGTTTGCTGTAAATTTTATTATTTTAATAATTTCAATAGCAGGAAAATGCTCAAAATGCTTAAAATAGGCTGTTTTAAGCAAAATTACTGTATCTCAGGTATGCCTCCAGGTATTCCAATGCAATTTTTTGCTCAACAGTGGTGAAAGTAAGGTTACTGTGACTAGTTTCACATATATTCACAGTGGTTTGTTATAAATTTTATTATTTCAAAAATTTAAATAGCTCAAAAATGCTCAAAATGCTTAAATTAGGCTGTTTTAAGCAAAATTGCTGTATCTCAGGTATGCCTGAAGGTATTCCCATGCAATTTTTTGCTCAACAGTGGTGAAAGTCAGGTTACTGTCACAAGTTACACACATATTCACAGTGGTTTGCAGTATATTTTATTATTTCAAAAATTTCAATAGCAGGAAAATGCTCAAAATGCTTAAAATAGGCTGTTTTAAGCAAAATTACTGTATCTCAGGTATGCCTCCAGGCATTCCAATGCAATTTTTTGCTCAACAGTGGTGAAAGTAAGGTTACTGTGACCAGTTTCACATATATTCACAGTGGTTTGTTATAAATTTTATTATTTCAAAAATTTAAATAGCTCAAAAATGCTCAAAATGCTTAAATTAGGCTGTTTTAAGCAAAATTGCTGTATCTCAGGTATGCCTGAAGGTATTCCCATGCAATTTTTTGCTCAACAGTGGTGAAAGTCAGGTTACTGTCACAAGTTACACACATATTCACAGTGGTTTGCAGGAAATTTTATTATTTCAAAAATTTCAATAGCTGGAAAATGCTCAAAATGCTTAAAATATGCTGTTTTGAACTGTTTTAAGCAAAATTACTGTATCTCAGGTGTGCCTCAAGGTATTCTCATACAATTTTTTGCTCAACATTGGTGAAAGCCAGTTTAACTCATAGTCATAGTGGTTTGCTGTAAATTTTATTATTTCAAAAATTTCATTGGCTGGAAAATGCTCAATAAGCTTAAAATAGGCTGTTTTAAGCAAAATTACTGTATCTCAGGTATGCCTCAAGGTATTCCCATGCAATTTTTTGCTAAGCAGTGGTGAAAGTAAGGTTGCTGTGACCAGTTTTACATATATTCACAGTGGTTTGCAGTAAATTTTATTATTTCAAAAATTTCTATAAAGCTGAAAAATGCTCAAAATGCTTAAAATAGGCTGAGTTAAGCAAAATTACTGTATCTCAGGTATGTCTCAAGGTATTCCCATTCAATATTTTGCTCAACAGTTGTGAAAGTCAGGTTACTGTTAACAGTTTCGCACATTTACAGTGATTTACTGTAAATTTTATTATTTCAAAAATTTCTCAAGCTTCAAAATGCTCAAAATGCTTAAAATATGCTGTTTTGAGCTGTTTTAAGCAAAATTACTGTATCTCAGGTATACCTCAAAGTATTCCCATGCAATTTTTTGCTCAACATTGGTGAAAGCCAGGTTACTGTGACTAGTTTCACGCATATTCACAGTGGTTTGCTGTAAATTTTATTATTTCAAAAATTTAAATAGCTGCAAAATTCTCAAAATGCTTAAAATATGCTGTTTTAAGCAAAATTACTGTAACTCAGGTATGCATCAAGGTATTCCCATGCAATTTTTTGCTCAACAGTGGTGAAAGTCAGGTTACTGTGACCAGTTTCACACATATTCACAGTGGTTTGCTGTAAATTTTATTATTTCAAAAATTTTAATAACTGGAAAGTGCTCAAAATGCTTAAAATAAGCTGTTTTGAGCTGTTTTAAGCAAAATTACTGTATCTCAGGTATGCCTCAACGTATTCCCATGCAATTTTTTGCTCAACAGTGGTGAAAGTCAGGTTACTGACACAAGTTACACACATATTCATAGTGGTTAGCTGTAAATTTTATTATTTCAAAAATTTCAATAGCAGGAAAATGCTCAAAATGCTTAAAATAGGCTGATTTAAGCAAAATTACTGTATCTCAGGTATGCCTCAAGGTATTCCCTTGCAATGTTTTGCTTAACAGTGGTGAAAGTCAGGTTACTGTGAACAGTTTCGGACAGTCGCAGTGGTTTGCTGTAAATTTTATTATTTCAAAAATTTCAGTATTTGGAAAATGCTCAAAATGCTTAAAATAGGCTGTTGTAAGCAAAATTACTGTATCTCAGGTATGCCTCAAGGTATTCCAATTCAATTTTTTGCTCAACAGTGGTGAAAGTAAGGTTACTGTGACCAGTTTCACATATATTCACAGTGGTTTGTTATAAATTTTATTATTTCAGAACATTAAATAGCTCAAAAATGCTCAAAATGCTTAAATTAGGCTGTTTTAAGCAAAATTGCTGTATCTCAGGTATGCTTGAAGGTATTCCCATGCAATTTTTTGCTCAACAGTGGTGAAAGTCAGGTTACTGTCACAAGTTACACACATATTCACAGTGGTTTGCAGTATATTTTATTATTTCAAAAATTTCAATAGCAGGAAAATGCTCAAAATGCTTAAAATAGGCTGTTTTAAGCAAAATTACTGTATCTCAGGTACGCCTCAAGGTATTCCCATGCAGTTTTTTGCACAACAGTGGTGAAAGCCTGGTTACTGTAACATGTTTCACACATATTCACAGTGGTTTACTGTAAACTTTATTATTTCAAAAATTTCAATAGCTGGAAAATGCTCAAAATGCTTAAAATAGGCTGTTTTGAGCGGTTTTAAGCAAAATTACTGTATCTCAGGTATGCCTCAAGGTATTCCCATGCAATTTTTTGCTAAGCAGTGGTGAAAGTAAGGTTGTTGTGACCAGTTTCACATATATTCACAGTGGTTTGCAGTAAATTTTATTATTTCAAAAATTTCTATAGCTGAAAAATGCTCAAAATGCTTAAAATAGGCTGATTTAAGCAAAATTACTGTATCTCAGGTATGCCTCAAGGTATTCCCATTCAATATTTTGCTCAACAGTGGTGAAAGTCAGGTTACTGTGAACAGTTTCGCACATTCACAGTGGTTTGCTGTAAATTTTATTATTTCAAAAATTTCAATAGCTGGAAAATGCTCAAAATGCTTAAAATAGGCTGTTTTAAGCAAAATTACTTTATCTCAGGTATGCCTCAAGGTATTCTTATGCAATTATTTACTCAACAGTGATGAAAGTCAGGTTACTGTCACCAGTTTCACACATATTCACAGTGATTTGCTGTAAATTTTATTATTTCAAAAATTTCAATATTTGGAAAATGCTCAAAATGCTTAAAATAGGCTGTTTTAAGAAAATTTACTGTATCTCAGGTATGCCTCAAGGTATTCCCATGCAATTTTTTGCTCAACAGTGGGGAAAGTCCGGTTACTGTCACCAGTTTCACACATATTCACAGTGATTAACTGTAAATTTTATTATTTCAAAAATTTCAATAGATGGAAAATGCTCATAATGCTTAAAATAGGCTGTTTCAAGCAAAATTACTGTATCTCAGGTATGCCTCAAGGTATTCCAACGCAATTTTTTGCTCAACAGTGCTGAAAGTAAGGTTACTGTGACCAGTTTCACATATATTCACAGTGGTTTGTTATAAATTTTATTATTTCAAAAATTTAAATAGCTTAAAAATTCTCAAAATGCTTAAATTAGGCTGTTTTAAGCAAAATTGCTGTATCTCAGGTATGCCTGAAGGTATTCCCATGCAATTTTTTGCTCAACAGTGGAGAAAGCCAGGTTAATGTGACCAGTTTCACACATATTCACTGTGGTTTGCTGTAAATTTTATTATTTCAAAAATTTTAATAACTGGAAAGTGATCAAAATGCTTAAAATAAGCTGTTTTGAGCTGTTTTAAGCAAAATTACTGTATCTCAGGTATGCCTCAACTTATTCCCATGCAATTTTTTAATCAACAGTGGTGAAAGTCAGGTTACTGACACAAGTTACACACATATTCATAGTGGTTAGCTGTAAATTTTATTATTTCAAAAATTTCAATAGCTGGCAAATGCTCAAAATGCTTAAAATAGGCTGATTTAAGCAAAATTACTGTATCTCAGGTATGCCTCAAGGTATTCCCATGCAATTTTTTGCTCAACAGTGGTGAAAGTCAGGTTACTGTGACCAGTATCACACATATTCACAGTGGTTAGCTGTAAATTTCATTATTTCAAAAATTTCAGTAGCTGTAAAATGCTCAAAATGCTTAAAATAAAGTGTTTTGATCTGTTTTAAGCAAAATTACTGTATATCAGGTATGCCTGAATGTATTCCCATGCAATTTTAGCTCAACATTGGTGAAAGACAGGTTACTGTGACCAGTTTCACACATATTCACAGTGGTATTGCTGTAAATATTATTATTTTAAAAATTTCAATAGCAGGAAAATGCTCAAAATGCTTAAAATAGGCTGTTTTAAGCAAAATTACTGTATCTCAGGTATGCCTCAAGGTATTAACATGCAATTTTTTACTCAAAATTGGTGAATGACAGGTTAATGTGACCAGTTTCACACATATTCACAGTGGTTTGCTGAAAATTTTATTATTTTAAAAATTTCAATAGCAGGAAAATGCTCAAAATGCTTAAAATAGGCTGTTTTAAGCAAAATTACTGTATCTGAGGTATGCCTCAAGGTATTAACATGCAATTTTTTGCTCAACAGTGGAGAAAGCCAGGTTAATATGACCAGTTTCACACATATTCACAGGGGTTTGTAGTAAATTTTATTATTTAAAAATTTCAATATCTGGAAATTGCTCAAAATGCTTAAAATAAGCTGTTTTGAGTTGTTTTAAGCAAAATTACTGTATCCCAGGTATGCCTCGAGGTATTCCCATGCAATATTTTGCTCAACAGTTGTGAAAATCAGGTTACTGTGACAAGTTTCAAACATATTCACAGTGGTTTGCTTTAAATTTTATTATTTCAAAAATTTCAATGGCTGGAAAATGCTCAAAATGCTTAAAATAGGCTGTTTTGAGCAAAATTACTGTATCTCAGGTATGCCTCAAGGTATTCCCATGCAATTTTCTGCTAAACAGTGGTGAGAGTCAGGTTACTGTGACCAGTTTCACACATATTCACAGTGGTTTGCTATAAATTTTATTATTTCAATAATTTGAATAGCTGCAAAATGCTCAAAGTGCTTAAAATAGGCTGTTTTAAGCAAAATTACTGTATCTCAGGTATGCCTCAAGGTATTCCCATGCAATTTTCTGCTAAACAGTGGTGAGAGTCAGGTTACTGTGACCAGTTTCACACATATTCACAGTGGTTTTCTATAAATTTTATTATTTCAAAAATTTCAATAGCTCAAAATTGCTCAAAATGCTTAAAATAGGCTGTTTTAAGCAAAATTACTGTATCTCAGGTATGCCTCAAGGTATTAACATGCAATTTTTTGCTCAACGGTGGTGAAAGTCAGGTTACTGTCACCTGTTTCACACATATTCACAGTGGTTTGCTGTAAATTTTATTATTTCAAAAATTTCAACAGCTTAAAAATGCTCAAAATGCTTAAAATACGCTGTTTTGAGCTGTTTTAAGCAAAATTACTTTATCTCAGGTATGCCTCAAGTTATTCCCATGCAATTTTTTGCTAAACAGTGGCGAAAGTCAGGTTACTGTCACCAGTTTCACACATATTCATAGTGGTTTGCTGTAAATGTCATTATTTCAAAAATTTCAATAGCTGGAAAATGCTCAAAATGCTTAAAATAAGCTGTTTTAAGCAAAATTACTGTATATCAGTTACGCCTCAAGGTATTCCCATGCAGTTTTTTGCACAACAGTGGTGAAATCCTGGTTACTGTAACATGTTTCATACATATTCACAGTGGTTTGCTGTAAACTTTATTATTTCAAAAATTTCAATAGCTGGAAAATGCTCAAATTGCTTATAATAAGCTGTTTTGAGCGGTTTTAAGCAAAATTACTGTATCTCAGGTATGCCTCAAAGTATTCCCACGCACTTTTTGCTCAAAAGTGGTGAAAGCAAGGTTAATGTCACCAGTTTCACACATATTCACAGTGGTTTGCAGGAAATTTTATTATTTCAAAAATTTCAATAGCTGGAAAATGCTCAAAATGCTTAAAATATGCTGTTTTGAACTGTTTTAAGCAAAATTACTGTATCTCAGGTGTGCCTCAAGGTATTCTCATACAATTTTTTGCTCAACATTGGTGAAAGCCAGTTTACTGTGACCACTTTCACTCATAGTCATAGTGGTTTGCTGTAAATTTTATTATTTCAAAAATTTCATTGGCTGGAAAATGCTCAATAAGCTTAAAATAGGCTGTTTTAAGCAAAATTACTGTATCTCAGGTATGCCTCAAGGTATTCCCATTCAATATTTTGCTCAACAGTTGTGAAAGTCAGGTTACTGTTAACAGTTTCGCACATTTACAGTGATTTGCTGTAAATTTTATTATTTCAAAAATTTCTCAAGCTTCAAAATGCTCAAAATGCTTAAAATATGCTGTTTTGAGCTGTTTTAAGCAAAATTACTGTATCTCAGGTATACCTCAAAGTATTCCCATGCAATTTTTTGCTCAACATTGGTGAAAGCCAGGTTACTGTGACTAGTTTCACGCATATTCAAAGTGGTTTGCTGTAAATTTTATTATTTCAAAAATTTAAATAGCTGCAAAATGCTCAAAATGCTTAAAATATGCTGTTTTAAGCAAAATTACTGTAACTCAGGTATGCATCAAGGTATTCCCATGCAATTTTTTGCTCAACAGTGGTGAAAGTCAGTTTACTGTGACCAGTTTCACACATATTCACAGTGGTTTGCTGTAAATTTTATTATTTCAAAAATTTTAATAACTGGAAAGTGCTCAAAATGCTTAAAATAAGCTGTTTTGAGCTGTTTTAAGCAAAATTACTGTATCGCAGGTATGCCTCAACGTATTCCCATGCAATTTTTTGCTTAACAGTGGTGAAAGTCAGGTTACTGTGAACAGTTTCGGACAGTCGCAGTGGTTTGCTGTAAATTTTATTATTTCAAAAATTTCAGTATTTGGAAAATGCTCAAAATGCTTAAAATAGGCTGTTGTAAGCAAAATTACTGTATCTCACGTATGCCTCAAGGTATTCCAATGCAATTTTTTGCTCAACAGTGGTGAAAGTAAGGTTACTGTGACCAGTTTCACATATATTCACGGTGGTTTGTTATAAATTTTATTATTTCAAAAAAATTAAATAGCTCAAAAATGCTCAAAATGCTTAAATTAGGCTGTTTTAAGCAAAATTGCTGTATCTCAGGTATGCCTGAAGGTATTCCCATGCAATTTTTTGCTCAACAGTGGTGAAAGTCAGGTTACTGTCACAAGTTACACACATATTCACAGTGGTTTGCAGTATATTTTATTATTTCAAAAATTTCAATAGCAGGAAAATGCTCAAAATGCTTAAAATAGGCTGTTTTAAACAAAATTACTGTATCTCAGGTACGCCTCAAGGTATTCCCATGCAGTTTTTTGCACAACAATGGTGAAAGCCTGGTTACTGTAACATGTTTCACACATATTCACAGTGGTTTGCTGTAAACTTTATTATTTCAAAAATTTCAATAGCTGGAAAATGCTCAAAATGCTTAAAATAGGCTGTTTTGAGCGGTTTTAAGCAAAATTACTGTATCTCAGGTATGCCTCAAGGTATTCCCATGCAATTTTTTGCTAAGCAGTGGTGAAAGTAAGGTTGTTGTGACCAGTTTCACATATATTCACAGTGGTTTGCAGTAAATTTCATTATTTCAAAAATTTCTATAGCTGAAAAATGCTCAAAATGCTTAAAATAGGCTGATTTAAGCAAAATTACTGTATCTCAGGTATGCCTCAAAGTATTCCAATGCAATTTTTTGCTCAACAGTGCTGAAAGTAAGGTTACTGTGACCAGTTTCACATATATTCACAGTGGTTTGTTATAAATTTTATTATTTCAAAAATTTAAATAGCTTAAAAATTCTTAAAATGCTTAAATTAGGCTGTTTTAAGCAAAATTGCTGTATCTCAGGTATGCCTGAAGGTATTCCCATGCAATTTTTTGCTCAACAGTGGAGAAAGCCAGGTTAATGTGACTAGTTTCACACATATTCACAGTGGTTTGCTGTAAATTTTATTATTTCAAAAATTTTAATAACTGGAAAGTGATCAAAATGCTTAAAATAAGCTGTTTTGAGCTGTTTTAAGCAAAATTACTGTATCTCAGGTATGCCTCAACTTATTCCCATGCAATTTTTTAATCAACAGTGGTGAAAGTCAGGTTACTGACACAAGTTACACACATATTCATAGTGGTTAGCTGTAAATTTTATTATTTCAAAAATTTCAATAGCTGGCAAATGCTCAAAATGCTTAAAATAGGCTGATTTAAGCAAAATTACTGTATCTCAGGTATGCCTCAAGGTATTCCCTTGCAATATTTTGCCTAACAGTGGTGAAAGTCAGGTTACTGTGAACAGTTTCGGACATTCGCAGTGGTTTGCTGTAAATTTTATTATTTCAAAAATTTCAATAGCGGGAAAATGCTCATAATGCTTAAAATAGGCTGTTTCAAGCAAAATTACTGTATCTCAGGTATGCCTCCAGGTATTCCAATGCAATTTTTTGCTCAACAGTGGTGAAAGTAAGGTTACTGTGACAAGTTTCACATATATTCGCAGTGGTTTGTTATAAATTTTATTATTTCAAAAATTTAAATAGCTCAAAAATGCTCAAAATGCTTAAATTAGGCTGTTTTAAGCAAAATTGCTGTATCTCAGGTATGCCTGAAGGTATTCCCATGCAATTTTTTGCTCAACAGTGGTGAAAGTCAGGTTACTGTCACAAGTTACACACATATTCACAGTGGTTTGCAGTATATTTTATTATTTCAAAAATTTCAATAGCAGGAAAATGCTCAAAATGCTTAAAATAGGCTGTTTTAAGCAAAATTACTGTATCTCAGGTATGCCTCAAGGTATTAACATGCAATTTTTTGCTCAACAGTGGAGAAAGCCAGGTTAATGTGACCAGTTTCACACATATTCACAGTGGTTTGCAGTAAATTTTATTATTTCAAAAATTTCAATAGCTTGAAAATGCTCAAAATGCTTAAAATACGCTGTTTTGTGCTGTTTTAAGCAAAATTACTGTATCTCAGGTATGCCTCAAGGTATTCCCATGCAATTTTTTGCTCAACAGTGGTGAAAGTCAGGTTACTGTGACCAGTATCACACATATTCACAGTGGTTAGCTGTAAATTTCATTATTTCAAAAATTTCAGTAGCTGTAAAACGCTCAAAATGCTTAAAATAAAGTGTTTTGATCTGTTTTAAGCAAAATTACTGTATATCAGGTATGCCTGAATGTATTCCCATGCAATATTTTGCTCAACAGTGGTGAAAATCAGGTTACTGTGACAAGTTTCACACATATTCACAGTGGTTTGCTGTAAATTTTATTATTTCAAAAATTTCAATGGCTGGAAAATGCTCAAAATGCTTAAAATAGGCTGTTTAAAGCAAAATTACTGTATCTCAGGTATGCCTCAAGGTATTCCCATGCAATTTTCTGCTAAACAGTGGTGAGAGTCAGGTTACTGTGACCAGTTTCACACATATTCACAGTGGTTTGTTATAAATTTTATTATTTCAAAAATTTCAATAGCTCCTAATTGCTCAAAATGCTTAAAATAGGCTGTTTTAAGCAAAATTACTGTATCTCAGGTATGCCTCAAGGTATTAACATGCAATTTTTTGCTCAACAGTGGAGAAAGCCAGGTTAATGTGACCAGTTTCACACATATTCACAGTGGTTTGCAGTAAATTTTATTATTTCAAAAATTTCAATAGCTGGAAAATGCTGAAAATGCTTAAAATAAGCTGTTTTGAGCTGTTTTAAGAAAAAATTATTGTATCCCAGGTATACCTCAAGGTATTCCCATGCAATATTTTGCTGAACAGTGGTGAAAGTCAGGTTACTGTGACCAGTTTCACACATATTCACAGTGGTTTGCTGTAAATTTAATTATTTCAAAAATTTCAATGGCTGGAAAATGCTCAAAATGCTCAAAATAGGCTGTTTTAAGCAAAATTACTGTATCTCAGGTATGCCTCAAGGTATTAACATGCAATTTTTTGCTCAATAGTGGTGAAAGTCACCAGTTTCGCACATATTCGCAGTGGTTTGTAGTAAATTTTATTATTTCAAAAATGTCAATAGCTGGAAAATGCTCAAAATGCTTAAAATAAGCTGTTTTGAGCTGTTTTAAGCAAAATTACTGTATCTCAGGTATGCCTCAAGGTATTCCCATTCACTTTTTTGCTCAACAGTGTTGAAAGCCAGGTTAATGTGACCAATTTCACACATATTCACAGTGGTTTGCAGTAAATCTTATTATTTCAAAAATTTCAATAGCTGGAAATTTCTCAAAATGCTTAAAATAAGCTGTTTTAAGCTGTTTTAAGCAAAATTACTGTATCTCAGGTATGCCTCAAGGTATTCCCATTCACTTTTTTGCTCAACAGTGGTGAAAGCCAGGTTAATGTGACAAATTTCACACATATTCACAGTGGTTTGCAGTAAATCTTATTATTTCAAAAATTTCAATAGTTGGAAATTTCTCAAAATGCTTAAAATAAGTTGTTTTGAGCTGTTTTAAGCAAAATTACTGTATCTCAGGTATGCCTCAAGGTATTAACATGCAATTTTTTGCTCAACAGTGGAGAAAGCCAGGTTAATGTGACCAGTTTCACACATATTCACAGTGGTTTGCTGTAAATTTTATTATTTTAATAATTTCAATAGCAGGAAAATGCTCAAAATGCTTAAAATAGGCTGTTTTAAGCAAAATTGCTGTATCTCAGGTATGCCTGAAGGTATTCCCATGCAATTTTTTGCTCAACAGTGGTGAAAGTCAGGTTACTGTCACAAGTTACACACATATTCACAGTGGTTTGCAGTATATTTTATTATTTCAAAAATTTCAATAGCAGGAAAATGCTCAAAATGCTTAAAATAGGCTGTTTTAAGCAAAATTACTGTATCTCAGGTATGCCTCAAGGTATTAACATGCAATTTTTTGCTCAACAGTGGAGAAAGCCAGGTTAATGTGACCAGTTTCACACATATTCACAGTGGTTTGCAGTAAATTTTATTATTTCAAAAATTTCAATAGCTTGAAAATGCTCAAAATGCTTAAAATACGCTGTTTTGAGCTGTTTTAAGCAAAATTACTGTATCTCAGGTATGCCTCAAGGTATTCCCATGCAATTTTTTGCTCAACAGTGGTGAAAGTCAGGTTACTGTGACCAGTATCACACATATTCACAGTGGTTAGCTGTAAATTTCATTATTTCAAAAATTTCAGTAGCTGTAAAACGCTCAAAATGCTTAAAATAAAGTGTTTTGATCTGTTTTAAGCAAAATTACTGTATATCAGGTATGCCTGAATGTATTCCCATGCAATATTTTGCTCAACAGTGGTGAAAATCAGGTTACTGTGACAAGTTTCACACATATTCACAGTGGTTTGCTGTAAATTTTATTATTTCAAAAATTTCAATGGCTGGAAAATGCTCAAAATGCTTAAAATAGGCTGTTTAAAGCAAAATTACTGTATCTCAGGTATGCCTCAAGGTATTCCCATGCAATTTTCTGCTAAACAGTGGTGAGAGTCAGGTTACTGTGACCAGTTTCACACATATTCACAGTGGTTTGTTATAAATTTTATTATTTCAAAAATTTCAATAGCTCCTAATTGCTCAAAATGCTTAAAATAGGCTGTTTTAAGCAAAATTACTGTATCTCAGGTATGCCTCAAGGTATTAACATGCAATTTTTTGCTCAACAGTGGAGAAAGCCAGGTTAATGTGACCAGTTTCACACATATTCACAGTGGTTTGCAGTAAATTTTATTATTTCAAAAATTTCAATAGCTGGAAAATGCTGAAAATGCTTAAAATAAGCTGTTTTGAGCTGTTTTAAGAAAAAATTATTGTATCCCAGGTATTCCTCAAGGTATTCCCATGCAATATTTTGCTGAACAGTGGTGAAAGTCAGGTTACTGTGACCAGTTTCACACATATTCACAGTGGTTTGCTGTAAATTTAATTATTTCAAAAATTTCAATGGCTGGAAAATGCTCAAAATGCTCAAAATAGGCTGTTTTAAGCAAAATTACTGTATCTCAGGTATGTCTCAAGGTATTAACATGCAATTTTTTGCTCAATAGTGGTGAAAGTCACCAGTTTCGCACATATTCGCAGTGGTTTGTAGTAAATTTTATTATTTCAAAAATGTCAATAGCTGGAAAATGCTCAAAATGCTTAAAATAAGCTGTTTTGAGCTGTTTTAAGCAAAATTACTGTATCTCAGGTATGCCTCAAGGTATTCCCATTCACTTTTTTGCTCAACAGTGTTGAAAGCCAGGTTAATGTGACCAATTTCACACATATTCACAGTGGTTTGCAGTAAATCTTATTATTTCAAAAATTTCAATAGCTGGAAATTTCTCAAAATGCTTAAAATAAGCTGTTTTGAGCTGTTTTAAGCAAAATTACTGTATCTCAGGTATGCCTCAAGGTATTCCCATTCACTTTTTTGCTCAACAGTGGTGAAAGCCAGGTTAATGTGACCAATTTCACACATATTCACAGTGGTTTGCAGTAAATCTTATTATTTCAAAAATTTCAATAGCTGGAAATTTCTCAAAATGCTTAAAATAAGCTGTTTTGAGCTGTTTTAAGCAAAATTACTGTATCTCAGGTATGCCTCAAGGTATTAACATGCAATTTTTTGCTCAACAGTGGAGAAAGCCAGGTTAATGTGACCAGTTTCACACATATTCATAGTGGTTTGCTGTAAATTTTATTATTTTAATAATTTCAATAGCAGGAAAATGCTCAAAATGCTTAAAATAGGCTGTTTTAAGCAAAATTACTGTATCTCAGGTATGCCTCCAGGTATTCCAATGCAATTTTTTGCTCAACAGTGGTGAAAGTAAGGTTACTGTGACCAGTTTCACATATATTCACAGTGGTTTGTTATAAATTTTATTATTTCAAAAATTTAAATAGCTCAAAAATGCTCAAAATGCTTAAATTATGCTGTTTTAAGCAAAATTGCTGTATCTCAGGTATGCCTGAAGGTATTCCCATGCAATTTTTTGCTCAACAGTGGTGAAAGTCAGGTTACTGTCACAAGTTACACACATATTCACAGTGGTTTGCAGTATATTTTATTATTTCAAAAATTTCAATAGCAGGACAATGCTCAAAATGCTTAAAATAGGCTGTTTTAAGCGAAATTACTGTATCTCAGGTATGCCTCAAGGTATTAACATGCAATTTTTTGCTCAACAGTGGAGAAAGCCAGGTTAATGTGACCAGTTTCACACATATTCACGGTGGTTTGCTGTAAATTTTATTATTTCAAAAATTTCAATAGCTTGAAAATGCTCAAAATGCTTAAAATACGCTGTTTTGAGCTGTTTTAAGCAAAATTACTGTATCTCAGGTATGCCTCAAGGTATTCCCATGCAATTTTTTGCTCAACAGTGGTGAAAGTCAGGTTACTGTGACCAGTATCACACATATTCACAGTGGTTAGCTGTAAATTTCATTATTTCAAAAATTTCAGTAGCTGTAAAACGCTCAAAATGCTTAAAATAAAGTGTTTTGATCTGTTTTAAGCAAAATTACTGTATATCAGGTATGCCTGAATGTATTCCCATGCAATATTTTGCTCAACAGTGGTGAAAATCAGGTTACTGTGACAAGTTTCACACATATTCACAGTGGTTTGCTGTAAATTTTATTATTTCAAAAATTTCAATGGCTGGAAAATGCTCAAAATGCTTAAAATAGGCTGTTTAAAGCAAAATTACTGTATCTCAGGTATGCCTCAAGGTATTCCCATGCAATTTTATGCTAAACAGTGGTGAGAGTCAGGTTACTGTGACCAGTTTCACACATATTCACAGTGGTTTGTTATAAATTTTATTATTTCAAAAATTTCAATAGCTCCTAATTGCTCAAAATGCTTAAAATAGGCTGTTTTAAGCAAAATTACTGTATCTCAGGTATGCCTCAAGGTATTAACATGCAATTTTTTGCTCAACAGTGGAGAAAGCCAGGTTAATGTGACCAGTTTCACACATATTCACAGTGGTTTGCAGTAAATTTTATTATTTCAAAAATTTCAATAGCTGGAAAATGCTGAAAATGCTTAAAATAAGCTGTTTTGAGCTGTTTTAAGAAAAAATTATTGTATCCCAGGTATTCCTCAAGGTATTCCCATGCAATATTTTGCTGAACAGTGGTGAAAGTCAGGTTACTGTGACCAGTTTCACACATATTCACAGTGGTTTGCTGTAAATTTAATTATTTCAAAAATTTCAATGGCTGGAAAATGCTCAAAATGCTCAAAATAGGCTGTTTTAAGCAAAATTACTGTATCTCAGGTATGCCTCAAGGTATTAACATGCAATTTTTTGCTCAATAGTGGTGAAAGTCACCAGTTTCGCACATATTCGCAGTGGTTTGTAGTAAATTTTATTATTTCAAAAATGTCAATAGCTGGAAAATGCTCAAAATGCTTAAAATAAGCTGTTTTGAGCTGTTTTAAGCAAAATTACTGTATCTCAGGTATGCCTCAAAGTATTAACATGCAATTTTTTGCTCAACAGTGGAGAAAGCCAGGTTACTGTGACCAATTTCACACATATTCGCAGTGGTTTGTAGTAAATTTTATTATTTCAAAAATGTCAATAGCTGGAAAATGCTCAAAATGCTTAAAATAAGCTGTTTTGAGCTGTTTTAAGCAAAATTACTGTATCTCAGGTATGCCTCAAGGTATTCCCATTCACTTTTTTGCTCAACAGTGTTGAAAGCCAGGTTAATGTGACCAATTTCACACATATTCACAGTGGTTTGCAGTAAATCTTATTATTTCAAAAATTTCAATAGATAGAAATTTCTCAAAATGCTTAAAATAAGCTGTTTTGAGCTGTTTTAAGCAAAATTACTGTATCTCAGGTATGCCTCAAGGTATTCCCATTCACTTTTTTGCTCAACAGTGGTGAAAGCCAGGTTAATGTGACAAATTTCACACATATTCACAGTGGTTTGCAGTAAATCTTATTATTTCAAAAATTTCAATAGCTGGAAATTTCTCAAAATGCTTAAAATAAGTTGTTTTGAGCTGTTTTAAGCAAAATTACTGTATCTCAGGTATGCCTCAAGGTATTAACATGCAATTTTTTGCTCAACAGTGGAGAAAGCCAGGTTAATGTGACCAGTTTCACACATATTCACAGTGGTTTGCTGTAAATTTTATTATTTTAATAATTTCAATAGCAGGAAAATGCTCAAAATGCTTAAAATAGGCTGTTTTAAGCAAAATTACTGTATCTCAGGTATGCCTCCAGGTATTCCAATGCAATTTTTTGCTCAACAGTGGTGAAAGTAAGGTTACTGTGACCAGTTTCACATATATTCACAGTGGTTTGTTATAAATTTTATTATTTCAAAAATTTAAATAGCTCAAAAATGCTCAAAATGCTTAAATTAGGCTGTTTTAAGCAAAATTGCTGTATCTCAGGTATGCCTGAAGGTATTCCCATGCAATTTTTTGCTCAACAGTGGTGAAAGTCAGGTTACTGTCACAAGTTACACACATATTCACAGTGGTTTGCAGTATATTTTATTATTTCAAAAATTTCAATAGCAGGAAAATGCTCAAAATGCTTAAAATAGGCTGTTTTAAGCAAAATTACTGTATCTCAGGTATGCCTCAAGGTATTAACATGCAATTTTTTGCTCAACAGTGGAGAAAGCCAGGTTAATGTGACCAGTTTCACACATATTCACAGTGGTTTGCAGTAAATTTTATTATTTCAAAAATTTCAATAGCTTGAAAATGCTCAAAATGCTTAAAATACGCTGTTTTGAGCTGTTTTAAGCAAAATTACTGTATCTCAGGTATGCCTCAAGGTATTCCCATGCAATTTTTTGCTCAACAGTGGTGAAAGTCAGGTTACTGTGACCAGTATCACACATATTCACAGTGGTTAGCTGTAAATTTCATTATTTCAAAAATTTCAGTAGCTGTAAAACGCTCAAAATGCTTAAAATAAAGTGTTTTGATCTGTTTTAAGCAAAATTACTGTATATCAGGTATGCCTGAATGTATTCCCATGCAATATTTTGCTCAACAGTGGTGAAAATCAGGTTACTGTGACAAGTTTCACACATATTCACAGTGGTTTGCTGTAAATTTTATTATTTCAAAAATTTCAATGGCTGGAAAATGCTCAAAATGCTTAAAATAGGCTGTTTAAAGCAAAATTACTGTATCTCAGGTATGCCTCAAGGTATTCCCATGCAATTTTCTGCTAAACAGTGGTGAGAGTCAGGTTACTGTGACCAGTTTCACACATATTCACAGTGGTTTGTTATAAATTTTATTATTTCAAAAATTTCAATAGCTCCTAATTGCTCAAAATGCTTAAAATAGGCTGTTTTAAGCAAAATTACTGTATCTCAGGTATGCCTCAAGGTATTAACATGCAATTTTTTGCTCAACAGTGGAGAAAGCCAGGTTAATGTGACCAGTTTCACACATATTCACAGTGGTTTGCAGTAAATTTTATTATTTCAAAAATTTCAATAGCTGGAAAATGCTGAAAATGCTTAAAATAAGCTGTTTTGAGCTGTTTTAAGAAAAAATTATTGTATCCCAGGTATTCCTCAAGGTATTCCCATGCAATATTTTGCTGAACAGTGGTGAAAGTCAGGTTACTGTGACCAGTTTCACACATATTCACAGTGGTTTGCTGTAAATTTAATTATTTCAAAAATTTCAATGGCTGGAAAATGCTCAAAATGCTCAAAATAGGCTGTTTTAAGCAAAATTACTGTATCTCAGGTATGCCTCAAGGTATTAACATGCAATTTTTTGCTCAATAGTGGTGAAAGTCACCAATTTCGCACATATTCGCAGTGGTTTGTAGTAAATTTTATTATTTCAAAAATGTCAATAGCTGGAAAATGCTCAAAATGCTTAAAATAAGCTGTTTTGAGCTGTTTTAAGCAAAATTACTGTATCTCAGGTATGCCTCAAGGTATTCCCATTCACTTTTTTGCTCAACAGTGTTGAAAGCCAGGTTAATGTGACCAATTTCACACATGTTCACAGTGGTTTGCAGTAAATCTTATTATTTCAAAAATTTCAATAGCTGGAAATTTCTCAAAATGCTTAAAATAAGCTGTTTTGAGCTGTTTTAAGCAAAATTACTGTATCTCAGGTATGCCTCAAGGTATTCCCATTCACTTTTTTGCTCAACAGTGGTGAAAGCCAGGTTAATGTGACCAATTTCACACATATTCACAGTGGTTTGCAGTAAATCTTATTATTTCAAAAATTTCAATAGCTGGAAATTTCTCAAAATGCTTAAAATAAGCTGTTTTGAGCTGTTTTAAGCAAAATTACTGTATCTCAGGTATGCCTCAAGGTATTAACATGCAATTTTTTGCTCAACAGTGGAGAAAGCCAGGTTAATGTGACCAGTTTCACACATATTCATAGTGGTTTGCTGTAAATTTTATTATTTTAATAATTTCAATAGCAGGAAAATGCTCAAAATGCTTAAAATAGGCTGTTTTAAGCAAAATTACTGTATCTCAGGTATGCCTCCAGGTATTCCAATGCAATTTTTTGCTCAACAGTGGTGAAAGTAAGGTTACTGTGACCAGTTTCACATATATTCACAGTGGTTTGTTATAAATTTTATTATTTCAAAAATTTAAATAGCTCAAAAATGCTCAAAATGCTTAAATTAGGCTGTTTTAAGCAAAATTGCTGTATCTCAGGTATGCCTGAAGGTATTCCCATGCAATTTTTTGCTCAACAGTGGTGAAAGTCAGGTTACTGTCACAAGTTACACACATATTCACAGTGGTTTGCAGTATATTTTATTATTTCAAAAATTTCAATAGCAGGAAAATGCTCAAAATGCTTAAAATAGGCTGTTTTAAGCAAAATTACTGTATCTCAGGTATGCCTCAAGGTATTAACATGCAATTTTTTGCTCAACAGTGGAGAAAGCCAGGTTAATGTGACCAGTTTCACACATATTCACAGTGGTTTGCAGTAAATTTTATTATTTCAAAAATTTCAATAGCTTGAAAATGCTCAAAATGCTTAAAATACGCTGTTTTGAGCTGTTTTAAGCAAAATTACTGTATCTCAGGTATGCCTCAAGGTATTCCCATGCAATTTTTTGCTCAACAGTGGTGAAAGTCAGGTTACTGTGACCAGTATCACACATATTCACAGTGGTTAGCTGTAAATTTCATTATTTCAAAAATTTCAGTAGCTGTAAAACGCTCAAAATGCTTAAAATAAAGTGTTTTGATCTGTTTTAAGCAAAATTACTGTATATCAGGTATGCCTGAATGTATTCCCATGCAATATTTTGCTCAACAGTGGTGAAAATCAGGTTACTGTGACAAGTTTCACACATATTCACAGTGGTTTGCTGTAAATTTTATTATTTCAAAAATTTCAATGGCTGGAAAATGCTCAAAATGCTTAAAATAGGCTGTTTAAAGCAAAATTACTGTATCTCAGGTATGCCTCAAGGTATTCCCATGCAATTTTCTGCTAAACAGTGGTGAGAGTCAGGTTACTGTGACCAGTTTCACACATATTCACAGTGGTTTGTTATAAATTTTATTATTTCAAAAATTTCA
This sequence comes from Spongia lamella, assembly GCA_963930835.1. Classification (NCBI taxonomy): domain Eukaryota; kingdom Metazoa; phylum Porifera; class Demospongiae; order Dictyoceratida; family Spongiidae; genus Spongia; species Spongia lamella. The sequence goes on along the minus strand of OZ005752.1, from coordinate 5,090,843 downwards.
ATAGCTCCTAATTGCTCAAAATGCTTAAAATAGGCTGTTTTAAGCAAAATTACTGTATCTCAGGTATGCCTCAAGGTATTAACATGCAATTTTTTGCTCAACAGTGGAGAAAGCCAGGTTAATGTGACCAGTTTCACACATATTCACAGTGGTTTGCAGTAAATTTTATTATTTCAAAAATTTCAATAGCTGGAAAATGCTGAAAATGCTTAAAATAAGCTGTTTTGAGCTGTTTTAAGAAAAAATTATTGTATCCCAGGTATTCCTCAAGGTATTCCCATGCAATATTTTGCTGAACAGTGGTGAAAGTCAGGTTACTGTGACCAGTTTCACACATATTCACAGTGGTTTGCTGTAAATTTAATTATTTCAAAAATTTCAATGGCTGGAAAATGCTCAAAATGCTCAAAATAGGCTGTTTTAAGCAAAATTACTGTATCTCAGGTATGTCTCAAGGTATTAACATGCAATTTTTTGCTCAATAGTGGTGAAAGTCACCAGTTTCGCACATATTCGCAGTGGTTTGTAGTAAATTTTATTATTTCAAAAATGTCAATAGCTGGAAAATGCTCAAAATGCTTAAAATAAGCTGTTTTGAGCTGTTTTAAGCAAAATTACTGTATCTCAGGTATGCCTCAAGGTATTCCCATTCACTTTTTTGCTCAACAGTGTTGAAAGCCAGGTTAATGTGACCAATTTCACACATATTCACAGTGGTTTGCAGTAAATCTTATTATTTCAAAAATTTCAATAGCTGGAAATTTCTCAAAATGCTTAAAATAAGCTGTTTTGAGCTGTTTTAAGCAAAATTACTGTATCTCAGGTATGCCTCAAGGTATTCCCATTCACTTTTTTGCTCAACAGTGGTGAAAGCCAGGTTAATGTGACCAATTTCACACATATTCACAGTGGTTTGCAGTAAATCTTATTATTTCAAAAATTTCAATAGCTGGAAATTTCTCAAAATGCTTAAAATAAGCTGTTTTGAGCTGTTTTAAGCAAAATTACTGTATCTCAGGTATGCCTCAAGGTATTAACATGCAATTTTTTGCTCAACAGTGGAGAAAGCCAGGTTAATGTGACCAGTTTCACACATATTCATAGTGGTTTGCTGTAAATTTTATTATTTTAATAATTTCAATAGCAGGAAAATGCTCAAAATGCTTAAAATAGGCTGTTTTAAGCAAAATTACTGTATCTCAGGTATGCCTCCAGGTATTCCAATGCAATTTTTTGCTCAACAGTGGTGAAAGTAAGGTTACTGTGACCAGTTTCACATATATTCACAGTGGTTTGTTATAAATTTTATTATTTCAAAAATTTAAATAGCTCAAAAATGCTCAAAATGCTTAAATTATGCTGTTTTAAGCAAAATTGCTGTATCTCAGGTATGCCTGAAGGTATTCCCATGCAATTTTTTGCTCAACAGTGGTGAAAGTCAGGTTACTGTCACAAGTTACACACATATTCACAGTGGTTTGCAGTATATTTTATTATTTCAAAAATTTCAATAGCAGGACAATGCTCAAAATGCTTAAAATAGGCTGTTTTAAGCGAAATTACTGTATCTCAGGTATGCCTCAAGGTATTAACATGCAATTTTTTGCTCAACAGTGGAGAAAGCCAGGTTAATGTGACCAGTTTCACACATATTCACGGTGGTTTGCTGTAAATTTTATTATTTCAAAAATTTCAATAGCTTGAAAATGCTCAAAATGCTTAAAATACGCTGTTTTGAGCTGTTTTAAGCAAAATTACTGTATCTCAGGTATGCCTCAAGGTATTCCCATGCAATTTTTTGCTCAACAGTGGTGAAAGTCAGGTTACTGTGACCAGTATCACACATATTCACAGTGGTTAGCTGTAAATTTCATTATTTCAAAAATTTCAGTAGCTGTAAAACGCTCAAAATGCTTAAAATAAAGTGTTTTGATCTGTTTTAAGCAAAATTACTGTATATCAGGTATGCCTGAATGTATTCCCATGCAATATTTTGCTCAACAGTGGTGAAAATCAGGTTACTGTGACAAGTTTCACACATATTCACAGTGGTTTGCTGTAAATTTTATTATTTCAAAAATTTCAATGGCTGGAAAATGCTCAAAATGCTTAAAATAGGCTGTTTAAAGCAAAATTACTGTATCTCAGGTATGCCTCAAGGTATTCCCATGCAATTTTATGCTAAACAGTGGTGAGAGTCAGGTTACTGTGACCAGTTTCACACATATTCACAGTGGTTTGTTATAAATTTTATTATTTCAAAAATTTCAATAGCTCCTAATTGCTCAAAATGCTTAAAATAGGCTGTTTTAAGCAAAATTACTGTATCTCAGGTATGCCTCAAGGTATTAACATGCAATTTTTTGCTCAACAGTGGAGAAAGCCAGGTTAATGTGACCAGTTTCACACATATTCACAGTGGTTTGCAGTAAATTTTATTATTTCAAAAATTTCAATAGCTGGAAAATGCTGAAAATGCTTAAAATAAGCTGTTTTGAGCTGTTTTAAGAAAAAATTATTGTATCCCAGGTATTCCTCAAGGTATTCCCATGCAATATTTTGCTGAACAGTGGTGAAAGTCAGGTTACTGTGACCAGTTTCACACATATTCACAGTGGTTTGCTGTAAATTTAATTATTTCAAAAATTTCAATGGCTGGAAAATGCTCAAAATGCTCAAAATAGGCTGTTTTAAGCAAAATTACTGTATCTCAGGTATGCCTCAAGGTATTAACATGCAATTTTTTGCTCAATAGTGGTGAAAGTCACCAGTTTCGCACATATTCGCAGTGGTTTGTAGTAAATTTTATTATTTCAAAAATGTCAATAGCTGGAAAATGCTCAAAATGCTTAAAATAAGCTGTTTTGAGCTGTTTTAAGCAAAATTACTGTATCTCAGGTATGCCTCAAAGTATTAACATGCAATTTTTTGCTCAACAGTGGAGAAAGCCAGGTTACTGTGACCAATTTCACACATATTCGCAGTGGTTTGTAGTAAATTTTATTATTTCAAAAATGTCAATAGCTGGAAAATGCTCAAAATGCTTAAAATAAGCTGTTTTGAGCTGTTTTAAGCAAAATTACTGTATCTCAGGTATGCCTCAAGGTATTCCCATTCACTTTTTTGCTCAACAGTGTTGAAAGCCAGGTTAATGTGACCAATTTCACACATATTCACAGTGGTTTGCAGTAAATCTTATTATTTCAAAAATTTCAATAGATAGAAATTTCTCAAAATGCTTAAAATAAGCTGTTTTGAGCTGTTTTAAGCAAAATTACTGTATCTCAGGTATGCCTCAAGGTATTCCCATTCACTTTTTTGCTCAACAGTGGTGAAAGCCAGGTTAATGTGACAAATTTCACACATATTCACAGTGGTTTGCAGTAAATCTTATTATTTCAAAAATTTCAATAGCTGGAAATTTCTCAAAATGCTTAAAATAAGTTGTTTTGAGCTGTTTTAAGCAAAATTACTGTATCTCAGGTATGCCTCAAGGTATTAACATGCAATTTTTTGCTCAACAGTGGAGAAAGCCAGGTTAATGTGACCAGTTTCACACATATTCACAGTGGTTTGCTGTAAATTTTATTATTTTAATAATTTCAATAGCAGGAAAATGCTCAAAATGCTTAAAATAGGCTGTTTTAAGCAAAATTACTGTATCTCAGGTATGCCTCCAGGTATTCCAATGCAATTTTTTGCTCAACAGTGGTGAAAGTAAGGTTACTGTGACCAGTTTCACATATATTCACAGTGGTTTGTTATAAATTTTATTATTTCAAAAATTTAAATAGCTCAAAAATGCTCAAAATGCTTAAATTAGGCTGTTTTAAGCAAAATTGCTGTATCTCAGGTATGCCTGAAGGTATTCCCATGCAATTTTTTGCTCAACAGTGGTGAAAGTCAGGTTACTGTCACAAGTTACACACATATTCACAGTGGTTTGCAGTATATTTTATTATTTCAAAAATTTCAATAGCAGGAAAATGCTCAAAATGCTTAAAATAGGCTGTTTTAAGCAAAATTACTGTATCTCAGGTATGCCTCAAGGTATTAACATGCAATTTTTTGCTCAACAGTGGAGAAAGCCAGGTTAATGTGACCAGTTTCACACATATTCACAGTGGTTTGCAGTAAATTTTATTATTTCAAAAATTTCAATAGCTTGAAAATGCTCAAAATGCTTAAAATACGCTGTTTTGAGCTGTTTTAAGCAAAATTACTGTATCTCAGGTATGCCTCAAGGTATTCCCATGCAATTTTTTGCTCAACAGTGGTGAAAGTCAGGTTACTGTGACCAGTATCACACATATTCACAGTGGTTAGCTGTAAATTTCATTATTTCAAAAATTTCAGTAGCTGTAAAACGCTCAAAATGCTTAAAATAAAGTGTTTTGATCTGTTTTAAGCAAAATTACTGTATATCAGGTATGCCTGAATGTATTCCCATGCAATATTTTGCTCAACAGTGGTGAAAATCAGGTTACTGTGACAAGTTTCACACATATTCACAGTGGTTTGCTGTAAATTTTATTATTTCAAAAATTTCAATGGCTGGAAAATGCTCAAAATGCTTAAAATAGGCTGTTTAAAGCAAAATTACTGTATCTCAGGTATGCCTCAAGGTATTCCCATGCAATTTTCTGCTAAACAGTGGTGAGAGTCAGGTTACTGTGACCAGTTTCACACATATTCACAGTGGTTTGTTATAAATTTTATTATTTCAAAAATTTCAATAGCTCCTAATTGCTCAAAATGCTTAAAATAGGCTGTTTTAAGCAAAATTACTGTATCTCAGGTATGCCTCAAGGTATTAACATGCAATTTTTTGCTCAACAGTGGAGAAAGCCAGGTTAATGTGACCAGTTTCACACATATTCACAGTGGTTTGCAGTAAATTTTATTATTTCAAAAATTTCAATAGCTGGAAAATGCTGAAAATGCTTAAAATAAGCTGTTTTGAGCTGTTTTAAGAAAAAATTATTGTATCCCAGGTATTCCTCAAGGTATTCCCATGCAATATTTTGCTGAACAGTGGTGAAAGTCAGGTTACTGTGACCAGTTTCACACATATTCACAGTGGTTTGCTGTAAATTTAATTATTTCAAAAATTTCAATGGCTGGAAAATGCTCAAAATGCTCAAAATAGGCTGTTTTAAGCAAAATTACTGTATCTCAGGTATGCCTCAAGGTATTAACATGCAATTTTTTGCTCAATAGTGGTGAAAGTCACCAATTTCGCACATATTCGCAGTGGTTTGTAGTAAATTTTATTATTTCAAAAATGTCAATAGCTGGAAAATGCTCAAAATGCTTAAAATAAGCTGTTTTGAGCTGTTTTAAGCAAAATTACTGTATCTCAGGTATGCCTCAAGGTATTCCCATTCACTTTTTTGCTCAACAGTGTTGAAAGCCAGGTTAATGTGACCAATTTCACACATGTTCACAGTGGTTTGCAGTAAATCTTATTATTTCAAAAATTTCAATAGCTGGAAATTTCTCAAAATGCTTAAAATAAGCTGTTTTGAGCTGTTTTAAGCAAAATTACTGTATCTCAGGTATGCCTCAAGGTATTCCCATTCACTTTTTTGCTCAACAGTGGTGAAAGCCAGGTTAATGTGACCAATTTCACACATATTCACAGTGGTTTGCAGTAAATCTTATTATTTCAAAAATTTCAATAGCTGGAAATTTCTCAAAATGCTTAAAATAAGCTGTTTTGAGCTGTTTTAAGCAAAATTACTGTATCTCAGGTATGCCTCAAGGTATTAACATGCAATTTTTTGCTCAACAGTGGAGAAAGCCAGGTTAATGTGACCAGTTTCACACATATTCATAGTGGTTTGCTGTAAATTTTATTATTTTAATAATTTCAATAGCAGGAAAATGCTCAAAATGCTTAAAATAGGCTGTTTTAAGCAAAATTACTGTATCTCAGGTATGCCTCCAGGTATTCCAATGCAATTTTTTGCTCAACAGTGGTGAAAGTAAGGTTACTGTGACCAGTTTCACATATATTCACAGTGGTTTGTTATAAATTTTATTATTTCAAAAATTTAAATAGCTCAAAAATGCTCAAAATGCTTAAATTAGGCTGTTTTAAGCAAAATTGCTGTATCTCAGGTATGCCTGAAGGTATTCCCATGCAATTTTTTGCTCAACAGTGGTGAAAGTCAGGTTACTGTCACAAGTTACACACATATTCACAGTGGTTTGCAGTATATTTTATTATTTCAAAAATTTCAATAGCAGGAAAATGCTCAAAATGCTTAAAATAGGCTGTTTTAAGCAAAATTACTGTATCTCAGGTATGCCTCAAGGTATTAACATGCAATTTTTTGCTCAACAGTGGAGAAAGCCAGGTTAATGTGACCAGTTTCACACATATTCACAGTGGTTTGCAGTAAATTTTATTATTTCAAAAATTTCAATAGCTTGAAAATGCTCAAAATGCTTAAAATACGCTGTTTTGAGCTGTTTTAAGCAAAATTACTGTATCTCAGGTATGCCTCAAGGTATTCCCATGCAATTTTTTGCTCAACAGTGGTGAAAGTCAGGTTACTGTGACCAGTATCACACATATTCACAGTGGTTAGCTGTAAATTTCATTATTTCAAAAATTTCAGTAGCTGTAAAACGCTCAAAATGCTTAAAATAAAGTGTTTTGATCTGTTTTAAGCAAAATTACTGTATATCAGGTATGCCTGAATGTATTCCCATGCAATATTTTGCTCAACAGTGGTGAAAATCAGGTTACTGTGACAAGTTTCACACATATTCACAGTGGTTTGCTGTAAATTTTATTATTTCAAAAATTTCAATGGCTGGAAAATGCTCAAAATGCTTAAAATAGGCTGTTTAAAGCAAAATTACTGTATCTCAGGTATGCCTCAAGGTATTCCCATGCAATTTTCTGCTAAACAGTGGTGAGAGTCAGGTTACTGTGACCAGTTTCACACATATTCACAGTGGTTTGTTATAAATTTTATTATTTCAAAAATTTCAATAGCTCCTAATTGCTCAAAATGCTTAAAATAGGCTGTTTAAAGCAAAATTACTGTATCTCAGGTATGCCTCAAGGTATTAACATGCAATTTTTTGCACAACAGTGGAGAAAGCCAGGTTAATGTGACCAGTTTCACACATATTCACAGTGGTTTGCAGTAAATTTTATTATTTCAAAAATTTCAATAGCTGGAAAATGCTGAAAATGCTTAAAATAAGCTGTTTTGAGCTGTTTTAAGAAAAAATTATTGTATCCCAGGTATTCCTCAAGGTATTCCCATGCAATATTTTGCTGAACAGTGGTGAAAGTCAGGTTACTGTGACCAGTTTCACACATATTCACAGTGGTTTGCTGTAAATTTAATTATTTCAAAAATTTCAATGGCTGGAAAATGCTCAAAATGCTCAAAATAGGCTGTTTTAAGCAAAATTACTGTATCTCAGGTATGCCTCAAGGTATTAACATGCAATTTTTTGCTCAATAGTGGTGAAAGTCACCAGTTTCGCACATATTTGCAGTGGTTTGTAGTAAATTTTATTATTTCAAAAATGTCAATAGCTGGAAAATGCTCAAAATGCTTAAAATAAGCTGTTTTGAGCTGTTTTAAGCAAAATTACTGTATCTCAGGTATGCCTCAAGGTATTCCCATTCACTTTTTTGCTCAACAGTGTTGAAAGCCAGGTTAATGTGACCAATTTCACACATATTCACAGTGGTTTGCAGTAAATCTTATTATTTCAAAAATTTCAATAGCTGGAAATTTCTCAAAATGCTTAAAATAAGCTGTTTTGAGCTGTTTTAAGCAAAATTACTGTATCTCAGGTATGCCTCATTGTATTCCCATTCACTTTTTTGCTCAACAGTGGTGAAAGCCAGGTTAATGTGACCAATTTCACACATATTCACAGTGGTTTGCAGTAAATCTTATTATTTCAAAAATTTCAATAGCTGGAAATTTCTCAAAATGCTTAAAATAAGCTGTTTTGAGCTGTTTTAAGCAAAATTACTGTATCTCAGGTATGCCTCAAAGTATTAACATGCAATTTTTTGCTCAACAGTGGAGAAAGCCAGGTTACTGTGACCAATTTCACACATATTCGCAGTGGTTTGTAGTAAATTTTATTATTTCAAAAATGTCAATAGCTGGAAAATGCTCAAAATGCTTAAAATAAGCTGTTTTGAGCTGTTTTAAGCAAAATTACTGTATCTCAGGTATGCCTCAAGGTATTCCCATTCACTTTTTTGCTCAACAGTGTTGAAAGCCAGGTTAATGTGACCAATTTCACACATATTCACAGTGGTTTGCAGTAAATCTTATTATTTCAAAAATTTCAATAGCTGGAAATTTCTCAAAATGCTTAAAATAAGCTGTTTTGAGCTGTTTTAAGCAAAATTACTGTATCTCAGGTATGCCTCAAGGTATTAACATGCAATTTTTTGCTCAATAGTGGTGAAAGTCACCAGTTTCGCACATATTCGCAGTGGTTTGTAGTAAATTTTATTATTTCAAAAATGTCAATAGCTGGAAAATGCTCAAAATGCTTAAAATAAGCTGTTTTGAGCTGTTTTAAGCAAAATTACTGTATCTCAGGTATGCCTCAAGGTATTCCCATTCACTTTTTTGCTCAACAGTGTTGAAAGCCAGGTTAATGTGACCAATTTCACACATATTCACAGTGGTTTGCAGTAAATCTTATTATTTCAAAAATTTCAATAGCTGGAAATTTCTCAAAATGCTTAAAATAAGCTGTTTTGAGCTGTTTTAAGCAAAATTACTGTATCTCAGGTATGCCTCAAGGTATTCCCATTCACTTTTTTGCTCAACAGTGTTGAAAGCCAGGTTAATGTGACCAATTTCACACATATTCACAGTGGTTTGCAGTAAATCTTATTATTTCAAAAATTTCAATAGCTGGAAATTTCTCAAAATGCTTAAAATAAGCTGTTTTGAGCTGTTTTAAGCAAAATTACTGTATCTCAGGTATGCCTCAAGGTATTCCCATTCACTTTTTTGCTCAACAGTGGTGAAAGCCAGGTTAATGTGACCAATTTCACACATATTCACAGTGGTTTGCAGTAAATCTTATTATTTCAAAAATTTCAATAGCTGGAAATTTCTCAAAATGCTTAAAATAAGCTGTTTTGAGCTGTTTTAAGCAAAATTACTGTATCTCAGGTATGCCTCAAGGTATTCCCATTCACTTTTTTGCTCAACAGTGGTGAAAGCCAGGTTAATGTGACCAATTTCACACATATTCACAGTGGTTTGCAGTAAATCTTATTATTTCAAAAATTTCAATAGCTGGAAATTTCTCAAAATGCTTAAAATAAGCTGTTTTGAGCTGTTTTAAGCAAAATTACTGTATCTCAGGTATGCCTCAAAGTATTAACATGCAATTTTTTGCTCAACAGTGGAGAAAGCCAGGTTAATGTGACCAATTTCACACATATTCGCAGTGGTTTGTAGTAAATTTTATTATTTCAAAAATGTCAATAGCTGGAAAATGCTCAAAATGCTTAAAATAAGCTATTTTGAGCTGTTTTAAGCAAAATTACTGTATCTCAGGTATGCCTCAACTTATTCCCATGCAATTTTTTAATCAACAGTGGTGAAAGTCAGGTTACTGACACAAGTTACACACATATTCATAGTGGTTAGCTGTAAATTTTATTATTTCAAAAATTTCAATAGCTGGCAAATGCTCAAAATGCTTAAAATAGGCTGATTTAAGCAAAATTACTGTATCTCAGGTATGCCTCAAGGTATTCCCTTGCAATATTTTGCTTAACAGTGGTGAAAGTCAGGTTACTGTGAACAGTTTTGGACATTCGCAGTGGTTTGCTGTAAATTTTATTATTTAAAAAATTTCAATATTTGGAAAATGCTCAAAATGCTTAAAATAGGCTGTTTTAAGCAAAATTACTGTATCTCAGGTATGCCTCAAGGTATTCCCATGCAATTCTTTCCTCAACAGTGGTGAAAGCCTGGTTACTGTGACCTGTTTCACTCATATTCACAGTGGTTTGCTGTAAATTTTATTATTTCAAAAATTTCAATAGCTGGAAAATGCTCATAATGCTTAAAATAGGCTGTTTCAAGCAAAATTACTGTATCTCAGGTATGCCTCCATGTATTCCCATGCAATATTTTGCTCAACAGTGGTGAAAATCAGGTTACTGTAACAAGTTTCACACATATTCACAGTGGTTTGCTGTAAATTTTATTATTTCAAAAATTTCAATGGCTGGAAAATGCTCAAAATGCTTAAAATAGGCTGTTTAAAGCAAAATTACTGTATCTCAGGTATGCCTCAAGGTATTCCCATGCAATTTTCTGCTAAACAGTGGTGAAAATCAGGTTACTGTGACAAGTTTCACACATATTCACAGTGGTTTGCAGTAAATTTTATTATTTCAAAAATTTCAATACCTGGAAAATGCTGAAAATGCTTAAAATAAGCTGTTTTGAGCTGTTTTAAGAAAAAATTATTGTATCCCAGGTATTCCTCAAGGTATTCCCATGCAATATTTTGCTGAACAGTGGTGAAAGTCAGGTTACTGTGACCAGTTTCACACATATTCACAGTGGTTTGCTGTAAATTTAATTATTTCAAAATTTTCAATGGCTGGAAAATGCTCAAAATGCTCAAAATAGGCTGTTTTAAGCAAAATTACTGTATCTCAGGTATGCCTCAAGGTATTATCAGGCAATTTTCAGCTCAAAATTGGTGAATGACAGGTTGCTGTGACCAGTTTCACACATATTCACAGTGGTTTGCTGTAAATTTTATTATTTTAAAAATTTCAATAGCAGGAAAATGCTCAAAATGCTTAAAATAGGCTGTTTTAAGCAAAATTACTGTATCTGAGGTATGCCTCAAGGTATTAACATGCAATTTTTTGCTCAACAGTGGTGAGAGTCAGGTTACTGTGACCAGTTTCACACATATTCACAGTGGTTTGCTATAAATTTTATTATTTCAATAATTTGAATAGCTGCAAAATGTTCAAAGTGCTTAAAATAGGATGTTTTAAGCAAAATTACTGTATCTCAGGGATGTCTCAAGGTATTCCCATGCAATTTTTACCTCAACAGTGGTGAAAGCTTGGTTACTGTGACCTGCTTCACTCATATTCAAAGTGGTTTGCTGTAAATTTTATTATTTCAAAAATTTCAATAGTTTTAAAATGCTCAAAATGCTTAATATAGGCTGTTTCAAGCAAAATTACTGTATCTCAGGTATGCCTCAAGGTATTCCAATGCAATTTTTTGCTCAACAGTGGTGAAAGTCAGGTTACTGTGACCAGTTTCACACATATTCACAGTGGTTTGTTATAAATTTTATTATTTCAAAAATTTCAATAGCTCAAAATTGCTCAAAATGCTTAAAATAGGCTGTTTTAAGCAAAATTACTGTATCTCAGGTATGCCTCAAGGTATTAACATGCAATTTTTTGCTCAATAGTGGTGAAAGTCACCAGTTTCGCACATATTCGCAGTGGTTTGGAGTAAATTTTATTATTTCAAAAATGTCAATAGCTGGAAAATGCTCAAAATGCTTAAAATAAGCTGTTTTGAGCTGTTTTAAGCAAAATTACTGTATCTCAGGTATGCCTCAAGGTATTCTCATTCACTTTTTTGCTCAACAGTGTTGAAAGCCAGGTTAATGTGACCAATTTCATACATATTCACAGTGGTTTGCAGTAAATCTTATTATTTCAAAAATTTCAATAACTGGAAATTTCTCAAAATGCTTAAAATAAGCTGTTTTGAGCTGTTTTAAGCAAAATTACTGTATCTCAGGTATGCCTCAAGGTATTCCCATTCACTTTTTTGCTCAACAGTGGTGAAAGCCAGGTTAACGTGACCAATTTCACACATATTCACAGTGGTCTGCAGTAAATCTTATTATTTCAAAAATTTCAATAGCTGGAAATTTCTCAAAATGCTTAAAATAAGCTGTTTTGAGCTGTTTTAAGCAAAATTACTGTATCTCAGGTATGACTCAAGGTATTAACATACAATTTTTTGCTCAACAGTGGAGAAAGCCAGGTTAATGTGACCAGTTTCACACATATTCACAGTGGTTTGCTGTAAATTTTATTATTTCAAAAATTTTAATAACTGGAAAGTGCTCAAAATGCTTAAAATAAGCTGTTTTGAGCTATTTTAAGCAAAATTACTGTATCTCAGGTATGCCTCAACTTATTCCCATGCAATTTTTTAATCAACAGTGGTGAAAGTCAGGCTACTGACACAAGTTACACACATATTCATAGTGGTTAGCTGCAAATTTTATTATTTCAAAAATTTCAATAGCTGGAAAATGCTCAAAATGCTTAAAATAGGCTGATTTAAGCAAAATTACTGTATCTCAGGTATGCCTCAAGGTATTCCCTTGCAATATTTTGCTTAACAGTGGTGAAAGTCAGGTTACTGTGAACAGTTTCGGACATTTGCAGTGGTTTGCTGTAAATTTTATTATTTCAAAAATTTCAATATTTGGAAAATGCTCAAAATGCTTAAAATAGGCTGTTTTAAGCAAAATTACTGTATCTCAGGTATGCCTCAAGGTATTCCCATGCAATTTTTTGCTCAACAGTGGGGAAAGTCCGGTTACTGTCACCAGTTTCACACATATTCACAGTGATTAGCTGTAAATTTTATTATTTCAAAAATTTCAATAGCTTGAAAATGCTCAAAATGCTTAAAATAGGGTGTTTTAAGCAAAATTACTGTATCTCAGGTATGCCTCAAGGTATTCCCATGCAATTTTTTCCTCAACAGTGGTGAAAGCCTGGTTACTGTGACCTGTTTCACTCATATTCACAGTGATTTGCTGTAAATTTTATTATTTCAAAAATTTCAATAGCTGGAAAATGCTGAAAATGCTTAAAATAAGCTGTTTTGAGCTGTTTTAAGAAAAAATTATTGTATCCCAGGTATTCCTTAAGGTATTCCCATGCAATATTTTGCTGAACAGTGGTGAAAGTCAGGTTACTGTGACCAGTTTCACACATATTCACAGTGGTTTGCTGTAAATTTAATTATTTCAAAAATTTCAATGGCTGGAAAATGCTCAAAATGCTCAAAATAGGCTGTTTTAAGCAAAATTACTGTATCTCAGGTATGCCTCAAGGTATTAACATGCAATTTTTTGCTCAATAGTGGTGAAAGTCACCAGTTTCGCACATATTCGCAGTGGTTTGTAGTAAATTTTATTATTTCAAAAATGTCAATAGCTGGAAAATGCTCAAAATGCTTAAATTAAGCTGTTTTGAGCTGTTTTAAGCAAAATTACTGTATCTCAGGTATGCCTCAAGGTATTCCCATTCACTTTTTTGCTCAACAGTGTTGAAAGCCAGGTTAATGTGACCAATTTCACACATATTCACAGTGGTTTGCAGTAAATCTTATTATTTCAAAAATTTCAATAGCTGGAAATTTCTCAAAATGCTTAAAATAAGCTGTTTGAGCTGTTTTAAGCAAAATTACTGTATCTCAGGTATGCCTCAAGGTATTCCCATTCACTTTTTTGCTCAACAGTGGTGAAAGCCAGGTTAATGTGACCAATTTCACACATATTCACAGTGGTTTGCAGTAAATCTTATTATTTCAAAAATTTCAATAGCTGGAAATTTCTCAAAATGCTTAAAATAAGCTGTTTTGAGCTGTTTTAAGCAAAATTACTGTATCTCAGGTATGCCTCAAAGTATTAACATGCAATTTTTTGCTCAACAGTGGAGAAAGCCAGGTTACTGTGACCAATTTCACACATATTCGCAGTGGTTTGTAGTAAATTTTATTATTTCAAAAATGTCAATAGCTGGAAAATGCTCAAAATGCTTAAAATAAGCTGTTTTGAGCTGTTTTAAACAAAATTACTGTATCTCAGGTATGCCTCAACTTATTCCCATGCAATTTTTTAATCAACAGTGGTGAAAGTCAGGTTACTGACACAAGTTACACACATATTCATAGTGGTTAGCTTTAAATTTTATTATTTCAAAAATTTCAATAGCTGGCAAATGCTCAAAATGCTTAAAATAGGCTGATTTAAGCAAAATTACTGTATCTCAGGTATGCCTCAAGGTATTCCCTTGCAATATTTTGCTTAACAGTGGTGAAAGTCAGGTTACTGTGAACAGTTTTGGACATTCGCAGTGGTTTGCTGTAAATTTTATTATTTAAAAAATTTCAATATTTGGAAAATGCTCAAAATGCTTAAAATAGGCTGTTTTAAGCAAAATTACTGTATCTCAGGTATGCCTCAAGGTATTCCCATGCAATTCTTTCCTCAACAGTGGTGAAAGCCTGGTTACTGTGACCTGTTTCACTCATATTCACAGTGGTTTGCTGTAAATTTTATTATTTCAAAAATTTCAATAGCTGGAAAATGCTCATAATGCTTAAAATAGGCTGTTTCAAGCAAAATTACTGTATCTCAGGTATGCCTCCATGTATTCCCATGCAATATTTTGCTCAACAGTGGTGAAAATCAGGTTACTGTGACAAGTTTCACACATATTCACAGTGGTTTGCTGTAAATTTAATTATTTCAAAATTTTCAATGGCTGGAAAATGCTCAAAATGCTCAAAATAGGCTGTTTTAAGCAAAATTACTGTATCTCAGGTATGCCTCAAGGTATTATCAGGCAATTTTCAGCTCAAAATTGGTGAATGACAGGTTGCTGTGACCAGTTTCACACATATTCACAGTGGTTTGCTGTAAATTTTATTATTTTAAAAATTTCAATAGCAGGAAAATGCTCAAAATGCTTAAAATAGGCTGTTTTAAGCAAAATTACTGTATCTGAGGTATGCCTCAAGGTATTAACATGCAATTTTTTGCTCAACAGTGGTGAGAGTCAGGTTACTGTGACCAGTTTCACACATATTCACAGTGGTTTGCTATAAATTTTATTATTTCAATAATTTGAATAGCTGCAAAATGTTCAAAGTGCTTAAAATAGGCTGTTTTAAGCAAAATTACTGTATCTCAGGGATGTCTCAAGGTATTCCCATGCAATTTTTACCTCAACAGTGGTGAAAGCTTGGTTACTGTGACCTGCTTCACTCATATTCAAAGTGGTTTGCTGTAAATTTTATTATTTCAAAAATTTCAATAGTTTTAAAATGCTCAAAATGCTTAATATAGGCTGTTTCAAGCAAAATTACTGTATCTCAGGTATGCCTCAAGGTATTCCAATGCAATTTTTTGCTCAACAGTGGTGAAAGTCAGGTTACTGTGACCAGTTTCACACATATTCACAGTGGTTTGTTATAAATTTTATTATTTCAAAAATTTCAATAGCTCAAAATTGCTCAAAATGCTTAAAATAGGCTGTTTTAAGCAAAATTACTGTATCTCAGGTATGCCTCAAGGTATTAACATGCAATTTTTTGCTCAATAGTGGTGAAAGTCACCAGTTTCGCACATATTCGCAGTGGTTTGGAGTAAATTTTATTATTTCAAAAATGTCAATAGCTGGAAAATGCTCAAAATGCTTAAAATAAGCTGTTTTGAGCTGTTTTAAGCAAAATTACTGTATCTCAGGTATGCCTCAAGGTATTCTCATTCACTTTTTTGCTCAACAGTGTTGAAAGCCAGGTTAATGTGACCAATTTCATACATATTCACAGTGGTTTGCAGTAAATCTTATTATTTCAAAAATTTCAATAACTGGAAATTTCTCAAAATGCTTAAAATAAGCTGTTTTGAGCTGTTTTAAGCAAAATTACTGTATCTCAGGTATGCCTCAAGGTATTCCCATTCACTTTTTTGCTCAACAGTGGTGAAAGCCAGGTTAACGTGACCAATTTCACACATATTCACAGTGGTCTGCAGTAAATCTTATTATTTCAAAAATTTCAATAGCTGGAAATTTCTCAAAATGCTTAAAATAAGCTGTTTTGAGCTGTTTTAAGCAAAATTACTGTATCTCAGGTATGACTCAAGGTATTAACATACAATTTTTTGCTCAACAGTGGAGAAAGCCAGGTTAATGTGACCAGTTTCACACATATTCACAGTGGTTTGCTGTAAATTTTATTATTTTAATAATTTCAATAGCAGGAAAATGCTCAAAGTGCTTAAAATAGGCTGTTTTAAGCAAAATTACTGTATCTCAGGTATGCCTCCAGGTATTTTAATGCAATTTTTTGCTCAACAGTGGTGAAAGTAAGGTTACTGTGACCAGTTTCACATATATTCACAGTGGTTTGTTATAAATTTTATTATTTCAAAAATTTAAATAGCTCAAAAATGCTCAAAATGCTTAAATTAGGCTGTTTTAAGCAAAATTGCTGTATCTCAGGTATGCCTGAAGGTATTCCCATGCAATTTTTTGCTCAACAGTGGTGAAAGTCAGGTTACTGTCACAAGTTACACACATATTCACAGTGGTTTGCAGTATATTTTATTATTTCAAAAATTTCAATAGCAGGAAAATGCTCAAAATGCTTAAAATAGGCTGTTTTAAGCAAAATTACTGTATCTCAGGTATGCCTCAAGGTATTAACATGCAATTTTTTGCTCAACAGTGGAGAAAGCCAGTTTAATGTGACCAGTTTCACACATATTCACAGTGGTTTGCAGTAAATTTTATTATTTCAAAAATTTCAATAGCTTGAAAATGCTCAAAATGCTTAAAATACGCTGTTTTGAGCTGTTTTAAGCAAAATTACTGTATCTCAGGTATGCCTCAAGGTATTCCCATGCAATTTTTTGCTCAACAGTGGTGAAAGTCAGGTTACTGTGACCAGTATCACACATATTCACAGTGGTTAGCTGTAAATTTCATTATTTCAAAAATTTCAGTAGCTGTAAAACGCTCAAAATGCTTAAAATAAAGTGTTTTGATCTGTTTTAAGCAAAATTACTGTATATCAGGTATGCCTGAATGTATTCCCATGCAATATTTTGCTCAACAGTGGTGAAAATCAGGATACTGTGACAAGTTTCACACATATTCACAGTGGTTTGCTGTTAATTTTATTATTTCAAAAATTTCAATGGCTGGAAAATGCTCAAAATGCTTAAAATAGGCTGTTTAAAGCAAAATTACTGTATCTCAGGTATGCCTCAAGGTATTCCCATGCAATTTTCTGCTAAACAGTGGTGAGAGTCAGGTTACTGTGACCAGTTTCACACATATTCACAGTGGTTTGTTATAAATTTTATTATTTCAAAAATTTCAATAGCTCCTAATTGCTCAAAATGCTTAAAATAGGCTGTTTTAAGCAAAATTACTGTATCTCAGGTATGCCTCAAGGTATTAACATGCAATTTTTTGCTCAACAGTGGAGAAAGCCAGGTTAATGTGACCAGTTTCACACATATTCACAGTGGTTTGCAGTAAATTTTATTATTTCAAAAATTTCAATAGCTTGAAAATGCTCAAAATGCTTAAAATACGCTGTTTTGAGCTGTTTTAAGCAAAATTACTGTATCTCAGGTATGCCTCAAGGTATTCCCATGCAATTTTTTGCTCAACAGTGGTGAAAGTCAGGTTACTGTGACCAGTATCACACATATTCACAGTGGTTAGCTGTAAATTTCATTATTTCAAAAATTTCAGTAGCTGTAAAACGCTCAAAATGCTTAAAATAAAGTGTTTTGATCTGTTTTAAGCAAAATTACTGTATATCAGGTATGCCTGAATGTATTCCCATGCAATATTTTGCTCAACAGTGGTGAAAATCAGGTTACTGTGACAAGTTTCACACATATTCACAGTGGTTTGCTGTAAATTTTATTATTTCAAAAATTTCAATGGCTGGAAAATGCTCAAAATGCTTAAAATAGGCTGTTTAAAGCAAAATTACTGTATCTCAGGTATGCCTCAAGGTATTCCCATGCAATTTTCTGCTAAACAGTGGTGAGAGTCAGGTTACTGTGACCAGTTTCACACATATTCACAGTGGTTTGTTATAAATTTTATTATTTCAAAAATTTCAATAGCTCCTAATTGCTCAAAATGCTTAAAATAGGCTGTTTTAAGCAAAATTACTGTATCTCAGGTATGCCTCAAGGTATTAACATGCAATTTTTTGCTCAACAGTGGAGAAAGCCAGGTTAATGTGACCAGTTTCACACATATTCACAGTGGTTTGCTGTAAATTTAATTATTTCAAAAATTTCAATGGCTGGAAAATGCTCAAAATGCTCAAAATAGGCTGTTTTAAGCAAAATTACTGTATCTCAGGTATGCCTCAAGGTATTAACATGCAATTTTTTGCTCAATAGTGGTGAAAGTCACCAGTTTCGCACATATTCGCAGTGGTTTGTAGTAAATTTTATTATTTCAAAAATGTCAATAGCTGGAAAATGCTCACAATGCTTAAAATAAGCTGTTTTGAGCTGTTTTAAGCAAAATTACTGTATCTCAGGTATGCCTCAAGGTATTCCCATTCACTTTTTTGCTCAACAGTGTTGAAAGCCAGGTTAATGTGACCAATTTCATACATATTCACAATGGTTTGCAGTAAATCTTATTATTTCAAAAATTTCAATAGCTGGAAATTTCTCAAAATGCTTAAAATAAGCTGTTTTGAGCTGTTTTAAGCAAAATTACTGTATCTCAGGTATGCCTCAAGGTATTCCCATTCACTTTTTTGCTCAACAGTGGTGAAAGCCAGGTTAATGTGACCAATTTCACACATATTCACAGTGGTTTGCAGTAAATCTTATTATTTCAAAAATTTCAATAGCTGGAAATTTCTCAAAATGCTTAAAATAAGCTGTTTTGAGCTGTTTTAAGCAAAATTACTGTATCTCAGGTATGCCTCAAGGTATTAACATGCAATTTTTTGCTCAACAGTGGAGAAAGCCAGGTTAATGTGACCAGTTTCACACATATTTACAGTGGTTTGCTGTAAATTTTATTATTTTAATAATTTCAATAGTAGGAAAATGCTCAAAATGCTTAAAATAGGCTGTTTTAAGCAAAATTACTGTATCTCAGGTATGCCTCCAGGTATTCCAATGCAATTTTTTGCTCAACAGTGGTGAAAGTAAGGTTACTGTGACCAGTTTCACATATATTCACAGTGGTTTGTTATAAATTTTATTATTTCAAAAATTTAAATAGCTCAAAAATGCTCAAAATGCTTAAATTAGGCTGTTTTAAGCAAAATTGCTGTATCTCAGGTATGCCTGAAGGTATTCCCATGCAATTTTTTGCTCAACAGTGGTGAAAGTCAGGTTACTGTCACAAGTTACACACATATTCACAGTGGTTTGCAGTATATTTTATTATTTCAAAAATTTCAATAGCAGGAAAATGCTCAAAATGCTTAAAATAGGCTGTTTTAAGCAAAATTACTGTATCTCAGGTATGCCTCAAGGTATTAACATGCAATTTTTTGCTCAACAGTGGAAAAAGCCAGGTTAATGTGACCAGTTTCACACATATTCACAGTGGTTTGCAGTAAATTTTATTATTTCAAAAATTTCAATAGCTTGAAAATGCTCAAAATGCTTAAAATACGCTGTTTTGAGCTGTTTTAAGCAAAATTACTGTATCTCAGGTATGCCTCAAGGTATTAACATGCAATTTTTTGCTCAACAGTGGAGAAAGCCAGGTTAATGTGACCAGTTTCACATATTCACAGTGGTTTGATGTAAATTTTATTATTTCAAAAATTTCAATAGCTGTAAAATGCGCAAAATGCTTAAAATAAGCTGTTTTAAGCAAAATTACTGTATCTCAGGAATGCCTCAAGGTATTCCCATGCAATTTTTTGCTCAACAGTGGTGAAAGTCAGGTTACTGTCACCAGTTTCACACATATTCATAGTGGTTTGCTCTAAATTTCAGTATTTCAAAAATTTCAATAGCTGGAAAAAGCTCAAAATGCTTAAAATAAGCTGTTTTAAGCAAAATTACTGTATCTCAGATACGCCTCAAGGTATTCCCATGCAATTTTTTGCACAACAGTGGTGAAAGCCTGGTTACTGTGACATGTTTCACACATATTCACAGTGGTTTGCTGTAAATTTTATTATTTCAAAAATTTTAATGGCTGGAAAATGCTCAAAATGCTTAAAATAAGCTGTTTTGAACTGTTTTAAGCAAAATTACTGTATCTCAGGTGTGCCTCAAGGTATTCCCATACAATTTTTTGCTCAACATTGGTGAAAGCCAGTTTACTGTGACCAGTTTCACTCATAGTCATAGTGGTTTGCTCTAAATTTTATTATTTCAAAAATTTCATTGGCTGGAAAATGCTCAATAAGCTTAAAATAGGCTGTTTTAAGCAAAATTACTGTATCTCAGGTATGCCTCAAGGTATTCCCATGCAATTTTTTGCTAAGCAGTGGTGAAAGCCATGTTAATGTGACCAATTTCACACATATTCACAGTGGTTTGCAGTAAATCTTATTATTTCAAAAATTTCAACAGCTGGAAATTGCTCAAAATGCTTAAAATAAGCAGTTTTGAGCTGTTTTAAGCAAAATTACTGTATATCAGGTATGCCTCAAGGTATTCCCATGCATGTTTTTGCTCAACAGTGGTGAAAGTCAGGTTACTGTCACTAGTTTCACACATATTCACAGTGGTTTGCTTTAAATTTTATTATTTCAAAAATTTCAATAGCTTGAAAATGATCAAAATGCTTAAAATACGCTGTTTTGAGCTGTTTTAAGCAAAATTACTGTATCTCAGGTATGTCTCAAGGTATTCCCATGCAATTTTTTGCTCAACAGTGGTGAAAATCAGGTTACTGTTACCAGTATCACACATATTCACAGTGGTTAGATGTAAATTTCATTATTTCAAAAATTTCAGTAGATGTAAAACGCTCAAAATGCTTAAAATAAAGTGTTTTGATCTGTTTTAAGCAAAATTACTGTATATCAGGTATGCCTGAATGTATTCACATGCAATTTTAGCTCAACATTGGTGAAAGACAGGTTACTGTGACCAGTTTCACACATATTCACAGTGGTATTGCTGTAAATTTTATTATTTTAAAAATTTCAATAGCAGGAAAATGCTCAAAATGCTTAAAATAGGCTGTTTAAAGCAAAATTACTGTATCTCAGGTATGCCTCAAGGTATTAACATGAAATTTTTTGCTCAAAATTGGTGAATGACAGGTTATTGTGACCAGTTTCACACATATTCACAGTGGTTTGCTGTAAATTTTATTATTTTAAAAATTTCAATAGCAGGAAAATGCTCAAAATGCTTAAAATAGGCTGATTTAAGCAAAATTACTGTATCTCAGGTATGCCTCAAGGTATTAACATGCAATTTTTTACTCAAAAGTGGAGAAAGCCAGGTTAATGTGACCAGTTTCACACATATTCACAGTGGTTTGTAGTAAATTTTATTATTTAAAAATTTCAATATCTGGAAATTGCTCAAAATGCTTAAAATAAGCTGTTTTGAGCTGTTTTAAGCAAAATTACTGTATCTCAGTTACGCCTCAAGGTATTCCCATGCAGTTTTTTGCACAACAGTGGTGAAATCCTGGTTACTGTAACATGTTTCATACATATTCACAGTGGTTTGCTGTAAACTTTATTATTTCAAAAATTTCAATAGCTGGAAAATGCTCTAATTGCTTATAATAAGCTGTTTTGAGCGGTTTTAAGCAAAATTACTGTATCTCAGGTATGCCTCAAAGTATTCCCACGCACTTTTTGCTCAAAAGTGGTGAAAGCAAGGTTAATGTCACCAGTTTCACACATATTCACAGTGGTTTGCAGGAAATTTTATTATTTCAAAAATTTCAATAGCTGGAAAATGCTCAAAATGCTTAAAATATGCTGTTTTGAACTGTTTTAAGCAAAATTACTGTATCTCAGGTGTGCCTCAAGGTATTCTCATACAATTTTTTGCTCAACATTGGTGAAAGCCAGTTTACTGTGACCAGTTTCACTCATAGTCATAGTGGTTTGCTGTAAATTTTATTATTTCAAAAATTTCATTGGCTGGAAAATGCTCAATAAGCTTAAAATAGGCTGTTTTAAGCAAAATTACTGTATCTCAGGTATGCCTCAAGGTATTCCCATGCAATTTTTTGCTAAGCAGTGGTGAAACTAAGGTTGCTGTGACCAGTTTCACATATATTCACAGTGGTTTGCAGTAAATTTTATTATTTCAAAAATTTCTATAGCTGAAAAATGCTCAAAATGCTTAAAATAGGCTGATTTAAGCAAAATTACTGTATCTCAGGTATGCCTCAAGGTATTCCCATTCAATATTTTGCTCAACAGTTGTGAAAGTCAGGTTACTGTTAACAGTTTCGCACATTTACAGTGATTTGCTGTAAATTTTATTATTTCAAAAATTTCTCAAGCTTCAAAATGCTCAAAATGCTTAAAATATGCTGTTTTGAGCTGTTTTAAGCAAAATTACGGTATCTCAGGTATACCTCAAAGTATTCCCATGCAATTTTTTGCTCAACATTGGTGAAAGCCAGGTTACTGTGACTAGTTTCACGCATATTCACAGTGGTTTGCTGTAAATTTTATTATTTCAAAAATTTAAATAGCTGCAAAATGCTCAAAATGCTTAAAATATGCTGTTTTAAGCAAAATTACTGTAACTCAGGTATGCATCAAGGTATTCCCATGCAATTTTTTGCTCAACAGTGGCGAAAGTCAGGTTACTGTGACCAGTTTCACACATATTCACAGTGGTTTGCTGTAAATTTTATTATTTTAAAAATTTTAATAACTGGAAAGTGCTCAAAATGCTTAAAATAAGCTGTTTTGAGCTGTTTTAAGCAAAATTACTGTTTCTCAGGTATGCCTCAACGTATTCCCATGCAATTTTTTGCTCAACAGTGGTGAAAGTCAGGTTACTGACACAAGTTACACACATATTCATAGTGGTTAGCTGTAAATTTTATTATTTCAAAAATTTCAATAGCTGGAAAATGCTCAAAATGCTTAAAATAGGCTGATTTAAGCAAAATTACTGTATCTCAGGTATGCCTCAAGGTATTCCCTTGCAATGTTTTGCTTAATAGTGGTGAAAGTCAGGTTACTGTGAACAGTTTCGGACAGTCGCAGTGGTTTGCTGTAAATTTTATTATTTCAAAAATTTCAGTATTTGGAAAATGCTCAAAATGCTTAAAATAGGCTGTTGTAAGCAAAATTACTGTATCTCAGGTATGCCTCAAGGTATTCCAATGCAATTTTTTGCTCAACAGTGGTGAAAGTAAGGTTACTGTGACCAGTTTCACATATATTCACAGTGGTTTGTTATAAATTTTATTATTTCAGAAATTTAAATAGCTCAAAAATGCTCAAAATGCTTAAATTAGGCTGTTTTAAGCAAAAGTGCTGTATCTCAGGTATGCCTGAAGGTATTCCCATGCAATTTTTTGCTCAACAGTGGTGAAAGTCAGGTTACTGTCACAAGTTACACACATATTCACAGTGGTTTGCAGTATATTTTATTATTTCAAAAATTTCAATAGCAGGAAAATGCTCAAAATGCTTAAAATAGGCTGTTTTAAGCAAAATTACTGTATCTCAGGTATGCCTCAAGGTATTAACATGCAATTTTTTCCTCAACAGTGGAGAAAGCCAGGTTAATGTGACCAGTTTCACAAATATTCATAGTGGTTTGCTGTAAATTTCATTATTTCAAAAATTTCAATAGCTGGAAAATGCTCAAAATGCTTAAAATAAGCTGTTTTAAGCAAAATTACTGTATCTCAGGTACGCCTCAAGGTATTCCCATGCAGTTTTTTGCACAACAGTGGTGAAAGCCTGGTTACTGTAACATGTTTCACACATATTCACAGTGGTTTGCTGTAAACTTTATTATTTCAAAAATTTCAATAGCTGGAAAATGCTCAAAATGCTTAAAATAGGCTGTTTTGAGCGGTTTTAAACAAAATTACTGTATCTCAGGTATGCCTCAAGGTATTCCCATGCAATTTTTTGCTAAGCAGTGGTGAAAGTAAGGTTGCTGTGACCAGTTTCACATATATTCACAGTGGTTTGCAGTAAATTTTATTATTTCAAAAATTTCTATAGCTGAAAAATGCTCAAAATGCTTAAAATAGGCTGTTTTAAGCAAAATTGCTGTATCTCAGGTATGCCTGAAGGTATTCCAATGCAATTTTTTCCTCAACAGTGGAGAAAGCCAGGTTAATGTGACCAGTTTCACACATATTCACAGTGGTTTGCAGTAAATTTTATTATTTCAAAAATTTCAATAGCTGGAAAATGCTGAAAATGCTCAAAATAGGCTGTTTTAAGCAAAATTACTGTATCTCAGGTATGCCTCAAGGTATTAACATGCAATTTTTTGCTCAATAGTGGTGAAAGTCACCAGTTTCGCACATATTCACAGTGGTTTGTAGTAAATTTTATTATTTCAAAATTGTCAATAGCTGGAAAATGCTCAAAATGCTTAAAATAAGCTGTTTTGAGCTGTTTTAAGCAAAATTACTGAATCTCAGGTATGCCTCTAGGTATTCCCATGCAATTTTTTGCTCAACATTGGTGAAAGCCAGGTTACTGTGACCTGTTTCACATATTCACAGTGGTTTGCTGTAAATTTTATTATTTCAATAGATGGAAAATGCTCAAAATCCTTAAATAAGCTGTTTTAAGCAAAATTACTGTATTTCAGGAATGCCGCAAGGTATTCCCATGCAATTTTTTGCTCAACAGTGGTGAAAGTCAGGTTACTCTCACCAGTTTCACACATATTTACAGTGGTTTGCAGTATGTTTTATTATTTCAAAAATTTCAATAGCAGGAAAATGCTCAAAATGCTTAAAATAGTCTGTTTAAAGCAAAATTACTGTATCTCAGGTATGCCTCAAGGTATTAAGATGCTTTTTTTTGTTCAACAGTGGAGAAAGCCAGGTTAATGTGATCAGTTTCACACATATTCACAGTGGTTTGCAGTAAATTTTATTATTTCAAAAATTTTAATAGCTGGAAAATGCTCAAAATGCTCAAAATAGGCTGTTTTAAGCAAAATTACTGTATCTCAGGTATGCCTCAAGGTATTAACATGCAATTTTTTGCTCAATAGTATTGAAAGTCACCAGTTTCGCACATATTCGCAGTGGTTTGTAGTAAATTTTATTATTTCAAAAATGTCAATAGCTGGAAAATTTTCAAAATACTTAAAATAAGATGTTTCGAATGGTTTTAAGCAAAATTACTGTATTTCAGGTATGCCTCAAGGTATTCCCATGCATTTTTTTACTCAACAGTGGTGAAAGCCAGGTTAACGTGACCAGTTTCACATATTCATAGTGGTTTGATGTAAGTTTTATTATTTCAAAAATTTCAATAGCTGTAAAATGCTCAAAATGCTTAAAATACGCTGTTTTAAGCAAAATTACTGCATCTCAGGAATGCCTCAAGGTATTCCCATGCAATTTTTTGCTCAACAGTGGTGAAAGTCAGGTTACTGTCACCAGTTTCACACATATTCATAGTGGTTAGCTGTAAATTTTACTATTTCAAAAATTTCAATAGCAGGAAAATGCTCAAAATGCTTAAAATAGGCTGATTTAAGCAAAATTACTGTATCTCAGGTATGCCTCAAGGTATTCCCTTGCAATGTTTTGCTTAACAGTGGTGAAAGTCAGGTTACTGTGAACAGTTTTGGACAGTCGCAGTAGTTTGCTGTAAATTTTATTATTTCAAAAATTTCAGTATTTTAAAATTGCTCAAAATGCTTAAAATAGACTGTTGTAAGCAAAATTACTGTATCTCAGGTATGCCTCAAGGTATTCCAATGCAATTTTTTGCTCAACAGTGGTGAAAGTAAGGTTACTGTGACCAGTTTCACATATATTCACAGTGGTTTGTTATAAATTTTATTATTTCAGAAAATTAAATAGCTCAAAAATGCTCAACATGCTTAAATTAGGCTGTTTTAAGCAAAATTGCTGTATCTCAGGTATGCCTGAAGGTATTCCCATGCAATTTTTTGTTCAACAGTGGTGAAAGTCAGGTTACTGTCACAAGTTTCACACATATTCACAGTGGTTTGCTGTAAACTTTATTATTTCAAAAATTTCAATAGCTGGAAAATGCTCAAAATGCTTAAAATAGGCTGTTTTGAGCGGTTTTAAGCAAAATTACTGTATCTCAGCTATGCCTCAAGGTATTCCCATGCAATTTTTTGCTAAGCAGTGGTGAAAGTAAGGTTGTTGTGACCAGTTTCACATATATTCACAGTGGTTTGCAGTAAATTTTATTATTTCAAAAATTTCTATAGCTGAAAAATGCTCAAAATGCTTAAAATAGGCTGATTTAATCAAAATTACTGTATCTCAGGTATGCCTCAAGGTATTCCCATTCAATATTTTGCTCAACAGTGGTGAAAGTCAGGTTACTGTGAACAGTTTCGCACATTCACAGTGGTTTGCTGTAAATTTTATTATTTCAAAAATTTCAATAGCTGGAAAATGCTCAAAATGCTTAAAATAGGCTGTTTTAAGCAAAATTACTTTATCTCAGGTATGCCTCAAGGTATTCTTATGCAATTATTTACTCAACAGTGATGAAAGTCAGGTTACTGTCACCAGTTTCACACATATTCACAGTGGTTAGCTGTAAATTTTATTATTTCAAAAATTTCAATATCTGGCAAATGCTCAAAATGCTTAAAATAGGCTGATTTAAGCAAAATTACTGTATCTCAGGTATGCCTCAAGGTATTCCCATGCAATTTTTTGCTCAACAGTGGTGAAAGTCAGGTTACTGTGACCAGTATCACACATATTCACAGTGGTTAGCTGTAAATTTCATTATTTCAAAAATTTCAGTAGCTGTAAAACGCTCAAAATGCTTAAAATAAAGTGTTTTGATCTGTTTTAAGCAAAATTACTGTATATCAGGTATGCCTGAATGTATTCCCATGCAATTTTCTGCTAAACAGTGGTGAGAGTCAGGTTACTGTGACCAGTTTCACACATATTCACAGTGGTTTGTTATAAATTTTATTATTTCAAAAATTTAAATAGCTCAAAAATGCTCAAAATGCTTAAATTAGGCTGTTTTAAGCAAAATTGCTGTATCTCAGGTATGCCTGAAGGTATTCCCATGCAATTTTTTGCTCAACAGTGGTGAAAGTCAGGTTACTGTCACAAGTTACACACATATTCACAGTGGTTTGCAGTATATTTTATTATTTCAAAAATTTCAATAGCAGGAAAATGCTCAAAATGCTTAAAATAGGCTGTTTTAAGCAAAATTACTGTATCTCAGGTATGCCTCAAGGTATTCCCATGCAATTTTTTGCTCAACAGTGGTGAAAGTCAGGTTACTGTGACCAGTATCACACATATTCACAGTGGTTAGCTGTAAATTTCATTATTTCAAAAATTTCAGTAGCTGTAAAACGCTCAAAATGCTTAAAATAAAGTGTTTTGATCTGTTTTAAGCAAAATTACTGTATATCAGGTATGCCTGAATGTATTCCCATGCAATATTTTGCTCAACAGTGGTGAAAATCAGGTTACTGTGACAAGTTTCACACATATTCACAGTGGTTTGCTGTAAATTTTATTATTTCAAAAATTTCAATGGCTGGAAAATGCTCAAAATGCTTAAAATAGGCTGTTTAAAGCAAAATTACTGTATCTCAGGTATGCCTCAAGGTATTCCCATGCAATTTTCTGCTAAACAGTGGTGAGAGTCAGGTTACTGTGACCAGTTTCACACATATTCACAGTGGTTTGTTATAAATTTTATTATTTCAAAAATTTCAATAGCTCCTAATTGCTCAAAATGCTTAAAATAGGCTGTTTTAAGCAAAATTACTGTATCTCAGGTATGCCTCAAGGTATTAACATGCAATTTTTTGCTCAACAGTGGAGAAAGCCAGGTTAATGTGACCAGTTTCACACATATTCACAGTGGTTTGCAGTAAATTTTATTATTTCAAAAATTTCAATAGCTGGAAAATGCTGAAAATGCTTAAAATAAGCTGTTTTGAGCTGTTTTAAGAAAAAATTATTGTATCCCAGGTATTCCTCAAGGTATTCCCATGCAATATTTTGCTGAACAGTGGTGAAAGTCAGGTTACTGTGACCAGTTTCACACATATTCACAGTGGTTTGCTGTAAATTTAATTATTTCAAAAATTTCAATGGCTGGAAAATGCTCAAAATGCTCAAAATAGGCTGTTTTAAGCAAAATTACTGTATCTCAGGTATGCCTCAAGGTATTAACATGCAATTTTTTGCTCAATAGTGGTGAAAGTCACCAGTTTCACACATATTCGCAGTGGTTTGGAGTAAATTTTATTATTTCAAAAATGTCAATAGCTGGAAAATGCTCAAAATGCTTAAAATAAGCTGTTTTGAGCTGTTTTAAGCAAAATTACTGTATCTCAGGTATGCCTCAAGGTATTCCCATTCACTTTTTTGCTCAACAGTGTTGAAAGCCAGGTTAATGTGACCAATTTCATACATATTCACAGTGGTTTGCAGTAAATCTTATTATTTCAAAAATTTCAATAACTGGAAATTTCTCAAAATGCTTAAAATAAGCTGTTTTGAGCTGTTTTAAGCAAAATTACTGTATCTCAGGTATGCCTCAAGGTATTCCCATTATCTTTTTTGCTCAACAGTGGTGAAAGCCAGGTTAATGTGACCAATTTCACACATATTCACAGTGGTTTGCAGTAAATCTGATTATTTCAAAAATTTCAATAGCTGGAAATTTCTCAAAATGCTTAAAATAAGCTGTTTTGAGCTGTTTTAAGCAAAATTACTGTATCTCAGGTATGCCTCAAGGTATTAACATGCAATTTTTTGCTCAATAGTGGTGAAAGTCACCAGTTTTGCACATATTCGCAGTGGTTTGTAGTAAATTTTATTATTTCAAAAATGTCAATAGCTGGAAAATGCTCAAAATGCTTAAAATAAGCTGTTTTGAGCTGTTTTAAGCAAAATTACTGTATCTCAGGTATGCCTCAACTTATTCCCATGCAATTTTTTAATCAACAGTGGTGAAAGTCAGGTTACTGACACAAGTTACACACATATTCATAGTGGTTAGCTGTAAATTTTATTATTTCAAAAATTTCAATAACTGGCAAATGCTCAAAATGCTTAAAATAGGCTGATTTAAGCAAAATTACTGTATCTCAGGTATGCCTCAAGGTATTCCCTTGCAATATTTTGCTTAACAGTGGTGAAACTCAGGTTACTGTGAACAGTTTCGGACATTCGCAGTGGTTTGCTGTAAATTTTATTATTTAAAAAATTTCAATATTTGGAAAATGCTCAAAATGCTTAAAATAGGCTGTTTTAAGCAAAATTACTGTATCTCAGGTATGCCTCAAGGTATTCCCATGCAATTCTTTCCTCAACAGTGGTGAAAGCCTGGTTACTGTGACCTGTTTCACTCATATTCACAGTGGTTTGCTGTAAATTTTATTATTTCAAAAATTTCAATAGCTGGAAAATGCTCATAATGCTTAAAATAGGCTGTTTCAAGCAAAATTACTGTATCTCAGGTATGCCTCCAGGTATTCCAATGCAATTTTTTGCTCAACAGTGGTGAAAGTAAGGTTACTGTGACCAGTTTCACATATATTCACAGTGGTTTGTTATAAATTTTATTATTTCAAAAATTTAAATAGCTCAAAAATGCTCAAAATGCTTAAATTAGGCTGTTTTAAGCAAAATTGCTGTATCTCAGGTATGCCTGAAGGTATTCCCATGCAATTTTTTGCTCAACAGTGGTGAAAGTCAGGTTACTGTCACAAGTTACACACATATTCACAGTGGTTTGCAGTATATTTTATTATTTCAAAAATTTCAATAGCAGGAAAATGCTCAAAATGCTTAAAATAGGCTGTTTTAAGCAAAATTACTGTATCTCAGGTATGCCTCAAGGTATTAACATGCAATTTTTTGCTCAACAGTGGAGAAAGCCAGGTTAATGTGACCAGTTTCACACATATTCACAGTGGTTTGCAGTAAATTTTATTATTTCAAAAATTTCAATAGCTTGAAAATGCTCAAAATGCTTAAAATACGCTGTTTTGAGCTGTTTTAAGCAAAATTACTGTATCTCAGGTATGCCTCAAGGTATTCCCATGCAATTTTTTGCTCAACAGTGGTGAAAGTCAGGTTACTGTGACCAGTATCACACATATTCACAGTGGTTAGCTGTAAATTTCATTATTTCAAAAATTTCAGTAGCTGTAAAACGCTCAAAATGCTTAAAATAAAGTATTTTGATCTGTTTTAAGCAAAATTACTGTATATCAGGTATGCCTGAATGTATTCCCATGCAATATTTTGCTCAACAGTGGTGAAAATCAGGTTACTGTGACAAGTTTCACACATATTCGCAGTGGTTTGTAGTAAATTTTATTATTTCAAAAATGTCAATAGCTGGAAAATGCTCAAAATGCTTAAAATAAGCTGTTTTGAGCTGTTTTAAGCAAAATTACTGTATCTCAGGTATGCCTCAAGGTATTCCCATTCACTTTTTTGCTCAACAGTGTTGAAAGCCAGGTTAATGTGACCAATTTCACACATATTCACAGTGGTTTGCAGTAAATCTTATTATTTCAAAAATTTCAATAGCTGGAAATTTCTCAAAATGCTTAAAATAAGCTGTTTTGAGCTGTTTTAAGCAAAATTACTGTATCCCAGGTATGCCTCAAGGTATTCCCATTCACTTTTTTGCTCAACAGTGGTGAAAGCCAGGTTAATGTGACCAATTTCACACATATTCACAGTGGTTTGCAGTAAATCTTATTATTTCAAAAATTTCAATAGCTGGAAATTTCTCAAAATGCTTAAAATAAGCTGTTTTGAGCTGTTTTAAGTAAAAAAATTACTGTATCTCAGGTATGCCTCAAGGTATTAACATGCAATTTTTTGCTCAACAGTGGAGAAAGCCAGGTTAATGTGACCAGTTTCACACATATTCACAGTGGTTTGCTGTAAATTTTATTATTTTAATAATTTCAATAGCAGGAAAATGCTCAAAATGCTTAAAATAGGCTGTTTTAAGCAAAATTACTGTATCTCAGGTATGCCTCCAGGTATTCCAATGCAATTTTTTGCTCAACAGTGGTGAAAGTAAGGTTACTGTGACCAGTTTCACATATATTCACAGTGGTTTGTTATAAATTTTATTATTTCAAAAATTTAAATAGCTCAAAAATGCTCAAAATGCTTAAATTAGGCTGTTTTAAGCAAAATTGCTGTATCTCAGGTATGCCTGAAGGTATTCCCATGCAATTTTTTGCTCAACAGTGGTGAAAGTCAGGTTACTGTCACAAGTTACACACATATTCACAGTGGTTTGCAGTATATTTTATTATTTCAAAAATTTCAATAGCAGGAAAATGCTCAAAATGCTTAAAATAGGCTGTTTTAAGCAAAATTACTGTATCTCAGGTGTGCCTCAAGGTATTAACATGCAATTTTTTGCTCAACAGTGGAGAAAGCCAGGTTAATGTGACCAGTTTCACACATATTCACAGTGGTTTGCAGTAAATTTTATTATTTCAAAAATTTCAATAGCTTGAAAATGCTCAAAATGCTTAAAATACGCTGTTTTGAGCTGTTTTAAGCAAAATTACTGTATCTCAGGTATGCCTCAAGGTATTCCCATGCAATTTTTTGCTCAACAGTGGTGAAAGTCAGGTTACTGTGACCAGTATCACACATATTCACAGTGGTTAGCTGTAAATTTCATTATTTCAAAAATTTCAGTAGCTGTAAAATGCTCAAAATGCTTAAAATAAAGTGTTTTGATCTGTTTTAAGCAAAATTACTGTATATCAGGTATGCCTGAATGTATTCCCATGCAATATTTTGCTCAACAGTGGTGAAAATCAGGTTACTGTGACAAGTTTCACACATATTCACAGTGGTTTGCTGTAAATTTTATTATTTCAATAATTTCAATGGCTGGAAAATGCTCAAAATGCTTAAAATAGGCTGTTTAAAGCAAAATTACTGTATCTCAGGTATGCCTCAAGGTATTCCCATGCAATTTTCTGCTAAACAGTGGTGAGAGTCAGGTTACTGTGACCAGTTTCACACATATTCACAGTGGTTTGTTATAAATTTTATTATTTCAAAAATTTCAATAGCTCCTAATTGCTCAAAATGCTTAAAATAGGCTGTTTTAAGCAAAATTACTGTATCTCAGGTATGCCTCAAGGTATTAACATGCAATTTTTTGCTCAACAGTGGAGAAAGCCAGGTTAATGTGACCAGTTTCACACATATTCACAGTGGTTTGCAGTAAATTTTATTATTTCAAAAATTTCAATAGCTGGAAAATGCTGAAAATGCTTAAAATAAGCTGTTTTGAGCTGTTTTAAGAAAATATTATTGTATCCCAGGTATTCTTCAAGGTATTCCCATGCAATATTTTGCTGAACAGTGGTGAAAGTCAGGTTACTGTGACCAGTTTCACACATATTCACAGTGGTTTGCTGTAAATTTAATTATTTCAAAAATTTCAATGGCTGGAAAATGCTCAAAATGCTCAAAATAGGCTGTTTTAAGCAAAATTACTGTATCTCAGGTATGCCTCAAGGTATTAACATGCAATTTTTTGCTCAATAGTGGTGAAAGTCACCAGTTTCGCACATATTCGCAGTGGTTTGTAGTAAATTTTATTATTTCAAAAATGTCAATAGCTGGAAAATGCTCAAAATGCTTAAAATAAGCTGTTTTGAGCTGTTTTAAGCAAATTTACTGTATCTCAGATATGCCTCAACTTATTCCCATGCAATTTTTTAATCAACAGTGGTGAAAGTCAGGTTACTGACACAAGTTACACACATATTCATAGTGGTTAGCTGTAAATTTTATTATTTCAAAAATTTCAATAACTGGCAAATGCTCAAAATGCTTAAAATAGGCTGATTTAAGCAAAATTACTGTATCTCAGGTATGCCTCAAGGTATTCCCTTGCAATATTTTGCTTAACAGTGGTGAAAGTCAGGTTACTGTGAACAGTTTCGGACATTCGCAGTGGTTTGCTGTAAATTTTATTATTTAAAAAATTTCAATATTTGGAAAATGCTCAAAATGCTTAAAATAGGCTGTTTTAAGCAAAATTACTGTATCTCAGGTATGCCTCAAGGTATTCCCATGCAATTCTTTCCTCAACAGTGGTGAAAGCCTGGTTACTGTGACCTGTTTCACTCATATTCACAGTGGTTTGCTGTAAATTTTATTATTTCAAAAATTTCAATAGCTGGAAAATGCTCATAATGCTTAAAATAGGCTGTTTCAAGCAAAATTACTGTATCTCAGGTATGCCTCCAGGTATTCCAATGCAATTTTTTGCTCAACAGTGGTGAAAGTAAGGTTACTGTGACCAGTTTCACATATATTCACAGTGGTTTGTTATAAATTTTATTATTTCAAAAATTTAAATAGCTCAAAAATGCTCAAAATGCTTAAATTAGGCTGTTTTAAGCAAAATTGCTGTATCTCAGGTATGCCTGAAGGTATTCCCATGCAATTTTTTGCTCAACAGTGGTGAAAGTCAGGTTACTGTCACAAGTTACACACATATTCACAGTGGTTTGCAGTATATTTTATTATTTCAAAAATTTCAATAGCAGGAAAATGCTCAAAATGCTTAAAATAGGCTGTTTTAAGCAAAATTACTGTATCTCAGGTGTGCCTCAAGGTATTACCATGCAATTTTTTGCTCAACAGTGGAGAAAGCCAGGTTAATGTGACCAGTTTCACACATATTCACAGTGGTTTGCAGTAAATTTTATTATTTCAAAAATTTCAATAGCTTGAAAATGCTCAAAATGCTTAAAATACGCTGTTTTGAGCTGTTTTAAGCAAAATTACTGTATCTCAGGTATGCCTCAAGGTATTCCCATGCAATTTTTTGCTCAACAGTGGTGAAAGTCAGGTTACTGTGACCAGTATCACACATATTCACAGTGGTTAGCTGTAAATTTCATTATTTCAAAAATTTCAGTAGCTGTAAAATGCTCAAAATGCTTAAAATAAAGTGTTTTGATCTGTTTTAAGCAAAATTACTGTATATCAGGTATGCCTGAATGTATTCCCATGCAATATTTTGCTCAACAGTGGTGAAAATCAGGTTACTGTGACAAGTTTCACACATATTCACAGTGGTTTGCTGTAAATTTTATTATTTCAATAATTTCAATGGCTGGAAAATGCTCAAAATGCTTAAAATAGGCTGTTTAAAGCAAAATTACTGTATCTCAGGTATGCCTCAAGGTATTCCCATGCAATTTTCTGCTAAACAGTGGTGAGAGTCAGGTTACTGTGACCAGTTTCACACATATTCACAGTGGTTTGTTATAAATTTTATTATTTCAAAAATTTCAATAGCTCCTAATTGCTCAAAATGCTTAAAATAGGCTGTTTTAAGCAAAATTACTGTATCTCAGGTATGCCTCAAGGTATTAACATGCAATTTTTTGCTCAACAGTGGAGAAAGCCAGGTTAATGTGACCAGTTTCACACATATTCACAGTGGTTTGCAGTAAATTTTATTATTTCAAAAATTTCAATAGCTGGAAAATGCTTAAAATGCTTAAAATAAGCTGTTTTGAGCTGTTTTAAGAAAATATTATTGTATCCCAGGTATTCTTCAAGGTATTCCCATGCAATATTTTGCTGAACAGTGGTGAAAGTCAGGTTACTGTGACCAGTTTCACACATATTCACAGTGGTTTGCTGTAAATTTAATTATTTCAAAAATTTCAATGGCTGGAAAATGCTCAAAATGCTCAAAATAGGCTGTTTTAAGCAAAATTACTGTATCTCAGGTATGCCTCAAGGTATTAACATGCAATTTTTTGCTCAATAGTGGTGAAAGTCACCAGTTTCGCACATATTCGCAGTGGTTTGTAGTAAATTTTATTATTTCAAAAATGTCAATAGCTGGAAAATGCTCAAAATGCTTAAAATAAGCTGTTTTGAGCTGTTTTAAGCAAATTTACTGTATCTCAGGTATGCCTCAACTTATTCCCATGCAATTTTTTAATCAACAGTGGTGAAAGTCAGGTTACTGACACAAGTTACACACATATTCATAGTGGTTAGCTGTAAATTTTATTATTTCAAAAATTTCAATAACTGGCAAATGCTCAAAATGCTTAAAATAGGCTGATTTAAGCAAAATTACTGTATCTCAGGTATGCCTCAAGGTATTCCCTTGCAATATTTTGCTTAACAGTGGTGAAAGTCAGGTTACTGTGAACAGTTTCGGACATTCGCAGTGGTTTGCTGTAAATTTTATTATTTAAAAAATTTCAATATTTGGAAAATGCTCAAAATGCTTAAAATAGGCTGTTTTAAGCAAAATTACTGTATCTCAGGTATGCCTCAAGGTATTCCCATGCAATTCTTTCCTCAACAGTGGTGAAAGCCTGGTTACTGTGACCTGTTTCACTCATATTCACAGTGGTTTGCTGTAAATTTTATTATTTCAAAAATTTCAATAGCTGGAAAATGCTCATAATGCTTAAAATAGGCTGTTTCAAGCAAAATTACTGTATCTCAGGTATGCCTCCAGGTATTCCAATGCAATTTTTTGCTCAACAGTGGTGAAAGTAAGGTTACTGTGACCAGTTTCACATATATTCACAGTGGTTTGTTATAAATTTTATTATTTCAAAAATTTAAATAGCTCAAAAATGCTCAAAATGCTTAAATTAGGCTGTTTTAAGCAAAATTGCTGTATCTCAGGTATGCCTGAAGGTATTCCCATGCAATTTTTTGCTCAACAGTGGTGAAAGTCAGGTTACTGTCACAAGTTACACACATATTCACAGTGGTTTGCAGTATATTTTATTATTTCAAAAATTTCAATAGCAGGAAAATGCTCAAAATGCTTAAAATAGGCTGTTTTAAGCAAAATTACTGTATCTCAGGTATGCCTCAAGGTATTAACATGCAATTTTTTGCTCAACAGTGGAGAAAGCCAGGTTAATGTGACCAGTTTCACACATATTCACAGTGGTTTGCAGTAAATTTTATTATTTCAAAAATTTCAATAGCTTGAAAATGCTCAAAATGCTTAAAATACGCTGTTTTGAGCTGTTTTAAGCAAAATTACTGTATCTCAGGTATGCCTCAAGGTATTCCCATGCAATTTTTTGCTCAACAGTGGTGAAAGTCAGGTTACTGTGACCAGTATCACACATATTCACAGTGGTTAGCTGTAAATTTCATTATTTCAAAAATTTCAGTAGCTGTAAAACGCTCAAAATGCTTAAAATAAAGTATTTTGATCTGTTTTAAGCAAAATTACTGTATATCAGGTATGCCTGAATGTATTCCCATGCAATATTTTGCTCAACAGTGGTGAAAATCAGGTTACTGTGACAAGTTTCACACATATTCACAGTGGTTTGCTGTAAATTTTATTATTTCAAAAATTTCAATGGCTGGAAAATGCTCAAAATGCTTAAAATAGGCTGTTTACAGCAAAATTACTGTATCTCAGGTATGTCTCAAGGTATTCCCATGCAATTTTCTGCTAAACAGTGGTGAAAATCAGGTTACTGTGACAAGTTTCACACATATTCACAGTGGTTTGCAGTAAATTTTATTATTTCAAAAATTTCAATACCTGGAAAATGCTGAAAATGCTTAAAATAAGCTGTTTTGAGCTGTTTTAAGAAAATATTATTGTATCCCAGGTATTCCTCAAGGTATTCCCATGCAATATTTTGCTGAACATTGGTGAAAGTCAGGTTACTGTGACCAGTTTCACACATATTCACAGTGGTTTGCTGTAAATTTAATTATTTCAAAAATTTCGATGGCTGGAAAATGCTCAAAATGCTCAAAATAGGCTGTTTTAAGCAAAATTACTGTATCTCAGGTATGCCTCAAGGTATTATCAGGCAATTTTCAGCTCAAAATTGGTGAATGACAGGTTGCTGTGACCAGTTTCACACATATTCACAGTGGTTTACTGTAAATTTTATTATTTTAAAAATTTCAATAGCAGGAAAATGCTCAAAATGCTTAAAATAGGCTGTTTTAAGCAAAATTACTATATCTGAGGTATGCCTCAAGGTATTAACATGCAATTTTTTGCTCAACAGTGGTGAGAGTCAGGTTACTGTGACCAGTTTCACACATATTCACAGTGGTTTGCTATAAATTTTATTATTTCAATAATTTGAATAGCTGCAAAATGTTCAAAGTGCTTAAAATAGGCTGTTTTAAGCAAAATTACTGTATCTCAGGGATGCCTCAAGGTATTCCCATGCAATTTTTACCTCAACAGTGGTAAAAGCTTGGTTACTGTGACCTGCTTCACTCATATTCAAAGTGGTTTGCTGTAAATTTTATTATTTCAAAAATTTCAATAGTTTTAAAATGCTCAAAATGCTTAATATAGGCTGTTTCAAGCAAAATTACTGTATCTCAGGTATGCCTCAAGGTATTCCAATGCAATTTTTTGCTCAACAGTGGTGAAAGTCAGGTTACTGTGACCAGTTTCACACATATTCACAGTGATTTGTTATAAATTTTATTATTTCAAAAATTTCAATAGCTCAAAATTGCTCAAAATGCTTAAAATAGGCTGTTTTAAGCAAAATTACTGTATCTCAGGTATGCCTCAAGGTATTAACATGCAATTTTTTGCTCAACAGTGGAGAAAGCCAGGTTAATGTGACCAGTTTCACATATTCACAGTGGTTTGATGTAAATTTTATTATTTCAAAAATTTCAATAGCTGTAAAATGCGCAAAATGCTTAAAATAAGCTGTTTTAAGCAAAATTACTGTATCTCAGGAATGCCTCAAGGTATTCCCATGCAATTTTTTGCTCAACAGTGGTGAAAGTCAGGTTACTGTCACCAGTTTCACACATATTCATAGTGGTTTGCTCTAAATTTCAGTATTTCAAAAATTTCAATAGCTGGAAAAGGCTCAAAATGCTTAAAATAAGCTGTTTTAAGCAAAATTACTGTATCTCAGATACGCCTCAAGGTATTCCCATGCAATTTTTTGCACAACAGTGGTGAAAGCCTGGTTACTGTGACATGTTTCACACATATTCACAGTGGTTTGCTGTAAATTTTATTATTTCAAAAATTTTAATGGCTGGAAAATGCTCAAAATGCTTAAAATAAGCTGTTTTGAACTGTTTTAAGCAAAATTACTGTATCTCAGGTGTGCCTCAAGGTATTCCCATACAATTTTTTGCTCAACATTGGTGAAAGCCAGTTTACTGTGACCAGTTTCACTCATAGTCATAGTGGTTTGCTCTAAATTTTATTATTTCAAAAATTTCATTGGCTGGAAAATGCTCAATAAGCTTAAAATAGGCTGTTTTAAGCAAAATTACTGTATCTCAGGTATGCCTCAAGGTATTCCCATGCAATTTTTTGCTAAGCAGTGGTGAAAGTAAGGTTGCTGTGACCAGTTTCACATATATTCAAAGTGGTTTGCAGTAAATTTTATTATTTCAAAAATTTCTATAGCTGGAAAATGCTCAAAATGCTTAAAATAGGCTGTTTTAAGCAAAATTACTGTATCTCAGGTATGCCTCAAGGTATTCCCATGCATTTTTTTGCTCAACAGTGGTGAAAGTCAGGTTACTGTCACAAGTTACACACATATTCACAGTGGTTTGCAGTATATTTTATTATTTCAAAAATTTCAATAACAGGAAAATGCTCAAAATGCTTAAAATAGGCTGTTTTAAGCAAAATTACTGTATCTCAGGTACGCCTCAAGGTATTCCCATGCAGTTTTTTGCATAACAGTGGTGAAAGCCTGGTTACTGTAACATGTTTCACACATATTCACAGTGGTTTGCTGTAAACTTTATTATTTCAAAAATTTCAATAGCTGGAAAATGCTCAAAATGCTTAAAATAGGCTGTTTTGAGCGGTTTTAAGCAAAATTACTGTATCTCAGGTATGCCTCAAGGTATTCCCATGCAATTTTTTGCTAAGCAGTGGTGAAAGTAAGGTTGTTGTGACCAGTTTCACATATATTCACAGTGGTTTGCAGTAAATTTTATTATTTCAAAAATTTCTATAGCTGAAAAATGCTCAAAATGCTTAAAATAGGCTGATTTAAGCAAAATTACTGTATCTCAGGTATGCCTCAAGGTATTCCCATTCAATATTTTGCTCAACAGTGGTGAAAGTCAGGTTACTGTGAACAGTTTCGCACATTCACAGTGGTTTGCTGTAAATTTTATTATTTCAAAAATTTCAATAGCTGGAAAATGCTCAAAATGCTTAAAATTGGCTGTTTTAAGCAAAATTACTTTATCTCAGGTATGCCTCAAGGTATTCTTATGCAATTATTTACTCAACAGTGATGAAAGTCAGGTTACTGTCACCAGTTTCACACATATTCACAGTGATTTGCTGTAAATTTTATTATTTCAAAAATTTCAATATTTGGAAAATGCTCAAAATGCTTAAATAGGCTGTTTTAAGAAAAATTACTGTATCTCAGGTATGCCTCAAGGTATTCCCATGCAATTTTATGCTCAACAGTGGGGAAAGTCCGGTTACTGTCACCAGTTTCACACATATTCACAGTGATTAACTGTAAATTTTATTATTTCAAAAATTTCAATAGATGGAAAATGCTCATAATGCTTAAAATAGGCTGTTTCAAGCAAAATTACTGTATCTCAGGTATGCCTCAAGGTATTCCAATGCAATTTTTTGCTCAACAGTGCTGAAAGTAAGGTTACTGTGACCAGTTTCACATATATTCACAGTGGTTTGTTATAAATTTTATTATTTCAAAAATTTAAATAGCTTAAAAATTCTCAAAATGCTTAAATTAGGCTGTTTTAAGCAAAATTGCTGTATCTCAGGTATGCCTGAAGGTATTCCCATGCAATTTTTTGCTCAACAGTGGAGAAAGCCAGGTTAATGTGACCAGTTTCACACATATTCACAGTGGTTTGCTGTAAATTTTATTATTTTAAAAATTTCAATAGCAGGAAAATGCTCAAAATGCTTAAAATAGGCTGTTTTAAGCAAAATTACTGTATCTCAGGTATGCCTCAAGGTATTAACATGCAATTTTTTGCTCAAAATTGGTGAATGACAGGTTAATGTGACCAGTTTCACACATATTCACAGTGGTTTGCTGTAAATTTTATTATTTTAAAAATTTCAATAGCAGGAAAATGCTCAAAATGCTTAAAATAGGCTGTTTTAAGCAAAATTACTGTATCTGAGGTATGCCTCAAGGTATTAACATGCAATTTTTTGCTCAACAGTGGAGAAAGCCAGGTTAATGTGACCAGTTTCACACATATTCGCAGTGGTTTGTAGTAAATTTTATTATTTAAAAATTTCAATATCTGGAAATTGCTCAAAATGCTTAAAATAAGCTGTTTTGAGTTGTTTTAAGCAAAATTACTGTATCCCAGGTATGCCTCGAGGTATTCCCATGCAATATTTTGCTCAACAGTTGTGAAAATCAGGTTACTGTGACAAGTTTCACACATATTCACAGTGGTTTGCTTTAAATTTTATTATTTCAAAAATTTCAATGGCTGGAAAATGCTCAAAATGCTTAAAATAGGCTGTTTTGAGCAAAATTACTGTATCTCAGGTATGCCTCAAGGTATTCCCATGCAATTTTCTGCTAAACAGTGGTGAGAGTCAGGTTACTGTGACCAGTTTCACACATATTCGCAGTGGTTTGCTATAAATTTTATTATTTCAATAATTTGAATAGCTGCAAAATGCTCAAAGTGCTTAAAATAGGCTGTTTTAAGCAAAATTACTGTATCTCAGGTATGCCTCAAGGTATTCCCATGCAATTTTCTGCTAAACAGTGGTGAGAGTCAGGTTACTGTGACCAGTTTCACACATATTCACAGTGGTTTTCTATAAATTTTATTATTTCAAAAATTTCAATAGCTCAAAATTGCTCAAAATGCTTAAAATAGGCTGTTTTAAGCAAAATTACTGTATCTCAGGTATGCCTCAAGGTATTAACATGCAATTTTTTGCTCAACGGTGGTGAAAGTCAGGTTACTGTCACCTGTTTCACACATATTCACAGTGGTTTGCTGTAAATTTTATTATTTCAAAAATTTCAACAGCTTAAGAATGCTCAAAATGCTTAAAATACGCTGTTTTGAGCTGTTTTAAGCAAAATTACTTTATCTCAGGTATGCCTCAAGTTATTCCCATGCAATTTTTTGCTAAACAGTGGCGAAAGTCAGGTTACTGTCACCAGTTTCACACATATTCATAGTGGTTTGCTGTAAATGTCATTATTTCAAAAATTTCAATAGCTGGAAAATGCTCAAAATGCTTAAAATAAGCTGTTTTAAGCAAAATTACTGTATATCAGTTACGCCTCAAGGTATTCCCATGCAGTTTTTTGCACAACAGTGGTGAAATCCTGGTTACTGTAACATGTTTCATACATATTCACAGTGGTTTGCTGTAAACTTTATTATTTCAAAAATTTCAATAGCTGGAAAATGCTCAAATTGCTTATAATAAGCTGTTTTGAGCGGTTTTAAGCAAAATTACTGTATCTCAGGTATGCCTCAAAGTATTCCCACGCACTTTTTGCTCAAAAGTGGTGAAAGCAAGGTTAATGTCACCAGTTTCACACATATTCACAGTGGTTTGCAGGAAATTTTATTATTTCAAAAATTTCAATAGCTGGAAAATGCTCAAAATGCTTAAAATATGCTGTTTTGAACTGTTTTAAGCAAAATTACTGTATCTCAGGTGTGCCTCAAGGTATTCTCATACAATTTTTTGCTCAACATTGGTGAAAGCCAGTTTACTGTGACCAGTTTCACTCATAGTCATAGTGGTTTGCTGTAAATTTTATTATTTCAAAAATTTCATTGGCTGGAAAATGCTCAATAAGCTTAAAATAGGCTGTTTTAAGCAAAATTACTGTATCTCAGGTATGCCTCAAGGTATTCCCATGCAATTTTTTTGCTAAGCAGTGGTGAAAGTAAGGTTGCTGTGACCAGTTTCACATATATTCACAGTGGTTTGCAGTAAATTTTATTATTTCAAAAATTTCTATAGCTGAAAAATGCTCAAAATGCTTAAAATAGGCTGATTTAAGCAAAATTACTGTATCTCAGGTATGCCTCAAGGTATTCCCATGCAATTTTTTGCTAAGCAGTGGTGAAAGTAAGGTTGCTGTGACCAGTTTCACATATATTCACAGTGGTTTGCAGTAAATTTTATTATTTCAAAAATTTCTATAGCTGAAAAATGCTCAAAATGCTTAAAATAGGCTGATTTAAGCAAAATTACTGTATCTCAGGTATGCCTCAAGGTATTCCCATTCAATATTTTGCTCAACAGTTGTGAAAGTCAGGTTACTGTTAACAGTTTCGCACATTTACAGTGATTTGCTGTAAATTTTATTATTTCAAAAATTTCTCAAGCTTCAAAATGCTCAAAATGCTTAAAATATGCTGTTTTGAGCTGTTTTAAGCAAAATTACTGTATCTCAGGAATACCTCAAAGTATTCCCATGCAATTTTTTGCTCAACATTGGTGAAAGCCAGGTTACTGTGACTAGTTTCACGCATATTCACAGTGGTTTGCTGTAAATTTTATTATTTCAAATATTTAAATAGCTGCAAAATGCTCAAAATGCTTAAAATATGCTGTTTTAAGCAAAATTACTGTAACTCAGGTATGCATCAAGGTATTCCCATGCAATTTTATGCTCAACAGTGGTGAAAGTCAGGTTACTCTCTCCAGTTTCACACATATTTACAGTGGTTTGCAGTATGTTTTATTATTTCAAAAATTTCAATAGCAGGAAAATGCTCAAAATGCTTAAAATAGTCTGTTTAAAGCAAAATTACTGTATCTCAGGTATGCCTCAAGGTATTAACATGCTTTTTTTTGTTCAACAGTGGAGAAAGCCAGGTTAATGTGATCAGTTTCACACATATTCACAGTGGTTTGCAGTAAATTTTATTATTTCAAAAATTTTAATAGCTGGAAAATGCTCAAAATGCTCAAAATAGGCTGTTTTAAGCAAAATTACTGTATCTCAGGTATGCCTCAAGGTATTAACATGCAATTTTTTGCTCAATAGTGGTGAAAGTCACCAGTTTCGCACATATTCGCAGTGGTTTGTAGTAAATTTTATTATTTCAA
This sequence comes from Spongia lamella, assembly GCA_963930835.1. Classification (NCBI taxonomy): domain Eukaryota; kingdom Metazoa; phylum Porifera; class Demospongiae; order Dictyoceratida; family Spongiidae; genus Spongia; species Spongia lamella. The sequence goes on along the minus strand of OZ005752.1, from coordinate 5,047,746 downwards.
AAATGTCAATAGCTGGAAAATTTTCAAAATACTTAAAATAAGATGTTTCGAACGGTTTTAAGCAAAATTACTGTATTTCAGGTATGCCTCAAGGTATTCCCATGCATTTTTTTGCTCAACAGTGGTGAAAGCCAGGTTAATGTGACCACTTTCACATATTCATAGTGGTTTGATGTAAGTTTTATTATTTCAAAAATTTCAATAGCTGTAAAATGCTCAAAATGCTTAAAATACGCTGTTTTAAGCAAAATTACTGCATCTCAGGAATGCCTCAAGGTATTCCCATGCAATTTTTTGCTCAACATTGGTGAAAGTCAGGTTACTGTCACCAGTTTCACACATATTCATAGTGGTTTGCTCTAAATTTCAGTATTTCAAAATTTCAATAGCTGGAAAAAGCTCAAAATGCTTAAAATAAGCTGTTTTAAGCAAAATTACTGTATCTCAGGTACGCCTCAAGGTATTCCCATGCAATTTTTTGCACAACAGTGGTGAAATCCAGGTTACTGTGACATGTTTCACACATATTCACAGTGGTTTGCTGTAAATTTTATTATTTCAAAAATTTTAATAACTGGAAAGTGATCAAAATGCTTAAAATAAGCTGTTTTGAGCTGTTTTAAGCAAAATTACTGTATCTCAGGTATGCCTCAACTTATTCCCATGCAATTTTTTAATCAACAGTGGTGAAAGTCAGGTTACTGACACAAGTTACACACATATTCATAGTGGTTAGCTGTAAATTTTATTATTTCAAAAATTTCAATATCTGGCAAATGCTCAAAATGCTTAAAATAGGCTGATTTAAGCAAAATTACTGTATCTCAGGTATGCCTCAAGGTATTAACATGCAATTTTTTGCTCAACAGTGGAGAAAGCCAGGTTAATGTGACCAGTTTCACACATATTCACAGTGGTTTGCAGTAAATTTTATTATTTCAAAAATTTCAATAGCTTGAAAATGCTCAAAATGCTTAAAATACGCTGTTTTGAGCTGTTTTAAGCAAAATTACTGTATCTCAGGTATGCCTGAAGGTATTCCCATGCAATTTTTTGCTCAACAGTGGTGAAAGTCAGGTTACTGTCACAAGTTACACACATATTCACAGTGGTTTGCAGTATATTTTATTATTTCAAAAATTTCAATAGCAGGAAAATGCTCAAAATGCTTAAAATAGGCTGTTTTAAGCAAAATTACTGTATCTCAGGTATGCCTCAAGGTATTAACATGCAATTTTTTGCTCAACAGTGGAGAAAGCCATGTTAATGTGACCAGTTTCACACATATTCACAGTGGTTTGCAGTAAATTTTATTATTTCAAAAATTTCAATAGCTTGAAAATGCTCAAAATGCTTAAAATACGCTGTTTTGAGCTGTTTTAAGCAAAATTACTGTATCTCAGGTATGCCTCAAGGTATTCCCATGCAATTTTTTGCTCAACAGTGGTGAAAGTCAGGTTACTGTGACCAGTATCACACATATTCACAGTGGTTAGCTGTAAATTTCATTATTTCAAAAATTTCAGTAGCTGTAAAACGCTCAAAATGCTTAAAATAAAGTGTTTTGATCTGTTTTAAGCAAAATTACTGTATATCAGGTATGCCTGAATGTATTCCCATGCAATATTTTGCTCAACAGTGGTGAAAATCAGGTTACTGTGACAAGTTTCACACATATTCACAGTGGTTTGCTGTAAATTTTATTATTTCAAAAATTTCAATGGCTGGAAAATGCTCAAAATGCTTAAAATAGGCTGTTTAAAGCAAAATTACTGTATCTCAGGTATGCCTCAAGGTATTCCCATGCAATTTTCTGCTAAACAGTGGTGAGAGTCAGGTTACTGTGACCAGTTTCACACATATTCACAGTGGTTTGTTATAAATTTTATTATTTCAAAAATTTCAATAGCTCCTAATTGCTCAAAATGCTTAAAATAGGCTGTTTTAAGCAAAATTACTGTATCTCAGGTATGCCTCAAGGTATTAACATGCAATTTTTTGCTCAACAGTGGAGAAAGCCAGGTTAATGTGACCAGTTTCACACATATTCACAGTGGTTTGCAGTAATTTAATTATTTCAAAAATTTCAATAGCTGGAAAATGCTGAAAATGCTTGAAATAAGCTGTTTTGAGCTGTTTTAAGAAAAAATTATTGTATCCCAGGTATTCCTCAAGGTATTCCCATGCAATATTTTGCTGAACAGTGGTGAAAGTCAGGTTACTGTGACCAGTTTCACACATATTCACAGTGGTTTGCTGTAAATTTAATTATTTCAAAAATTTCAATGGCTGGAAAATGCTCAAAATGCTCAAAATAGGCTGTTTTAAGCAAAATTACTGTATCTCAGGTATGCCTCAAGGTATTAACATGCAATTTTTTGCTCAATAGTGGTGAAAGTCACCAGTTTCGCACATATTCGCAGTGGTTTGTAGTAAATTTTATTATTTCAAAAATGTCAATAGCTGGAAAATGCTCAAAATGCTTAAAATAAGCTGTTTTGAGCTGTTTTAAGCAAAATTACTGTATCTCAGGTATGCCTCAAGGTATTCCCATTCACTTTTTTGCTCAACAGTGTTGAAAGCCAGGTTAATGTGACCAATTTCACACATATTCACAGTGGTTTGCAGTAAATCTTATTATTTCAAAAATTTCAATAGCTGGAAATTTCTCAAAATGCTTAAAATAAGCTGTTTTGAGCTGTTTTAAGCAAAATTACTGTATCTCAGGTATGCCTCAAGGTATTCCCATTCACTTTTTTGCTCAACAGTGGTGAAAGCCAGGTTAATGTGACCAATTTCACACATATTCACAGTGGTTTGCAGTAAATCTTATTATTTCAAAAATTTCAATAGCTGGAAATTTCTCAAAATGCTTAAAATAAGCTGTTTTGAGCTGTTTTAAGCAAAATTACTGTATCTCAGGTATGCCTCAAGGTATTAACATGCAATTTTTTGCTCAACAGTGGAGAAAGCCAGGTTAATGTGACCAGTTTCACACATATTCACAGTGGTTTGCTGTAAATTTTATTATTTTAATAATTTCAATAGCAGGAAAATGCTCAAAATGCTTAAAATAGGCTGTTTTAAGCAAAATTACTGTATCTCAGGTATGCCTCCAGGTATTCCAATGCAATTTTTTGCTCAACAGTGGTGAAAGTAAGGTTACTGTGACCAGTTTCACATATATTCACAGTGGTTTGTTATAAATTTTATTATTTCAGAAATTTAAATAGCTCAAAAATGCTCAAAATGCTTAAATTAGGCTGTTTTAAGCAAAATTGCTGTATCTCAGGTATGCCTGAAGGTATTCCCATGCAATTTTTTGCTCAACAGTGGTGAAAGTCAGGTTACTGTCACAAGTTACACACATATTCACAGTGGTTTGCAGTATATTTTATTATTTCAAAAATTTCAATAGCAGGAAAATGCTCAAAATGCTTAAAATAGGCTGTTTTAAGCAAAATTACTGTATCTCAGGTACGCCTCAAGGTATTCCCATGCAGTTTTTTGCACAACAGTGGTGAAAGCCTGGTTACTGTAACATGTTTCACACATATTCACAGTGGTTTGCTGTAAACTTTATTATTTCAAAAATTTCAATAGCTGGAAAATGCTCAAAATGCTTAAAATAGGCTGTTTTGAGCGGTTTTAAACAAAATTACTGTATCTCAGGTATGCCTCAAGGTATTCCCATGCAATTTTTTGCTAAGCAGTGGTGAAAGTAAGGTTGCTGTGACCAGTTTCACATATATTCACAGTGGTTTGCAGTAAATTTTATTATTTCAAAAATTTCTATAGCTGAAAAATGCTCAAAATGCTTAAAATAGGCTGTTTTAAGCAAAATTGCTGTATCTCAGGTATGCCTGAAGGTATTCCCATGCAATTTTTTCATCAACAGTGGAGAAAGCCAGGTTAATGTGACCAGTTTCACACATATTCACAGTGGTTTGCAGTAAATTTTATTATTTCAAAAATTTCAATAGCTGGAAAATGCTGAAAATGCTTAAAATAAGCTGTTTTGAGCTGTTTTAAGAAAATATTATTGTATCCCAGGTATTCCTCAAGGTATTCCCATGCAATATTTTGCTGAACAGTGGTGAAAGTCAGGTTACTGTGACCAGTTTCACACATATTCACAGTGGTTTGCTGTAAATTTAATTATTTCAAAAATTTCAATGGCTGGAAAATGCTCAAAATGCTCAAAATAGGCTGTTTTAAGCAAAATTACTGTATCTCAGGTATGCCTCAAGGTATTAACATGCAATTTTTTGCTCAATAGTGGTGAAAGTCACCAGTTTCGCACATATTCGCAGTGGTTTGTAGTAAATTTTATTATTTCAAAAATGTCAATAGCTGGAAAATGCTCAAAATGCTTAAAATAAGCTGTTTTGAGCTGTTTTAAGCAAAATTACTGTATCTCAGGTATGCCTCAACTTATTCCCATGCAATTTTTTAATCAACAGTAGTGAAAGTCAGGTTACTGACACAAGTTACACACATATTCATAGTGGTTAGCTGTAAATTTTATTATTTCAAAAATTTCAATAACTGGCAAATGCTCAAAATGCTTAAAATAGGCTGATTTAAGCAAAATTACTGTATCTCAGGTATGCCTCAAGGTATTCCCTTGCAATATTTTGCTTAACAGTGGTGAAAGTCAGGTTACTGTGAACAGTTTCGGACATTCGCAGTGGTTTGCTGTAAATTTTATTATTTAAAAAATTTCAATATTTGGAAAATGCTCAAAATGCTTAAAATAGGCTGTTTTAAGCAAAATTACTGTATCTCAGGTATGCCTCAAGGTATTCCCATGCAATTCTTTCCTCAACAGTGGTGAAAGCCTGGTTACTGTGACCTGTTTCACTCATATTCACAGTGGTTTGCTGTAAATTTTATTATTTCAAAAATTTCAATAGCTGGAAAATGCTCATAATGCTTAAAATAGGCTGTTTCAAGCAAAATTACTGTATCTCAGGTATGCCTCCAGGTATTCCAATGCAATTTTTTGCTCAACAGTGGTGAAAGTAAGGTTACTGTGACCAGTTTCACATATATTCACAGTGGTTTGTTATAAATTTTATTATTTCAAAAATTTAAATAGCTCAAAAATGCTCAAAATGCTTAAATTAGGCTGTTTTAAGCAAAATTGCTGTATCTCAGGTATGCCTGAAGGTATTCCCATGCAATTTTTTGCTCAACAGTGGTGAAAGTCAGGTTACTGTCACAAGTTACACACATATTCACAGTGGTTTGCAGTATATTTTATTATTTCAAAAATTTCAATAGCAGGAAAATGCTCAAAATGCTTAAAATAGGCTGTTTTAAGCAAAATTACTGTATCTCAGGTATGCCTCAAGGTATTAACATGCAATTTTTTGCTCAACAGTGGAGAAAGCCAGGTTAATGTGACCAGTTTCACACATATTCACAGTGGTTTGCAGTAAATTTTATTATTTCAAAAATTTCAATAGCTTGAAAATGCTCAAAATGCTTAAAATACGCTGTTTTGAGCTGTTTTAAGCAAAATTACTGTATCTCAGGTATGCCTCAAGGTATTCCCATGCAATTTTTTGCTCAACAGTGGTGAAAGTCAGGTTACTGTGACCAGTATCACACATATTCACAGTGGTTAGCTGTAAATTTCATTATTTCAAAAATTTCAGAAGCTGTAAAACGCTCAAAATGCTTAAAATAAAGTATTTTGATCTGTTTTAAGCAAAATTACTGTATATCAGGCATGCCTGAATGTATTCCCATGCAATATTTTGCTCAACAGTGGTGAAAATCAGGTTACTGTGACAAGTTTCACACATATTCACAGTGGTTTGCTGTAAATTTTATTATTTCAAAAATTTCAATGGCTGGAAAATGCTCAAAATGCTTAAAATAGGCTGTTTAAAGCAAAATTACTGTATCTCAGGTATGCCTCAAGGTATTCCCATGCAATTTTCTGCTAAACAGTGGTGAAAATCAGGTTACTGTGACAAGTTTCACACATATTCACAGTGGTTTGCAGTAAATTTTATTATTTCAAAAATTTCAATACCTGGAAAATGCTGAAAATGCTTAAAATAAGCTGTTTTGAGCTGTTTTAAGAAAAAATTATTGTATCCCAGGTATTCCTCAAGGTATTCCCATGCAATATTTTGCTGAACAGTGGTGAAAGTCAGGTTACTGTGACCAGTTTCACACATATTCACAGTGGTTTGCTGTAAATTTAATTATTTCAAAAATTTCGATGGCTGGAAAATGCTCAAAATGCTCAAAATAGGCTGTTTTAAGCAAAATTACTGTATCTCAGGTATGCCTCAAGGTATTATCAGGCAATTTTCAGCTCAAAATTGGTGAATGACAGGTTGCTGTGACCAGTTTCACACATATTCACAGTGGTTTGCTGTAAATTTTATTATTTTAAAAATTTCAATAGCAGGAAAATGCTCAAAATGCTTAAAATAGGCTGTTTTAAGCAAAATTACTGTATCTGAGGTATGCCTCAAGTTATTAACATGCAATTTTTTGCTCAACAGTGGTGAGAGTCAGGTTACTGTGACCAGTTTCACACATATTCACAGTGGTTTGCTATAAATTTTATTATTTCAATAATTTGAATAGCTGCAAAATGTTCAAAGTGCTTAAAATAGGCTGTTTTAAGCAAAATTACTGTATCTCAGGGATGCCTCAAGGTATTCCCATGCAATTTTTACCTCAACAGTGGTGAAAGCTTGGTTACTGTGACCTGCTTCACTCATATTCAAAGTGGTTTGCTGTAAATTTTATTATTTCAAAAATTTCAATAGTTTTAAAATGCTCAAAATGCTTAATATAGGCTGTTTCAAGCAAAATTACTGTATCTCAGGTATGCCTCAAGGTATTCCAATGCAATTTTTTGCTCAACAGTGGTGAAAGTCAGGTTACTGTGACCAGTTTCACACATATTCACAGTGGTTTGTTATAAATTTTATTATTTCAAAAATTTCAATAGCTCAAAATTGCTCAAAATGCTTAAAATAGGCTGTTTTAAGCAAAATTACTGTATCTCAGGTATGCCTCAAGGTATTAACATGCAATTTTTTGCTCAACAGTGGAGAAAGCCAGGTTAATGTGACCAGTTTCACATATTCACAGTGGTTTGATGTAAATTTTATTATTTCAAAAATTTCAATAGCTGTAAAATGCGCAAAATGCTTAAAATAAGCTGTTTTAAGCAAAATTACTGTATCTCAGGAATGCCTCAAGGTATTCCCATGCAATTTTTTGCTCAACAGTGGTGAAAGTCAGGTTACCGTCACCAGTTTCACACATATTCATAGTGGTTTGCTCTAAATTTCAGTATTTCAAAAATTTCAATAGCTGGAAAAAGCTTAAAATGCTTAAAATAAGCTGTTTTAAGCAAAATTACTGTATCTCAGATACGCCTCAAGGTATTCCCATGCAATTTTTTGCACAACACTGGTGAAAGCCTGGTTACTGTGACATGTTTCACACATATTCACAGTGGTTTGCTGTAAATTTTATTATTTCAAAAATTTTAATGGCTGGAAAATGCTCAAAATGCTTAAAATAAGCTGTTTTGAACTGTTTTAAGCAAAATTACTGTATCTCAGGTGTGCCTCAAGGTATTCCCATACAATTTTTTGCTCAACATTGGTGAAAGCCAGTTTACTGTGACCAGTTTCACTCATAGTCATAGTGGTTTGCTCTAAATTTTATTATTTCAAAAATTTCATTGGCTGGAAAATGCTCAATAAGCTTAAAATAGGCTGTTTTCAGCAAAATTACTGTATCTCAGGTATGCCTCAAGGTATTCCCATGCAATTTTTTGCTAAGCAGTGGTGAAAGTAAGGTTGCTGTGACCAGTTTCACATATATTCAAAGTGGTTTGCAGTAAATTTTATTATTTCAAAAATTTCTATAGCTGGAAAATGCTCAAAATGCTTAAAATAGGCTGTTTTAAGCAAAATTACTGTATCTCAGGTATGCCTCAAGGTATTCCCATGCACTTTTTTGCTCAACAGTGGTGAAAGTCAGGTTACTGTCACAAGTTACACACATATTCACAGTGGTTTGCAGTATATTTTATTATTTCAAAAATTTCAATAGCAGGAAAATGCTCAAAATGCTTAAAATAGGCTGTTTTAAGCAAAATTACTGTATCTCAGGTACGCCTCAAGGTATTCCCATGCAGTTTTTTGCACAACAGTGGTGAAAGCCTGGTTACTGTAACATGTTTCACACATATTCACAGTGGTTTGCTGTAAACTTTATTATTTCAAAAATTTCAATAGCTGGAAAATGCTCAAAATGCTTAAAATAGGCTGTTTTGAGCGGTTTTAAGCAAAATTACTGTATCTCAGGTATGCCTCAAGGTATTCCCATGCAATTTTTTGCTAAGCAGTGGTTAAAGTAAGGTTGTTGTGACCAGTTTCACATATATTCACAGTGGTTTGCAGTAAATTTTATTATTTCAAAAATTTCTATAGCTGAAAAATGCTCAAAATGCTTAAAATAGGCTGATTTAAGCAAAATTACTGTATCTCAGGTATGCCTCAAGGAATTCCCATTCAATATTTTGCTCAACAGTGGTGAAAGTCAGGTTACTGTGAACAGTTTCGCACATTCACAGTGGTTTGCTGTAAATTTTATTATTTCAAAAATTTCAATAGCTGGAAAATGCTCAAAATGCTTAAAATTGGCTGTTTTAAGCAAAATTACTTTATCTCAGGTATGCCTCAAGGTATTCTTATGCAATTATTTACTCAACAGTGATGAAAGTCAGGTTACTGTCACCAGTTTCACACATATTCACAGTGATTTGCTGTAAATTTTATTATTTCAAAAATTTCAATATTTGGAAAATGCTCAAAATGCTTAAATAGGCTGTTTTAAGAAAAATTACTGTATCTCAGGTATGCCTCAAGGTATTCCCATGCAATTTTATGCTCAACAGTGGGGAAAGTCCGGTTACTGTCACCAGTTTCACACATATTCACAGTGATTAACTGTAAATTTTATTATTTCAAAAATTTCAATAGATGGAAAATGCTCATAATGCTTAAAATAGGCTGTTTCAAGCAAAATTACTGTATCTCAGGTATGCCTCAAGGTATTCCAATGCAATTTTTTGCTCAACAGTGCTGAAAGTAAGGTTACTGTGACCAGTTTCACATATATTCACAGTGGTTTGTTATAAATTTTATTATTTCAAAAATTTAAATAGCTTAAAAATTCTCAAAATGCTTAAATTAGGCTGTTTTAAGCAAAATTGCTGTATCTCAGGTATGCCTGAAGGTATTCCCATGCAATTTTTTGCTCAACAGTGGAGAAAGCCAGGTTAATGTGACCAGTTTCACACATATTCACAGTGGTTTGCTGTAAATTTTATTATTTTAAAAATTTCAATAGCAGGAAAATGCTCAAAATGCTTAAAATAGGCTGTTTTAAGCAAAATTACTGTATCTCAGGTATGCCTCAAGGTATTAACATGCAATTTTTTGCTCAAAATTGGTGAATGACAGGTTAATGTGACCAGTTTCACACATATTCACAGTGGTTTGCTGTAAATTTTATTATTTTAAAAATTTCAATAGCAGGAAAATGCTCAAAATGCTTAAAATAGGCTGTTTTAAGCAAAATTACTGTATCTGAGGTATGCCTCAAGGTATTAACATGCAATTTTTTGCTCAACAGTGGAGAAAGACAGGTTAATGTGACCAGTTTCACACATATTCGCAGTGGTTTGTAGTAAATTTTATTATTTAAAAATTTCAATATCTGGAAATTGCTCAAAATGCTTAAAATAAGCTGTTTTGAGTTGTTTTAAGCAAAATTACTGTATCCCAGGTATGCCTCGAGGTATTCCCATGCAATATTTTGCTCAACAGTTGTGAAAATCAGGTTACTGTGACAAGTTTCACACATATTCACAGTGGTTTGCTTTAAATTTTATTATTTCAAAAATTTCAATGGCTAGAAAATGCTCAAAATGCTTAAAATAGGCTGTTTTGAGCAAAATTACTGTATCTCAGGTATGCCTCAAGGTATTCCCATGCAATTTTCTGCTAAACAGTGGTGAGAGTCAGGTTACTGTGACCAGTTTCACACATATTCGCAGTGGTTTGCTATAAATTTTATTATTTCAATAATTTGAATAGCTGCAAAATGCTCAAAGTGCTTAAAATAGGCTGTTTTAAGCAAAATTACTGTATCTCAGGTATGCCTCAAGGTATTCCCATGCAATTTTCTGCTAAACAGTGGTGAGAGTCAGGTTACTGTGACCAGTTTCACACATATTCACAGTGGTTTTCTATAAATTTTATTATTTCAAAAATTTCAATAGCTCAAAATTGCTCAAAATGCTTAAAATAGGCTGTTTTAAGCAAAATTACTGTATCTCAGGTATGCCTCAAGGTATTAACATGCAATTTTTTGCTCAACGGTGGTGGAAAGTCAGGTTACTGTCACCTGTTTCACACATATTCACAGTGGTTTGCTGTAAATTTTATTATTTCAAAAATTTCAACAGCTTAAATATGCTCAAAATGCTTAAAATACGCTGTTTTGAGCTGTTTTAAGCAAAATTACTTTATCTCAGGTATGCCTCAAGTTATTCCCATGCAATGTTTTGCTAAACAGTGGCGAAAGTCAGGTTACTGTCACCAGTTTCACACATATTCATAGTGGTTTGCTGTAAATGTCATTATTTCAAAAATTTCAATAGCTGGAAAATGCTCAAAATGCTTAAAATAAGCTGTTTTAAGCAAAATTACTGTATATCAGTTACGCCTCAAGGTATTCCCATGCAGTTTTTTGCACAACAGTGGTGAAATCCTGGTTACTGTAACATGTTTCATACATATTCACAGTGGTTTGCTGTAAACTTTATTATTTCAAAAATTTCAATAGCTGGAAAATGCTCAAATTGCTTATAATAAGCTGTTTTGAGCGGTTTTAAGCAAAATTACTGTATCTCAGGTATGCCTCAAAGTATTCCCACGCACTTTTTGCTCAAAAGTGGTGAAAGCAAGGTTAATGTCACCAGTTTCACACATATTCACAGTGGTTTGCAGGAAATTTTATTATTTCAAAAATTTCAATAGCTGGAAAATGCTCAAAATGCTTAAAATATGCTGTTTTGAACTGTTTTAAGCAAAAATACTGTATCTCAGGTGTGCCTCAAGGTATTCTCATACATTTTTTTGCTCAACATTGGTGAAAGCCAGTTTACTGTGACCAGTTTCACTCATAGTCATAGTGGTTTGCTGTAAATTTTATTATTTCAAACATTTCATTGGCTGGAAAATGCTCAATAAGCTTAAAATAGGCTGTTTTAAGCAAAATTACTGTATCTCAGGTATGCCTCAAGGTATTCCCATGCAATTTTTTTGCTAAGCAGTGGTGAAAGTAAGGTTGCTGTGACCAGTTTCACATATATTCACAGTGGTTTGCAGTAAATTTTATTATTTCAAAAATTTCTATAGCTGAAAAATGCTCAAAATGCTTAAAATAGGCTGATTTAAGCAAAATTACTGTATCTCAGGTATGCCTCAAGGTATTCCCATGCAATTTTTTTGCTAAGCAGTGGTGAAAGTAAGGTTGCTGTGACCAGTTTCACATATATTCACAGTGGTTTGCAGTAAATTTTATTATTTCAAAAATTTCTATAGCTGAAAAATGCTCAAAATGCTTAAAATAGGCTGATTTAAGCAAAATTACTGTATCTCAGGTATGCCTCAAGGTATTCCCATTCAATATTTTGCTCAACAGTTGTGAAAGTCAGGTTACTGTTAACAGTTTCGCACATTTACAGTGATTTGCTGTAAATTTTATTATTTCAAAAATTTCTCAAGCTTCAAAATGCTCAAAATGCTTAAAATATGCTGTTTTGAGCTGTTTTAAGCAAAATTACTGTATCTCAGGAATACCTCAAAGTATTCCCATGCAATTTTTTGCTCAACATTGGTGAAAGCCAGGTTACTGTGACTAGTTTCACGCATATTCACAGTGGTTTGCTGTAAATTTTATTATTTCAAAAATTTAAATAGCTGCAAAATGCTATGCTCAAAATGCTTAAAATATGCTGTTTTAAGCAAAATTACTGTAACTCAGGTATGCATCAAGGTATTCCCATGCAATTTTTTGCTCAACAGTGGTGAAAGTCAGGTTACTCTCACCAGTTTCACACATATTTACAGTGGTTTGCAGTATGTTTTATTATTTCAAAAATTTCAATAGCAGGAAAATGCTCAAAATGCTTAAAATAGTCTGTTTAAAGCAAAATTACTGTATCTCAGGTATGCCTCAAGGTATTAACATGCTTTTTTTTGTTCAACAGTGGAGAAAGCCAGGTTAATGTGATCAGTTTCACACATATTCACAGTGGTTTGCAGTAAATTTTATTATTTCAAAAATTTTAATAGCTGGAAAATGCTCAAAATGCTCAAAATAGGCTGTTTTAAGCAAAATTACTGTATCTCAGGTATGCCTCAAGGTATTAACATGCAATTTTTTGCTCAATAGTGGTGAAACTCACCAGTTTCGCACATATTCGCAGTGGTTTGTAGTAAATTTTATTATTTCAAAAATGTCAATAGCTGGAAAATTTTCAAAATACTTAAAATAAGATGTTTCGAACGGTTTTAAGCAAAATTACTGTATTTCAGGTATGCCTCAAGGTATTCCCATGCATTTTTTTGCTCAACAGTGGTGAAAGCCAGGTTAATGTGACCAGTTTCACATATTCATAGTGGTTTGATGTAAGTTTTATTATTTCAAAAATTTCAATAGCTGTAAAATGCTCAAAATGCTTAAAATACGCTGTTTTAAGCAAAATTACTGCATCTCAGGAATGCCTCAAGGTATTCCCATGCAATTTTTTGCTCAACAGTGGTGAAAGTCAGGTTACTGTCACCAGTTTCACACATATTCATAGTGGTTTGCTCTAAATTTCAGTATTTCAAAATTTCAATAGCTGGAAAAAGCTCAAAATGCTTAAAATAAGCTGTTTTAAGCAAAATTACTGTATCTCAGATACGCCTCAAGGTATTCCCATGCAATTTTTTGCACAACAGTGGTGAAATCCAGGTTACTGTGACATGTTTCACACATATTCACAGTGGTTTGCTGTAAATTTTATTATTTCAAAAATTTTAATAACTGGAAAGTGATCAAAATGCTTAAAATAAGCTGTTTTGAGCTGTTTTAAGCAAAATTACTGTATCTCAGGTATGCCTCAACTTATTCCCATGCAATTTTTTAATCAACAGTGGTGAAAGTCAGGTTACTGACACAAGTTACACACATATTCATAGTGGTTAGCTGTAAATTTTATTATTTCAAAAATTTCAATATCTGGCAAATGCTCAAAATGCTTAAAATAGGCTGATTTAAGCAAAATTACTGTATCTCAGGTATGCCTCAAGGTATTAACATGCAATTTTTTGCTCAACAGTGGAGAAAGCCAGGTTAATGTGACCAGTTTCACACATATTCACAGTGGTTTGCAGTAAATTTTATTATTTCAAAAATTTCAATAGCTTGAAAATGCTCAAAATGCTTAAAATACGCTGTTTTGAGCTGTTTTAAGCAAAATTACTGTATCTCAGGTATGCCTGAAGGTATTCCCATGCAATTTTTTGCTCAACAGTGGTGAAAGTCAGGTTACTGTCACAAGTTACACACATATTCACAGTGGTTTGCAGTATATTTTATTATTTCAAAAATTTCAATAGCAGGAAAATGCTCAAAATGCTTAAAATAGGCTGTTTTAAGCAAAATTACTGTATCTCAGGTATGCCTCAAGGTATTAACATGCAATTTTCTGCTCAACAGTGGAGAAAGCCAGGTTAATGTGACCAGTTTCACACATATTCACAGTGGTTTGCAGTAAATTTTATTATTTCAAAAATTTCAATAGCTTGAAAATGCTCAAAATGCTTAAAATACGCTGTTTTGAGCTGTTTTAAGCAAAATTACTGTATCTCAGGTATGCCTCAAGGTATTCCCATGCAATTTTTTGCTCAACAGTGGTGAAAGTCAGGTTACTGTGACCAGTATCACACATATTCACAGTGGTTAGCTGTAAATTTCATTATTTCAAAAATTTCAGTAGCTGTAAAACGCTCAAAATGCTTAAAATAAAGTGTTTTGATCTGTTTTAAGCAAAATTACTGTATATCAGGTATGCCTGAATGTATTCCCATGCAATATTTTGCTCAACAGTGGTGAAAATCAGGTTACTGTGACAAGTTTCACACATATTCACAGTGGTTTGCTGTAAATTTTATTATTTCAAAAATTTCAATGGCTGGAAAATGCTCAAAATGCTTAAAATAGGCTGTTTAAAGCAAAATTACTGTATCTCAGGTATGCCTCAAGGTATTCCCATGCAATTTTCTGCTAAACAGTGGTGAGAGTCAGGTTACTGTGACCAGTTTCACACATATTCACAGTGGTTTGTTATAAATTTTATTATTTCAAAAATTTCAATAGCTCCTAATTGCTCAAAATGCTTAAAATAGGCTGTTTTAAGCAAAATTACTGTATCTCAGGTATGCCTCAAGGTATTAACATGCAATTTTTTGCTCAACAGTGGAGAAAGCCAGGTTAATGTGACCAGTTTCACACATATTCACAGTGGTTTGCAGTAAATTTTATTATTTCAAAAATTTCGATGGCTGGAAAATGCTGAAAATGCTTAAAATAAGCTGTTTTGAGCTGTTTTAAGAAAAAATTATTGTATCCCAGGTATTCCTCAAGGTATTCCCATGCAATATTTTGCTGAACAGTGGTGAAAGTCAGGTTACTGTGACCAGTTTCACACATATTCACAGTGGTTTGCTGTAAATTTAATTATTTCAAAAATTTCAATGGCTGGAAAATGCTCAAAATGCTCAAAATAGGCTGTTTTAAGCAAAATTACTGTATCTCAGGTATGCCTCAAGGTATTAACATGCAATTTTTTGCTCAATAGTGGTGAAAGTCACCAGTTTCGCACATATTCGCAGTGGTTTGTAGTAAATTTTATTATTTCAAAAATGTCAATAGCTGGAAAATGCTCAAAATGCTTAAAATAAGCTGTTTTGAGCTGTTTTAAGCAAAATTACTGTATCTCAGGTATGCCTCAAGGTATTCCCATTCACTTTTTTGCTCAACAGTGTTGAAAGCCAGGTTAATGTGACCAATTTCACACATATTCACAGTGGTTTGCAGTAAATCTTATTATTTCAAAAATTTCAATAGCTGGAAATTTCTCAAAATGCTTAAAATAAGCTGTTTTGAGCTGTTTTAAGCAAAATTACTGTATCTCAGGTATGCCTCAAGGTATTCCCATTCACTTTTTTGCTCAACAGTGGTGAAAGCCAGGTTAATGTGACCAATTTCACACATATTCACAGTGGTTTGCAGTAAATCTTATTATTTCAAAAATTTCAATAGCTGGAAATTTCTCAAAATGCTTAAAATAAGCTGTTTTGAGCTGTTTTAAGCAAAATTACTGTATCTCAGGTATGCCTCAAGGTATTAACATGCAATTTTTTGCTCAACAGTGGAGAAAGCCAGGTTAATGTGACCAGTTTCACACATATTCACAGTGGTTTGCTGTAAATTTTATTATTTTAATAATTTCAATAGCAGGAAAATGCTCAAAATGCTTAAAATAGGCTGTTTTAAGCAAAATTACTGTATCTCAGGTATGCCTCCAGGTATTCCAATGCAATTTTTTGCTCAACAGTGGTGAAAGTAAGGTTACTGTGACCAGTTTCACATATATTCACAGTGGTTTGTTATAAATTTTATTATTTCAGAAATTTAAATAGCTCAAAAATGCTCAAAATGCTTAAATTAGGCTGTTTTAAGCAAAATTGCTGTATCTCAGGTATGCCTGAAGGTATTCCCATGCAATTTTTTGCTCAACAGTGGTGAAAGTCAGGTTACTGTCACAAGTTACACACATATTCACAGTGGTTTGCAGTATATTTTATTATTTCAAAAATTTCAATAGCAGGAAAATGCTCAAAATGCTTAAAATAGGCTGTTTTAAGCAAAATTACTGTATCTCAGGTACGCCTCAAGGTATTCCCATGCAGTTTTTTGCACAACAGTGGTGAAAGCCTGGTTACTGTAACATGTTTCACACATATTCACAGTGGTTTGCTGTAAACTTTATTATTTCAAAAATTTCAATAGCTGGAAAATGCTCAAAATGCTTAAAATAGGCTGTTTTGAGCGGTTTTAAACAAAATTACTGTATCTCAGGTATGCCTCAAGGTATTCCCATGCAATTTTTTGCTAAGCAGTGGTGAAAGTAAGGTTGCTGTGACCAGTTTCACATATATTCACAGTGGTTTGCAGTAAATTTTATTATTTCAAAAATTTCTATAGCTGAAAAATGCTCAAAATGCTTAAAATAGGCTGTTTTAAGCTAAATTGCTGTATCTCAGGTATGCCTGAAGGTATTCCCATGCAATTTTTTCCTCGACAGTGGAGAAAGCCAGGTTAATGTGACCAGTTTCACACATATTCACAGTGGTTTGCAGTAAATTTTATTATTTCAAAAATTTCAATAGCTGGAAAATGCTGAAAATGCTCAAAATAGGCTGTTTTAAGCAAAATTACTGTATCTTAGGTATGCCTCAAGGTATTAACATGCAATTTTTTGCTCAATAGTGGTGAAAGTCACCAGGTTCGCACATATTCACAGTGGTTTGTAGTAAATTTTATTATTTCAAAATTGTCAATAGCTGGATAATGCTCAAAATGCTTAAAATAAGCTGTTTTGAGCTGTTTTAAGCAAAATTACTGAATCTCAGGTATGCCTCAAGGTATTCCCATGCAATTTTTTGCTCAACATTGGTGAAAGCCAGGTTACTGTGACCTGTTTCACATATTCACAGTGGTTTGGTGTAAATTTTATTATTTCAATAGATGGAAAATGCTCAAAATCCTTAAACAGCTGTTTTAAGCAAAATTACTGTATTTCAGGAATGCCGCAAGGTATTCCCATGCAATTTTTTGCTCAACAGTGGTGAAAGTCAGGTTACTCTCACCAGTTTCACACATATTTACAGTGGTTTGAAGTATGTTTTATTATTTCAAAAATTTCAATAGCAGGAAAATGCTCAAAATGCTTAAAATAGTCTGTTTAAAGCAAAATTACTGTATCTCAGGTATGCCTCAAGGTATTAACATGCTTTTTTTTGTTCAACAGTGGAGAAAGCCAGGTTAATGTGATCAGTTTCACACATATTCACAGTGGTTTGCAGTAAATTTTATTATTTCAAAAATTTTAATAGCTGGAAAATGCTCAAAATGCTCAAAATAGGCTGTTTTAAGCAAAATTACTGTATCTCAGGTATGCCTCAAGGTATTAACATGCAATTTTTTGCTCAATAGTGGTGAAACTCACCAGTTTCGCACATATTCGCAGTGGTTTGTAGTAAATTTTATTATTTCAAAAATGTCAATAGCTGGAAAATTTTCAAAATACTTAAAATAAGATGTTTCGAACGGTTTTAAGCAAAATTACTGTATTTCAGGTATGCCTCAAGGTATTCCCATGCATTTTTTTGCTCAACAGTGGTGAAAGCCAGGTTAATGTGACCAGTTTCACATATTCATAGTGGTTTGATGTAAGTTTTATTATTTCAAAAATTTCAATAGCTGTAAAATGCTCAAAATGCTTAAAATACGCTGTTTTAAGCAAAATTACTGCATCTCAGGAATGCCTCAAGGTATTCCCATGCAATTTTTTGCTCAACAGTGGTGAAAGTCAGGTTACTGTCACCAGTTTCACACATATTCATAGTGGTTTGCTCTAAATTTCAGTATTTCAAAATTTCAATAGCTGGAAAAAGCTCAAAATGCTTAAAATAAGCTGTTTTAAGCAAAATTACTGTATCTCAGGTACGCCTCAAGGTATTCCCATGCAATTTTTTGCACAACAGTGGTGAAATCCAGGTTACTGTGACATGTTTCACACATATTCACAGTGGTTTGCTGTAAATTTTATTATTTCAAAAATTTTAATAACTGGAAAGTGATCAAAATGCTTAAAATAAGCTGTTTTGAGCTGTTTTAAGCAAAATTACTGTATCTCAGGTATGCCTCAACTTATTCCCATGCAATTTTTTAATCAACAGTGGTGAAAGTCAGGTTACTGACACAAGTTACACACATATTCATAGTGGTTAGCTGTAAATTTTATTATTTCAAAAATTTCAATAGCTGGCAAATGCTCAAAATGCTTAAAATAGGCTGTTTTAAGCAAAATTACTGTATCTCAGGTATGCCTCAAGGTATTAACATGCAATTTTTTGCTCAACAGTGGAGAAAGCCAGGTTAATGTGACCAGTTTCACACATATTCACAGTGGTTTGCAGTAAATTTTATTATTTCAAAAATTTCAATAGCTTGAAAATGCTCAAAATGCTTAAAATACGCTGTTTTGAGCTGTTTTAAGCAAAATTACTGTATCTCAGGTATGCCTGAAGGTATTCCCATGCAATTTTTTGCTCAACAGTGGTGAAAGTCAGGTTACTGTCACAAGTTACACACATATTCACAGTGGTTTGCAGTATATTTTATTATTTCAAAAATTTCAATAGCAGGAAAATGCTCAAAATGCTTAAAATAGGCTGTTTTAAGCAAAATTACTGTATCTCAGGTATGCCTCAAGGTATTAACATGCAATTTTTTGCTCAACAGTGGAGAAAGCCAGGTTAATGTGACCAGTTTCACACATATTCACAGTGGTTTGCAGTAAATTTTATTATTTCAAAAATTTCAATAGCTTGAAAATGCTCAAAATGCTTAAAATACGCTGTTTTGAGCTGTTTTAAGCAAAATTACTGTATCTCAGGTATGCCTCAAGGTATTCCCATGCAATTTTTTGCTCAACAGTGGTGAAAGTCAGGTTACTGTGACCAGTATCACACATATTCACAGTGGTTAGCTGTAAATTTCATTATTTCAAAAATTTCAGTAGCTGTAAAACGCTCAAAATGCTTAAAATAAAGTGTTTTGATCTGTTTTAAGCAAAATTACTGTATATCAGGTATGCCTGAATGTATTCCCATGCAATATTTTGCTCAACAGTGGTGAAAATCAGGTTACTGTGACAAGTTTCACACATATTCACAGTGGTTTGCTGTAAATTTTATTATTTCAAAAATTTCAATGGCTGGAAAATGCTCAAAATGCTTAAAATAGGCTGTTTAAAGCAAAATTACTGTATCTCAGGTATGCCTCAAGGTATTCCCATGCAATTTTCTGCTAAACAGTGGTGAGAGTCAGGTTACTGTGACCAGTTTCACACATATTCACAGTGCTTTGTTATAAATTTTATTATTTCAAAAATTTCAATAGCTCCTAATTGCTCAAAATGCTTAAAATAGGCTGTTTTAAGCAAAATTACTGTATCTCAGGTATGCCTCAAGGTATTAACATGCAATTTTTTGCTCAACAGTGGAGAAAGCCAGGTTAATGTGACCAGTTTCACACATATTCACAGTGGTTTGCAGCAAATTTTATTATTTCAAAATTTCAATAGCTGGAAAATGCTGAAAATGCTTAAAATAAGCTGTTTTGAGCTGTTTTAAGAAAGTATTATTGTATCCCAGGTATTCCTCAAGGTATTCCCATGCAATATTTTGCTGAACAGTGGTGAAAGTCAGGTTACTGTGACCAGTTTCACACATATTCACAGTGGTTTGCTGTAAATTTAATTATTTCAAAAATTTCAATGGCTGGAAAATGCTCAAAATGCTCAAAATAGGCTGTTTTAAGCAAAATTACTGTATCTCAGGTATGCCTCAAGGTATTAACATGCAATTTTTTGCTCAATAGTGGTGAAAGTCACCAGTTTCGCACATATTCGCAGTGGTTTGTAGTAAATTTTATTATTTCAAAAATGTCAATAGCTGGAAAATGCTCAAAATGCTTAAAATAAGCTGTTTTGAGCTGTTTTAAGCAAAATTACTGTATCTCAGGTATGCCTCAACTTATTCCCATGCAATTTTTTAATCAACAGTGGTGAAAGTCAGGTTACTGACACAAGTTACACACATATTCATAGTGGTTAGCTGTAAATTTTATTATTTCAAAAATTTCAATAAGTGGCAAATGCTCAAAATGCTTAAAATAGGCTGATTTAAGCAAAATTACTGTATCTCAGGTATGCCTCAAGGTATTCCCTTGCAATATTTTGCTTAACAGTGGTGAAAGTCAGGTTACTGTGAACAGTTTCGGACATTCGCAGTGGTTTGCTGTAAATTTTATTATTTAAAAAATTTCAATATTTGGAAAATGCTCAAAATGCTTAAAATAGGCTGTTTTAAGCAAAATTACTGTATCTCAGGTATGCCTCAAGGTATTCCCATGCAATTCTTTCCTCAACAGTGGTGAAAGCCTGGTTACTGTGACCTGTTTCACTTATATTCACAGTGGTTTGCTGTAAATTTTATTATTTCAAAAATTTCAATAGCTGGAAAATGCTCATAATGCTTAAAATAGGCTGTTTCAAGCAAAATTACTGTATCTCAGGTATGCCTCCAGGTATTCCAATGCAATTTTTTGCTCAACAGTGGTGAAAGTAAGGTTACTGTGACCAGTTTCACATATATTCACAGTGGTTTGTTATAAATTATATTATTTCAAAAATTTAAATAGCTCAAAAATGCTCAAAATGCTTAAATTAGGCTGTTTTAAGCAAAATTGCTGTATCTCAGGTATGCCTGAAGGTATTCCCATGCAATTTTTTGCTCAACAGTGGTGAAAGTCAGGTTACTGTCACAAGTTACACACATATTCACAGTGGTTTGCAGTATATTTTATTATTTCAGAAATTTCAATAGCAGGAAAATGCTCAAAATGCTTAAAATAGGCTGTTTTAAGCAAAATTACTGTATCTCAGGTATGCCTCAAGGTATTAACATGCAATTTTTTGCTCAACAGTGGAGAAAGCCAGGTTAATGTGACCAGTTTCACACATATTCACAGTGGTTTGCAGTAAATTTTATTATTTCAAAAATTTCAATAGCTTGAAAATGCTCAAAATGCTTAAAATACGCTGTTTTGAGCTGTTTTAAGCAAAATTACTGTATCTCAGGTATGCCTCAAGGTATTCCCATGCAATTTTTTGCTCAACAGTGGTGAAGGTCAGGTTACTGGGACCAGTATCACACATATTCACAGTGGTTAGCTGTAAATTTCATTATTTCAAAAATTTCAGTAGCTGTAAAACGCTCAAAATGCTTAAAATAAAGTATTTTGATCTGTTTTAAGCAAAATTACTGTATATCAGGTATGCCTGAATGTATTCCCATGCAATATTTTGCTCAACAGTGGTGAAAATCAGGTTACTGTGACAAGTTTCACACATATTCGCAGTGGTTTGTAGTAAATTTTATTATTTCAAAAATGTCAATAGCTGGAAAATGCTCAAAATCCTTAAAATAAGCTGTTTTGAGCTGTTTTAAGCAAAATTACTGTAGCTCAGGTATGCCTCAAGGTATTCCCATTCACATTTTTGCTCAACAGTGTTGAAAGCCAGGTTAATGTGACCAATTTCACACATATTCACAGTGGTTTGCAGTAAATCTTATTATTTCAAAAATTTCAATAGCTGGAAATTTCTCAAAATGCTTAAAATAAGCTGTTTTGAGCTGTTTTAAGCAAAATTACTGTATCTCAGGTATGCCTCAAGGTATTCCCATTCACTTTTTTGCTCAACAGTGGTGAAAGCCAGGTTAATGTGACCAATTTCACACATATTCACAGTGGTTTGCAGTAAATCTTATTATTTCAAAAATTTCAATAGCTGGAAATTTCTCAAAATGCTTAAAATAAGATGTTTTGAGCTGTTTTAAGCAAAATTACTGTATCTCAGGTATGCCTCAAGGTATTAACATGCAATTTTTTGCTCAACAGTGGAGAAAGCCAGGTTAATGTGACCAGTTTCACACATATTCACAGTGGTTTGCTGTAAATTTTATTATTTTAATAATTTCAATAGCAGGAAAATGGTCAAAATGCTTAAAATAGGCTGTTTTAAGCAAAATTACTGTATCTCAGGTATGCCTCCAGGTATTCCAATGCAATTTTTTGCTCAACAGTGGTGAAAGTAAGGTTACTGTGACCAGTTTCACATATATTCACAGTGGTTTGTTATAAATTTTATTATTTCAAAAATTTAAATAGCTCAAAAATGCTCAAAATGCTTAAATTAGGCTGTTTTAAGCAAAATTGCTGTATCTCAGGTATGCCTGAAGGTATTCCCATGCAATTTTTTGCTCAACAGTGGTGAAAGTCAGGTTACTGTCACAAGTTACACACATATTCACAGTGGTTTGCAGTATATTTTATTATTTCAAAAATTTCAATAGCAGGAAAATGCTCAAAATGCTTAAAATAGGCTGTTTTAAGCAAAATTACTGTATCTCAGGTATGCCTCAAGGTATTAACATGCAATTTTTTGCTCAACAGTGGAGAAAGCCAGGTTAATGTGACCAGTTTCACACATATTCACAGTGGTTTGCAGTAAATTTTATTATTTCAAAAATTTCAATAGCTTGAAAATGCTCAAAATGCTTAAAATACGCTGTTTTGAGCTGTTTTAAGCAAAATTACTGTATCTCAGGTATGCCTCAAGGTATTCCCATGCAATTTTTTGCTCAACAGTGGTGAAAGTCAGGTTACTGTGACCAGTATCACACATATTCACAGTGGTTAGCTGTAAATTTCATTATTTCAAAAATTTCAGTAGCTGTAAAACGCTCAAAATGCTTAAAATAAAGTGTTTTGATCTGTTTTAAGCAAAATTACTGTATATCAGGTATGCCTGAATGTATTCCCATGCAATATTTTGCTCAACAGTGGTGAAAATCAGGTTACTGTGACAAGTTTCACACATATTCACAGTGGTTTGCTGTAAATTTTATTATTTCAAAAATTTCAATGGCTGGAAAATGCTCAAAATGCTTAAAATAGGCTGTTTAAAGCAAAATTACTGTATCTCAGGTATGCCTCAAGGTATTCCCATGCAATTTTCTGCTAAACAGTGGTGAGAGTCAGGTTACTGTGACCAGTTTCACACATATTCACAGTGGTTTGTTATAAATTTTATTATTTCAAAAATTTCTATAGCTCCTAATTGCTCAAAATGCTTAAAATAGGCTGTTTTAAGCAAAATTACTGTATCTCAGGTATGCCTCAAGGTATTAACATGCAATTTTTTGCTCAACAGTGGAGAAAGCCAGGTTAATGTGACCAGTTTCACACATATTCACAGTGGTTTGCAGTAAATTTTATTATCTCAAAAATTTCAATAGCTGGAAAATGCTGAAAATGCTTAAAATAAGCTGTTTTGAGCTGTTTTAAGAAAATATTATTGTATCCCAGGTATTCCTCAAGGTATTCCCATGCAATATTTTGCTGAACAGTGGTGAAAGTCAGGTTACTGTGACCAGTTTCACACATATTCACAGTGGTTTGCTGTAAATTTAATTATTTCAAAAATTTCAATGGCTGGAAAATGCTCAAAATGCTCAAAATAGGCTGTTTTAAGCAAAATTACTGTATCTCAGGTATGCCTCAAGGTATTAACATGCAATTTTTTGCTCAATAGTGGTGAAAGTCACCAGTTTCGCACATATTCGCAGTGGTTTGTAGTAAATTTTATTATTTCAAAAATGTCAATAGCTGGAAAATGCTCAAAATGCTTAAAATAAGCTGTTTTGAGCTGTTTTAAGCAAAATTACTGTATCTCAGGTATGCCTCAACTTATTCCCATGCAATTTTTTAATCAACAGTGGTGAAAGTCAGGTTACTGACACAAGTTACACACATATTCATAGTGGTTAGCTGTAAATTTTATTATTTCAAAAATTTCAATAACTGGCAAATGCTCAAAATGCTTAAAATAGGCTGATTTAAGCAAAATTACTGTATCTCAGGTATGCCTCAAGGTATTCCCTTGCAATATTTTGCTTAACAGTGGTGAAAGTCAGGTTACTGTGAACAGTTTCGGACATTCGCAGTGGTTTGCTGTAAATTTTATTATTTAAAAAATTTCAATATTTGAAAAATGCTCAAAATGCTTAAAATAGGCTGTTTTAAGCAAAATTACTGTATCTCAGGTATGCCTCAAGGTATTCCCATGCAATTCTTTCCTCAACAGTGGTGAAAGCCTGGTTACTGTGACCTGTTTCACTCATATTCACAGTGGTTTGCTGTAAATTTTATTATTTCAAAAATTTCAATAGCTGGAAAATGCTCATAATGCTTAAAATAGGCTGTTTCAAGCAAAATTACTGTATCTCAGGTATGCCTCCAGGTATTCCAATGCAATTTTTTGCTCAACAGTGGTGAAAGTAAGGTTACTGTGACCAGTTTCACATATATTCACAGTGGTTTGTTATAAATTTTATTATTTCAAAAATTTAAATAGCTCAAAAATGCTCAAAATGCTTAAATTAGGCTGTTTTAAGCAAAATTGCTGTATCTCAGGTATGCCTGAAGGTATTCCCATGCAATTTTTTGCTCAACAGTGGTGAAAGTCAGGTTACTGTCACAAGTTACACGCATATTCACAGTGGTTTGCAGTATATTTTATTATTTCAAAAATTTCAATAGCAGGAAAATGCTCAAAATGCTTAAAATAGGCTGTTTTAAGCAAAATTACTGTATCTCAGGTATGCCTCAAGGTATTAACATGCAATTTTTTGCTCAACAGTGGAGAAAGCCAGGTTAATGTGACCAGTTTCACACATATTCACAGTGGTTTGCAGTAAATTTTATTATTTCAAAAATTTCAATAGCTGGAAAATGCTGAAAATGCTGAAAATAAGCTGTTTTGAGCTGTTTTAAGAAAATATTATTGTATCCCAGGTATTCCTCAAGGTATTCCCATGCAATATTTTGCTGAACAGTGGTGAAAGTCAGGTTACTGTGACCAGTTTCACACATATTCACAGTGGTTTGCTGTAAATTTAATTATTTCAAAAATTTCAATGGCTGGAAAATGCTCAAAATGCTCAAAATAGGCTGTTTTAAGCAAAATTACTGTATCTCAGGTATGCCTCAAGGTATTAACATGCAATTTTTTGCTCAATAGTGGTGAAAGTCACCAGTTTCGCACATATTCGCAGTGGTTTGTAGTAAATTTTATTATTTCAAAAATGTCAATAGCTGGAAAATGCTCAAAATCCTTAAAATAAGCTGTTTTGAGCTGTTTTAAGCAAAATTACTGTATCTCAGGTATGCCTCAAGGTATTCCCATTCACTTTTTTGCTCAACAGTGTTGAAAGCCAGGTTAATGTGACCAATTTCACACATATTCACAGTGGTTTGCAGTAAATCTTATTATTTCAAAAATTTCAATAGCTGGAAATTTCTCAAAATGCTTAAAATAAGCTGTTTTGAGCTGTTTTAAGCAAAATTACTGTATCTCAGGTATGCCTCAAGGTATTCCCATTCACTTTTTTGCTCAACAGTGGTGAAAGCCAGGTTAATGTGACCAATTTCACACATATTCACAGTGGTTTGCAGTAAATCTTATTATTTCAAAAATTTCAATAGCTGGAAATTTCTCAAAATGCTTAAAATAAGCTGTTTTGAGCTGTTTTAAGCAAAATTACTGTATCTCAGGTATGCCTCAAGGTACTAACATGCAATTTTTTGCTCAACAGTGGAGAAAGCCAGGTTAATGTGACCAGTTTCACACATATTCACAGTGGTTTGCTGTAAATTTTATTATTTTAATAATTTCAATAGCAGGAAAATGCTCAAAATGCTTAAAATAGGCTGTTTTAAGCAAAATTACTGTATCTCAGGTATGCCTCCAGGTATTCCAATGCAATTTTTTGCTCAACAGTGGTGAAAGTAAGGTTACTGTGACCAGTTTCACATATATTCACAGTGGTTTGTTATAAATTTTATTATTTCAGAAATTTAAATAGCTCAAAAATGCTCAAAATGCTTAAATTAGGCTGTTTTAAGCAAAATTGCTGTATCTCAGGTATGCCTGAAGGTATTCCCATGCAATTTTTTGCTCAACAGTGGTGAAAGTCAGGTTACTGTCACAAGTTACACACATATTCACAGTGGTTTGCAGTATATTTTATTATTTCAAAAATTTCAATAGCAGGAAAATGCTCAAAATGCTTAAAATAGGCTGTTTTAAGCAAAATTACTGTATCTCAGGTACGCCTCAAGGTATTCCCATGCAGTTTTTTGCACAACAGTGGTGAAAGCCTGGTTACTGTAACATGTTTCACACATATTCACAGTGGTTTGCTGTAAACTTTATTATTTCAAAAATTTCAATAGCTGGAAAATGCTCAAAATGCTTAAAATAGGCTGTTTTGAGCGGTTTTAAACAAAATTACTGTATCTCAGGTATGCATCAAGGTATTCCCACGCAATTTTTTGCTAAGCAGTGGTGAAAGTAAGGTTGCTGTGACCAGTTTCACATATATTCACAGTGGTTTGCAGTAAATTTTATTATTTCAAAAATTTCTATAGCTGAAAAATGCTCAAAATGCTTAAAATAGGCTGTTTTAAGCAAAATTGCTGTATCTCAGGTATGCCTGAAGGTATTCCCATGCAATTTTTTCCTCAACAGTGGAGAAAGCCAGGTTAATGTGACCAGTTTCACACATATTCACAGTGGTTTGCAGTAAATTTTATTATTTCAAAAATTTCAATAGCTGGAAAATGCTGAAAATGCTCAAAATAGGCTGTTTTAAGCAAAATTACTGTATCTCAGGTATGCCTCAAGATATTAACATGCAATTTTTTGCTCAATAGTGGTGAAAGTCACCAGTTTCGCACATATTCACAGTGGTTTGTAGTAAATTTTATTATTTCAAAATTGTCAATAGCTGGAAAATGCTCAAAATGCTTAAAATAAGCTGTTTTGAGCTGTTTTAAGCAAAATTACTGAATCTCAGGTATGCCTCAAGGTATTCCCATGCAATTTTTTGCTCAACATTGGTGAAAGCCAGGTTACTGTGACCTGTTTCACATATTCACAGTGGTTTGGTGTAAATTTTATTATTTCAATAGATGGAAAATGCTCAAAATCCTTAAATAAGCTGTTTTAAGCAAAATTACTGTATTTCAGGAATGCCGCAAGGTATTCCCATGCAATTTTTTGCTCAACAGTGGTGAAAGTCAGGTTACTCTCACCAGTTTCACACATATTTACAGTGGTTTGCAGTATGTTTTATTATTTCAAAAATTTCAATAGCAGGAAAATGCTCAAAATGCTTAAAATAGTCTGTTTAAAGCAAAATTACTGTATCTCAGGTATGCCTCAAGGTATTAACATGCTTTTTTTGTTCAACAGTGGAGAAAGCCAGGTTAATGTGATCAGTTTCACACATATTCACAGTGGTTTGCAGTAAATTTTATTATTTCAAAAATTTTAATAGCTGGAAAATGCTCAAAATGCTCAAAATAGGCTGTTTTAAGCAAAATTACTGTATCTCAGGTATGCCTCAAGGTATTAACATGCAATTTTTTGCTCAATAGTGGTGAAACTCACCAGTTTCGCACATATTCGCAGTTGTTTGTAGTAAATTTTATTATTTCAAAAATGTCAATAGCTGGAAAATTTTCAAAATACTTAAAATAAGATGTTTCGAACGGTTTTAAGCAAAATTACTGTATTTCAGGTATGACTCAAGGTATTCCCATGCATTTTTTTGCTCAACAGTGGTGAAAGCCAGGTTAATGTGACCAGTTTCACATATTCATAGTGGTTTGATGTAAGTTTTATTATTTCAAAAATTTCAATAGCTGTAAAATGCTCAAAATGCTTAAAATACGCTGTTTTAAGCAAAATTACTGCATCTCAGGAATGCCTCAAGGTATTCCCATGCAATTTTTTGCTCAACAGTGGTGAAAGTCAGGTTACTGTCACCAGTTTCACACATATTCATAGTGGTTTGCTCTAAATTTCAGTATTTCAAAATTTCAATAGCTGGAAAAAGCTCAAAATGCTTAAAATAAGCTGTTTTAAGCAAAATTACTGTATCTCAGGTACGCCTCAAGGTATTCCCATGCAATTTTTTGCACAACAGTGGTGAAATCCAGGTTACTGTGACATGTTTCACACATATTCACAGTGGTTTGCTGTAAATTTTATTATTTCAAAAATTTTAATAACTGGAAAGTGATCAAAATGCTTAAAATAAGCTGTTTTGAGCTGTTTTAAGCAAAATTACTGTATCTCAGGTATGCCTCAACTTATTCCCATGCAATTTTTTAATCAACAGTGGTGAAAGTCAGGTTACTGACACAAGTTACACACATATTCATAGTGGTTAGCTGTAAATTTTATTATTTCAAAAATATCAATAGCTGGCAAATGCTCAAAATGCTTAAAATAGGCTGATTTAAGCAAAATTACTGTATCTCAGGTATGCCTCAAGGTATTCCCTTGCAATATTTTGCTTAACAGTGGTGAAAGTCAGGTTACTGTGAACAGTTTCGGACATTCGCAGTGGTTTGCTGTAAATTTTATTATTTCAAAAATTTCAATAGCTGGAAAATGCTCATAATGCTTAAAATAGGCTGTTTCAAGCAAAATTACTGTATCTCAGGTATGCCTCCAGGTATTCCAATGCAATTTTTTGCTCAACAGTGGTGAAAGTAAGGTTACTGTGACCAGTTTCACATATATTCACAGTGGTTTGTTATAAATTTTATTATTTCAAAAATTTAAATAGCTCAAAAATGCTCAAAATGCTTAAATTAGGCTGTTTTAAGCAAAATTGCTGTATCTCAGGTATGCCTGAAGGTATTCCCATGCAATTTTTTGCTCAACAGTGGTGAAAGTCAGGTTACTGTCACAAGTTACACACATATTCACAGTGGTTTGCAGTATATTTTATTATTTCAAAAATTTCAATAGCAGGAAAATGCTCAAAATGCTTAAAATAGGCTGTTTTAAGCAAAATTACTGTATCTCAGGTATGCCTCAAGGTATTAACATGCAATTTTTTGCTCAACAGTGGAGAAAGCCAGGTTAATGTGACCAGTTTCACACATATTCACAGTGATTTGCAGTAAATTTTATTATTTCAAAAATTTCAATAGCTTGAAAATGCTCAAAATGCTTAAAATACGCTGTTTTGAGCTGTTTTAAGCAAAATTACTGTATCTCAGGTATGCCTGAAGGTATTCCCATGCAATTTTTTGCTCAACAGTGGTGAAAGTCAGGTTACTGTCACAAGTTACACACATATTCACAGTGGTTTGCAGTATATTTTATTATTTCAAAAATTTCAATAGCAGGAAAATGCTCAAAATGCTTAAAATAGGCTGTTTTAAGCAAAATTACTGTATCTCAGGTATGCCTCAAGGTATTAACATGCAATTTTTTGCTCAACAGTGGAGAAAGCCAGGTTAATGTGACCAGTTTCACACATATTCACAGTGGTTTGCAGTAAATTTTATTATTTCAAAAATTTCAATAGCTTGAAAATGCTCAAAATGCTTAAAATACGCTGTTTTGAGCTGTTTTAAGCAAAATTACTGTATATCAGGCATGCCTGAATGTATTCCCATGCAATATTTTGCTCAACAGTGGTGAAAATCAGGTTACTGTGACAAGTTTCACACATATTCACAGTGGTTTGCTGTAAATTTTATTATTTCAAAAATTTCAATGGCTGGAAAATGCTCAAAATGCTTAAAATAGGCTGTTTAAAGCAAATTACTGTATCTCAGGTATGCCTCAAGGTATTCCCATGCAATTTTCTGCTAAACAGTGGTGAGAGTCAGGTTACTGTGACCAGTTTCACACATATTCACAGTGGTTTGTTATAAATTTTATTATTTCAAAAATTTCAATAGCTCCTAATTGCTCAAAATGCTTAAAATAGGCTGTTTTAAGCAAAATTACTGTATCTCAGGTATGCCTCAAGGTATTAACATGCAATTTTTTGCTCAACAGTGGAGAAAGCCAGGTTAATGTGACCAGTTTCACACATATTCACAGTGGTTTGCAGTAAATTTTATTATTTCAAAAATTTCAATAGCTGGAAAATGCTGAAAATGCTTAAAATAAGCTGTTTTGAGCTGTTTTAAGAAAATATTATTGTATCCCAGGTATTCCTCAAGGTATTCCCATGCAATATTTTGCTGAACAGTGGTGAAAGTCAGGTTACTGTGACCAGTTTCACACATATTCACAGTGGTTTGCTGTAAATTTAATTATTTCAAAAATTTCAATGGCTGGAAAATGCTCAAAATGCTCAAAATAGGCTGTTTTAAGCAAAATTACTGTATCTCAGGTATGCCTCAAGGTATTAACATGCAATTTTTTGCTCAATAGTGGTGAAAGTCACCAGTTTCGCACATATTCGCAGTGGTTTGTAGTATATTTTATTATTTCAAAAATATCAATAGCTGGAAAATGCTCAAAATGCTTAAAATAAGCTGTTTTGAGCTGTTTTAAGCAAAATTACTGTATCTCAGGTATGCCTCAAGGTATTCCCATTCACTTTTTTGCTCAACAGTGTTGAAAGCCAGGTTAATGTGACCAATTTCACACATATTCACAGTGGTTTGCAGTAAATCTTATTATTTCAAAAATTTCAATAGCTGGAAATTTCTCAAAATGCTTAAAATAAGCTGTTTTGAGCTGTTTTAAGCAAAATTACTGTATCTCAGGTATGCCTCAAGGTATTCCCATTCACTTTTTTGCTCAACAGTGGTGAAAGCCAGGTTAATGTGACCAATTTCACACATATTCACAGTGGTTTGCGGTAAATCTTATTATTTCAAAAATTTCAATAGCTGGAAATTTCTCAAAATGCTTAAAATAAGCTGTTTTGAGCTGTTTTAAGCAAAATTACTGTATCTCAGGTATGCCTCAAGGTATTAGCATGCAATTTTTTGCTCAACAGTGGAGAAAGCCAGGTTAATGTGACCAGTTTCACACATATTCACAGTGGTTTGCTGTAAATTTTATTATTTTAATAATTTCAATAGCAGGAAAATGCTCAAAATGCTTAAAATAGGCTGTTTTAAGCAAAATTACTGTATCTCAGGTATGCCTCCAGGTATTCCAATGCAATTTTTTGCTCAACAGTGGTGAAAGTAAGGTTACTGTGACCAGTTTCACATATATTCACAGTGGTTTGTTATAAATTTTATTATTTCAAAAATTTAAATAGCTCAAAAATGCTCAAAATGCTTAAATTAGGCTGTTTTAAGCAAAATTGCTGTATCTCAGGTATGCCTGAAGGTATTCCCATGCAATTTTTTGCTCAACAGTGGTGAAAGTCAGGTTACTGTCACAAGTTACACACATATTCACAGTGGTTTGCAGTATATTTTATTATTTCAAAAATTTCAATAGCAGGAAAATGCTCAAAATGCTTAAAATAGGCTGTTTTAAGCAAAATTACTGTATCTCAGGTATGCCTCAAGGTATTAACATGCAATTTTTTGCTCAACAGTGGAGAAAGCCAGGTTAATGTGACCAGTTTCACACATATTCACAGTGATTTGCAGTAAATTTTATTATTTCAAAAATTTCAATAGCTTGAAAATGCTCAAAATGCTTAAAATACGCTGTTTTGAGCTGTTTTAAGCAAAATTACTGTATCTCAGGTATGCCTGAAGGTATTCCCATGCAATTTTTTGCTCAACAGTGGTGAAAGTCAGGTTACTGTCACAAGTTACACACATATTCACAGTGGTTTGCAGTATATTTTATTATTTCAAAAATTTCAATAGCAGGAAAATGCTCAAAATGCTTAAAATAGGCTGTTTTAAGCAAAATTACTGTATCTCAGGTATGCCTCAAGGTATTAACATGCAATTTTTTGCTCAACAGTGGAGAAAGCCAGGTTAATGTGACCAGTTTCACACATATTCACAGTGGTTTGCAGTAAATTTTATTATTTCAAAAATTTCAATAGCTTGAAAATGCTCAAAATGCTTAAAATACGCTGTTTTGAGCTGTTTTAAGCAAAATTACTGTATATCAGGCATGCCTGAATGTATTCCCATGCAATATTTTGCTCAACAGTGGTGAAAATCAGGTTACTGTGACAAGTTTCACACATATTCACAGTGGTTTGCTGTAAATTTTATTATTTCAAAAATTTCAATGGCTGGAAAATGCTCAAAATGCTTAAAATAGGCTGTTTAAAGCAAATTACTGTATCTCAGGTATGCCTCAAGGTATTCCCATGCAATTTTCTGCTAAACAGTGGTGAGAGTCAGGTTACTGTGACCAGTTTCACACATATTCACAGTGGTTTGTTATAAATTTTATTATTTCAAAAATTTCAATAGCTCCTAATTGCTCAAAATGCTTAAAATAGGCTGTTTTAAGCAAAATTACTGTATCTCAGGTATGCCTCAAGGTATTAACATGCAATTTTTTGCTCAACAGTGGAGAAAGCCAGGTTAATGTGACCAGTTTCACACATATTCACAGTGGTTTGCAGTAAATTTTATTATTTCAAAAATTTCAATAGCTGGAAAATGCTGAAAATGCTTAAAATAAGCTGTTTTGAGCTGTTTTAAGAAAATATTATTGTATCCCAGGTATTCCTCAAGGTATTCCCATGCAATATTTTGCTGAACAGTGGTGAAAGTCAGGTTACTGTGACCAGTTTCACACATATTCACAGTGGTTTGCTGTAAATTTAATTATTTCAAAAATTTCAATGGCTGGAAAATGCTCAAAATGCTCAAAATAGGCTGTTTTAAGCAAAATTACTGTATCTCAGGTATGCCTCAAGGTATTAACATGCAATTTTTTGCTCAATAGTGGTGAAAGTCACCAGTTTCGCACATATTCGCAGTGGTTTGTAGTATATTTTATTATTTCAAAAATATCAATAGCTGGAAAATGCTCAAAATGCTTAAAATAAGCTGTTTTGAGCTGTTTTAAGCAAAATTACTGTATCTCAGGTATGCCTCAAGGTATTCCCATTCACTTTTTTGCTCAACAGTGTTGAAAGCCAGGTTAATGTGACCAATTTCACACATATTCACAGTGGTTTGCAGTAAATCTTATTATTTCAAAAATTTCAATAGCTGGAAATTTCTCAAAATGCTTAAAATAAGCTGTTTTGAGCTGTTTTAAGCAAAATTACTGTATCTCAGGTATGCCTCAAGGTATTCCCATTCACTTTTTTGCTCAACAGTGGTGAAAGCCAGGTTAATGTGACCAATTTCACACATATTCACAGTGGTTTGCGGTAAATCTTATTATTTCAAAAATTTCAATAGCTGGAAATTTCTCAAAATGCTTAAAATAAGCTGTTTTGAGCTGTTTTAAGCAAAATTACTGTATCTCAGGTATGCCTCAAGGTATTAGCATGCAATTTTTTGCTCAACAGTGGAGAAAGCCAGGTTAATGTGACCAGTTTCACACATATTCACAGTGGTTTGCTGTAAATTTTATTATTTTAATAATTTCAATAGCAGGAAAATGCTCAAAATGCTTAAAATAGGCTGTTTTAAGCAAAATTACTGTATCTCAGGTATGCCTCCAGGTATTCCAATGCAATTTTTTGCTCAACAGTGGTGAAAGTAAGGTTACTGTGACCAGTTTCACATATATTCACAGTGGTTTGTTATAAATTTTATTATTTCAAAAATTTAAATAGCTCAAAAATGCTCAAAATGCTTAAATTAGGCTGTTTTAAGCAAAATTGCTGTATCTCAGGTATGCCTGAAGGTATTCCCATGCAATTTTTTGCTCAACAGTGGTGAAAGTCAGGTTACTGTCACAAGTTACACACATATTCACAGTGGTTTGCAGTATATTTTATTATTTCAAAAATTTCAATAGCAGGAAAATGCTCAAAATGCTTAAAATAGGCTGTTTTAAGCAAAATTACTGTATCTCAGGTATGCCTCAAGGTATTAACATGCAATTTTTTGCTAAACAGTGGTGAGAGTCAGGTTACTGTGACCAGTTTCACACATATTCACAGTGGTTTGTTATAAATTTTATTATTTCAAAAATGCAATAGCTTGAAAATGCTCAAAATGCTTAAAATACGCTGTTTTGAGCTGTTTTAAGCAAAATTACTGTATCTCAGGTATGCCTCAAGGTATTCCCATGCAATTTTTTGCTCAACAGTGGTGAAAGTCAGGTTACTGTGACCAGTATCACACATATTCACAGTGGTTAGCTGTAAATTTCATTATTTCAAAAATTTCAGTAGCTGTAAAACGCTCAAAATGCTTAAAATAAAGTGTTTTGATCTGTTTTAAGCAAAATTACTGTATATCAGGTATGCCTGAATGTATTCCCATGCAATATTTTGCTCAACAGTGGTGAAAATCAGGTTACTGTGACAAGTTTCACACATATTCACAGTGGTTTGCTGTAAATTTTATTATTTCAAAAATTTCAATGGCTGGAAAATGCTCAAAATGCTTAAAATAGGCTGTTTAAAGCAAAATTACTGTATCTCAGGTATGCCTCAAGGTATTCCCATGCAATTTTCTGCTAAACAGTGGTGAGAGTCAGGTTACTGTGACCAGTTTCACACATATTCACAGTGGTTTGTTATAAATTTTATTATTTCAAAAATTTCAATAGCTCCTAATTGCTCAAAATGCTTAAAATAGGCTGTTTTAAGCAAAATTACTGTATCTCAGGTATGCCTCAAGGTATTAACATGCAATTTTTTGCTCAACAGTGGAGAAAGCCAGGTTAATGTGACCAGTTTCACACATATTCACAGTGGTTTGCAGTAAATTTTATTATTTCAAAAATTTCAATAGCTGGAAAATGCTGAAAATGCTTAAAATAAGCTGTTTTGAGCTGTTTTAAGAAAATATTATTGTATCCCAGGTATTCCTCAAGGTATTCCCATGCAATATTTTGCTGAACAGTGGTGAAAGTCAGGTTACTGTGACCAGTTTCACACATATTCACAGTGGTTTGCTGTAAATTTAATTATTTCAAAAATTTCAATGGCTGGAAAATGCTCAAAATGCTCAAAATAGGCTGTTTTAAGCAAAATTACTGTATCTCAGGTATGCCTCAAGGTATTAACATGCAATTTTTTGCTCAATAGTGGTGAAAGTCACCAGTTTCGCATATATTCGCAGTGGTTTGTAGTAAATTTTATTATTTCAAAAATGTCAATAACTGGAAAATGCTCAAAATGCTTAAAATAAGCTATTTTGAGCTGTTTTAAGCAAAATTACTGTATCTCAGGTATGCCTGAACTTATTCCCATGCAATTTTTTAATCAACAGTGGTGAAAGTCAGGTTACTGACACAAGTTACACACATATTCATAGTGGTTAGCTGTAAATTTTATTATTTCAAAAATTTCAATAACTGGCAAATGCTCAAAATGCTTAAAATAGGCTGATTTAAGCAAAATTACTGTATCTCAGGTATGCCTCAAGGTATTCCCTTGCAATATTTTGCTTAACAGTGGTGAAAGTCAGGTTACTGTGAACAGTTTCGGACATTCGCAGTGGTTTGCTGTAAATTTTATTATTTAAAAAATTTCAATATTTGGAAAATGCTCAAAATGCTTAAAATAGGCTGTTTTAAGCAAAATTACTGTATCTCAGGTATGCCTCAAGGTATTCCCATGCAATTCTTTCCTCAACAGTGGTGAAAGCCTGGTTACTGTGACCTGTTTCACTCATATTCACAGTGGTTTGCTGTAAATTTTATTATTTCAAAAATTTCAATAGCTGGAAAATGCTCATAATGCTTAAAATAGGCTGTTTCAAGCAAAATTACTGTATCTCAGGTATGCCTCCAGGTATTCCAATGCAATTTTTTGCTCAACAGTGGTGAAAGTAAGGTTACTGTGACCAGTTTCACATATATTCACAGTGGTTTGTTATAAATTTTATTATTTCAAAAATTTAAATAGCTCAAAAATGCTCAAAATGCTTAAATTAGGCTGTTTTAAGCAAAATTGCTGTATCTCAGGTATGCCTGAAGGTATTCCCATGCAATTTTTTGCTCAACAGTGGTGAAAGTCAGGTTACTGTCACAAGTTACACACATATTCACAGTGGTTTGCAGTATATTTTATTATTTCAAAAATTTCAATAGCAGAAAAATGCTCAAAATGCTTAAAATAGGCTGTTTTAAGCAAAATTACTGTATCTCAGGTATGCCTCAAGGTATTAACATGCAATTTTTTGCTCAACAGTGGAGAAAGCCAGGTTAATGTGACCAGTTTCACACATATTTACAGTGGTTTGCAGTAAATTTTATTATTTCAAAAATTTCAATAGCTTGAAAATGCTCAAAATGCTTAAAATACGCTGTTTTGAGCTGTTTTAAGCAAAATTACTGTATCTCAGGTATGCCTCAAGGTATTCCCATGCAATTTTTTGCTCAACAGTGGTGAAAGTCAGGTTACTGTGACCAGTATCACACATATTCACAGTGGTTAGCTGTAAATTTCATTATTTCAAAAATTTCAGTAGCTGTAAAACGCTCAAAATGCTTAAAATAAAGTATTTTGATCTGTTTTAAGCAAAATTACTGTATATCAGGTATGCCTGAATGTATTCCCATGCAATAATTTGCTCAACAGTGGTGAAAATCAGGTTACTGTGACAAGTTTCACACATATTCGCAGTGGTTTGTAGTAAATTTTATTATTTCAAAAATGTCAATAGCTGGAAAATGCTCAAAATCCTTAAAATAAGCTGTTTTGAGCTGTTTTAAGCAAAATTACTGTACCTCAGGTATGCCTCAAGGTATTCCCATTCACTTTTTTGCTCAACAGTGTTGAAAGCCAGGTTAATGTGACCAATTTCACACATATTCACAGTGGTTTGCAGTAAATCTTATTATTTCAAAAATTTCAATAGCTGGAAATTTCTCAAAATGCTTAAAATAAGCTGTTTTGAGCTGTTTTAAGCAAAATTACTGTATCTCAGGTATGCCTCAAGGTATTCCCATTCACTTTTTTGCTCAACAGTGGTGAAAGCCAGGTTAATGTGACCAATTTCACACATATTCACAGTGGTTTGCAGTAAATCTTATTATTTCAAAAATTTCAATAGCTGGAAATTTCTCAAAATGCTTAAAATAAGCTGTTTTGAGCTGTTTTAAGCAAAATTACTGTATCTCAGGTATGCCTCAAGGTATTAACATGCAATTTTTTGCTCAACAGTGGAGAAAGCCAGGTTAATGTGACCAGTTTCACACATATTCACAGTGGTTTGCTGTAAATTTTATTATTTTAATAATTTCAATAGCAGGAAAATGCTCAAAATGCTTAAAATAGGCTGTTTTAAGCAAAATTACTGTATCTCAGGTATGCCTCCAGGTATTCCAATGCAATTTTTTGCTCAACAGTGGTGAAAGTAAGGTTACTGTGACCAGTTTCACATATATTCACAGTGGTTTGTTATAAATTTTATTATTTCAAAAATTTAAATAGCTCAAAAATGCTCAAAATGCTTAAATTAGGCTGTTTTAAGCAAAATTGCTGTATCTCAGGTATGCCTGAAGGTATTCCCATGCAATTTTTTGCTCAACAGTGGTGAAAGTCAGGTTACTGTCACAAGTTACACACATATTCACAGTGGTTTGCAGTATATTTTATTATTTCAAAAATTTCAATAGCAGGAAAATGCTCAAAATGCTTAAAATAGGCTGTTTTAAGCAAAATTACTGTATCTCAGGTATGCCTCAAGGTATTAACATGCAATTTTTTGCTCAACAGTGGAGAAAGCCAGGTTAATGTGACCAGTTTCACACATATTCACAGTGGTTTGCAGTAAATTTTATTATTTCAAAAATTTCAATAGCTTGAAAATGCTCAAAATGCTTAAAATACGCTGTTTTGAGCTGTTTTAAGCAAAATTACTGTATCTCAGGTATGCCTCAATGTATTCCCATGCAATTTTTTGCTCAACAGTGGTGAAAGTCAGGTTACTGTGACCAGTATCACACATATTCACAGTGGTTAGCTGTAAATTTCATTATTTCAAAAATTTCAGTTGCTGTAAAACGCTCAAAATGCTTAAAATAAAGTGTTTTGATCTGTTTTAAGCA
Source organism: Spongia lamella (assembly GCA_963930835.1). Lineage (NCBI taxonomy): Eukaryota > Metazoa > Porifera > Demospongiae > Dictyoceratida > Spongiidae > Spongia > Spongia lamella. The sequence goes on along the minus strand of OZ005752.1, from coordinate 5,009,720 downwards.
AAATTACTGTATATCAGGTATGCCTGAATGTATTCCCATGCAATATTTTGCTCAACAGTGGTGAAAATCAGGTTACTGTGACAAGTTTCACACATATTCACAGTGGTTTGCTGTAAATTTTATTATTTCAAAAATTTCAATGGCTGGAAAATGCTCAAAATGCTTAAAATAGGCTGTTTAAAGCAAAATTACTGTATCTCAGGTATGCCTCAAGGTATTCCCATGCAATTTTCTGCTAAACAGTGGTGAGAGTCAGGTTACTGTGACCAGTTTCACACATATTCACAGTGGTTTGTTATAAATTTTATTATTTCAAAAATTTCAATAGCTCCTAATTGCTCAAAATGCTTAAAATAGGCTGTTTTAAGCAAAATTACTGTATCTCAGGTATGCCTCAAGGTATTAACATGCAATTTTTTGCTCAACAGTGGAGAAAGCCAGGTTAATGTGACCAGTTTCACACATATTCACAGTGGTTTGCAGTAAATTTTATTATTTCAAAAATTTCAATAGCTTGAAAATGCTCAAAATGCTTAAAATACGCTGTTTTGAGCTGTTTTAAGCAAAATTACTGTATCTCAGGTATGCCTCTAGGTATTCCCATGCAATTTTTTGCTCAACAGTGGTGAAAGTCAGGTTACTGTGACCAGTATCACACATATTCACAGTGGTTAGCTGTAAATTTCATTATTTCAAAAATTTCAGTTGCTGTAAAACGCTCAAAATGCTTAAAATAAAGTGTTTTGATCTGTTTTAAGCAAAATTACTGTATATCAGGTATGCCTGAATGTATTCCCATGCAATATTTTGCTAAACAGTGGTGAAAATCAGGTTACTGTGACAAGTTTCACACATATTCACAGTGGTTTGCTGTAAATTTTATTATTTCAAAAATTTCAATGGCTGGAAAATGCTCAAAATGCTTAAAATAGGCTGTTTAAAGCAAAATTACTGTATCTCAGGTATGCCTCAAGGTATTCCCATGCAATTTTCTGCTAAACAGTGGTGAGAGTCAGGTTACTGTGACCAGTTTCACACATATTCACAGTGGTTTGTTATAAATTTTATTATTTCAAAAATTTCAATAGCTCCTAATTGCTCAAAATGCTTAAAATAGGCTGTTTTAAGCAAAATTACTGTATCTCAGGTATGCCTCAAGGTATTAACATGCAATTTTTTGCTCAACAGTGGAGAAAGCCAGGTTAATGTGACCAGTTTCACACATATTCACAGTGGTTTGCAGTAAATTTTATTATTTCAAAAATTTCAATAGCTTGAAAATGCTCAAAATGCTTAAAATACGCTGTTTTGAGCTGTTTTAAGCAAAATTACTGTATCTCAGGTATGCCTCAAGGTATTCCCATGCAATTTTTTGCTCAACAGTGGTGAAAGTCAGGTTACTGTGACCAGTATCACACATATTCACAGTGGTTAGCTGTAAATTTCATTATTTCAAAAATTTCAGTAGCTGTAAAACGCTCAAAATGCTTAAAATAAAGTATTTTGATCTGTTTTAAGCAAAATTACTGTATATCAGGTATGCCTGAATGTATTCCCATGCAATATTTTGCTCAACAGTGGTGAAAATCAGGTTACTGTGACAAGTTTCACACATATTCACAGTGGTTTGCTGTAAATTTTATTATTTCAAAAATTTCAATGGCTGGAAAATGCTCAAAATGCTTAAAATAGGCTGTTTAAAGCAAAATTACTGTATCTCAGGTATGCCTCAAGGTATTCCCATGCAATTTTCTGCTAAACAGTGGTGAAAATCAGGTTACTGTGACAAGTTTCACACATATTCACAGTGGTTTGCAGTAAATTTTATTATTTCAAAAATTTCAATACCTGGAAAATGCTGAAAATGCTTAAAATAAGCTGTTTTGAGCTGTTTTAAGAAAAAATTATTGTATCCCAGGTATTCCTCAAGGTATTCCCATGCAATATTTTGCTGAACAGTGGTGAAAATCAGGTTACTGTGACAAGTTTCACACATATTCACAGTGGTTTGCTGTAAATTTTATTATTTCTTAAATTTTATTATTTCTTTATTATTTCTTGAAAATGCTCAAAATGCTTAAAATACGCTGTTTTGAGCTGTTTTAAGCAAAATTACTGTATCTCAGGTATGCCTGAATGTATTCCCATGCAATATTTTGCTCAACAGTATCACACATATTCACAGTGGTTAGCTGTAAATTTCATTATTTCAAAAATTTCAGTAGCTGTAAAACGCTCAAAATGCTTAAAATAAAGTGTTTTGATCTGTTTTAAGCAAAATTACTGTATATCAGGTATGCCTGAATGTATTCCCATGCAATATTTTGCTCAACAGTGGTGAAAATCAGGTTACTGTGACAAGTTTCACACATATTCACAGTGGTTTGCTGTAAATTTTATTATTTCAAAAATTTCAATGGCTGGAAAATGCTCAAAATGCTTAAAATAGGCTGTTTAAAGCAAAATTACTGTATCTCAGGTATGCCTCAAGGTATTCCCATGCAATTTTCTGCTAAACAGTGGTGAGAGTCAGGTTACTGTGACCAGTTTCACACATATTCACAGTGGTTTGTTATAAATTTTATTATTTCAAAAATTTCAATAGCTCCTAATTGCTCAAAATGCTTAAAATAGGCTGTTTTAAGCAAAATTACTGTATCTCAGGTATGCCTCAAGGTATTAACATGCAATTTTTTGCTCAACAGTGGAGAAAGCCAGGTTAATGTGACCAGTTTCACACATATTCACAGTGGTTTGCAGTAAATTTTATTATTTCAAAAATTTCAATAGCTGGAAAATGCTGAAAATGCTTAAAATAAGCTGTTTTGAGCTGTTTTAAGAAAATATTATTGTATCCCAGGTATTCCTCAAGGTATTCCCATGCAATATTTTGCTGAACAGTGGTGAAAGTCAGGTTACTGTGACCAGTTTCACACATATTCACAGTGGTTTGCTGTAAATTTAATTATTTCAAAAATTTCAATGGCTGGAAAATGCTCAAAATGCTCAAAATAGGCTGTTTTAAGCAAAATTACTGTATCTCAGGTATGCCTCAAGGTATTAACATGCAATTTTTTGCTCAATAGTGGTGAAAGTCACCAGTTTCGCATATATTCGCAGTGGTTTGTAGTAAATTTTATTATTTCAAAAATGTCAATAACTGGAAAATGCTCAAAATGCTTAAAATAAGCTATTTTGAGCTGTTTTAAGCAAAATTACTGTATCTCAGGTATGCCTGAACTTATTCCCATGCAATTTTTTAATCAACAGTGGTGAAAGTCAGGTTACTGACACAAGTTACACACATATTCATAGTGGTTAGCTGTAAATTTTATTATTTCAAAAATTTCAATAACTGGCAAATGCTCAAAATGCTTAAAATAGGCTGATTTAAGCAAAATTACTGTATCTCAGGTATGCCTCAAGGTATTCCCTTGCAATATTTTGCTTAACAGTGGTGAAAGTCAGGTTACTGTGAACAGTTTCGGACATTCGCAGTGGTTTGCTGTAAATTTTATTATTTAAAAAATTTCAATATTTGGAAAATGCTCAAAATGCTTAAAATAGGCTGTTTTAAGCAAAATTACTGTATCTCAGGTATGCCTCAAGGTATTCCCATGCAATTCTTTCCTCAACAGTGGTGAAAGCCTGGTTACTGTGACCTGTTTCACTCATATTCACAGTGGTTTGCTGTAAATTTTATTATTTCAAAAATTTCAATAGCTGGAAAATGCTCATAATGCTTAAAATAGGCTGTTTCAAGCAAAATTACTGTATCTCAGGTATGCCTCCAGGTATTCCAATGCAATTTTTTGCTCAACAGTGGTGAAAGTAAGGTTACTGTGACCAGTTTCACATATATTCACAGTGGTTTGTTATAAATTTTATTATTTCAAAAATTTAAATAGCTCAAAAATGCTCAAAATGCTTAAATTAGGCTGTTTTAAGCAAAATTGCTGTATCTCAGGTATGCCTGAAGGTATTCCCATGCAATTTTTTGCTCAACAGTGGTGAAAGTCAGGTTACTGTCACAAGTTACACACATATTCACAGTGGTTTGCAGTATATTTTATTATTTCAAAAATTTCAATAGCAGAAAAATGCTCAAAATGCTTAAAATAGGCTGTTTTAAGCAAAATTACTGTATCTCAGGTATGCCTCAAGGTATTAACATGCAATTTTTTGCTCAACAGTGGAGAAAGCCAGGTTAATGTGACCAGTTTCACACATATTTACAGTGGTTTGCAGTAAATTTTATTATTTCAAAAATTTCAATAGCTTGAAAATGCTCAAAATGCTTAAAATACGCTGTTTTGAGCTGTTTTAAGCAAAATTACTGTATCTCAGGTATGCCTCAAGGTATTCCCATGCAATTTTTTGCTCAACAGTGGTGAAAGTCAGGTTACTGTGACCAGTATCACACATATTCACAGTGGTTAGCTGTAAATTTCATTATTTCAAAAATTTCAGTAGCTGTAAAACGCTCAAAATGCTTAAAATAAAGTATTTTGATCTGTTTTAAGCAAAATTACTGTATATCAGGTATGCCTGAATGTATTCCCATGCAATAATTTGCTCAACAGTGGTGAAAATCAGGTTACTGTGACAAGTTTCACACATATTCGCAGTGGTTTGTAGTAAATTTTATTATTTCAAAAATGTCAATAGCTGGAAAATGCTCAAAATCCTTAAAATAAGCTGTTTTGAGCTGTTTTAAGCAAAATTACTGTACCTCAGGTATGCCTCAAGGTATTCCCATTCACTTTTTTGCTCAACAGTGTTGAAAGCCAGGTTAATGTGACCAATTTCACACATATTCACAGTGGTTTGCAGTAAATCTTATTATTTCAAAAATTTCAATAGCTGGAAATTTCTCAAAATGCTTAAAATAAGCTGTTTTGAGCTGTTTTAAGCAAAATTACTGTATCTCAGGTATGCCTCAAGGTATTCCCATTCACTTTTTTGCTCAACAGTGGTGAAAGCCAGGTTAATGTGACCAATTTCACACATATTCACAGTGGTTTGCAGTAAATCTTATTATTTCAAAAATTTCAATAGCTGGAAATTTCTCAAAATGCTTAAAATAAGCTGTTTTGAGCTGTTTTAAGCAAAATTACTGTATCTCAGGTATGCCTCAAGGTATTAACATGCAATTTTTTGCTCAACAGTGGAGAAAGCCAGGTTAATGTGACCAGTTTCACACATATTCACAGTGGTTTGCTGTAAATTTTATTATTTTAATAATTTCAATAGCAGGAAAATGCTCAAAATGCTTAAAATAGGCTGTTTTAAGCAAAATTACTGTATCTCAGGTATGCCTCCAGGTATTCCAATGCAATTTTTTGCTCAACAGTGGTGAAAGTAAGGTTACTGTGACCAGTTTCACATATATTCACAGTGGTTTGTTATAAATTTTATTATTTCAAAAATTTAAATAGCTCAAAAATGCTCAAAATGCTTAAATTAGGCTGTTTTAAGCAAAATTGCTGTATCTCAGGTATGCCTGAAGGTATTCCCATGCAATTTTTTGCTCAACAGTGGTGAAAGTCAGGTTACTGTCACAAGTTACACACATATTCACAGTGGTTTGCAGTATATTTTATTATTTCAAAAATTTCAATAGCAGGAAAATGCTCAAAATGCTTAAAATAGGCTGTTTTAAGCAAAATTACTGTATCTCAGGTATGCCTCAAGGTATTAACATGCAATTTTTTGCTCAACAGTGGAGAAAGCCAGGTTAATGTGACCAGTTTCACACATATTCACAGTGGTTTGCAGTAAATTTTATTATTTCAAAAATTTCAATAGCTTGAAAATGCTCAAAATGCTTAAAATACGCTGTTTTGAGCTGTTTTAAGCAAAATTACTGTATCTCAGGTATGCCTCAATGTATTCCCATGCAATTTTTTGCTCAACAGTGGTGAAAGTCAGGTTACTGTGACCAGTATCACACATATTCACAGTGGTTAGCTGTAAATTTCATTATTTCAAAAATTTCAGTTGCTGTAAAACGCTCAAAATGCTTAAAATAAAGTGTTTTGATCTGTTTTAAGCAAAATTACTGTATATCAGGTATGCCTGAATGTATTCCCATGCAATATTTTGCTCAACAGTGGTGAAAATCAGGTTACTGTGACAAGTTTCACACATATTCACAGTGGTTTGCTGTAAATTTTATTATTTCAAAAATTTCAATGGCTGGAAAATGCTCAAAATGCTTAAAATAGGCTGTTTAAAGCAAAATTACTGTATCTCAGGTATGCCTCAAGGTATTCCCATGCAATTTTCTGCTAAACAGTGGTGAGAGTCAGGTTACTGTGACCAGTTTCACACATATTCACAGTGGTTTGTTATAAATTTTATTATTTCAAAAATTTCAATAGCTCCTAATTGCTCAAAATGCTTAAAATAGGCTGTTTTAAGCAAAATTACTGTATCTCAGGTATGCCTCAAGGTATTAACATGCAATTTTTTGCTCAACAGTGGAGAAAGCCAGGTTAATGTGACCAGTTTCACACATATTCACAGTGGTTTGCAGTAAATTTTATTATTTCAAAAATTTCAATAGCTTGAAAATGCTCAAAATGCTTAAAATACGCTGTTTTGAGCTGTTTTAAGCAAAATTACTGTATCTCAGGTATGCCTCAAGGTATTCCCATGCAATTTTTTGCTCAACAGTGGTGAAAGTCAGGTTACTGTGACCAGTATCACACATATTCACAGTGGTTAGCTGTAAATTTCATTATTTCAAAAATTTCAGTTGCTGTAAAACGCTCAAAATGCTTAAAATAAAGTGTTTTGATCTGTTTTAAGCAAAATTACTGTATATCAGGTATGCCTGAATGTATTCCCATGCAATATTTTGCTAAACAGTGGTGAAAATCAGGTTACTGTGACAAGTTTCACACATATTCACAGTGGTTTGCTGTAAATTTTATTATTTCAAAAATTTCAATGGCTGGAAAATGCTCAAAATGCTTAAAATAGGCTGTTTAAAGCAAAATTACTGTATCTCAGGTATGCCTCAAGGTATTCCCATGCAATTTTCTGCTAAACAGTGGTGAGAGTCAGGTTACTGTGACCAGTTTCACACATATTCACAGTGGTTTGTTATAAATTTTATTATTTCAAAAATTTCAATAGCTCCTAATTGCTCAAAATGCTTAAAATAGGCTGTTTTAAGCAAAATTACTGTATCTCAGGTATGCCTCAAGGTATTAACATGCAATTTTTTGCTCAACAGTGGAGAAAGCCAGGTTAATGTGACCAGTTTCACACATATTCACAGTGGTTTGCAGTAAATTTTATTATTTCAAAAATTTCAATAGCTTGAAAATGCTCAAAATGCTTAAAATACGCTGTTTTGAGCTGTTTTAAGCAAAATTACTGTATCTCAGGTATGCCTCAAGGTATTCCCATGCAATTTTTTGCTCAACAGTGGTGAAAGTCAGGTTACTGTGACCAGTATCACACATATTCACAGTGGTTAGCTGTAAATTTCATTATTTCAAAAATTTCAGTAGCTGTAAAACGCTCAAAATGCTTAAAATAAAGTATTTTGATCTGTTTTAAGCAAAATTACTGTATATCAGGTATGCCTGAATGTATTCCCATGCAATATTTTGCTCAACAGTGGTGAAAATCAGGTTACTGTGACAAGTTTCACACATATTCACAGTGGTTTGCTGTAAATTTTATTATTTCAAAAATTTCAATGGCTGGAAAATGCTCAAAATGCTTAAAATAGGCTGTTTAAAGCAAAATTACTGTATCTCAGGTATGCCTCAAGGTATTCCCATGCAATTTTCTGCTAAACAGTGGTGAAAATCAGGTTACTGTGACAAGTTTCACACATATTCACAGTGGTTTGCAGTAAATTTTATTATTTCAAAAATTTCAATACCTGGAAAATGCTGAAAATGCTTAAAATAAGCTGTTTTGAGCTGTTTTAAGAAAAAATTATTGTATCCCAGGTATTCCTCAAGGTATTCCCATGCAATATTTTGCTGAACAGTGGTGAAAGTCAGGTTACTGTGACCAGTTTCACACATATTCACAGTGGTTTGCTGTAAATTTAATTATTTCAAAAATTTCAATGGCTGGAAAATGCTCAAAATGCTCAAAATAGGCTGTTTTAAGCAAAATTACTGTATCTCAGGTATGCCTCAAGGTATTATCAGGCAATTTTCAGCTCAAAATTGGTGAATGACAGGTTGCTGTGACCAGTTTCACACATATTCACAGTGGTTTGCTGTAAATTTTATTATTTTAAAAATTTCAATAGCAGGAAAATGCTCAAAATGCTTAAAATAGGCTGTTTTAAGCAAAATTACTGTATCTCAGGTATGCCTCAAGGTATTAACATGCAATTTTTTGCTCAACAGTGGTGAGAGTCAGGTTACTGTGACCAGTTTCACACATATTCACAGTGGTTTGCTATAAATTTAATTATTTCAATAATTTGAATAGCTGCAAAATGTTCAAAGTGCTTAAAATAGGCTGTTTTAAGCAAAATTACTGTATCTCAGGGATGCCTCAAGGTATTCCCATGCAATTTTTACCTCAACAGTGGTGAAAGCTTGGTTACTGTGACCTGCTTCACTCATATTCAAAGTGGTTTGCTGTAAATTTTATTATTTCAAAAATTTCAATAGTTTTAAAATGCTCAAAATGCTTAATATAGGCTGTTTCAAGCAAAATTACTGTATCTCAGGTATGCCTCAAGGTATTCCAATGCAATTTTTTGCTCAACAGTGGTGAAAGTCAGGTTACTGTGACCAGTTTCACACATATTCACAGTGATTTGTTATAAATTTTATTATTTCAAAAATTTCAATAGCTCAAAATTGCTCAAAATGCTTAAAATAGGCTGTTTTAAGCAAAATTACTGTATCTCAGGTATGCCTCAAGGTATTAACATGCAATTTTTTGCTCAACAGTGGAGAAAGCCAGGTTAATGTGACCAGTTTCACATATTCACAGTGGTTTGATGTAAATTTTATTATTTCAAAAATTTCAATAGCTGTAAAATGCGCAAAATGCTTAAAATAAGCTGTTTTAAGCAAAATTACTGTATCTCAGGAATGCCTCAAGGTATTCCCATGCAATTTTTTGCTCAACAGTGGTGAAAGTCAGGTTACTGTCACCAGTTTCACACATATTCATAGTGGTTTGCTCTAAATTTCAGTATTTCAAAAATTTCAATAGCTGGAAAAACTCAAAATGCTTAAAATAAGCTGTTTTAAGCAAAATTACTGTATCTCAGATACGCCTCAAGGTATTCCCATGCAATTTTTTGCACAACAGTGGTGAAAGCCTGGTTACTGTGACATGTTTCACACATATTCACAGTGGTTTGCTGTAAATTTTATTATTTCAAAAATTTTAATGGCTGGAAAATGCTCAAAATGCTTAAAATAAGCTGTTTTGAACTGTTTTAAGCAAAATTACTGTATCTCAGGTGTGCCTCAAGGTATTCCCATACTATTTTTTGCTCAACATTGGTGAAAGCCAGTTTACTGTGACCAGTTTCACTCATAGTCATAGTGGTTTGCTCTAAATTTTATTATTTCAAAAATTTCATTGGCTGGAAAATGCTCAATAAGCTTAAAATAGGCTGTTTTAAGCAAAATTACTGTATCTCAGGTATGCCTCAAGGTATTCCCATGCAATTTTTTGCTAAGCAGTGGTGAAAGTAAGGTTGCTGTGACCAGTTTCACATATATTCAAAGTGGTTTGCAGTAAATTTTATTATTTCAAAAATTTCTATAGCTGGAAAATGCTCAAAATGCTTAAAATAAGCTGTTTTAAGCAAAATTACTGTATCTCAGGTATGCCTCAAGGTATTCCCATGCACTTTTTTGCTCAACAGTGGTGAAAGTCAGGTTACTGTCACAAGTTACACACATATTCACAGTGGTTTGCAGTATATTTTATTATTTCAAAAATTTCAATAGCAGGAAAATGCTCAAAATGCTTAAAATACGCTGTTTTGAGCTGTTTTAAGCAAAATTACTGTATCTCAGGTATGCCTCAAGGTATTCCCATGCAATTTTTTGCTCAACAGTGGTGAAAGTCAGGTTACTGTGACCAGTATCACACATATTCACAGTGGTTAGCTGTAAATTTCATTATTTCAAAAATTTCAGTAGCTGTAAAACGCTCAAAATGCTTAAAATAAAGTATTTTGATCTGTTTTAAGCAAAATTACTGTATATCAGGTATGCCTGAATGTATTCCCATGCAATATTTTGCTCAACAGTGGTGAAAATCAGGTTACTGTGACAAGTTTCACACATATTCACAGTGGTTTGCTGTAAATTTTATTATTTCAAAAATTTCAATGGCTGGAAAATGCTCAAAATGCTTAAAATAGGCTGTTTAAAGCAAAATTACTGTATCTCAGGTATGCCTCAAGGTATTCCCATGCAATTTTCTGCTAAACAGTGGTGAAAATCAGGTTACTGTGACAAGTTTCACACATATTCACAGTGGTTTGCAGTAAATTTTATTATTTCAAAAATTTCAATACCTGGAAAATGCTGAAAATGCTTAAAATAAGCTGTTTTGAGCTGTTTTAAGAAAAAATTATTGTATCCCAGGTATTCCTCAAGGTATTCCCATGCAATATTTTGCTGAACAGTGGTGAAAGTCAGGTTACTGTGACCAGTTTCACACATATTCACAGTGGTTTGCTGTAAATTTAATTATTTCAAAAATTTCAATGGCTGGAAAATGCTCAAAATGCTCAAAATAGGCTGTTTTAAGCAAAATTACTGTATCTCAGGTATGCCTCAAGGTATTATCAGGCAATTTTCAGCTCAAAATTGGTGAATGACAGGTTGCTCTGACCAGTTTCACACATATTCACAGTGGTTTGCTGTAAATTTTATTATTTTAAAAATTTCAATAGCAGGAAAATGCTCAAAATGCTTAAAATAGGCTGTTTTAAGCAAAATTACTGTATCTCAGGTATGCCTCAAGGTATTAACATGCAATTTTTTGCTCAACAGTGGTGAGAGTCAGGTTACTGTGACCAGTTTCACACATATTCACAGTGGTTTGCTATAAATTTTATTATTTCAATAATTTGAATAGCTGCAAAATGTTCAAAGTGCTTAAAATAGGCTGTTTTAAGCAAAATTACTGTATCTCAGGGATGCCTCAAGGTATTCCCATGCAATTTTTACCTCAACAGTGGTGAAAGCTTGGTTACTGTGACCTGCTTCACTCATATTCAAAGTGGTTTGCTGTAAATTTTATTATTTCAAAAATTTCAATAGTTTTAAAATGCTCAAAATGCTTAATATAGGCTGTTTCAAGCAAAATTACTGTATCTCAGGTATGCCTCAAGGTATTCCAATGCAATTTTTTGCTCAACAGTGGCGAAAGTCAGGTTACTGTGACCAGTTTCACACATATTCACAGTGGTTTGTTATAAATTTTATTATTTCAAAAATTTCAATAGCTCAAAATTGCTCAAAATGCTTAAAATAGGCTGTTTTAAGCAAAATTACTGTATCTCAGGTATGCCTCAAGGTATTAACATGCAATTTTTTGCTCAACAGTGGTGAAAGCCAGGTTAATGTGACCAGTTTCACATATTCACAGTGGTTTGATGTAAATTTTATTATTTCAAAAATTTCAATAGCTGTAAAATGCGCAAAATGCTTAAAATAAGCTGTTTTAAGCAAAATTACTGTATCTCAGGAATGCCTCAAGGTATTCCCATGCAATTTTTTGCTCAACAGTGGTGAAAGTCAGGTTACTGTCACCAGTTTCACACATATTCATAGTGGTTTGCTCTACATTTCAGTATTTCAAAAATTTCAATAGCTGGAAAAAGCTCAAAATGCTTAAAATAAGCTGTTTTAAGCAAAATTACTGTATCTCAGATACGCCTCAAGGTATTCCCATGCAATTTTTTGCACAACAGTGGTGAAAGCCTGGTTACTGTGACATGTTTCACACATATTCACAGTGGTTTGCTGTAAATTTTATTATTTCAAAAATTTTAATGGCTGGAAAATGCTCAAAATGCTTAAAATAAGCTGTTTTGAACTGTTTTAAGCAAAATTACTGTATCTCAGGTGTGTCTCAAGGTATTCCCGTACAATTTTTTGCTCAACATTGGTGAAAGCCAGTTTACTGTGACCAGTTTCACTCATAGTCATAGTGGTTTGCTCTAAATTTTATTATTTCAAAAATTTCATTGGCTGGAAAATGCTCAATAAGCTTAAAATAGGCTGTTTTCAGCAAAATTACTGTATCTCAGGTATGCCTCAAGGTATTCCCATGCAATTTTTTGCTAAGCAGTGGTGAAAGTAAGGTTGCTGTGACCAGTTTCACATATATTCAAAGTGGTTTGCAGTAAATTTTATTATTTCAAAAATTTCTATAGCTGGAAAATGCTCAAAATGCTTAAAATAGGCTGTTTTAAGCAAAATTACTGTATCTCAGGTATGCCTCAAGGTATTCCCATGCACTTTTTTGCTCAACAGTGGTGAAAGTCAGGTTACTGTCACAAGTTACACACATATTCACAGTGGTTTGCAGTATATTTTATTATTTCAAAAATTTCAATAGCAGGAAAATGCTCAAAATGCTTAAAATAGGCTGTTTTAAGCAAAATTACTGTATCTCAGGTACGCCTCAAGGTATTCCCATGCAGTTTTTTGCACAACAGTGGTGAAAGCCTGGTTACTGTAACATGTTTCACACATATTCACAGTGGTTTGCTGTAAACTTTATTATTTCAAAAATTTCAATAGCTGGAAAATGCTCAAAATGCTTAAAATAGGCTGTTTTGAGCGGTTTTAAGCAAAATCACTGTATCTCAGGTATGCCTCAAGGTATTCCCATGCAATTTTTTGCACAACGGTGGTGAAATCCTGGTTACTGTAACATGTTTCATACATATTCACAGTGGTTTGCTGTAAACTTTATTATTTCAAAAATTTCAATAGCTGGAAAATGCTCAAATTGCTTATAATAAGCTGTTTTGAGCGGTTTTAAACAAAATTACTGTATCTCAGGTATGCCTCAAAGTATTCCCACGCACTTTTTGCTCAAAAGTGGTGAAAGCAAGGTTAATGTCACCAGTTTCACACTTATTCACAGTGGTTTGCAGGAAATTTTATTATTTCAAAAATTTCAATAGCTGGAAAATGCTCAAAATGCTTAAAATATGCTGTTTTGAACTGTTTTAAGCAAAATTACTGTATCTCAGGTGTGCCTCAAGGTATTCTCATACAATTTTTTGCTCAACATTGGTGAAAGCCAGTTTACTGTGACCAGTTTCACTCATAGTCATAGTGGTTTGCTGTAAATTTTATTATTTCAAAAATTTCATTGGCTGGAAAATGCTCAATAAGCTTAAAATAGGCTGTTTTAAGCAAAATTACTGTATCTCAGGTATGCCTCAAGGTATTCCCATGCAATTTTTTTGCTAAGCAGTGGTGAAAGTAAGGTTGCTGTGACCAGTTTCACATATATTCACAGTGGTTTGCAGTAAATTTTATTATTTCAAAAATTTCTATAGCTGAAAAATGCTCAAAATGCTTAAAATAGGCTGATTTAAGCAAAATTACTGTATCTCAGGTATGCCTCAAGGTATTCCCATGCAATTTTTTGCTCAACAGTGGTGAAAGTCAGGTTACTGTGACCAGTATCACACATATTCACAGTGGTTAGCTGTAAATTTCATTATTTCAAAAATTTCAGTAGCTGTAAAACGCTCAAAATGCTTAAAATAAAGTATTTTGATCTGTTTTAAGCAAAATTACTGTATATCAGGTATGCCTGAATGTATTCCCATGCAATATTTTGCTCAACAGTGGTGAAAATCAGGTTACTGTGACAAGTTTCACACATATTCACAGTGGTTTGCTGTAAATTTTATTATTTCAAAAATTTCAATGGCTGGAAAATGCTCAAAATGCTTAAAATAGGCTGTTTAAAGCAAAATTACTGTATCTCAGGTATGCCTCAAGGTATTCCCATGCAATTTTCTGCTAAACAGTGGTGAAAATCAGGTTACTGTGACAAGTTTCACACATATTCACAGTGGTTTGCAGTAAATTTTATTATTTCAAAAATTTCAATACCTGGAAAATGCTGAAAATGCTTAAAATAAGCTGTTTTGAGCTGTTTTAAGAAAAAATTATTGTATCCCAGGTATTCCTCAAGGTATTCCCATGCAATATTTTGCTGAACAGTGGTGAAAGTCAGGTTACTGTGACCAGTTTCACACATATTCACAGTGGTTTGCTGTAAATTTAATTATTTCAAAAATTTCAATGGCTGGAAAATGCTCAAAATGCTCAAAATAGGCTGTTTTAAGCAAAATTACTGTATCTCAGGTATGCCTCAAGGTATTATCAGGCAATTTTCAGCTCAAAATTGGTGAATGACAGGTTGCTGTGACCAGTTTCACACATATTCACAGTGGTTTGCTGTAAATTTTATTATTTTAAAAATTTCAATAGCAGGAAAATGCTCAAAATGCTTAAAATAGGCTGTTTTAAGCAAAATTACTGTATCTCAGGTATGCCTCAAGGTAATAACATGCAATTTTTTGCTCAACAGTGGTGAGAGTCAGGTTACTGTGACCAGTTTCACACATATTCACAGTGGTTTGCTATAAATTTAATTATTTCAATAATTTGAATAGCTGCAAAATGTTCAAAGTGCTTAAAATAGGCTGTTTTAAGCAAAATTACTGTATCTCAGGGATGCCTCAAGGTATTCCCATGCAATTTTTACCTCAACAGTGGTGAAAGCTTGGTTACTGTGACCTGCTTCACTCATATTCAAAGTGGTTTGCTGTAAATTTTATTATTTCAAAAATTTCAATAGTTTTAAAATGCTCAAAATGCTTAATATAGGCTGTTTCAAGCAAAATTACTGTATCTCAGGTATGCCTCAAGGTATTCCAATGCAATTTTTTGCTCAACAGTGGTGAAAGTCAGGTTACTGTGACCAGTTTCACACATATTCACAGTGGTTTGTTATAAATTTTATTATTTCAAAAATTTCAATAGCTCAAAATTGCTCAAAATGCTTAAAATAGGCTGTTTTAAGCAAAATTACTGTATCTCAGGTATGCCTCAAGGTATTAACATGCAATTTTTTGCTCAACAGTGGAGAAAGCCAGGTTAATGTGACCAGTTTCACATATTCACAGTGGTTTGATGTAAATTTTATTATTTCAAAAATTTCAATAGCTGTAAAATGCGCAAAATGCTTAAAATAAGCTGTTTTAAGCAAAATTACTGTATCTCAGGAATGCCTCAAGGTATTCCCATGCAATTTTTTGCTCAACAGTGGTGAAAGTCAGGTTACTGTCACCAGTTTCACACATATTCATAGTGGTTTGCTCTAAATTTCAGTATTTCAAAAATTTCAATAGCTGGAAAAACTCAAAATGCTTAAAATAAGCTGTTTTAAGCAAAATTACTGTATCTCAGATACGCCTCAAGGTATTCCCATGCAATTTTTTGCACAACAGTGGTGAAAGCCTGGTTACTGTGACATGTTTCACACATATTCACAGTGGTTTGCTGTAAATTTTATTATTTCAAAAATTTTAATGGCTGGAAAATGCTCAAAATGCTTAAAATAAGCTGTTTTGAACTGTTTTAAGCAAAATTACTGTATCTCAGGTGTGCCTCAAGGTATTCCCATACAATTTTTTGCTCAACATTGGTGAAAGCCAGTTTACTGTGACCAGTTTCACTCATAGTCATAGTGGTTTGCTCTAAATTTTATTATTTCAAAAATTTCATTGGCTGGAAAATGCTCAATAAGCTTAAAATAGGCTGTTTTAAGCAAAATTACTGTATCTCAGGTATGCCTCAAGGTATTCCCATGCAATTTTTTGCTAAGCAGTGGTGAAAGTAAGGTTGCTGTGACCAGTTTCACATATATTCAAAGTGGTTTGCAGTAAATTTTATTATTTCAAAAATTTCTATAGCTGGAAAATGCTCAAAATGCTTAAAATAGGCTGTTTTAAGCAAAATTACTGTATCTCAGGTATGCCTCAAGGTATTCCCATGCACTTTTTTGCTCAACAGTGGTGAAAGTCAGGTTACTGTCACAAGTTACACACATATTCACAGTGGTTTGCAGTATATTTTATTATTTCAAAAATTTCAATAGCAGGAAAATGCTCAAAATGCTTAAAATAGGCTGTTTTAAGCAAAATTACTGTATCTCAGGTACGCCTCAAGGTATTCCCATGCAGTTTTTTGCACAACAGTGGTGAAAGCCTGGTTACTGTAACATGTTTCACACATATTCACAGTGGTTTGCTGTAAACTTTATTATTTCAAAAATTTCAATAGCTGGAAAATGCTCAAAATGCTTAAAATAGGCTGTTTTGAGCGGTTTTAAGCAAAATTACTGTATCTCAGGTATGCCTCAAGGTATTCCCATTCAATATTTTGCTCAACAGTGGTGAAAGTCAGGTTACTGTGAACAGTTTCGCACATTCACAGTGGTTTGCTGTAAATTTTATTATTTCAAAAATTTCAATAGCTGGAAAATGCTCAAAATGCTTAAAATAGGCTGTTTTAAGCAAAATTACTTTATCTCAGGTATGCCTCAAGGTATTCTTATGCAATTATTTACTCAACAGTGATGAAAGTCAGGTTACTGTCACCAGTTTCACACATATTCACAGTGATTTGCTGTAAATTTTATTATTTCAAAAATTTCAATATTTGGAAAATGCTCAAAATGCTTAAATAGGCTGTTTTAAGAAAAATTACTGTATCTCAGGTATGCCTCAAGGTATTCCCATGCAATTTTTTGCTCAACAGTGGGGAAAGTCCGGTTACTGTCACCAGTTTCACACATATTCACAGTGATTAACTGTAAATTTTATTATTTCAAAAATTTCAATAGATGGAAAATGCTCATAATGCTTAAAATAGGCTGTTTCAAGAAAAATTACTGTATCTCAGGTATGCCTCAAGGTATTCCAATGCAATTTTTTGCTCAACAGTGCTGAAAGTAAGGCTACTGTGACCAGTTTCACATATATTCACAGTGGTTAGTTATAAATTTTATTATTTCAAAAATTTAAATAGCTTAAAAATTCTCAAAATCATTAAATTAGGCTGTTTTAAGCAAAATTGCTGTATCTCAGGTATGCCTGAAGGTATTCCCATGCAATTTTTTGCTCAACAGTGGAGAAAGCCAGGTTAATGTGACCAGTTTCACACATATTCACAGTGGTTTGCTGTAAATTTTATTATTTTAAAAATTTCAATAGCAGGAAAATGCTCAAAATGCTTAAAATAGGCTGTTTTAAGCAAAATTACTGTATCTCAGGTATGCCTCAAGGTATTAACATGCAATTTTTTGCTCAAAATTGGTGAATGACAGGTTAATGTGACCAGTTTCACACATATTCACAGTGGTTTGCTGTAAATTTTATTATTTTAAAAATTTCAATAGCAGGAAAATGCTCAAAATGCTTAAAATAGGCTGTTTTAAGCAAAATTACTGTATCTGAGGTATGCCTCAAGGTATTAACATGCAATTTTTGCTCAACAGTGGAGAAAGCCAGGTTAATGTGACCAGTTTCACACATATTCGCAGTGGTTTGTAGTAAATTTTATTATTTAAAAATTTCAATATCTGGAAATTGCTCAAAATGCTTAAAATAAGCTGTTTTGAGTTGTTTTAAGCAAAATTACTGTATCCCAGGTATGCCTCGAGGTATTCCCATGCAATATTTTGCTCAACAGTTGTGAAAATCAGGTTACTGTGACAAGTTTCACACATATTCACAGTGGTTTGCTTTAAATTTTATTATTTCAAAAATTTCAATGGCTGGAAAATGCTCAAAATGCTTAAAATAGGCTGTTTTGAGCAAAATTACTGTATCTCAGGTATGCCTCAAGGTATTCCCATGCAATTTTCTGCTAAACAGTGGTGAGAGTCAGGTTACTGTGACCAGTTTCACACATATTCGCAATGGTTTGCTATAAATTTTATTATTTCAATAATTTGAATAGCTGCAAAATGCTCAAAGTGCTTAAAATAGGCTGTTTTAAGCAAAATTACTGTATCTCAGGTATGCCTCAAGGTATTCCCATGCAATTTTCTGCTAAACAGTGGTGAGAGTCAGGTTACTGTGACCAGTTTCACACATATTCACAGTGGTTTTCTATAAATTTTATTATTTCAAAAATTTCAATAGCTCAAAATTGCTCAAAATGCTTAAAATAGGCTGTTTTAAGCAAAATTACTGTATCTCAGGTATGCCTCAAGGTATTAACATGCAATTTTTTGCTCAACGGTGGTGAAAGTCAGGTTACTGTCACCTGTTTCACACATATTCACAGTGGTTTGCTGTAAATTTTATTATTTCAAAAATTTCAACAGCTTAAAAATGCTCAAAATGCTTAAAATACGCTGTTTTGAGCTGTTTTAAGCAAAATTACTTTATCTCAGGTATGCCTCAAGTTATTCCCATGCAATTTTTTGCTAAACAGTGGCGAAAGTCAGGTTACTGTCACCAGTTTCACACATATTCATAGTGGTTTGCTGTAAATGTCATTATTTCAAAAATTTCAATAGCTGGAAAATGCTCAAAATGCTTAAAATAAGCTGTTTTAAGCAAAATTACTGTATATCAGTTACGCCTCAAGGTATTCCCATGCAGTTTTTTGCACAACAGTGGTGAAATCCTGGTTACTGTAACATGTTTCATACATATTCACAGTGGTTTGCTGTAAACTTTATTATTTCAAAAATTTCAATAGCTGGAAAATGCTCAAATTGCTTATAATAAGCTGTTTTGAGCGGTTTTAAGCAAAATTACTGTATCTCAGGTATGCCTCAAAGTATTCCCACGCACTTTTTGCTCAAAAGTGGTGAAAGCAAGGTTAATGTCACCAGTTTCACACATATTCACAGTGGTTTGCAGGAAATTTTATTATTTCAAAAATTTCAATAGCTGGAAAATGCTCAAAATGCTTAAAATATGCTGTTTTGAACTGTTTTAAGCAAAATTACTGTATCTCAGGTGTGCCTCAAGGTATTCTCATACAATTTTTTGCTCAACATTGGTGAAAGCCAGTTTACTGTGACCAGTTTCACTCATAGTCATAGTGGTTTGCTGTAAATTTTATTATTTCAAAAATTTCATTGGCTGGAAAATGCTCAATAAGCTTAAAATAGGCTGTTTTAAGCAAAATTACTGTATCTCTGGTATGCCTCAAGGTATTCCCATGCAATTTTTTTGCTAAGCAGTGGTGAAAGTAAGGTTGCTGTGACCAGTTTCACATATATTCACAGTGGTTTGCAGTAAATTTTATTATTTCAAAAATTTCTATAGCTGAAAAATGCTCAAAATGCTTAAAATAGGCTGATTTAAGCAAAATTACTGTATCTCAGGTATGCCTCAAGGTATTCCCATTCAATATTTTGCTCAACAGTTGTGAAAGTCAGGTTACTGTTAACAGTTTCGCACATTTACAGTGATTTGCTGTAAATTTTATTATTTCAAAAATTTCTCAAGCTTCAAAATGCTCAAAATGCTTAAAATATGCTGTTTTGAGCTGTTTTAAGCAAAATTACTGTATCTCAGGAATACCTCAAAGTATTCCCATGCAATTTTTTGCTCAACATTGGTGAAAGCCAGGTTACTGTGACTAGTTTCACGCATATTCACAGTGGTTTGCTGTAAATTTTATTATTTCAAAAATTTAAATAGCTGCAAAATGCTCAAAATGCTTAAAATATGCTGTTTTAAGCAAAATTACTGTAACTCAGGTATGCATCAAGGTATTCCCATGCAATTTTTTGCTCAACAGTGGTGAAAGTCAGGTTACTCTCACCAGTTTCACACATATTTACAGTGGTTTGCAGTATGTTTTATTATTTCAAAAATTTCAATAGCAGGAAAATGCTCAAAATGCTTAAAATAGTCTGTTTAAAGCAAAATTACTGTATCTCAGGTATGCCTCAAGGTATTAACATGCTTTTTTTGTTCAACAGTGGAGAAAGCCAGGTTAATGTGATCAGTTTCACACATATTCACAGTGGTTTGCAGTAAATTTTATTATTTCAAAAATTTTAGTAGCTGGAAAATGCTCAAAATGCTCAAAATAGGCTGTTTTAAGCAAAATTACTGTATCTCAGGTATGCCTCAAGGTATTAACATGCAATTTTTTGCTCAATAGTGGTGAAAGTCACCAGTTTTGCACATATTCACAGTGGTTTGTAGTAAATTTTATTATTTCAAAAATGTCAATAGCTGGAAAATTTTCAAAATACTTAAAATAAGATGTTTCGAACGGTTTTAAGCAAAATTACTGTATTTCAGGTATGCCTCAAGGTATTCCCATGCATTTTTTTGCTCAACAGTGGTGAAAGCCAGGTTAATGTGACCAGTTTCACATATTCATAGTGGTTTGATGTAAATTTTATTATTTCAAAAATTTCAATAGCTGTAAAATGCGCAAAATGCTTAAAATAAGCTGTTTTAAGCAAAATTACTGTATCTCAGGAATGCCTCAAGGTATTCCCATGCAATTTTTTGCTCAACAGTGGTGAAAGTCAGGTTACTGTCACCAGTTTCACACATATTCATAGTGGTTTGCTCTAAATTTCAGTATTTCAAAAATTTCAATAGCTGGAAAAAGCTCAAAATGCTTAAAATAAGCTGTTTTAAGCAAAATTACTGTATCTCAGATACGCCTCAAGGTATTCCCATGCAATTTTTTGCACAACAGTGGTGAAAGCCTGGTTACTGTGACATGTTTCACACATATTCACAGTGGTTTGCTGTAAATTTTATTATTTCAAAAATATTAATGGCTGGAAAATGCTCAAAATGCTTAAAATAAGCTGTTTTGAACTGTTTTAAGCAAAATAACTGTATCTCAGGTGTGCCTCAAGGTATTCCCGTACAATTTTTTGCTCAACATTGGTGAAAGCCAGTTTACTGTGACCAGTTTCACTCATAGTCATAGTGGTTTGCTCTAAATTTTATTATTTCAAAAATTTCATTGGCTGGAAAATGCTCAATAAGCTTAAAATAGGCTGTTTTAAGCAAAATTACTGTATCTCAGGTATGCCTCAAGGTATTCCCATGCAATTTTTTGCTAAGCAGTGGTGAAAGTAAGGTTGCTGTGACCAGTTTCACATATATTCAAAGTGGTTTGCAGTAAATTTTATTATTTCAAAAATTTCTATAGCTGGAAAATGCTCAAAATGCTTAAAATAGGCTGTTTTAAGCAAAATTACTGTATCCCAGGTATGCCTCAAGGTATTCCCATGCACTTTTTTGCTCAACAGTGGTGAAAGTCAGGTTACTGTCACAAGTTACACACATATTCACAGTGGTTTGCAGTATATTTTATTATTTCAAAAATTTCAATAGCAGGAAAATGCTCAAAATGCTTAAAATAGGCTGTTTTAAGCAAAATTACTGTATCTCAGGTACGCCTCAAGGTATTCCCATGCAGTTTTTTGCACAACAGTGGTGAAAGCCTGGTTACTGTAACATGTTTCACACATATTCACAGTGGTTTGCTGTAAACTTTATTATTTCAAAAATTTCAATAGCTGGAAAATGCTCAAAATGCTTAAAATAGGCTGTTTTGAGCGGTTTTAAGCAAAATTACTGTATCTCAGGTATGCCTCAAGGTATTCCCATGCAATTTTTTGCACAACAGTGGTGAAATCCTGGTTACTGTAACATGTTTCATACATATTCACAGTGGTTTGCTGTAAACTTTATTATTTCAAAAATTTCAATAGCTGGAAAATGCTCAAATTGCTTATAATAAGCTGTTTTGAGCGGTTTTAAGCAAAATTACTGTATCTCAGGTATGCCTCAAAGTATTCCCACGCACTTTTTGCTCAAAAGTGGTGAAAGCAAGGTTAATGTCACCAGTTTCACACTTATTCACAGTGGTTTGCAGGAAATTTTATTATTTCAAAAATTTCAATAGCTGGAAAATGCTCAAAATGCTTAAAATATGCTGTTTTGAACTGTTTTAAGCAAAATTACTGTATCTCAGGTGTGCCTCAAGGTATTCTCATACAATTTTTTGCTCAACATTGGTGAAAGCCAGTTTACTGTGACCAGTTTCACTCATAGTCATAGTGGTTTGCTGTAAATTTTATTATTTCAAAAATTTCATTAGCTGGAAAATGCTCAATAAGCTTAAAATAGGCTGTTTTAAGCAAAATTACTGTATCTCAGGTATGCCTCAAGGTATTCCCATGCAATTTTTTTGCTAAGCAGTGGTGAAAGTAAGGTTGCTGTGACCAGTTTCACATATATTCACAGTGGTTTGCAGTAAATTTTATTATTTCAAAAATTTCTATAGCTGAAAAATGCTCAAAATGCTTAAAATAGGCTGATTTAAGCAAAATTACTGTATCTCAGGTATGCCTCAAGGTATTCCCATGCAATTTTTTGCTCAACAGTGGTGAAAGTCAGGTTACTGTGACCAGTATCACACATATTCACAGTGGTTAGCTGTAAATTTCATTATTTCAAAAATTTCAGTAGCTGTAAAACGCTCAAAATGCTTAAAATAAAGTATTTTGATCTGTTTTAAGCAAAATTACTGTATATCAGGTATGCCTGAATGTATTCCCATGCAATATTTTGCTCAACAGTGGTGAAAATCAGGTTACTGTGACAAGTTTCACACATATTCACAGTGGTTTGCTGTAAATTTTATTATTTCAAAAATTTCAATGGCTGGAAAATGCTCAAAATGCTTAAAATAGGCTGTTTAAAGCAAAATTACTGTATCTCAGGTATGCCTCAAGGTATTCCCATGCAATTTTCTGCTAAACAGTGGTGAAAATCAGGTTACTGTGACAAGTTTCACACATATTCACAGTGGTTTGCAGTAAATTTTATTATTTCAAAAATTTCAATACCTGGAAAATGCTGAAAATGCTTAAAATAAGCTGTTTTGAGCTGTTTTAAGA
Source organism: Spongia lamella (assembly GCA_963930835.1). Classification (NCBI taxonomy): domain Eukaryota; kingdom Metazoa; phylum Porifera; class Demospongiae; order Dictyoceratida; family Spongiidae; genus Spongia; species Spongia lamella. The sequence continues at coordinate 4,986,752 of OZ005752.1, read as the reverse complement.
AAAAATTATTGTATCCCAGGTATTCCTCAAGGTATTCCCATGCAATATTTTGCTGAACAGTGGTGAAAGTCAGGTTACTGTGACCAGTTTCACACATATTCACAGTGGTTTGCTGTAAATTTAATTATTTCAAAAATTTCAATGGCTGGAAAATGCTCAAAATGCTCAAAATAGGCTGTTTTAAGCAAAATTACTGTATCTCAGGTATGCCTCAAGGTATTATCAGGCAATTTTCAGCTCAAAATTGGTGAATGACAGGTTGCTGTGACCAGTTTCACACATATTCACAGTGGTTTGCTGTAAATTTTATTATTTTAAAAATTTCAATAGCAGGAAAATGCTCAAAATGCTTAAAATAGGCTGTTTTAAGCAAAATTACTGTATCTCAGGTATGCCTCAAGGTATTAACATGCAATTTTTTGCTCAACAGTGGTGAGAGTCAGGTTACTGTGACCAGTTTCACACATATTCACAGTGGTTTGCTATAAATTTTATTATTTCAATAATTTGAATAGCTGCAAAATGTTCAAAGTGCTTAAAATAGGCTGTTTTAAGCAAAATTACTGTATCTCAGGGATGCCTCAAGGTATTCCCATGCAATTTTTACCTCAACAGTGGTGAAAGCTTGGTTACTGTGACCTGCTTCACTCATATTCAAAGTGGTTTGCTGTAAATTTTATTATTTCAAAAATTTCAATAGTTTTAAAATGCTCAAAATGCTTAATATAGGCTGTTTCAAGCAAAATTACTGTATCTCAGGTATGCCTCAAGGTATTCCAATGCAATTTTTTGCTCAACAGTGGTGAAAGTCAGGTTAATGTGACCAGTTTCACACATATTCACAGTGGTTTGTTATAAATTTTATTATTTCAAAAATTTCAATAGCTCAAAATTGCTCAAAATGCTTAAAATAGGCTGTTTGAAGCAAAATTACTGTATCTCAGGTATGCCTCAAGGTATTAACATGCAATTTTTTGCTCAACAGTGGAGAAAGCCAGGTTAATGTGACCAGTTTCACATATTCACAGTGGTTTGATGTAAATTTTATTATTTCAAAAATTTCAATAGCTGTAAAATGCGCAAAATGCTTAAAATAAGCTGTTTTAAGCAAAATTACTGTATCTCAGGAATGCCTCAAGGTATTCCCATGCAATTTTTTGCTCAACAGTGGTGAAAGTCAGGTTACTGTCACCAGTTTCACACATATTCATAGTGGTTTGCTCTAAATTTCAGTATTTCAAAAATTTCAATAGCTGGAAAAACTCAAAATGCTTAAAATACGCTGTTTTAAGCAAAATTACTGTATCTCAGATACGCCTCAAGGTATTCCCATGCAATTTTTTGCACAACAGTGGTGAAAGCCTGGTTACTGTGACATGTTTCACACATATTCACAGTGGTTTGCTGTAAATTTTATTATTTCAAAAATTTTAATGGCTGGAAAATGCTCAAAATGCTTAAAATAAGCTGTTTTGAACTGTTTTAAGCAAAATTACTGTATCTCAGGTGTGCCTCAAGGTATTCCCATACAATTTTTTGCTCAACATTGGTGAAAGCCAGTTTACTGTGACCAGTTTCACTCATAGTCATAGTGGTTTGCTCTAAATTTTATTATTTCAAAAATTTCATTGGCTGGAAAATGCTCAATAAGCTTAAAATAGGCTGTTTTAAGCAAAATTACTGTATCTCAGATATGCCTCAAGGTATTCCCATGCAATTTTTTGCTAAGCAGTGGTGAAAGTAAGGTTGCTGTGACCAGTTTCACATATATTCAAAGTGGTTTGCAGTAAATTTTATTATTTCAAAAATTTCTATAGCTGGAAAATGCTCAAAATGCTTAAAATAGGCTGTTTTAAGCAAAATTACTGTATCTCAGGTATGCCTCAAGGTATTCCCATGCACTTTTTTGCTCAACAGTGGTGAAAGTCAGGTTACTGTCACAAGTTACACACATATTCACAGTGGTTTGCAGTATATTTTATTATTTCAAAAATTTCAATAGCAGGAAAATGCTCAAAATGCTTAAAATAGGCTGTTTTAAGCAAAATTACTGTATCTCAGGTACGCCTCAAGGTATTCCCATGCAGTTTTTTGCACAACAGTGGTGAAAGCCTGGTTACTGTAACATGTTTCACACATATTCACAGTGGTTTGCTGTAAACTTTATTATTTCAAAAATTTCAATAGCTGGAAAATGCTCAAAATGCTTAAAATAGGCTGTTTTGAGCGGTTTTAAGCAAAATTACTGTATCTCAGGTATGCCTCAAGGTATTCCCATGCAATTTTTTGCTAAGCAGTGGTGAAAGTAAGGTTGTTGTGACCAGTTTCACATATATTCACAGTGGTTTGCAGTAAATTTTATTATTTCAAAAATTTCTATAGCTGAAAAATGCTCAAAATGCTTAAAATAGGCTGATTTAAGCAAAATTACTGTATCTCAGGTATGCCTCAAGGTATTCCCATTCAATATTTTGCTCAACAGTGGTGAAAGTCAGGTTACTGTGAACAGTTTCGCACATTCACAGTGGTTTGCTGTAAATTTTATTATTTCAAAAATTTCAATAGCTGGAAAATGCTCAAAATGCTTAAAATAGGCTGTTTTAAGCAAAATTACTTTATCTCAGGTATGCCTCAAGGTATTCTTATGCAATTATTTACTCAACAGTGATGAAAGTCAGGTTACTGTCACCAGTTTCACACATATTCACAGTGATTTGCTGTAAATTTTATTATTTCAAAAATTTCAATATTTGGAAAATGCTCAAAATGCTTAAATAGGCTGTTTTAAGAAAAATTACTGTATCTCAGGTATGCCTCAAGGTATTCCCATGCAATTTTTTGCTCAACAGTGGGGAAAGTCCGGTTACTGTCACCAGTTTCACACATATTCACAGTGATTAACTGTAAATTTTATTATTTCAAAAATTTCAATAGATGGAAAATGCTCATAATGCTTAAAATAGGCTGTTTCAAGCAAAATTACTGTATCTCAGGTATGCCTCAAGGTATTCCAATGCAATTTTTTGCTCAACAGTGCTGAAAGTAAGGTTACTGTGACCAGTTTCACATATATTCACAGTGGTTTGTTATAAATTTTATTATTTCAAAAATTTAAATAGCTTAAAAATTCTCAAAATCATTAAATTAGGCTGTTTTAAGCAAAATTGCTGTATCTCAGGTATGCCTGAAGGTATTCCCATGCAATTTTTTGCTCAACAGTGGAGAAAGCCAGGTTAATGTGACCAGTTTCACACATATTCACAGTGGTTTGCTGTAAATTTTATTATTTTAAAAATTTCAATAGCAGGAAAATGCTCAAAATGCTTAAAATAGGCTGTTTTAAGCAAAATTACTGTATCTCAGGTATGCCTCAAGGTATTAACATGCAATTTTTTGCTCAAAATTGGTGAATGACAGGTTAATGTGACCAGTTTCACACATATTCACAGTGGTTTGCTGTAAATTTTATTATTTTAAAAATTTCAATAGCAGGAAAATGCTCAAAATGCTTAAAATAGGCTGTTTTAAGAAAAATTACTGTATCTGAGGTATGCCTCAAGGTATTAACATGCAATTTTTTGCTCAACAGTGGAGAAAGCCAGGTTAATGTGACCAGTTTCACACATATTCGCAGTGGTTTGTAGTAAATTTTATTATTTAAAAATTTCAATATCTGGAAATTGCTCAAAATGCTTAAAATAAGCTGTTTTGAGTTGTTTTAAGCAAAATTACTGTATCCCAGGTATGCCTCGAGGTATTCCCATGCAATATTTTGCTCAACAGTTGTGAAAATCAGGTTACTGTGACAAGTTTCAACCATATTCACAGTGGTTTGCTTTAAATTTTATTATTTCAAAAATTTCAATGGCTGGAAAATGCTCAAAATGCTTAAAATAGGCTGTTTTGAGCAAAATTACTGTATCTCAGGTATGCCTCAAGGTATTCCCATGCAATTTTCTGCTAAACAGTGGTGAGAGTCAGGTTACTGTGACCAGTTTCACACATATTCGCAGTGGTTTGCTATAAATTTTATTATTTCAATAATTTGAATAGCTGCAAAATGCTCAAAGTGCTTAAAATAGGCTGTTTTAAGCAAAATTACTGTATCTCAGGTATGCCTCAAGGTATTCCCATGCAATTTTCTGCTAAACAGTGGTGAGAGTCAGGTTACTGTGACCAGTTTCACACATATTCACAGTGGTTTTCTATAAATTTTATTATTTCTAAAATTTCAACAGCTCAAAATTGCTCAAAATGCTTAAAATAGGCTGTTTTAAGCAAAATTACTGTATCTCAGGTATGCCTCAAGGTATTAACATGCAATTTTTTGCTCAACGGTGGTGAAAGTCAGGTTACTGTCACCTGTTTCACACATATTCACAGTGGTTTGCTGTAAATTTTATTATTTCAAAAATTTCAACAGCTTAAAAATGCTCAAAATGCTTAAAATACGCTGTTTTGAGCTGTTTTAAGCAAAATTACTTTATCTCAGGTATGCCTCAAGTTATTCCCATGCAATTTTTTGCTAAACAGTGGCGAGAGTCAGGTTACTGTCACCAGTTTCACACATATTCATAGTGGTTTGCTGTAAATGTCATTATTTCAAAAATTTCAATAGCTGGAAAATGCTCAAAATGCTTAAAATAAGCTGTTTTAAGCAAAATTACTGTATATCAGTTACGCCTCAAGGTATTCCCATGCAGTTTTTTGCACAACAGTGGTGAAATCCTGGTTACTGTAACATGTTTCATACATATTCACAGTGGTTTGCTGTAAACTTTATTATTTCAAAAATTTCAATAGCTGGAAAATGCTCAAATTGCTTATAATAAGCTGTTTTGAGCGGTTTTAAGCAAAATTACTGTATCTCAGGTATGCCTCAAAGTATTCCCACGCACTTTTTGCTCAAAAGTGGTGAAAGCAAGGTTAATGTCACCAGTTTCGCACATATTCACAGTGGTTTGCAGGAAATTTTATTATTTCAAAAATTTCAATAGCTGGAAAATGCTCAAAATGCTTAAAATATGCTGTTTTGAACTGTTTTAAGCAAAATTACTGTATCTCAGGTGTGCCTCAAGGTATTCTCATACAATTTTTTGCTCAACATTGGTGAAAGCCAGTTTACTGTGACCAGTTTCACTCATAGTCATAGTGGTTTGCTGTAAATTTTATTATTTCAAAAATTTCATTGGCTGGAAAATGCTCAATAAGCTTAAAATAGGCTGTTTTAAGCAAAATTACTGTATCTCAGGTATGCCTCAAGGTATTCCCATGCAATTTTTTTGCTAAGCAGTGGTGAAAGTAAGGTTGCTGTGACCAGTTTCACATATATTCACAGTGGTTTGCAGTAAATTTTATTATTTCAAAAATTTCTATAGCTGAAAAATGCTCAAAATGCTTAAAATAGGCTGATTTAAGCAAAATTACTGTATCTCAGGTATGCCTCAAGGTATTCCCATTCAATATTTTGCTCAACAGTTGTGAAAGTCAGGTTACTGTTAACAGTTTCGCACATTTACAGTGATTTGTGTAAATTTTATTATTGCAAAACTTTCTCAAGCTTCAAAATGCTCAAAATGCTTAAAATATGCTGTTTTGAGCTGTTTTAAGCAAAATAACTGTATCTCAGGTATACCTCAAAGTATTCCCATGCAATTTTTTGCTCAACATTGGTGAAAGCCAGGTTACTGTGACTAGTTTCACGCATATTCACAGTGGTTTGCTGTAAATTTTATTATTTCAAAAATTTAAATAGCTGCAAAATGCTCAAAATGCTTAAAATATGCTGTTTTAAGCAAAATTACTGTAACTCAGGTATGCATCAAGGTATTCCCATGCAATTTTTTGCTCAACAGTGGTGAAAGTCAGGTTACTGTGACCAGTTTCACACATATTCACAGTGGTTTGCTGTAAATTTTATTATTTCAAAAATTTTAATAACTGGAAAGTGCTCAAAATGCTTAAAATAAGCTGTTTTGAGCTGTTTTAAGCAAAATTACTGTATCTCAGGTATGCCTCAACGTATTCCCATGCAATTTTTTGCTCAACAATGGTGAAAGTCAGGTTACTGACACAAGTTACACACATATTCATAGTGGTTAGCTGTAAATTTTATTATTTCAAAAATTTCAATAGCAGGAAAATGCTCAAAATGCTTAAAATAGGCTGATTTAAGCAAAATTACTGTATCTCAGGTATGCCTCAAGGTATTCCCTTGCAATGTTTTGCTTAACAGTGGTGAAAGTCAGGTTACTGTGAACAGTTTCGGACAGTCGCAGTGGTTTGCTGTAAATTTTATTATTTCAAAAATTTCAGTATTTGGAAAATGCTCAAAATGCTTAAAATAGGCTGTTGTAAGCAAAATTACTGTATCTCAGGTATGCCTCAAGGTATTCCAATGCAATTTTTTGCTCAACAGTGGTGAAAGTAAGGTTACTGTGACCAGTTTCACATATATTCACAGTGGTTTGTTATAAATTTTATTATTTCAGAAAATTAAATAGCTCAAAAAGGCTCAAAATGCTTAAATTAGGCTGTTTTAAGCAAAATTGCTGTATCTCAGGTATGCCTGAAGGTATTCCCATGCAATTTTTTGCTCAACAGTGGTGAAAGTCAGGTTACTGTCACAAGGTACACACATATTCACAGTGGTTTGCAGTATATTTTATTATTTCAAAAATTTCAATAGCTGGAAAATGCTCAAAATGCTTAAAATAGGCTGTTTTAAGCAAAATTACTTTATCTCAGGTATGCCTCAAGGTATTCTTATGCAATTATTTACTCAACAGTGATGAAAGTCAGGTTACTGTCACCAGTTTCACACATATTCACAGTGATTTGCTGTAAATTTTATTATTTCAAAAATTTCAATATTTGGAAAATGCTCAAAATGCTTAAAATAGGCTGTTTTAAGAAAAATTACTGTATCTCAGGTATGCCTCAAGGTATTCCCATGCAATTTTTTGCTCAACAGTGGGGAAAGTCCGGTTACTGTCACCAGTTTCACACATATTCACAGTGATTAACTGTAAATTTTATTATTTCAAAAATTTCAATAGATGGAAAATGCTCAAAATGCTTAAAATATGCTGTTTTGAGCTGTTTTAAGCAAAATTACTGTATCTCAGGTATACCTCAAGGTATTCCAATGCAATTTTTTGCTCAACTGTGCTGAAAGTAAGGTTACTGTGACCAGTTTCACATATATTCACAGTGGTTTGTTATAAATTTTATTATTTCAAAAATTTAAATAGCTTAAAAATTCTCAAAATGCTTAAATTAGGCTGTTTTAAGCAAAATTGCTGTATCTCAGGTATGCCTGAAGGTATTCCCATGCAATTTTTTGCTCAACAGTGGAGAAATCCAGGTTAATGTGACATGTTTCACACATATTCACAGTGGTTTGCTGTAAATTTTATTATTTCAAAAATTTTAATAACTGGAAAGTGATCAAAATGCTTAAAATAAGCTGTTTTGAGCTGTTTTAAGCAAAATTTCTGTATCTCAGGTATGCCTCAACTTATTCCCATGCAATTTTTTAATCAACAGTGGTGAAAGTCAGGTTACTGACACAAGTTACACACATATTCATAGTGGTTAGCTGTAAATTTTATTATTTCAAAAATTTCAATAGCTGGCAAATGCTCAAAATGCTTAAAATAGGCTGATTTAAGCAAAATTACTGTATCTCAGGTATGCCTCAAGGTATTCCCTTGCAATATTTTGCTTAACAGTGGTGAAAGTCAGGTTACTGTGAACAGTTTCGGACATTCGCAGTGGTTTGCTGTAAATTTTATTATTTCAAAAATTTCAATAGCTGGAAAATGCTCATAATGCTTAAAATAGGCTGTTTCAAGCAAAATTACTGTATCTCAGGTATGCCTCCAGGTATTCCAATGCAATTTTTTGCTCAACAGTGGTGAAAGTAAGGTTACTGTGACCAGTTTCACATATATTCACAGTGGTTTGTTATAAATTTTATTATTTCAAAAATTTAAATAGCTCAAAAATGCTCAAAATGCTTAAATTAGGCTGTTTTAAGCAAAATTGCTGTATCTCAGGTATGCCTGAAGGTATTCCCATGCAATTTTTTGCTCAACAGTGGTGAAAGTCAGGTTACTGTCACAAGTTACACACATATTCACAGTGGTTTGCAGTATATTTTATTATTTCAAAAATTTCAATAGCAGGAAAATGCTCAAAATGCTTAAAATAGGCTTTTTTAAGCAAAATTACTGTATCTCAGGTATGCCTCAAGGTATTAACATGCAATTTTTTGCTCAACAGTGGAGAAAGCCAGGTTAATGTGACCAGTTTCACACATATTCACAGTGGTTTGCAGTAAATTTTATTATTTCAAAAATTTCAATAGCTTGAAAATGCTCAAAATGCTTAAAATACGCTGTTTTGAGCTGTTTTAAGCAAAATTACTGTATCTCAGGTATTCCTCAAGGTATTCCCATGCAATTTTTTGCTCAACAGTGGTGAAAGTCAGGTTACTGTGACCAGTATCACACATATTCACAGTGGTTAGCTGTAAATTTCATTATTTCAAAAATTTCAGTAGCTGTAAAACGCTCAAAATGCTTAAAATAAAGTGTTTTGATCTGTTTTAAGCAAAATTACTGTATATCAGGTATGCCTGAATGTATTCCCATGCAATATTTTGCTCAACAGTGGTGAAAATCAGGTTACTGTGACAAGTTTCACACATATTCACAGTGGTTTGCTGTAAATTTTATTATTTCAAAAATTTCAATAGCTCCTAATTGCTCAAAATGCTTAAAATAGGCTGTTTTAAGCAAAATTACTGTATCTCAGGTATGCCTCAAGGTATTAACATGCAATTTTTTGCTCAACAGTGGAGAAAGCCAGGTTAATGTGACCAGTTTCACACATATTCACAGTGGTTTGCAGTAAATTTTATTATTTCAAAAATTTCAATAGCTGGAAAATGCTGAAAATGCTTAAAATAAGCTGTTTTGAGCTGTTTTAAGAAAAAATTATTGTATCCCAGGTATTCCTCAAGGTATTCCCATGCAATATTTTGCTGAACAGTGGTGAAAGTCAGGTTACTGTGACCAGTTTCACACATATTCACAGTGGTTTGCTGTAAATTTAATTATTTCAAAAATTTCAATGGCTGGAAAATGCTCAAAATGCTCAAAATAGGCTGTTTTAAGCAAAATTACTGTATCTCAGGTATGCCTCAAGGTATTAACATGCAATTTTTTGCTCAATAGTGGTGAAAGTCACCAGTTTCGCACATATTCGCAGTGGTTTGTAGTAAATTTTATTATTTCAAAAATGTCAATAGCTGGAAAATGCTCAAAATGCTTAAAATAAGCTGTTTTGAGCTGTTTTAAGCAAAATTACTGTATCTCAGGTATGCCTCAAGGTATTCCCATTCACTTTTTTGCTCAACAGTGTTGAAAGCCTGGTTAATGTGACCAATTTCATACATATTCACAGTGGTTTGCAGTAAATCTTATTATTTCAAAAATTTCAATAGCTGGAAATTTCTCAAAATGCTTAAAATAAGCTGTTTTGAGCTGTTTTAAGCAAAATTACTGTATCTCAGGTATGCCTCAAGGTATTCCCATTCACTTTTTTGCTCAACAGTGGTGAAAGCCAGGTTAATGTGACCAATTTCACACATATTCACAGTGGTTTGCAGTAAATCTTATTATTTCAAAAATTTCAATAGCTGGAAATTTCTCAAAATGCTTAAAATAAGCTGTTTTGAGCTGTTTTAAGCAAAATTACTGTATCTCAGGTATGCCTCAAGGCATTAACATGCAATTTTTTGCTCAACAGTGGAGAAAGCCAGGTTAATGTGACCAGTTTCACACATATTCACAGTGGTTTGCTGTAAATTTTATTATTTTAATAATTTCAATAGCAGGAAAATGCTCAAAGTGCTTAAAATAGGCTGTTTTAAGCAAAATTACTGTATCTCAGGTATGCCTCCAGGTATTCCAATGCAATTTTTTGCTCAACAGTGGTGAAAGTAAGGTTACTGTGACCAGTTTCACATATATTCACAGTGGTTTGTTATAAATTTTATTATTTCAAAAATTTAAATAGCTCAAAAATGCTCAAAATGCTTAAATTAGGCTGTTTTAAGCAAAATTGCTGTATCTCAGGTATGCCTGAAGGTATTCCCATGCAATTTTTTGCTCAACAGTGGTGAAAGTCAGGTTACTGTCACAAGTTACACAAATATTCACAGTGGTTTGCAGTATATTTTATTATTTCAAAAATTTCAATAGCAGGAAAATGCTCAAAATCCTTAAAATAGGCTGTTTTAAGCAAAATTACTGTATCTCAGGTATGCCTCAAGGTATTAACATGCAATTTTTTGCTCAACAGTGGAGAAAGCCAGGTTAATGTGACCAGTTTCACACATATTCACAGTGGTTTGCAGTAAATTTTATTATTTCAAAAATTTCAATAGCTTGAAAATGCTCAAAATGCTTAAAATACGCTGTTTTGAGCTGTTTTAAGCAAAATTACTGTATCTCAGGTATGCCTCAAGGTATTCCCATGCAATTTTTTGCTCAACAGTGGTGAAAGTCAGGTTACTGTGACCAGTATCACACATATTCACAGTGGTTAGCTGTAAATTTCATTATTTCAAAAATTTCAGTAGCTGTAAAACGCTCAAAATGCTTAAAATAAAGTGTTTTGATCTGTTTTAAGCAAAATTACTGTATATCAGGTATGCCTGAAGGTATTCCCATGCAATATTTTGCTCAACAGTGGTGAAAATCAGGTTACTGTGACAAGTTTCACACATATTCACAGTGGTTTGCTGTAAATTTTATTATTTCAAAAATTTCAATGGCTGGAAAATGCTCCAAATGCTTAAAATAGGCTGTTTAAAGCAAAATTACTGTATCTCAGGTATGCCTCAAGGTATTCCCATGCAATTTTCTGCTAAACAGTGGTGAGAGTCAGGTTACTGTGACCAGTTTCACACATATTCACAGTGGTTTGTTATAAATTTTATTATTTCAAAAATTTCAATAGCTCCTAATTGCTCAAAATGCTTAAAATAGGCTGTTTTAAGCAAAATTACTGTATCTCAGGTATGCCTCAAGGTATTAACATGCAATTTTTTGCTCAACAGTGGAGAAAGCCAGGTTAATGTGACCAGTTTCACACATATTCACAGTGGTTTGCAGTAAATTTTATTATTTCAAAAATTTCAATAGCTGGAAAATGCTGAAAATGCTTAAAATAAGTTGTTTTGAGCTGTTTTAAGAAAAAATTATTGTATCCCAGGTATTCCTCAAGGTATTCCCATGCAATATTTTGCTGAACAGTGGTGAAAGTCAGGTTACTGTGACCAGTTTCACACATATTCACAGTGGTTTGCTGTAAATTTAATTATTTCAAAAATTTCAATGGCTGGAAAATGCTCAAAATCCTCAAAATAGGCTGTTTTAAGCAAAATTACTGTATCTCAGGTATGCCTCAAGGTATTAACATGCAATTTTTTGCTCAATAGTGGTGAAAGTCACCAGTTTCGCACATATTCGCAGTGGTTTGTAGTAAATTTTATTATTTCAAAAATGTCAATAGCTGGAAAATGCTCAAAATGCTTAAAATAAGCTGTTTTGAGCTGTTTTAAGCAAAATTACTGTATCTCAGGTATGCCTCAAGGTATTCCCATTCACTTTTTTGCTCAACAGTGTAGAAAGCCAGGTTAATGTGACCAATTTCACACATATTCACAGTGGTTTGCAGTAAATCTTATTATTTCAAAAATTTCAATAGCTGGAAATTTCTCAAAATGCTTAAAATAAGCTGTTTTGAGCTGTTTTAAGCAAAATTACTGTATCTCAGGTATGCCTCAAGGTATTCCCATTCACTTTTTTGCTCAACAGTGGTGAAAGCCAGGTTAATGTGACCAATTTCACACATATTCACAGTGGTTTGCAGTAAATCTTATTATTTCAAAAATTTCAATAGCTGGAAATTTCTCAAAATGCTTAAAATAAGCTGTTTTGAGCTGTTTTAAGCAAAATTACTGTATCTCAGGTATGCCTCAAGGTATTAACATCCAATTTTTTGCTCAACAGTGGAGAAAGCCAGGTTAATGTGACCAGTTTCACACATATTCACAGTGGTTTGCTGTAAATTTTATTATTTTAATAATTTCAATAGCAGGAAAATGCTCAAAATGCTTAAAATAGGCTGTTTTAAGCAAAATTACTGTATCTCAGGTATGCCTCCAGGTATTCCAATGCAATTTTTTGCTCAACAGTGGTGAAAGTAAGGTTACTGTGACCAGTTTCACATATATTCACAGTGGTTTGTTATAAATTTTATTATTTCAAAAATTTATATAGCTCAAAAATGCTCAAAATGCTTAAATTAGGCTGTTTTAAGCAAAATTGCTGTATCTCAGGTATGCCTGAAGGTATTCCCATGCAATTTTTTGCTCAACAGTGGAGAAAGCCAGGTTAATGTGACCAGTTTCACACATATTCACAGTGGTTTGCAGTAAATTTTATTATTTCAAAAATTTCAATAGCTGGAAAATGCTGAAAATGCTTAAAATAAGCTGTTTTGAGCTGTTTTAAGAAAAAATTATTGTATCCCAGGTATTCCTCAAGGTATTCCCATGCAATATTTTGCTGAACAGTGGTGAAAGTCAGGTTACTGTGACCAGTTTCACACATATTCACAGTGGTTTGCTGTAAATTTAATTATTTCAAAAATTTCAATGGCTGGAAAATGCTCAAAATGCTCAAAATAGGCTGTTTTAAGCAAAATTACTGTATCTCAGGTATGCCTCAAGGTATTAACATGCAATTTTTTGCTCAATAGTGGTGAAAGTCACCAGTTTCGCACATATTCGCAGTGGTTTGTAGTAAATTTTATTATTTCAAAAATGTCAATAGCTGGAAAATGCTCAAAATGCTTAAAATAAGCTGTTTTGAGCTGTTTTAAGCAAAATTACTGTATCTCAGGTATGCCTCAAGGTATTCCCATTCACTTTTTTGCTCAACAGTGTTGAAAGCCAGGTTAATGTGACCAATTTCACACATATTCACAGTGGTTTGCAGTAAATCTTATTATTTCAAAAATTTCAATAGCTGGAAATTTCTCAAAATGCTTAAAATAAGCTGTTTTGAGCTGTTTTAAGCAAAATTACTGTATCTCAGGTATGCCTCAAGGTATTCCCATTCACTTTTTTGCTCAACAGTGGTGAAAGCCAGGTTAATGTGACCAATTTCACACATATTCACAGTGGTTTGCAGTAAATCTTATTATTTCAAAAATTTCAATAGCTGGATATTTCTCAAAATGCTTAAAATAAGCTGTTTTGAGCTGTTTTAAGCAAAATTACTGTATCTCAGGTATGCCTCAAGGTATTAACATGCAATTTTTTGCTCAACAGTGGAGAAAGCCAGGTTAATGTGACCAGTTTCACACATATTCACAGTGGTTTGCTGTAAATTTTATTATTTTAATAATTTCAATAGCAGGAAAATGCTCAAAATGCTTAAAATAGGCTGTTTTAAGCAAAATTACTGTATCTCAGGTATGCCTCCAGGTATTCCAATGCAATTTTTTGCTCAACAGTGGTGAAAGTAAGGTTACTGTGACCAGTTTCACATATATTCACAGTGGTTTGTTATAAATTTTATTATTTCAAAAATTTAAATAGCTCAAAAATGCTCAAAATGCTTAAATTAGGCTGTTTTAAGCAAAATTGCTGTATCTCAGGTATGCCTGAAGGTATTCCCATGCAATTTTTTGCTCAACAGTGGAGAAAGCCAGGTTAATGTGACCAGTTTCACACATATTCACAGTGGTTTGCAGTAAATTTTATTATTTCAAAAATTTCAATAGCTGGAAAATGCTGAAAATGCTTAAAATAAGCTGTTTTGAGCTGTTTTAAGAAAAAATTATTGTATCCCAGGTATTCCTCAAGGTATTCCCATGCAATATTTTGCTGAACAGTGGTGAAAGTCAGGTTACTGTGACCAGTTTCACACATATTCACAGTGGTTTGCTGTAAATTTAATTATTTCAAAAATTTCAATGGCTGGAAAATGCTCAAAATGCTCAAAATAGGCTGTTTTAAGCAAAATTACTGTATCTCAGGTATGCCTCAAGGTATTAACATGCAATTTTTTGCTCAATAGTGGTGAAAGTCACCAGTTTCGCACATATTCGCAGTGGTTTGTAGTAAATTTTATTATTTCAAAAATGTCAATAGCTGGAAAATGCTCAAAATGCTTAAAATAAGCTGTTTTGAGCTGTTTTAAGCAAAATTACTGTATCTCAGGTATGCCTCAACTTATTCCCATGCAATTTTTTAATCAACAGTGGTGAAAGTCAGGTTACTGACACAAGTTACACACATATTCATAGTGGTTAGCTGTAAATTTTATTATTTCAAAAATTTCAATAGCTTGCAAATGCTCAAAATGCTTAAAATAGGCTGATTTAAGCAAAATTACTGTATCTCAGGTATGCCTCAAGGTATTCCCTTGCAATATTTTGCTTAACAGTGGTGAAAGTCAGGTTACTGTGAACAGTTTCGGACATTCGCAGTGGTTTGCTGTAAATTTTATTATTTAAAAAATTTCAATATTTGGAAAATGCTCAAAATGCTTAAAATAGGCTGTTTTAAGCAAAATTACTGTATCTCAGGTATGCCTCAAGGTATTCTCATGCAATTCTTTCCTCAACAGTGGTGAAAGCCTGGTTACTGTGACCTGTTTCACTCATATTCACAGTGGTTTGCTGTAAATTTTATTATTTCAAAAATTTCAATAGCTGGAAAATGCTCATAATGCTTAAAATAGGCTGTTTCAAGCAAAATTACTGTATCTCAGGTATGCCTCCAGGTATTCCAATGCAATTTTTTGTTCAACAGTGGTGAAAGTAAGGTTACTGTGACCAGTTTCACATATATTCACAGTGGTTTGTTATAAATTTTATTATTTCAAAAATTTAAATAGCTCAAAAATGCTCAAAATGCTTAAATTAGGCTGTTTTAAGCAAAATTGCTGTATCTCAGGTATGCCTGAAGGTATTCCCATGCAATTTTTTGCTCAACAGTGGTGAAAGTCAGGTTACTGTCACAAGTTACACACATATTCACAGTGGTTTGCAGTATATTTTATTATTTCAAAAATTTCAATAGCAAGAAAATGCTCAAAATGCTTAAAATAGGCTGTTTTAAGCAAAATTACTGTATCTCAGGTATGCCTCAAGGTATTAACATGCAATTTTTTGCTCAATAGTGGTGAAAGTCACCAGTTTCGCACATATTCGCAGTGGTTTGTAGTAAATTTTATTATTTCAAAAATGTCAATAGCTGGAAAATGCTCAAAATGCTTAAAATAAGCTGTTTTGAGCTGTTTTAAGCAAAATTACTGTATCTCAGGTATGCCTCAAGGTATTCCCATTCACTTTTTTGCTCAACAGTGTTGAAAGCCAGGTTAATGTGACCAATTTCACACATATTCACAGTGGTTTGCAGTAAATCTTATTATTTCAAAAATTTCAATAGCTGGAAATTTCTCAAAATGCTTAAAATAAGCTGTTTTGAGCTGTTTTAAGCAAAATTACTGTATCTCAGGTATGCCTCAAGGTATTCCCATTCACTTTTTTGCTCAACAGTGGTGAAAGCCAGGTTAATGTGACCAATTTCACACATATTCACAGTGGTTTGCAGTAAATCTTATTATTTCAAAAATTTCAATAGCTGGATATTTCTCAAAATGCTTAAAATAAGCTGTTTTGAGCTGTTTTAAGCAAAATTACTGTATCTCAGGTATGCCTCAAGGTATTAACATGCAATTTTTTGCTCAACAGTGGAGAAAGCCAGGTTAATGTGACCAGTTTCACACATATTCACAGTGGTTTGCTGTAAATTTTATTATTTTAATAATTTCAATAGCAGGAAAATGCTCAAAATGCTTAAAATAGGCTGTTTTAAGCAAAATTACTGTATCTCAGGTATGCCTCCAGGTATTCCAATGCAATTTTTTGCTCAACAGTGGTGAAAGTAAGGTTACTGTGACCAGTTTCACATATATTCACAGTGGTTTGTTATAAATTTTATTATTTCAAAAATTTAAATAGCTCAAAAATGCTCAAAATGCTTAAATTAGGCTGTTTTAAGCAAAATTGCTGTATCTCAGGTATGCCTGAAGGTATTCCCATGCAATTTTTTGCTCAACAGTGGAGAAAGCCAGGTTAATGTGACCAGTTTCACACATATTCACAGTGGTTTGCAGTAAATTTTATTATTTCAAAAATTTCAATAGCTGGAAAATGCTGAAAATGCTTAAAATAAGCTGTTTTGAGCTGTTTTAAGAAAAAATTATTGTATCCCAGGTATTCCTCAAGGTATTCCCATGCAATATTTTGCTGAACAGTGGTGAAAGTCAGGTTACTGTGACCAGTTTCACACATATTCACAGTGGTTTGCTGTAAATTTAATTATTTCAAAAATTTCAATGGCTGGAAAATGCTCAAAATGCTCAAAATAGGCTGTTTTAAGCAAAATTACTGTATCTCAGGTATGCCTCAAGGTATTAACATGCAATTTTTTGCTCAATAGTGGTGAAAGTCACCAGTTTCGCACATATTCGCAGTGGTTTGTAGTAAATTTTATTATTTCAAAAATGTCAATAGCAGGAAAATGCTCAAAATGCTTAAAATAAGCTGTTTTGAGCTGTTTTAAGCAAAATTACTGTATCTCAGGTATGCCTCAACTTATTCCCATGCAATTTTTTAATCAACAGTGGTGAAAGTCAGGTTACTGACACAAGTTACACACATATTCATAGTGGTTAGCTGTAAATTTTATTATTTCAAAAATTTCAATAGCTTGCAAATGCTCAAAATGCTTAAAATAGGCTGATTTAAGCAAAATTACTGTATCTCAGGTATGCCTCAAGGTATTCCCTTGCAATATTTTGCTTAACAGTGGTGAAAGTCAGGTTACTGTGAACAGTTTCGGACATTCGCAGTGGTTTGCTGTAAATTTTATTATTTAAAAAATTTCAATATTTGGAAAATGCTCAAAATGCTTAAAATAGGCTGTTTTAAGCAAAATTACTGTATCTCAGGTATGCCTCAAGGTATTCTCATGCAATTCTTTCCTCAACAGTGGTGAAAGCCTGGTTACTGTGACCTGTTTCACTCATATTCACAGTGGTTTGCTGTAAATTTTATTATTTCAAAAATTTCAATAGCTGGAAAATGCTCATAATGCTTAAAATAGGCTGTTTCAAGCAAAATTACTGTATCTCAGGTATGCCTCCAGGTATTCCAATGCAATTTTTTGTTCAACAGTGGTGAAAGTAAGGTTACTGTGACCAGTTTCACATATATTCACAGTGGTTTGTTATAAATTTTATTATTTCAAAAATTTAAATAGCTCAAAAATGCTCAAAATGCTTAAATTAGGCTGTTTTAAGCAAAATTGCTGTATCTCAGGTATGCCTGAAGGTATTCCCATGCAATTTTTTGCTCAACAGTGGTGAAAGTCAGGTTACTGTCACAAGTTACACACATATTCACAGTGGTTTGCAGTATATTTTATTATTTCAAAAATTTCAATAGCAAGAAAATGCTCAAAATGCTTAAAATAGGCTGTTTTAAGCAAAATTACTGTATCTCAGGTATGCCTCAAGGTATTAACATGCAATTTTTTGCTCAAAATGGGTGAATGACAGGTTAATGTGACCAGTTTCACACATATTCACAGTGGTTTGCTGTAAATTTTATTATTTTAAAAATTTCAATAGCAGGAAAATGCTCAAAATGCTTAAAATAGGCTGTTTTAAGAAAAATTACTGTATCTGAGGTATGCCTCAAGGTATTAACATGCAATTTTTTGCTCAACAGTGGAGAAAGCCAAGTTAATGTGACCAGTTTCACACATATTCGCAGTGGTTTGTAGTAAATTTTATTATTTAAAAATTTCAATATCTGGAAATTGCTCAAAATGCTTAAAATAAGCTGTTTTGAGTTGTTTTAAGCAAAATTACTGTATCCCAGGTATGCCTCGAGGTATTCCCATGCAATATTTTGCTCAACAGTTGTGAAAATCAGGTTACTGTGACAAGTTTCACACATATTCACAGTGGTTTGCTTTAAATTTTATTATTTCAAAAATTTCAATGGCTGGAAAATGCTCAAAATGCTTAAAATAGGCTGTTTTGAGCAAAATTACTGTATCTCAGGTATGCCTCAAGGTATTCCCATGCAATTTTCTGCTAAACAGTGGTGAGAGTCAGGTTACTGTGACCAGTTTCACACATATTCGCAGTGGTTTGCTATAAATTTTATTATTTCAATAATTTGAATAGCTGCAAAATGCTCAAAGTGCTTAAAATAGGCTGTTTTAAGCAAAATTACTGTATCTCAGGTATGCCTCAAGGTATTCCCATGCAATTTTCTGCTAAACAGTGGTGAGAGTCAGGTTACTGTGACCAGTTTCACACATATTCACAGTGGTTTTCTATAAATTTTATTATTTCAAAAATTTCAACAGCTCAAAATTGCTCAAAATGCTTAAAATAGGCTGTTTTAAGCAAAATTACTGTATCTCAGGTATGCCTCAAGGTATTAACATGCAATTTTTTGCTCAACAGTGGAGAAAGCCAGGTTAATGTGACCAGTTTCACACATATTCACAGTGGTTTGCAGTAAATTTTATTATTTCAAAAATTTCAATAGCTGGAAAATGCTGAAAATGCTTAAAATAAGCTGTTTTGAGCTGTTTTAAGAAAAAATTATTGTATCCCAGGTATTCCTCAAGGTATTCCCATGCAATATTTTGCTGAACAGTGGTGAAAGTCAGGTTACTGTGACCAGTTTCACACATATTCACAGTGGTTTGCTGTAAATTTAATTATTTCAAAAATTTCAATGGCTGGAAAATGCTCAAAATGCTCAAAATAGGCTGTTTTAAGCAAAATTACTGTATCTCAGGTATGCCTCAAGGTATTAAAATGCAATTTTTTGCTCAATAGTGGTGAAAGTCACCAGTTTCGCACATATTCGCAGTGGTTTGTAGTAAATTTTATTATTTCAAAAATGTCAATAGCTGGAAAATGCTCAAAATGCTTAAAATAAGCTGTTTTGAGCTGTTTTAAGCAAAATTACTGTATCTCAGGTATGCCTAAAGGTATTCCCATTCACTTTTTGGCTCAACAGTGTTGAAAGCCAGGTTAATGTGACCAATTTCATACATATTCACAGTGGTTTGCAGTAAATCTTATTATTTCAAAAATTTCAATAGCTGGAAATTTCTCAAAATGCTTAAAATAAGCTGTTTTGAGCGGTTTTAAGCAAAATTCTGTATCTCAGGTATGCCTCAAGGTATTCCCATTCACTTTTTTGCTCAACAGTGGTGAAAGCCAGGTTAATGTGACCAATTTCACACATATTCACAGTGGTTTGCAGTAAATCTTATTATTTCAAAAATTTCAATAGCTGGAAATTTCTCAAAATGCTTAAAATAAGCTGTTTTGAGCTGTTTTAAGCAAAATTACTGTATCTCAGGTATGCCTCAAGGCATTAACATGCAATTTTTTGCTCAACAGTGGAGAAAGCCAGGTAAATGTGACCAGTTTCACACATATTCACAGTGGTTTGCTGTAAATTTTATTATTTTAATAATTTCAATAGCAGGAAAATGCTCAAAGTGCTTAAAATAGGCTGTTTTAAGCAAAATTACTGTATCTCAGGTATGCCTCCAGGTATTCCAATGCAATTTTTTGCTCAACAGTGGTGAAAGTAAGGTTACTGTGACCAGTTTCACATATATTCACAGTGGTTTGTTATAAATTTTATTATTTCAAAAATTTAAATAGCTCAAAAATGCTCAAAATGCTTAAATTAGGCTGTTTTAAGCAAAATTGCTGTATCTCAGGTATGCCTGAAGGTATTCCCATGCAATTTTTTGCTCAACAGTGGTGAAAGTCAGGTTACTGTCACAAGTTACACAAATATTCACAGTGGTTTGCAGTATATTTTATTATTTCAAAAATTTCAATAGCAGGAAAATGCTCAAAATGCTTAAAATAGGCTGTTTTAAGCAAAATTACAGTATCTCAGGTATGCCTCAAGGTATTAACATGCAATTTTTTGCTCAACAGTGGAGAAAGCCAGGTTAATGTGACCAGTTTCACACATATTCACAGTGGTTTGCAGTAAATTTTATTATTTCAAAAATTTCAATAGCTTGAAAATGCTCAAAATGCTTAAAATACGCTGTTTTGAGCTGTTTTAAGCAAAATTACTGTATCTCAGGTATGCCTCAAGGTATTCCCATGCAATTTTTTGCTCAACAGTGGTGAAAGTCAGATTACTGTGACCAGTATCACACATATTCACAGTGGTTAGCTGTAAATTTCATTATTTCAAAAATTTCAGTAGCTGTAAAACGCTCAAAATGCTTAAAATAAAGTGTTTTGATCTGTTTTAAGCAAAATTACTGTATATCAGGTATGCCTGAATGTATTCCCATGCAATATTTTGCTCAACAGTGGTGAAAATCAGGTTACTGTGACAAGTTTCACACATATTCACAGTGGTTTGCTGTAAATTTTATTATTTCAAAAATTTCAATGGCTGGAAAATGCTCAAAATGCTTAAAATAGGCTGTTTAAAGCAAAATTACTGTATCTCAGGTATGCCTCAAGGTATTCCCATGCAATTTTCTGCTAAACAGTGGTGAGAGTCAGGTTACTGTGACCATTTTCACACATATTCACAGTGGTTTGTTATAAATTTTATTATTTCAAAAATTTCAATAGCTCCTAATTGCTCAAAATGCTTAAAATAGGCTGTTTTAAGCAAAATTACTGTATCTCAGGTATGCCTCAAGGTATTAACATGCAATTTTTTGCTCAACAGTGGAGAAAGCCAGGTTAATGTGACCAGTTTCACACATATTCACAGTGGTTTGCTGTAAATTTTATTATTTTAATAATTTCAATAGCAGGAAAATGCTCAAAATGCTTAAAATAGGCTGTTTTAAGCAAAATTACTGTATCTCAGGTATGCCTCCAGGTATTCCAATGCAATTTTTTGCTCAACAGTGGTGAAAGTAAGGTTACTGTGACCAGTTTCACATATATTCACAGTGGTTTGTTATAAATTTTATTATTTCAAAAATTTAAATAGCTCAAAAATGCTCAAAATGCTTAAATTAGGCTGTTTTAAGCAAAATTGCTGTATCTCAGGTATGCCTGAAGGTATTCCCATGCAATTTTTTGCTCAACAGTGGAGAAAGCCAGGTTAATGTGACCAGTTTCACACATATTCACAGTGGTTTGCAGTAAATTTTATTATTTCAAAAATTTCAATAGCTGGAAAATGCTGAAAATGCTTAAAATAAGCTGTTTTGAGCTGTTTTAAGAAAAAATTATTGTATCCCAGGTATTCCTCAAGGTATTCCCATGCAATATTTTGCTGAACAGTGGTGAAAGTCAGGTTACTGTGACCAGTTTCACACATATTCACAGTGGTTTGCTGTAAATTTAATTATTTCAAAAATTTCAATGGCTGGAAAATGCTCAAAATGCTCAAAATAGGCTGTTTTAAGCAAAATTACTGTATCTCAGGTATGCCTCAAGGTATTAACATGCAATTTTTTGCTCAATAGTGGTGAAAGTCACCAGTTTCGCACATATTCGCAGTGGTTTGTAGTAAATTTTATTATTTCAAAAATGTCAATAGCTGGAAAATGCTCAAAATGCTTAAAATAAGCTGTTTTGAGCTGTTTTAAGCAAAATTACTGTATTTCAGGAATGCCGCAAGGTATTCCCATGCAATATTTTGCTCAACAGTGGTGAAAGTCAGGTTACTCTCACCAGTTTCACACATATTTACAGTGGTTTGCAGTATGTTTTATTATTTCAAAAATTTCAATAGCAGGAAAATGCTCAAAATGCTTAAAATAGTCTGTTTAAAGCAAAATTACTGTATCTCAGGTATGCCTCAAGGTATTAACATGCTTTTTTTTGTTCAACAGTGGAGAAAGCCAGGTTAATGTG
Source organism: Spongia lamella (assembly GCA_963930835.1). NCBI lineage: Eukaryota > Metazoa > Porifera > Demospongiae > Dictyoceratida > Spongiidae > Spongia > Spongia lamella. The sequence continues at coordinate 4,964,706 of OZ005752.1, read as the reverse complement.
ATCAGTTTCACACATATTCACAGTGGTTTGCAGTAAATTTTATTATTTCAAAAATTTTAATAGCTGGAAAATGCTCAAAATGCTCAAAATAGGCTGTTTTAAGCAAAATTACTGTATCTCAGGTATGCCTCAAGGTATTAACATGCAATTTTTTGCTCAATAGTGGTGAAAGTCACCAGTTTCGCACATATTCGCAGTGGTTTGTAGTAAATTTTATTATTTCAAAAATGTCAATAGCTGGAAAATTTTCAAAATACTTAAAATAAGATGTTTCGAACGGTTTTAAGCAAAATTACTGTATTTCAGGTATGCCTCAAGGTATTCCCATGCATTTTTTTGCTCAACAGTGGTGAAAGCCAGGATAATGTGACCACTTTCACATATTCATAGTGGTTTGATGTAAGTTTTATTATTTCAAAAATTTCAATAGCTGTAAAATGCTCAAAATGCTTAAAATACGCTGTTTTAAGCAAAATTACTGCATCTCAGGAATGCCTCAAGGTATTCCCATGCAATTTTTTGCTCAACAGTGGTGAAAGTCAGGTTACTGTCACCAGTTTCACACATATTCATAGTGGTTTGCTCTAAATTTCAGTATTTCAAAATTTCAATAGCTGGAAAAAGCTCAAAATGCTTAAAATAAGCTGTTTTAAGCAAAATTACTGTATCTCAGGTTCGCCTCAAGGTATTCCCATGCAATTTTTTGCACAACAGTGGTGAAATCCAGGTTACTGTGACATGTTTCACACATATTCACAGTGGTTTGCTGTAAATTTTATTATTTCAAAAATTTTAATAACTGGAAAGTGATCAAAATGCTTAAAATAAGCTGTTTTGAGCTGTTTTAAGCAAAATTACTGTATCTCAGGTATGCCTCAACTTATTCCCATGCAATTTTTTAATCAACAGTGGTGAAAGTCAGGTTACTGACACAAGTTACACACATATTCATAGTGGTTAGCTGTAAATTTTATTATTTCAAAAATTTCAATAGCTGGCAAATGCTCAAAATGCTTAAAATAGGCTGATTTAAGCAAAATTACTGTATCTCAGGTATGCCTCAAGGTATTCCCTTGCAATATTTTGCTTAACAGTGGTGAAAGTCAGGTTACTGTGAACAGTTTCGGACATTCGCAGTGGTTTGCTGTAAATTTTATTATTTCAAAAATTTCAATAGCTGGAAAATGCTCATAATGCTTAAAATAGGCTGTTTCAAGCAAAATTACTGTATCTCAGGTATGCCTCCAGGTATTCCAATGCAATTTTTTGCTCAACAGTGGTGAAAGTAAGGTTACTGTGACCAGTTTCACATATATTCACAGTGGTTTGTTATAAATTTTATTATTTCAAAAATTTAAATAGCTCAAAAATGCTCAAAATGCTTAAATTAGGCTGTTTTAAGCAAAATTGCTGTATCACAGGTATGCCTGAAGGTATTCCCATGCAATTTTTTGCTCAACAGTGGTGAAAGTCAGGTTACTGTCACAAGTTACACACATATTCACAGTGGTTTGCAGTATATTTTATTATTTCAAAAATTTCAATAGCAGGAAAATGCTCAAAATGCTTAAAATAGGCTGTTTTAAGCAAAATTACTGTATCTCATGTATGCCTCAAGGTATTCCCATGCAATTTTCTGCTAAACAGTGGTGAGAGTCAGGTTACTGTGACCAGTTTCACACATATTCACAGTGGTTTGTTATAAATTTTATTATTTCAAAAATTTCAATAGCTACTAATTGCTCAAAATGCTTAAAATAGACTGTTTTAAGCAAAATTACTGTATCTCAGGTATGCCTCAAGGTATTAACATGCAATTTTTTGCTCAACAGTGGAGAAAGCCAGGTTAATGTGACCAGTTTCACACATATTCACAGTGGTTTGCAGTAAATTTTATTATTTCAAAAATTTCAATAGCTGGAAAATGCTGAAAATGCTTAAAATAAGCTGTTTTGAGCTGTTTTAAGAAAAAATTATTGTATCCCAGGTATTCCTCAAGGTATTCCCATGCAATATTTTGCTGAACAGTGGTGAAAGTCAGGTTACTGTGACCAGTTTCACACATATTCACAGTGGTTTGCTGTAAATTTAATTATTTCAAAAATTTCAATGGCTGGAAAATGCTCAAAATGCTCAAAATAGGCTGTTTTAAGCAAAATTACTGTATCTCAGGTATGCCTAAAGGTATTAACATGCAATTTTTTGCTCAATAGTGGTGAAAGTCACCAGTTTCGCACAGATTCGCAGTGGTTTGTAGTAAATTTTATTATTTCAAAAATGTCAATAGCTGGAAAATGCTCAAAATGCTTAAAATAAGCTGTTTTGAGCTGTTTTAAGCAAAATTACTGTATCTCAGGTATGCCTCAACTTATTCCCATGCAATTTTTTAATCAACAGTGGTGAAAGTCAGGTTACTGACACAAGTTACACACATATTCATAGTGGTTAGCTGTAAATTTTATTATTTCAAAAATTTCAATAGCTGGCAAATGCTCAAAATGCTTAAAATAGGCTGATTTAAGCAAAATTACTGTATCTCAGGTATGCCTCAAGGTATTCCCTTGCAATATTTTGCTTAACAGTGGTGAAAGTCAGGTTACTGTGAACAGTTTCGGACATTCGCAGTGGTTTGCTGTAAATTTTATTATTTAAAAAATTTCAATATTTGGAAAATGCTCAAAATGCTTAAAATAGGCTGTTTTAAGCAAAATTACTGTATCTCAGGTATGCCTCAAGGTATTCCCATGCAATTCTTTCCTCAACAGTGGTGAAAGCCTGGTTACTGTGACCTGTTTCACTCATATTCACAGTGGTTTGCTGTAAATTTTATTATTTCAAAAATTTCAATAGCTGGAAAATGCTCATAATGCTTAAAATAGGCTGTTTCAAGCAAAATTACTGTATCTCAGGTATGCCTCCAGGTATTCCCATGCAATTTTCTGCTAAACAGTGGTGAGAGTCAGGTTACTGTGACCAGTTTCACACATATTCACAGTGGTTTGTTATAAATTTTATTATTTCAAAAATTTCAATAGCTCCTAATTGCTCAAAATGCTTAAAATAGGCTGTTTTAAGCAAAATTACTGTATCTCAGGTATGCCTCAAGGTATTACCATGCAATTTTTTGCTCAACAGTGGAGAAAGCCAGGTTAATGTGACCAGTTTCACACATATTCACAGTGGTTTGCAGTAAATTTTATTATTTCAAAAATTTCAATAGCTGGAAAATGCTGAAAATGCTTAAAATAAGCTGTTTTGAGCTGTTTTAAGAAAAAATTATTGTATCCCAGGTATTCCTCAAGGTATTCCCATGCAATATTTTGCTGAACAGTGGTGAAAGTCAGGTTACTGTGACCAGTTTCACACATATTCACAGTGGTTTGCTGTAAATTTAATTATTTCAAAAATTTCAATGGCTGGAAAATGCTCAAAATGCTCAAAATAGGCTGTTTTGAGCAAAATTACTGTATCTCAGGTATGCCTCAAGGTATTAACATGCAATTTTTTGCTCAATAGTGGTGAAAGTCACCAGTTTCGCACATATTCGCAGTGGTTTGTAGTAAATTTTATTATTTCAAAAATCTCAATAGCTGGAAAATGCTCAAAATGCTTAAAATAAGCTGTTTTGAGCTGTTTTAAGCAAAATTACTGTATCTCAGGTATGCCTCAAGGTATTCCCATTCACTTTTTTGCTCAACAGTGTTGAAAGCCAGGTTAATGTGACCAATTTCACACATATTCACAGTGGTTTGCAGTAAATCTTATTATTTCAAAATTTCAATAGCTGGAAATTTCTCAAAATGCTTAAAATAAGCTGTTTTGAGCTGTTTTAAGCAAAATTACTGTATCTCAGGTATGCCTCAAGGTATTCCCATTCACTTTTTTGCTCAACAGTGGTGAAAGCCAGGTTAATGTGACCAATTTCACACATATTCACAGTGGTTTGCAGTAAATCTTATTATTTCAAAAATTTCAATAGCTGGAAATTTCTCAAAATGCTTAAAATAACCTGTTTTGAGCTGTTTTAAGCAAAATTACTGTATATCAGGTATGCCTCAAGGTATTCCCATGCAATTTTTTGCTCAACAGTGGTGAAAGTCAGGTTACTGTGACCAGTATCACACATATTCACAGTGGTTAGCTGTATATTTCATTATTTCAAAAATTTCAGTAGCTGTAAAACGCTCAAAATGCTTAAAATAAAGTGTTTTGATCTGTTTTAAGCAAAATTACTGTATATCAGGTATGCCTGAATGTATTCCCATGCAATTTTTGCACAACATTGGTGAAAGACAGGTTAATGTGACCAGTTTCACACATATTCACAGTGGTTTGCTGTAAATTTTATTATTTTAAAAATTTTAATAGCAGGAAAATGCTCAAAATGCTTAAAATAGGCTGTTTTAAGCAAAATTACTGTATCTCAGGTATGCCTCAAGGTATTAACATGCAATTTTTTGCTCAACAGTGGAGAAAGCCAGGTTAATGTGACCAGTTTCACACATATTCACAGTGGTTTGCTGTAAATTTTATTATTTTAATAATTTCAATAGCAGGAAAATGCTCAAAATGCTTAAAATAGGCTGTTTTAAGCAAAATTACTGTATCTCAGGTATGCCTCAAGGTATTATCAGGCAATTTTCAGCTCAAAATTGGTGAATGACAGGTTGCTGTGACCAGTTTCACACATATTCACAGTGGTTTGCTGTAAATTTTATTATTTTAAAAATTTCAATAGCAGGAAAATGCTCAAAATGCTTAAAATAGGCTGTTTTAAGCAAAATTACTGTATCTCAGGTATGCCTCAAGGTATTAACATGCAATTTTTTGCTCAACAGTGGTAAGAGTCAGGTTACTGTGACCAGTTTCACACATATTCACAGTGGTTTGCTATAAATTTTATTATTTCAATAATTTGAATAGCTGCAAAATGTTCAAAGTGCTTAAAATAGGCTGTTTTAAGCAAAATTACTGTATCTCAGGGATGCCTCAAGGTATTCCCATGCAATTTTTACCTCAACAGTGGTGAAAGCTTGGTTACTGTGACCTGCTTCACTCATATTCAAAGTGGTTTGCTGTAAATTTTATTATTTCAAAAATTTCAATAGTTTTAAAATGCTCAAAATGCTTAATATAGGCTGTTTCAAGCAAAATTACTGTATCTCAGGTATGCCTCAAGGTATTCCAATGCAATTTTTTGCTCAACAGTGGTGAAAGTCAGGTTACTGTGACCAGTTTCACACATATTCACAGTGGTTTGTTATAAATTTTATTATTACAAAAATTTCAATAGCTCAAAATTGCTCAAAATGCTTAAAATAGGCTGTTTTAAGCAAAATTACTGTATCTCAGGTATGCCTCAAGGTATTAACATGCAATTTTTTGCTCAACAGTGGAGCAAGCCTGGTTACTGTGACATGTTTCACACATATTCACAGTGGTTTGCTGTAAATTTTATTATTTCAAAAATTTTAATGGCTGGAAAATGCTCAAAATGCTTAAAATAAGCTGTTTTGAACTGTTTTAAGCAAAATTACTGTATCTCAGGTGTGCCTCAAGGTATTCCCATACAATTTTTTGCTCAACATTGGTGAAAGCCAGTTTACTGTGACCAGTTTCACTCATAGTCATAGTGGTTTGCTCTAAATTTTATTATTTCAAAAATTTCATTGGCTGGAAAATGCTCAATAAGCTTAAAATAGGCTGTTTTAAGCAAAATTACTGTATCTCAGGTATGCCTCAAGGTATTCCCATGCAATTTTTTGCTAAGCAGTGGTGAAAGTAAGGTTGCTGTGACCAGTTTCACATATATTCAAAGTGGTTTGCAGTAAATTTTATTATTTCAAAAATTTCTATAGCTGGAAAATGCTCAAAATGCTTAAAATAGGCTGTTTTAAGCAAAATTACTGTATCTCAGGTATGCCTCAAGGTATTCCCATGCACTTTTTTGCTCAACAGTGGTGAAAGTCAGGTTAATGTGACCAGTTTCACACATATTCACAGTGGTTTGCTGTAAATTTTATTATTTCAAATATTTCATTGGCTGGAAAATGCTCAAAATCTTTAAAATACTCTGTTTTAAGCAAAATTACTGTATCTCAGGTATGCCTCATGGTATTCCCATGCAATTTTTTGCTCAGCAGCGGTGAAAGTCAGGTCATTGTGACCAGTTTCACACATATTCACAGTGGTTTGCTGTAAATTTTAGTATTTCAAAAATTTCAATAGCTGAAAAATGCTCAAAATGCTTAAAATAGGCTGTTTAAAGTAAAATTACTGTATCTCAGGTATGCCTCAAGGTATTCCCATTCACTTTTTTGCTCAACAGTGGTGAAAGCCAGGTTAATGTGACCAATTTCACACATATTCACAGTGGTTTGCAGTAAATCTTATTATTTCAAAAATTTCAATAGCTGGAAATTTCTCAAAATGCTTAAAATAAGCTGTTTTGAGCTGTTTTAAGCAAAATTACTGTATCTCAGGTATGCCTCAAGGTATTAACATGCAATTTTTTGCTCAACAGTGGAGAAAGCCAGGTTAATGTGACCAGTTTCACACATATTCACAGTGGTTTGCTGTAAATTTTATTATTTTAATAATTTCAATAGCAGGAAAATGCTCAAAATGCTTAAAATAGGCTGTTTTAAGCAAAATTACTGTATCTCAGGTATGCCTCCAGGTATTCCAATGCAATTTTTTGCTCAACAGTGGTGAAAGTAAGGTTACTGTGACCAGTTTCACATATATTCACAGTGGTTTGTTATAAATTTTATTATTTCAAAAATTTATATAGCTCAAAAATGCTCAAAATGCTTAAATTAGGCTGTTTTAAGCAAAATTGCTGTATCTCAGGTATGCCTGAAGGTATTCCCATGCAATTTTTTGCTCAACAGTGGAGAAAGCCAGGTTAATGTGACCAGTTTCACACATATTCACAGTGGTTTGCAGTAAATTTTATTATTTCAAAAATTTCAATAGCTGGAAAATGCTGAAAATGCTTAAAATAAGCTGTTTTGAGCTGTTTTAAGAAAAAATTATTGTATCCCAGGTATTCCTCAAGGTATTCCCATGCAATATTTTGCTGAACAGTGGTGAAAGTCAGGTTACTGTGACCAGTTTCACACATATTCACAGTGGTTTGCTGTAAATTTAATTATTTCAAAAATTTCAATGGCTGGAAAATGCTCAAAATGCTCAAAATAGGCTGTTTTAAGCAAAATTACTGTATCTCAGGTATGCCTCAAGGTATTAACATGCAATTTTTTGCTCAATAGTGGTGAAAGTCACCAGTTTCGCACATATTCACAGTGGTTTGTAGTAAATTTTATTATTTCAAAAATGTCAATAGCTGGAAAATGCTCAAAATGCTTAAAATAAGCTGTTTTGAGCTGTTTTAAGCAAAATTACTGTATCTCAGGTATGCCTCAACTTATTCCCATGCAATTTTTTAATCAACAGTGGTGAAAGTCAGGTTACTGACACAAGTTACACACATATTCATAGTGGTTAGCTGTAAATTTTATTATTTCAAAAATTTCAATAGCTTGCAAATGCTCAAAATGCTTAAAATAGGCTGATTTAAGCAAAATTACTGTATCTCAGGTATGCCTCAAGGTATTCCCTTGCAATATTTTGCTTAACAGTGGTGAAAGTCAGGTTACTGTGAACAGTTTCGGACATTCGCAGTGGTTTGCTGTAAATTTTATTATTTAAAAAATTTCAATATTTGGAAAATGCTCAAAATGCTTAAAATAGGCTGTTTTAAGCAAAATTACTGTATCTCAGGTATGCCTCAAGGTATTCTCATGCAATTCTTTCCTCAACAGTGGTGAAAGCCTGGTTACTGTGACCTGTTTCACTCATATTCACAGTGGTTTGCTGTAAATTTTATTATTTCAAAAATTTCAATAGCTGGAAAATGCTCATAATGCTTAAAATAGGCTGTTTCAAGCAAAATTACTGTATCTCAGGTATGCCTCCAGGTATTCCAATGCAATTTTTTGCTCAACAGTGGTGAAAGTAAGGTTACTGTGACCAGTTTCACATATATTCACAGTGGTTTGTTATAAATTTTATTATTTCAAAAATTTAAATAGCTCAAAAATGCTCAAAATGCTTAAATTAGGCTGTTTTAAGCAAAATTGCTGTGTCTCAGGTATGCCTGAAGGTATTCCCATGCAATTTTTTGCTCAACAGTGGTGAAAGTCAGTTTACTGTCACAAGTTACACACATATTCACAGTGGTTTGCAGTAAATTTTATTATTTCAAAAATTTCAATAGCTGGAAAATGCTGAAAATGCTTAAAATAAGCTGTTTTGAGCTGTTTTAAGAAAAAATTATTGTATCCCAGGTATTCCTCAAGGTATTCCCATGCAATATTTTGCTGAACAGTGGTGAAAGTCAGGTTACTGTGACCAGTTTCACACATATTCACAGTGGTTTGCTGTAAATTTAATTATTTCAAAAATTTCAATGGCTGGAAAATGCTCAAAATGCTCAAAATAGGCTGTTTTAAGCAAAATTACTGTATCTCAGGTATGCCTCAAGGTATTAAAATGCAATTTTTTGCTCAATAGTGGTGAAAGTCACCAGTTTCGCACATATTCGCAGTGGTTTGTAGTAAATTTTATTATTTCAAAAATGTCAATAGCTGGAAAATGCTCAAAATGCTTAAAATAAGCTGTTTTGAGCTGTTTTAAGCAAAATTACTGTATCTCAGGTATGCCTAAAGGTATTCCCATTCACTTTTTGGCTCAACAGTGTTGAAAGCCAGGTTAATGTGACCAATTTCATACATATTCACAGTGGTTTGCAGTAAATCTTATTATTTCAAAAATTTCAATAGCTGGAAATTTCTCAAAATGCTTAAAATAAGCTGTTTTGAGCGGTTTTAAGCAAAATTCTGTATCTCAGGTATGCCTCAAGGTATTCCCATTCACTTTTTTGCTCAACAGTGGTGAAAGCCAGGTTAATGTGACCAATTTCACACATATTCACAGTGGTTTGCAGTAAATCTTATTATTTCAAAAATTTCAATAGCTGGAAATTTCTCAAAATGCTTAAAATAAGCTGTTTTGAGCTGTTTTAAGCAAAATTACTGTATCTCAGGTATGCCTCAAGGCATTAACATGCAATTTTTTGCTCAACAGTGGAGAAAGCCAGGTAAATGTGACCAGTTTCACACATATTCACAGTGGTTTGCTGTAAATTTTATTATTTTAATAATTTCAATAGCAGGAAAATGCTCAAAGTGCTTAAAATAGGCTGTTTTAAGCAAAATTACTGTATCTCAGGTATGCCTCCAGGTATTCCAATGCAATTTTTTGCTCAACAGTGGTGAAAGTAAGGTTACTGTGACCAGTTTCACATATATTCACAGTGGTTTGTTATAAATTTTATTATTTCAAAAATTTAAATAGCTCAAAAATGCTCAAAATGCTTAAATTAGGCTGTTTTAAGCAAAATTGCTGTATCTCAGGTATGCCTGAAGGTATTCCCATGCAATTTTTTGCTCAACAGTGGTGAAAGTCAGGTTACTGTCACAAGTTACACAAATATTCACAGTGGTTTGCAGTATATTTTATTATTTCAAAAATTTCAATAGCAGGAAAATGCTCAAAATGCTTAAAATAGGCTGTTTTAAGCAAAATTACTGTATCTCAGGTATGCCTCAAGGTATTAACATGCAATTTTTTGCTCAACAGTGGAGAAAGCCAGGTTAATGTGACCAGTTTCACACATATTCACAGTGGTTTGCAGTAAATTTTATTATTTCAAAAATTTCAATAGCTTGAAAATGCTCAAAATGCTTAAAATACGCTGTTTTGAGCTGTTTTAAGCAAAATTACTGTATCTCAGGTATGCCTCAAGGTATTCCCATGCAATTTTTTGCTCAACAGTGGTGAAAGTCAGATTACTGTGACCAGTATCACACATATTCACAGTGGTTAGCTGTAAATTTCATTATTTCAAAAATTTCAGTAGCTGTAAAACGCTCAAAATGCTTAAAATAAAGTGTTTTGATCTGTTTTAAGCAAAATTACTGTATATCAGGTATGCCTGAATGTATTCCCATGCAATATTTTGCTCAACAGTGGTGAAAATCAGGTTACTGTGACAAGTTTCACACATATTCACAGTGGTTTGCTGTAAATTTTATTATTTCAAAAATTTCAATGGCTGGAAAATGCTCAAAATGCTTAAAATAGGCTGTTTAAAGCAAAATTACTGTATCTCAGGTATGCCTCAAGGTATTCCCATGCAATTTTCTGCTAAACAGTGGTGAGAGTCAGGTTACTGTGACCATTTTCACACATATTCACAGTGGTTTGTTATAAATTTTATTATTTCAAAAATTTCAATAGCTCCTAATTGCTCAAAATGCTTAAAATAGGCTGTTTTAAGCAAAATTACTGTATCTCAGGTATGCCTCAAGGTATTAACATGCAATTTTTTGCTCAACAGTGGAGAAAGCCAGGTTAATGTGACCAGTTTCACACATATTCACAGTGGTTTGCTGTAAATTTTATTATTTTAATAATTTCAATAGCAGGAAAATGCTCAAAATGCTTAAAATAGGCTGTTTTAAGCAAAATTACTGTATCTCAGGTATGCCTCCAGGTATTCCAATGCAATTTTTTGCTCAACAGTGGTGAAAGTAAGGTTACTGTGACCAGTTTCACATATATTCACAGTGGTTTGTTATAAATTTTATTATTTCAAAAATTTAAATAGCTCAAAAATGCTCAAAATGCTTAAATTAGGCTGTTTTAAGCAAAATTGCTGTATCTCAGGTATGCCTGAAGGTATTCCCATGCAATTTTTTGCTCAACAGTGGAGAAAGCCAGGTTAATGTGACCAGTTTCACACATATTCACAGTGGTTTGCAGTAAATTTTATTATTTCAAAAATTTCAATAGCTGGAAAATGCTGAAAATGCTTAAAATAAGCTGTTTTGAGCTGTTTTAAGAAAAAATTATTGTATCCCAGGTATTCCTCAAGGTATTCCCATGCAATATTTTGCTGAACAGTGGTGAAAGTCAGGTTACTGTGACCAGTTTCACACATATTCACAGTGGTTTGCTGTAAATTTAATTATTTCAAAAATTTCAATGGCTGGAAAATGCTCAAAATGCTCAAAATAGGCTGTTTTAAGCAAAATTACTGTATCTCAGGTATGCCTCAAGGTATTAACATGCAATTTTTTGCTCAATAGTGGTGAAAGTCACCAGTTTCGCACATATTCGCAGTGGTTTGTAGTAAATTTTATTATTTCAAAAATGTCAATAGCTGGAAAATGCTCAAAATGCTTAAAATAAGCTGTTTTGAGCTGTTTTAAGCAAAATTACTGTATTTCAGGAATGCCGCAAGGTATTCCCATGCAATATTTTGCTCAACAGTGGTGAAAGTCAGGTTACTCTCACCAGTTTCACACATATTTACAGTGGTTTGCAGTATGTTTTATTATTTCAAAAATTTCAATAGCAGGAAAATGCTCAAAATGCTTAAAATAGTCTGTTTAAAGCAAAATTACTGTATCTCAGGTATGCCTCAAGGTATTAACATGCTTTTTTTTGTTCAACAGTGGAGAAAGCCAGGTTAATGTGATCAGTTTCACACATATTCACAGTGGTTTGCAGTAAATTTTATTATTTCAAAAATTTTAATAGCTGGAAAATGCTCAAAATGCTCAAAATAGGCTGTTTTAAGCAAAATTACTGTATCTCAGGTATGCCTCAAGGTATTAACATGCAATTTTTTGCTCAATAGTGGTGAAAGTCACCAGTTTCGCACATATTCGCAGTGGTTTGTAGTAAATTTTATTATTTCAAAAATGTCAATAGCTGGAAAATTTTCAAAATACTTAAAATAAGATGTTTCGAACGGTTTTAAGCAAAATTACTGTATTTCAGGTATGCCTCAAGGTATTCCCATGCATTTTTTTGCTCAACAGTGGTGAAAGCCAGGATAATGTGACCACTTTCACATATTCATAGTGGTTTGATGTAAGTTTTATTATTTCAAAAATTTCAATAGCTGTAAAATGCTCAAAATGCTTAAAATACGCTGTTTTAAGCAAAATTACTGCATCTCAGGAATGCCTCAAGGTATTCCCATGCAATTTTTTGCTCAACAGTGGTGAAAGTCAGGTTACTGTCACCAGTTTCACACATATTCATAGTGGTTTGCTCTAAATTTCAGTATTTCAAAATTTCAATAGCTGGAAAAAGCTCAAAATGCTTAAAATAAGCTGTTTTAAGCAAAATTACTGTATCTCAGGTTCGCCTCAAGGTATTCCCATGCAATTTTTTGCACAACAGTGGTGAAATCCAGGTTACTGTGACATGTTTCACACATATTCACAGTGGTTTGCTGTAAATTTTATTATTTCAAAAATTTTAATAACTGGAAAGTGATCAAAATGCTTAAAATAAGCTGTTTTGAGCTGTTTTAAGCAAAATTACTGTATCTCAGGTATGCCTCAACTTATTCCCATGCAATTTTTTAATCAACAGTGGTGAAAGTCAGGTTACTGACACAAGTTACACACATATTCATAGTGGTTAGCTGTAAATTTTATTATTTCAAAAATTTCAATAGCTGGCAAATGCTCAAAATGCTTAAAATAGGCTGATTTAAGCAAAATTACTGTATCTCAGGTATGCCTCAAGGTATTCCCTTGCAATATTTTGCTTAACAGTGGTGAAAGTCAGGTTACTGTGAACAGTTTCGGACATTCGCAGTGGTTTGCTGTAAATTTTATTATTTCAAAAATTTCAATAGCTGGAAAATGCTCATAATGCTTAAAATAGGCTGTTTCAAGCAAAATTACTGTATCTCAGGTATGCCTCCAGGTATTCCAATGCAATTTTTTGCTCAACAGTGGTGAAAGTAAGGTTACTGTGACCAGTTTCACATATATTCACAGTGGTTTGTTATAAATTTTATTATTTCAAAAATTTAAATAGCTCAAAAATGCTCAAAATGCTTAAATTAGGCTGTTTTAAGCAAAATTGCTGTATCACAGGTATGCCTGAAGGTATTCCCATGCAATTTTTTGCTCAACAGTGGTGAAAGTCAGGTTACTGTCACAAGTTACACACATATTCACAGTGGTTTGCAGTATATTTTATTATTTCAAAAATTTCAATAGCAGGAAAATGCTCAAAATGCTTAAAATAGGCTGTTTTAAGCAAAATTACTGTATCTCATGTATGCCTCAAGGTATTCCCATGCAATTTTCTGCTAAACAGTGGTGAGAGTCAGGTTACTGTGACCAGTTTCACACATATTCACAGTGGTTTGTTATAAATTTTATTATTTCAAAAATTTCAATAGCTACTAATTGCTCAAAATGCTTAAAATAGACTGTTTTAAGCAAAATTACTGTATCTCAGGTATGCCTCAAGGTATTAACATGCAATTTTTTGCTCAACAGTGGAGAAAGCCAGGTTAATGTGACCAGTTTCACACATATTCACAGTGGTTTGCAGTAAATTTTATTATTTCAAAAATTTCAATAGCTGGAAAATGCTGAAAATGCTTAAAATAAGCTGTTTTGAGCTGTTTTAAGAAAAAATTATTGTATCCCAGGTATTCCTCAAGGTATTCCCATGCAATATTTTGCTGAACAGTGGTGAAAGTCAGGTTACTGTGACCAGTTTCACACATATTCACAGTGGTTTGCTGTAAATTTAATTATTTCAAAAATTTCAATGGCTGGAAAATGCTCAAAATGCTCAAAATAGGCTGTTTTAAGCAAAATTACTGTATCTCAGGTATGCCTAAAGGTATTAACATGCAATTTTTTGCTCAATAGTGGTGAAAGTCACCAGTTTCGCACAGATTCGCAGTGGTTTGTAGTAAATTTTATTATTTCAAAAATGTCAATAGCTGGAAAATGCTCAAAATGCTTAAAATAAGCTGTTTTGAGCTGTTTTAAGCAAAATTACTGTATCTCAGGTATGCCTCAACTTATTCCCATGCAATTTTTTAATCAACAGTGGTGAAAGTCAGGTTACTGACACAAGTTACACACATATTCATAGTGGTTAGCTGTAAATTTTATTATTTCAAAAATTTCAATAGCTGGCAAATGCTCAAAATGCTTAAAATAGGCTGATTTAAGCAAAATTACTGTATCTCAGGTATGCCTCAAGGTATTCCCTTGCAATATTTTGCTTAACAGTGGTGAAAGTCAGGTTACTGTGAACAGTTTCGGACATTCGCAGTGGTTTGCTGTAAATTTTATTATTTAAAAAATTTCAATATTTGGAAAATGCTCAAAATGCTTAAAATAGGCTGTTTTAAGCAAAATTACTGTATCTCAGGTATGCCTCAAGGTATTCCCATGCAATTCTTTCCTCAACAGTGGTGAAAGCCTGGTTACTGTGACCTGTTTCACTCATATTCACAGTGGTTTGCTGTAAATTTTATTATTTCAAAAATTTCAATAGCTGGAAAATGCTCATAATGCTTAAAATAGGCTGTTTCAAGCAAAATTACTGTATCTCAGGTATGCCTCCAGGTATTCCCATGCAATTTTCTGCTAAACAGTGGTGAGAGTCAGGTTACTGTGACCAGTTTCACACATATTCACAGTGGTTTGTTATAAATTTTATTATTTCAAAAATTTCAATAGCTCCTAATTGCTCAAAATGCTTAAAATAGGCTGTTTTAAGCAAAATTACTGTATCTCAGGTATGCCTCAAGGTATTACCATGCAATTTTTTGCTCAACAGTGGAGAAAGCCAGGTTAATGTGACCAGTTTCACACATATTCACAGTGGTTTGCAGTAAATTTTATTATTTCAAAAATTTCAATAGCTGGAAAATGCTGAAAATGCTTAAAATAAGCTGTTTTGAGCTGTTTTAAGAAAAAATTATTGTATCCCAGGTATTCCTCAAGGTATTCCCATGCAATATTTTGCTGAACAGTGGTGAAAGTCAGGTTACTGTGACCAGTTTCACACATATTCACAGTGGTTTGCTGTAAATTTAATTATTTCAAAAATTTCAATGGCTGGAAAATGCTCAAAATGCTCAAAATAGGCTGTTTTGAGCAAAATTACTGTATCTCAGGTATGCCTCAAGGTATTAACATGCAATTTTTTGCTCAATAGTGGTGAAAGTCACCAGTTTCGCACATATTCGCAGTGGTTTGTAGTAAATTTTATTATTTCAAAAATCTCAATAGCTGGAAAATGCTCAAAATGCTTAAAATAAGCTGTTTTGAGCTGTTTTAAGCAAAATTACTGTATCTCAGGTATGCCTCAAGGTATTCCCATTCACTTTTTTGCTCAACAGTGTTGAAAGCCAGGTTAATGTGACCAATTTCACACATATTCACAGTGGTTTGCAGTAAATCTTATTATTTCAAAATTTCAATAGCTGGAAATTTCTCAAAATGCTTAAAATAAGCTGTTTTGAGCTGTTTTAAGCAAAATTACTGTATCTCAGGTATGCCTCAAGGTATTCCCATTCACTTTTTTGCTCAACAGTGGTGAAAGCCAGGTTAATGTGACCAATTTCACACATATTCACAGTGGTTTGCAGTAAATCTTATTATTTCAAAAATTTCAATAGCTGGAAATTTCTCAAAATGCTTAAAATAACCTGTTTTGAGCTGTTTTAAGCAAAATTACTGTATATCAGGTATGCCTCAAGGTATTCCCATGCAATTTTTTGCTCAACAGTGGTGAAAGTCAGGTTACTGTGACCAGTATCACACATATTCACAGTGGTTAGCTGTATATTTCATTATTTCAAAAATTTCAGTAGCTGTAAAACGCTCAAAATGCTTAAAATAAAGTGTTTTGATCTGTTTTAAGCAAAATTACTGTATATCAGGTATGCCTGAATGTATTCCCATGCAATTTTTGCACAACATTGGTGAAAGACAGGTTAATGTGACCAGTTTCACACATATTCACAGTGGTTTGCTGTAAATTTTATTATTTTAAAAATTTTAATAGCAGGAAAATGCTCAAAATGCTTAAAATAGGCTGTTTTAAGCAAAATTACTGTATCTCAGGTATGCCTCAAGGTATTAACATGCAATTTTTTGCTCAACAGTGGAGAAAGCCAGGTTAATGTGACCAGTTTCACACATATTCACAGTGGTTTGCTGTAAATTTTATTATTTTAATAATTTCAATAGCAGGAAAATGCTCAAAATGCTTAAAATAGGCTGTTTTAAGCAAAATTACTGTATCTCAGGTATGCCTCAAGGTATTATCAGGCAATTTTCAGCTCAAAATTGGTGAATGACAGGTTGCTGTGACCAGTTTCACACATATTCACAGTGGTTTGCTGTAAATTTTATTATTTTAAAAATTTCAATAGCAGGAAAATGCTCAAAATGCTTAAAATAGGCTGTTTTAAGCAAAATTACTGTATCTCAGGTATGCCTCAAGGTATTAACATGCAATTTTTTGCTCAACAGTGGTAAGAGTCAGGTTACTGTGACCAGTTTCACACATATTCACAGTGGTTTGCTATAAATTTTATTATTTCAATAATTTGAATAGCTGCAAAATGTTCAAAGTGCTTAAAATAGGCTGTTTTAAGCAAAATTACTGTATCTCAGGGATGCCTCAAGGTATTCCCATGCAATTTTTACCTCAACAGTGGTGAAAGCTTGGTTACTGTGACCTGCTTCACTCATATTCAAAGTGGTTTGCTGTAAATTTTATTATTTCAAAAATTTCAATAGTTTTAAAATGCTCAAAATGCTTAATATAGGCTGTTTCAAGCAAAATTACTGTATCTCAGGTATGCCTCAAGGTATTCCAATGCAATTTTTTGCTCAACAGTGGTGAAAGTCAGGTTACTGTGACCAGTTTCACACATATTCACAGTGGTTTGTTATAAATTTTATTATTACAAAAATTTCAATAGCTCAAAATTGCTCAAAATGCTTAAAATAGGCTGTTTTAAGCAAAATTACTGTATCTCAGGTATGCCTCAAGGTATTAACATGCAATTTTTTGCTCAACAGTGGAGCAAGCCTGGTTACTGTGACATGTTTCACACATATTCACAGTGGTTTGCTGTAAATTTTATTATTTCAAAAATTTTAATGGCTGGAAAATGCTCAAAATGCTTAAAATAAGCTGTTTTGAACTGTTTTAAGCAAAATTACTGTATCTCAGGTGTGCCTCAAGGTATTCCCATACAATTTTTTGCTCAACATTGGTGAAAGCCAGTTTACTGTGACCAGTTTCACTCATAGTCATAGTGGTTTGCTCTAAATTTTATTATTTCAAAAATTTCATTGGCTGGAAAATGCTCAATAAGCTTAAAATAGGCTGTTTTAAGCAAAATTACTGTATCTCAGGTATGCCTCAAGGTATTCCCATGCAATTTTTTGCTAAGCAGTGGTGAAAGTAAGGTTGCTGTGACCAGTTTCACATATATTCAAAGTGGTTTGCAGTAAATTTTATTATTTCAAAAATTTCTATAGCTGGAAAATGCTCAAAATGCTTAAAATAGGCTGTTTTAAGCAAAATTACTGTATCTCAGGTATGCCTCAAGGTATTCCCATGCACTTTTTTGCTCAACAGTGGTGAAAGTCAGGTTAATGTGACCAGTTTCACACATATTCACAGTGGTTTGCTGTAAATTTTATTATTTCAAATATTTCATTGGCTGGAAAATGCTCAAAATCTTTAAAATACTCTGTTTTAAGCAAAATTACTGTATCTCAGGTATGCCTCATGGTATTCCCATGCAATTTTTTGCTCAGCAGCGGTGAAAGTCAGGTCATTGTGACCAGTTTCACACATATTCACAGTGGTTTGCTGTAAATTTTAGTATTTCAAAAATTTCAATAGCTGAAAAATGCTCAAAATGCTTAAAATAGGCTGTTTAAAGTAAAATTACTGTATCTCAGGTATGCCTCAAGGTATTCCCATTCACTTTTTTGCTCAACAGTGGTGAAAGCCAGGTTAATGTGACCAATTTCACACATATTCACAGTGGTTTGCAGTAAATCTTATTATTTCAAAAATTTCAATAGCTGGAAATTTCTCAAAATGCTTAAAATAAGCTGTTTTGAGCTGTTTTAAGCAAAATTACTGTATCTCAGGTATGCCTCAAGGTATTAACATGCAATTTTTTGCTCAACAGTGGAGAAAGCCAGGTTAATGTGACCAGTTTCACACATATTCACAGTGGTTTGCTGTAAATTTTATTATTTTAATAATTTCAATAGCAGGAAAATGCTCAAAATGCTTAAAATAGGCTGTTTTAAGCAAAATTACTGTATCTCAGGTATGCCTCCAGGTATTCCAATGCAATTTTTTGCTCAACAGTGGTGAAAGTAAGGTTACTGTGACCAGTTTCACATATATTCACAGTGGTTTGTTATAAATTTTATTATTTCAAAAATTTATATAGCTCAAAAATGCTCAAAATGCTTAAATTAGGCTGTTTTAAGCAAAATTGCTGTATCTCAGGTATGCCTGAAGGTATTCCCATGCAATTTTTTGCTCAACAGTGGAGAAAGCCAGGTTAATGTGACCAGTTTCACACATATTCACAGTGGTTTGCAGTAAATTTTATTATTTCAAAAATTTCAATAGCTGGAAAATGCTGAAAATGCTTAAAATAAGCTGTTTTGAGCTGTTTTAAGAAAAAATTATTGTATCCCAGGTATTCCTCAAGGTATTCCCATGCAATATTTTGCTGAACAGTGGTGAAAGTCAGGTTACTGTGACCAGTTTCACACATATTCACAGTGGTTTGCTGTAAATTTAATTATTTCAAAAATTTCAATGGCTGGAAAATGCTCAAAATGCTCAAAATAGGCTGTTTTAAGCAAAATTACTGTATCTCAGGTATGCCTCAAGGTATTAACATGCAATTTTTTGCTCAATAGTGGTGAAAGTCACCAGTTTCGCACATATTCACAGTGGTTTGTAGTAAATTTTATTATTTCAAAAATGTCAATAGCTGGAAAATGCTCAAAATGCTTAAAATAAGCTGTTTTGAGCTGTTTTAAGCAAAATTACTGTATCTCAGGTATGCCTCAACTTATTCCCATGCAATTTTTTAATCAACAGTGGTGAAAGTCAGGTTACTGACACAAGTTACACACATATTCATAGTGGTTAGCTGTAAATTTTATTATTTCAAAAATTTCAATAGCTTGCAAATGCTCAAAATGCTTAAAATAGGCTGATTTAAGCAAAATTACTGTATCTCAGGTATGCCTCAAGGTATTCCCTTGCAATATTTTGCTTAACAGTGGTGAAAGTCAGGTTACTGTGAACAGTTTCGGACATTCGCAGTGGTTTGCTGTAAATTTTATTATTTAAAAAATTTCAATATTTGGAAAATGCTCAAAATGCTTAAAATAGGCTGTTTTAAGCAAAATTACTGTATCTCAGGTATGCCTCAAGGTATTCTCATGCAATTCTTTCCTCAACAGTGGTGAAAGCCTGGTTACTGTGACCTGTTTCACTCATATTCACAGTGGTTTGCTGTAAATTTTATTATTTCAAAAATTTCAATAGCTGGAAAATGCTCATAATGCTTAAAATAGGCTGTTTCAAGCAAAATTACTGTATCTCAGGTATGCCTCCAGGTATTCCAATGCAATTTTTTGCTCAACAGTGGTGAAAGTAAGGTTACTGTGACCAGTTTCACATATATTCACAGTGGTTTGTTATAAATTTTATTATTTCAAAAATTTAAATAGCTCAAAAATGCTCAAAATGCTTAAATTAGGCTGTTTTAAGCAAAATTGCTGTGTCTCAGGTATGCCTGAAGGTATTCCCATGCAATTTTTTGCTCAACAGTGGTGAAAGTCAGTTTACTGTCACAAGTTACACACATATTCACAGTGGTTTGCAGTATATTTTATTATTTCAAAAATTTCAATAGCAGGAAAATGCTCAAAATGCTTAAAATAGGCTGTTTTAAGCAAAATTACTGTATCTCAGGTATGCCTCAAGGTATTAACATGCAATTTTTTGCTCAACAGTGGAGAAAGCCAGGTTAATGTGACCAGTTTCACACATATTCACAGTGGTTTGCAGTAAATTTTATTATTTCAAAAATTTCAATAGCTTGAAAATGCTCAAAATGCTTAAAATACGCTGTTTTGAGCTGTTTTAAGCAAAATTACTGTATCTCAGGTATGCCTCAAGGTATTCCCATGCAATTTTTTGCTCAACAGTGGTGAAAGTCAGGTTACTGTGACCAGTATCACACATATTCACAGTGGTTAGCTGTAAATTTCATTATTTCAAAAATTTCAGTAGCTGTAAAACGCTCAAAATGCTTAAAATAAAGTATTTTGATCTGTTTTAAGCAAAATTACTGTATATCAGGTATGCCTGAATGTATTCCCATGCAATATTTTGCTCAACAGTGGTGAAAATCAGGTTACTGTTACAAGTTTCACACATATTCACAGTGGTTTGCTGTAAATTTTATTATTTCAAAAATTTCAATGGCTGGAAAATGCTCAAAATGCTTAAAATAGGCTGTTTAAAGCAAAATTACTGTATCTCAGGTATGCCTCAAGGTATTCCCATGCAATTTTCTGCTAAACAGTGGTGAAAATCAGGTTACTGTGACAAGTTTCACACATATTCACAGTGGTTTGCAGTAAATTTTATTATTTCAAAAATTTCAATACCTGGAAAATGCTGAAAATGCTTAAAATAAGCTGTTTTGAGCTGTTTTAAGAAAAAATTATTGTATCCCAGGTATTCCTCAAGGTATTCCCATGCAATATTTTGCTGAACAGTGGTGAAAGTCAGGTTACTGTGACCAGTTTCACACATATTCACAGTGGTTTGCTGTAAATTTAATTATTTCAAAAATTTCAATGGCTGGAAAATGCTCAAAATGCTCAAAATGCTCAAAATAGGCTGTTTTAAGCAAAATTACTGTATCTCAGGTATGCCTCAAGGTATTATCAGGCAATTTTCAGCTCAAAATTGGTGAATGACAGGTTGCTGTGACCAGTTTCACACATATTCACAGTGGTTTGCTGTAAATTTTATTATTTTAAAAATTTCAATAGCAGGAAAATGCTCAAAATGCTTAAAATAGGCTGTTTTAAGCAAAATTACTGTATCTCAGGTATGCCTCAAGGTATTAACATGCAATTTTTTGCTCAACAGTGGTGAGAGTCAGGTTACTGTGACCAGTTTCACACATATTCACAGTGGTTTGCTATAAATTTTATTATTTCAATAATTTGAATAGCTGCAAAATGTTCAAAGTGCTTAAAATAGGCTGTTTTAAGCAAAATTACTGTATCTCAGGGATGCCTCAAGGTATTCCCATGCAATTTTTACCTCAACAGTGGTGAAAGCTTGGTTACTGTGACCTGCTTCACTCATATTCAAAGTGGTTTGCTGTAAATTTTATTATTTCAAAAATTTCAATAGTTTTAAAATGCTCAAAATGCTTAATATAGGCTGTTTCAAGCAAAATTACTGTATCTCAGGTATGCCTCAAGGTATTCCAATGCAATTTTTTGCTCAACAGTGGTGAAAGTCAGGTTACTGTGACCAGTTTCACACATATTCACAGTGGTTTGTTATAAATTTTATTATTTCAAAAATTTCAATAGCTCAAAATTGCTCAAAATGCTTAAAATAGGCTGTTTTGAACTGTTTTAAGCAAAATTACTGTATCTCAGGTGTGCCTCAAGGTATTCCCATACAATTTTTTGCTCAACATTGGTGAAAGCCAGTTTACTGTGACCAGTTTCACTCATAGTCATAGTGGTTTGCTCTAAATTTTATTATTTCAAAAATTTCATTGGCTGGAAAATGCTCAATAAGCTTAAAATAGGCTGTTTTAAGCAAAATTACTGTATCTCAGGTATGCCTCAAGGTATTCCCATGCAATTTTTTGCTAAGCAGTGGTGAAAGCCAGGTTAATGTGACCAATTTCACACATATTCACAGTGGTTTGCAGTAAATCTTATTATTTCAAAAATTTCAACAGCTGGAAATTGCTCAAAATGCTTAAAATAAGCTGTTTTGAGCTGTTTTAAGCAAAATTACTGTATATCAGGTATGCCTCAAGGTATTCCCATGCATGTTTTTGCTCAACAGTGGTGAAAGTCAGGTTACTGTCACTAGTTTCACACAAATTCACAGTGGTTTGCTTTAAATTTTATTATTTCAAAAATTTCAATAGCTTGAAAATGCTCAAAATGCTTAAAATACGCTGTTTTGAGCTGTTTTAAGCAAAATTACTGTATCTAAGGTATGTCTCAAGGTATTCCCATGCAATTTTTTGCTCAACAGTGGTTAAAATCAGGTTACTGTGACCAGTATCACACATATTCACAGTGGTTAGCTGTAAATTTCATTATTTCAAAAATTTCAGCAGCTGTAAAACGCTCAAAATGCTTAAAATAAAGTGTTTTGATCTGTTTTAAGCAAAATTACTGTATATCAGGTATGCCTCAAGGTATTAACATGCAATTTTTTGCTCAAAATTGGTGAATGACAGGTTATTGTGACCAGTTTCACACATATTCACAGTGGTTTGCTGTAAATTTTATTATTTTAAAAATTTCAATAGCAGGAAAATGCTCAAAATGCTTAAAATAGGCTGTTTTAAGCAAAATTACTGTATCTCAAGTATGCCTCAAGGTATTAACATGCAATTTTTTGCTCAAAATTGGTGAATGACAGGTTATTGTGACCAGTTTCACACATATTCACAGTGGTTTGCTGTAAATTTTATTATTTTAAAAATTTCAATAGCAGGAAAATCCTCAAAATGCTTAAAATAGGCTGATTTAAGCAAAATTACTGTATCTCAGGTATGCCTCAAGGTATTAACATGCAATTTTTTGCTCAAAAGTGGAGAAAGCCAGGTTAATGTGACCAGTTTCACACATATTCACAGTGGTTTGTAGTAAATTTTATTATTTAAAAATTTCAATATCTGGAAATTGCTCAAAATGCTTAAAATAAGCTGTTTTGAGTTGTTTTAAGCAAAATTACTGTATCCCAGGTATGCCTCGAGGTATTCCCATGCAATATTTTGCTCAACAGTGGTGAAAATCAGGTTACTGTGACAAGTTTCACACATATTCACAGTGGTTTGCTATAAATTTTATTATTTCAATAATTTGAATAGCTGCAAAATGCTCAAAGTGCTTAAAATAGGCTGTTTTAAGCAAAATTACTGTATCTCAGGTATGCCTCAAGGTATTCCCATGCAATTTTCTGCTAAACAGTGGTGAGAGTCAGGTTACTGTGACCAGTTTCACACATATTCACAGTGATTTTCTATAAATTTTATTATTTCAAAAATTTCAATAGCTCAAAATTGCTCAAAATGCTTAAAATAGGCTGTTTTAAGCAAAATTACTGTATTTCAGGTATGCCTCAAGGTATTAACATGCAATTTTTTGCTCAACGGTGGTGAAAGTCAGGTTACTGTCACCTGTTTCACACATATTCACAGTGGTTTGCTGTAAATTTTATTATTTCAAAAATTTCAACAGCTTAAAAATGCTCAAAATGCTTAAAATACGCTGTTTTTAGCTGTTTTAAGCAAAATTACTTTATCTCAGGTATGCCTCAAGTTATTCCCATGCAATTTTTTGCTAAACAGTGGCGAAAGTCAGGTTACTGTCACCAGTTTCACACATATTCATAGTGGTTTGCTGTAAATGTCATTATTTCAAAAATTTCAATAGCTGGAAAATGCTCAAAATGCTTAAAATAAGCTGTTTTAAGCAAAATTACTGTATCTCAGTTACGCCTCAAGGTATTCCCATGCAGTTTTTTGCACAACAGTGGTGAAATCCTGGTTACTGTAACATGTTTCATACATATTCACAGTGGTTTGCTGTAAACTTTATTATTTCAAAAACTTCAATAGCTGGAAAATGCTCAAATTGCTTATAATAAGCTGTTTTGAGCGGTTTTAAGCAAAATTACTGTATCTCAGGTATGCCTCAAAGTATTCCCACGCACTTTTTGCTCAAAAGTGGTGAAAGCAAGGTTAATGTCACCAGTTTCACACATATTCACAGTGGTTTGCAGGAAATTTTATTATTTCAAAAATTTCAATAGCTGGAAAATGCTCAAAGTGCTTAAAATAGGCTGTTTTAAGCAAAATTACTGTATCTCAGGTATGCCTCAAGGTATTCCCATGCAATTTTCTGCTAAACAGTGGTGAGAGTCAGGTTACTGTGACCAGTTTCACACATATTCACAGTGGTTTGTTATAAATTTTATTATTACAAAAATTTCAATAGCTCAAAATTGCTCAAAATGCTTAAAATAGGCTGTTTTAAGCAAAATTACTGTATCTCAGGTATGCCTCAAGGTATTAACATGCAATTTTTTGCTCAACAGTGGAGAAAGCCTGGTTACTGTGACATGTTTCACACATATTCACAGTGGTTTGCTGTAAATTTTATTATTTCAAAAATTTTAATGGCTGGAAAATGCTCAAAATGCTTAAAATAAGCTGTTTTGAACTGTTTTAAGCAAAATTACTGTATCTCAGGTGTGCCTCAAGGTATTCCCATACAATTTTTTGCTCAACATTGGTGAAAGCCAGTTTACTGTGACCAGTTTCACTCATAGTCATATTGGTTTGCTCTAAATTTTATTATTTCAAAAATTTCATTGGCTGGAAAATGCTCAATAAGCTTAAAATAGGCTGTTTTAAGCAAAATTACTGTATCTCAGGTATGCCTCAAGGTATTCCCATGCAATTTTTTGCTAAGCAGTGGTGAAAGTAAGGTTGCTGTGACCAGTTTCACATATATTCAAAGTGGTTTGCAGTAAATTTTATTATTTCAAAAATTTCTATAGCTGGAAAATGCTCAAAATGCTTAAAATAGGCTGTTTTAAGCAAAATTACTGTATCTCAGGTATGCCTCAAGGTATTCCCATGCACTTTTTTGCTCAACAGTGGTGAAAGTCAGGTTAATGTGACCAGTTTCACACATATTCACAGTGGTTTGCTGTAAATTTTATTATTTCAAATATTTCATTGGCTGGAAAATGCTCAAAATCTTTAAAATAGTCTGTTTTAAGCAAAATTACTGTATCTCAGGTATGCCTCATGGTATTCCCATGCAATTTTTTGCTCAGCAGCGGTGAAAGTCAGGTCATTGTGACCAGTTTCACACATATTCACAGTGGTTTGCTGTAAATTTTATTATTTCAAAAATTTCAATAGCTGAAAAATGCTCAAAATGCTTAAAATAGGCTGTTTAAAGTAAAATTACTGTATCTCAGGTATGCCTCAAGGTATTCCCATTCACTTTTTTGCTCAACAGTGGTGAAAGCCAGGTTAATGTGACCAATTTCACACATATTCACAGTGGTTTGCAGTAAATCTTATTATTTCAAAAATTTCAATAGCTGGAAATTTCTCAAAATGCTTAAAATAAGCTGTTTTGAGCTGTTTTAAGCAAAATTACTGTATCTCAGGTATGCCTCAAGGTATTAACATGCAATTTTTTGCTCAACAGTGGAGAAAGCCAGGTTAATGTGACCAGTTTCACACATATTCACAGTGGTTTGCTGTAAATTTTATTATTTTAATAATTTCAATAGCAGGAAAATGCTCAAAATGCTTAAAATAGGCTGTTTTAAGCAAAATTACTGTATCTCAGGTATGCCTCCAGGTATTCCAATGCAATTTTTTGCTCAACAGTGGTGAAAGTAAGGTTACTGTGACCAGTTTCACATATATTCACAGTGGTTTGTTATAAATTTTATTATTTCAAAAATTTAAATAGCTCAAAAATGCTCAAAATGCTTAAATTAGGCTGTTTTAAGCAAAATTGCTGTATCTCAGGTATGCCTGAAGGTATTCCCATGCAATTTTTTGCTCAACAGTGGAGAAAGCCAGGTTAATGTGACCAGTTTCACACATATTCACAGTGGTTTGCAGTAAATTTTATTATTTCAAAAATTTCAATAGCTGGAAAATGCTGAAAATGCTTAAAATAAGCTGTTTTGAGCTGTTTTAAGAAAAAATTATTGTATCCCAGGTATTCCTCAAGGTATTCCCATGCAATATTTTGCTGAACAGTGGTGAAAGTCAGGTTACTGTGACCAGTTTCACACATATTCACAGTGGTTTGCTGTAAATTTAATTATTTCAAAAATTTCAATGGCTGGAAAATGCTCAAAATGCTCAAAATAGGCTGTTTTAAGCAAAATTACTGTATCTCAGGTATGCCTCAAGGTATTAACATGCAATTTTTTGCTCAATAGTGGTGAAAGTCACCAGTTTCGCACATATTCGCAGTGGTTTGTAGTAAATTTTATTATTTCAAAAATGTCAATAGCTGGAAAATGCTCAAAATGCTTAAAATAAGCTGTTTTGAGCTGTTTTAAGCAAAATTACTGTATCTCAGGTATGCCTCAACTTATTCCCATGCAATTTTTTAATCAACAGTGGTGAAAGTCAGGTTACTGACACAAGTTACACACATATTCATAGTGGTTAGCTGTAAATTTTATTATTTCAAAAATTTCAATAGCTTGCAAATGCTCAAAATGCTTAAAATAGGCTGATTTAAGCAAAATTACTGTATCTCAGGTATGCCTCAAGGTATTCCCTTGCAATATTTTGCTTAACAGTGGTGAAAGTCAGGTTACTGTGAACAGTTTCGGACATTCGCAGTGGTTTGCTGTAAATTTTATTATTTAAAAAATTTCAATATTTGGAAAATGCTCAAAATGCTTAAAATAGGCTGTTTTAAGCAAAATTACTGTATCTCAGGTATGCCTCAAGGTATTCTCATGCAATTCTTTCCTCAACAGTGGTGAAAGCCTTGTTACTGTGACCTGTTTCACTCATATTCACAGTGGTTTGCTGTAAATTTTATTATTTCAAAAATTTCAATAGCTGGAAAATGCTCATAATGCTTAAAATAGGCTGTTTAAAGCAAAATTACTGTATCTCAGGTATGCCTCCAGGTATTCCAATGCAATTTTTTGCTCAACAGTGGTGAAAGTAAGGTTACTGTGACCAGTTTCACATATATTCACAGTGGTTTGTTATAAATTTTATTATTTCAAAAATTTAAATAGCTCAAAAATGCTCAAAATGCTTAAATTAGGCTGTTTTAAGCAAAATTGCTGTATCTCAGGTATGCCTGAAGGTATTCCCATGCAATTTTTTGCTCAACAGTGGTGAAAGTCAGGTTACTGTCACAAGTTACACACATATTCACAGTGGTTTGCAGTATATTTTATTATTTCAAAAATTTCAATAGCAGGAAAATGCTCAAAATGCTTAAAATAGGCTGTTTTAAGCAAAATTACTGTATCTCAGGTATGCCTCAAGGTATTAACATGCAATTTTTTGCTCAACAGTGGAGAAAGCCAGGTTAATGTGACCAGTTTCACACATATTCACAGTGGTTTGCAGTAAATTTTATTATTTCAAAAATTTCAATAGCTTGAAAATGCTCAAAATGCTTAAAATACGCTGTTTTGAGCTGTTTTAAGCAAAATTACTGTATCTCAGGTATGCCTCAAGGTATTCCCATGCAATTTTTTGCTCAACAGTGGTGAAAGTCAGATTACTGTGACCAGTATCACACATATTCACAGTGGTTAGCTGTAAATTTCATTATTTCAAAAATTTCAGTAGCTGTAAAACGCTCAAAATGCTTAAAATAAAGTATTTTGATCTGTTTTAAGCAAAATTACTGTATATCAGGTATGCCTGAATGTATTCCCATGCAATATTTTGCTCAACAGTGGTGAAAATCAGGTTACTGTTACAAATTTCACACATATTCACAGTGGTTTGCTGTAAATTTTATTATTTCAAAAATTTCAATGGCTGGAAAATGCTCAAAATGCTTAAAATAGGCTGTTTAAAGCAAAATTACTGTATCTCAGGTATGCCTCAAGGTATTCCCATGCAATTTTCTGCTAAACAGTGGTGAAAATCAGGTTACTGTGACAAGTTTCACACATATTCACAGTGGTTTGCAGTAAATTTTATTATTTCAAAAATTTCAATACCTGGAAAATGCTGAAAATGCTTAAAATAAGCTGTTTTGAGCTGTTTTAAGAAAAAATTATTGTATCCCAGGTATTCCTCAAGGTATTCCCATGCAATATTTTGCTGAACAGTGGTGAAAGTCAGGTTACTGTGACCAGTTTCACACATATTCACAGTGGTTTGCTGTAAATTTAATTATTTCAAAAATTTCAATGGCTGGAAAATGCTCAAAATGCTCAAAATAGGCTGTTTTAAGCAAAATTACTGTATCTCAGGTATGCCTCAAGGTATTATCAGGCAATTTTCAGCTCAAAATTGGTGAATGACAGGTTGCTGTGACCAGTTTCACACATATTCACAGTGGTTTGCTGTAAATTTTATTATTTTAAAAATTTCAATAGCAGGAAAATGCTCAAAATGCTTAAAATAGGCTGTTTTAAGCAAAATTACTGTATCTCAGGTATGCCTCAAGGTATTAACATGCAATTTTTGCTCAACAGTGGTGAGAGTCAGGTTACTGTGACCAGTTTCACACATATTCACAGTGGTTTGCTATAAATTTTATTATTTCAATAATTTGAATAGCTGCAAAATGTTCAAAGTGCTTAAAATAGGCTGTTTTAAGCAAAATTACTGTATCTCAGGGATGCCTCAAGGTATTCCCATGCAATTTTTACCTCAACAGTGGTGAAAGCTTGGTTACTGTGACCTGCTTCACTCATATTCAAAGTGGTTTGCTGTAAATTTTATTATTTCAAAAATTTCAATAGTTTTAAAATGCTCAAAATGCTTAATATAGGCTGTTTCAAGCAAAATTACTGTATCTCAGGTATGCCTCAAGGTATTCCAATGCAATTTTTTGCTCAACAGTGGTGAAAGTCAGGTTACTGTGACCAGTTTCACACATATTCACAGTGGTTTGTTATAAATTTTATTATTTCAAAAATTTCAATAGCTCAAAATTGCTCAAAATGCTTAAAATAGGCTGTTTTGAACTGTTTTAAGCAAAATTACTGTATCTCAGGTGTGCCTCAAGGTATTCCCATACAATTTTTTGCTCAACATTGGTGAAAGCCAGTTTACTGTGACCAGTTTCACTGATAGTCATAGTGGTTTGCTCTAAATTTTATTTTTTCAAAAATTTCATTGGCTGGAAAATGCTCAATAAGCTTAAAATAGGCTGTTTTAAGCAAAATTACTGTATCTCAGGTATGCCTCAAGGTATTCCCATGCAATTTTTTGCTAAGCAGTGGTGAAAGCCAGGTTAATGTGACCAATTTCACACATATTCACAGTGGTTTGCAGTAAATCTTATTATTTCAAAAATTTCAACAGCTGGAAATTGCTCAAAATGCTTAAAATAAGCTGTTTTGAGCTGTTTTAAGCAAAATTACTGTATATCAGGTATGCCTCAAGGTATTCCCATGCATGTTTTTGCTCAACAGTGGTGAAAGTCAGGTTACTGTCACTAGTTTCACACAAATTCACAGTGGTTAGCTTTAAATTTTATTATTTCAAAAATTTCAATAGCTTGAAAATGCTCAAAATGCTTAAAATACGCTGTTTTGAGCTGTTTTAAGCAAAATTACTGTATCTAAGGTATGTCTCAAGGTATTCCCATGCAATTTTTTGCTCAACAGTGGTGAAAATCAGGTTACTGTGACCAGTATCACACATATTCACAGTGGTTAGCTGTAAATTTCATTATTTCAAAAATTTCAGTAGCTGTAAAACGCTCAAAATGCTTAAAATAAAGTGTTTTGATCTGTTTTAAGCAAAATTACTGTATATCAGGTATGCCTCAAGGTATTAACATGCAATTTTTTGCTCAAAATTGGTGAATGACAGGTTATTGTGACCAGTTTCACACATATTCACAGTGGTTTGCTGTAAATTTTATTATTTTAAAAATTTCAATAGCAGGAAAATGCTCGAAATGCTTAAAATAGGCTGTTTTAAGCAAAATTACTGTATCTCAAGTATGCCTCAAGGTATTAACATGCAATTTTTTGCTCAAAATTGGTGAATGACAGGTTATTGTGACCAGTTTCACACATATTCACAGTGGTTTGCTGTAAATTTTATTATTTTAAAAATTTCAATAGCAGGAAAATCCTCAAAATGCTTAAAATAGGCTGATTTAAGCAAAATTACTGTATCTCAGGTATGCCTCAAGGTATTAACATGCAATTTTTTGCTCAAAAGTGGAGAAAGCCAGGTTAATGTGACCAGTTTCACACATATTCACAGTGGTTTGTAGTAAATTTTATTATTTAAAAATTTCAATATCTGGAAATTGCTCAAAATGCTTAAAATAAGCTGTTTTGAGTTGTTTTAAGCAAAATTACTGTATCCCAGGTATGCCTCGAGGTATTCCCATGCAATATTTTGCTCAACAGTGGTGAAAATCAGGTTACTGTGACAAGTTTCACACATATTCACAGTGGTTTGCTATAAATTTTATTATTTCAATAATTTGAATAGCTGCAAAATGCTCAAAGTGCTTAAAATAGGCTGTTTTAAGCAAAATTACTGTATCTCAGGTATGCCTCAAGGTATTCCCATGCAATTTTCTGCTAAACAGTGGTGAGAGTCAGGTTACTGTGACCAGTTTCACACATATTCACAGTGATTTTCTATAAATTTTATTATTTCAAAAATTTCAATAGCTCAAAATTGCTCAAAATGCTTAAAATAGGCTGTTTTAAGCAAAATTACTGTATTTCAGGTATGCCTCAAGGTATTAACATGCAATTTTTTGCTCAACGGTGGTGAAAGTCAGGTTACTGTCACCTGTTTCACACATATTCACAGTGGTTTGCTGTAAATTTTATTATTTCAAAAATTTCAACAGCTTAAAAATGCTCAAAATGCTTAAAATACGCTGTTTTTAGCTGTTTTAAGCAAAATTACTTTATCTCAGGTATGCCTCAAGTTATTCCCATGCAATTTTTTGCTAAACAGTGGCGAAAGTCAGGTTACTGTCACCAGTTTCACACATATTCATAGTGGTTTGCTGTAAATGTCATTATTTCAAAAATTTCAATAGCTGGAAAATGCTCAAAAAGCTTAAAATAAGCTGTTTTAAGCAAAATTACTGTATCTCAGGTGTGCCTCAAGGTATTCTCATACAATTTTTTGCTCAACATTGGTGAAAGCCAGTTTACTGTGACCAGTTTCACTCATAGTCATAGTGGTTTGCTGTAAATTTTATTATTTCAAAAATTTCATTGGCTGGAAAATGCTCAATAAGCTTAAAATAGGCTGTTTTAAGCAAAATTACTGTATCTCAGGTATGCCTCAAGGTATTCCCATGCAATTTTTTGCTAAGCAGTGGTGAAAGTAAGGTTGCTGTGACCAGTTTCACATATATTCACAGTGGTTTGCAGTAAATTTTATTATTTCAAAAATTTCTATAGCTGAAAAATGTTCAAAATGCTTAAAATAGGCTGATTTAAGCAAAATTACTGTATCTCAGGTATGCCTCAAGGTATTCCCATTCAATATTTTGCTCAACAGTTGTGAAAGTCAGGTTACTGTTAACAGTTTCGCACATTTACAGTGATTTGCTGTAAATTTTATTATTTCAAAAATTTCTCAAGCTCAAAATGCTCAAAATGCTTAAAATTTGCAGTTTTGAGCTGTTTTAAGCAAAATTACTGTATCTCAGGTATACCTCAAAGTATTCCCATGCAATTTTTTGCTCAACATTGGTGAAAGCCAGGTTACTGTGACTAGTTTCACGCATATTCACAGTGGTTTGCTGTAAATTTTATTATTTCAAAAATTTAAATAGCTGCAAAATGCTCAAAATGCTTAAAATATGCTGTTTTAAGCAAAATTACTGTAACTCAGGTATGCATCAAGGTATTCCCATGCAATTTTTTGCTCAACAGTGGCGAAAGTCAGGTTACTGTGACCAGTTTCACACATATTCACAGTGGTTTGCTGTAAATTTTATTATTTCAAAAATTTTAATAACTGGAAAGTGCTCAAAATGCTTAAAATAAGCTGTTTTGAGCTGTTTTAAGCAAAATTACTGTATCTCAGGTATGCCTCAACGTATTCCCATGCAATTTTTTGCTCAACAGTGGTGAAAGTCAGGTTACTGACACAAGTTACACACATATTCATAGTGGTTAGCTGTAAATTTTATTATTTCAAAAATTTCAATAGCTGGAAAATGCTCAAAATGCTTAAAATAGGCTGATTTAAGCAAAATTACTGTATCTAAGGTATGCCTCAAGGTATTCCCTTGCAATGTTTTGCTTAACAGTGGTGAAAGTCAGGTTACTGTGAACAGTTTCGGACAGTAGCAGTGGTTTGCTGTAAATTTTATTATTTCAAAAATTTCAGTATTTGGAAAATGCTCAAAATGCTTAAAATAGGCTGTTGTAAGCAAAATTACTGTATCTCAGGTATGCCTCAAGGTATTCCAATGCAATTTTTTGCTCAACAGTGGTGAAAGTAAGGTTACTGTGACCAGTTTCACATATATTCACAGTGGTTTGTTATAAATTTTATTATTTCAGAAATTTAAATAGCTCAAAAATGCTCAAAATGCTTAAATTAGGCTGTTTTAAGCAAAATTGCTGTATCTCAGGTATGCCTGAAGGTATTCCCATGCAATTTTTTGCTCAACAGCGGTGAAAGTCAGGTTACTGTCACAAGTTACACACATATTCACAGTGGTTTGCAGTATATTTTATTATTTCAAAAATTTCAATAGCAGGAAAATGCTCAAAATGCTTAAAATAGGCTGTTTTAAGCAAAATTACTGTATCTCAGGTATGCCTCAAGGTATTAACATGCAATTTTTTCCTCAACAGTGGAGAAAGCCAGGTTAATGTGACCAGTTTCACACATATTCATAGTGGTTTGCTGTAAATTTCATTATTTCAAAAATTTCAATAGCTGGAAAATGCTCAAAATGCTTAAAATAAGCTGTTTTAAGCAAAATTACTGTATCTCAGGTACGCCTCAAGGTATTCCCATGCAGTTTTTTGCACAACAGTGGTGAAAGCCTGGTTACTGTAACATGTTTCACACATATTCACAGTGGTTTGCTGTAAACTTTATTATTTCAAAAATTTCAATAGCTGGAAAATGCTCAAAATGCTTAAAATAGGCTGTTTTGAGCGGTTTTAAACAAAATTACTGTATCTCAGGTATGCCTCAAGGTATTCCCATGCAATTTTTTGCTCAACATTGGTGAAAGCCAGGTTACTGTGACCTGTTTCACATATTCACAGTGGTTTGCTGTAAATTTTATTATTTCAATAGATGGAAAATGCTCAAAATCCTTAAATAAGCTGTTTTAAGCAAAATTACTGTATTTCAGGAATGCCGCAAGGTATTCCCATGCAATTTTTTGCTCAACAGTGGTGAAAGTCAGGTTACTCTCACCAGTTTCACACATATTTACAGTGGTTTGCAGTATGTTTTATTATTTCAAAAATTTCAATAGCAGGAAAATGCTCAAAATGCTTAAAATAGTCTGTTTAAAGCAAAATTACTGTATCTCAGGTATGCCTCAAGGTATTAACATGCTTTTTTTTGTTCAACAGTGGAGAAAGCCAGGTTAATGTGATCAGTTTCACACATATTCACAGTGGTTTGCAGTAAATTTTATTATTTCAAAAATTTTAATAGCTGGAAAATGCTCAAAATGCTCAAAATAGGCTGTTTTAAGCAAAATTACTGTATCTCAGGTATGCCTCAAGGTATTAACATGCAATTTTTTGCTCAATAGTGGTGAAAGTCACCAGTTTCGCACATATTCGCAGTGGTTTGTAGTAAATTTTATTATTTCAAAAATGTCAATAGCTGGAAAATTTTCAAAATACTTAAAATAAGATGTTTCGAACGGTTTTAAGCAAAATTACTGTATTTCAGGTATGCCTCAAGGTATTCCCATGCATTTTTTTGCTCAACAGTGGTGAAAGCCAGGTTAATGTGACCACTTTCACATATTCATAGTGGTTTGATGTAAGTTTTATTATTTCAAAAATTTCAATAGCTGGAAAAAGCTCAAAATGCTTAAAATAAGCTGTTTTAAGCAAAATTACTGTATCTCAGGTTCGCCTCAAGGTATTCCCATGCAATTTTTTGCACAACAGTGGTGAAATCCAGGTTACTGTGACATGTTTCACACATATTCACAGTGGTTTGCTGTAAATTTTATTATTTCAAAAATTTTAATAACTGGAAAGTGATCAAAATGCTTAAAATAAGCTGTTTTGAGCTGTTTTAAGCAAAATTACTGTATCTCAGGTATGCCTCAACTTATTCCCATGCAATTTTTTAATCAACAGTGGTGAAAGTCAGGTTACTGACACAAGTTACACACATATTCATAGTGGTTAGCTGTAAATTTTATTATTTCAAAAATTTCAATAGCTGGCAAATGCTCAAAATGCTTAAAATAGGCTGATTTAAGCAAAATTACTGTATCTCAGGTATGCCTCAAGGTATTCCCTTGCAATATTTTGCTTAACAGTGGTGAAAGTCAGGTTACTGTGAACAGTTTCGGACATTCGCAGTGGTTTGCTGTAAATTTTATTATTTCAAAAATTTCAATAGCTGGAAAATGCTCATAATGCTTAAAATAGGCTGTTTCAAGCAAAATTACTGTATCTCAGGTATGCCTCCAGGTATTCCAATGCAATTTTTTGCACAACAGTGGTGAAAGTAAGGTTACTGTGACCAGTTTCACATATATTCACAGTGGTTTGTTATAAATTTTATTATTTCAAAAATTTAAATAGCACAAAAATTCTCAAAATGCTTAAATTAGGCTGTTTTAAGCAAAATTGCTGTATCACAGGTATGCCTGAAGGTATTCCCATGCAATTTTTTGCTCAACAGTGGTGAAAGTCAGGTTACTGTCACAAGTTACACACATATTCACAGTGGTTTGCAGTACATTTTATTATTTCAAAAATTTCAATAGCAGGAAAATGCTCAAAATGCTTAAAATAGGCTGTTTTAAGCAAAATTACTGTATCTCAGGTATGCCTCAAGGTATTAACATGCAATTTTTTGCTCAACAGTGGAGAAAGCCAGGTTAATGTGACCAGTTTCACACATATTCACAGTGGTTTGCAGTAAATTTTATTATTTCAAAAATTTCAATAGCTTGAAAATGCTCAAAATGCTTAAAATACGCTGTTTTGAGCTGTTTTAAGCAAAATTACTGTATCTCAGGTATGTCTCAAGGTATTCCCATGCAATTTTTTGCTCAACAGTGGTGAAAGTCAGGTTACTGTGACCAGTATCACACATATTCACAGTGGTTAGCTGTAAATTTCATTATTTCAAAAATTTCAGTAGCTGTAAAACGCTCAAAATGCTTAAAATAAAGTATTTTGATCTGTTTTAAGCAAAATTACTGTATATCAGGTATGCCTGAATGTATTCCCATGCAATATTTTGCTCAACAGTGGTGAAAATCAGGTTACTGTGACAAGTTTCACACATATTCACAGTGGTTTGCTGTAAATTTTATTATTTCAAAAATTTCAATGGCTGGAAAATGCTCAAAATGCTTAAAATAGGCTGTTTAAAGCAAAATTACTGTATCTCAGGTATGCCTCAAGGTATTCCCATGCAATTTTCTGCTAAACAGTGGTGAGAGTCAGGTTACTGTGACCAGTTTCACACATATTCACAGTGGTTTGTTATAAATTTTATTATTTCAAAAATTTCAATAGCTCCTAATTGCTCAAAATGCTTAAAATAGGCTGTTTTAAGCAAAATTACTGTATCTCAGGTATGCCTCAAGGTATTACCATGCAATTTTTTGCTCAACAGTGGAGAAAGCCAGGTTAATGTGACCAGTTTCACACATATTCACAGTGGTTTGCAGTAAATTTTATTATTTCAAAAATTTCAATAGCTGGAAAATGCTGAAAATGCTTAAAATAAGCTGTTTTGAGCTGTTTTAAGAAAAAATTATTGTATCCCAGGTATTCCTCAAGGTATTCCCATGCAATATTTTGCTGAACAGTGGTGAAAGTCAGGTTACTGTGACCAGTTTCACACATATTCACAGTGGTTTGCTGTAAATTTAATTATTTCAAAAATTTCAATGGCTGGAAAATGCTCAAAATGCTCAAAATAGGCTGTTTTAAGCAAAATTACTGTATCTCAGGTATGCCTCAAGGTATTAACATGCAATTTTTTGCTCAATAGTGGTGAAAGTCACCAGTTTCGCACATATTCGCAGTGGTTTGTAGTAAATTTTATTATTTCAAAAATCTCAATAGCTGGAAAATGCTCAAAATGCTTAAAATAAGCTGTTTTGAGCTGTTTTAAGCAAAATTACTGTATCTCAGGTTTGCCTCAAGGTATTATCAGGCAATTTTCAGCTCAAAATTGGTGAATGACAGGTTGCTGTCACCAGTTTCACACATATTCACAGTGGTTTGCTGTAAATTTTATTATTTTAAAAATTTCAATAGCAGGAAAATGCTCAAAATGCTTAAAATAGGCTGTTTTAAGCAAAATTACTGTATCGGAGGTATGCCTCAAGGTATTAACATGCAATTTTTTGCTCAACAGTGGTGAGAGTCAGGTTACTGTGACCAGTTTCACACATATTCACAGTGGTTTGCTATAAATTTTATTATTTCAATAATTTGAATAGCTGCAAAATGTTCAAAGTGCTTAAAATAGGCTGTTTTAAGCAAAATTACTGTATCTCAGGGATGCCTCAAGGTATTCCCATGCAATTTTTACCTCAACAGTGGTGAAAGCTTGGTTACTTGACCTGCTTCACTCATATTCAAAGTGGTTTGCTGTAAATTTTATTATTTCAAAAATTTCAATATTTTTAAAATGCTCAAAATGCTTAATATAGGCTGTTTCAAGCAAAATTACTGTATCTCAGGTA
This sequence comes from Spongia lamella, assembly GCA_963930835.1. NCBI lineage: Eukaryota > Metazoa > Porifera > Demospongiae > Dictyoceratida > Spongiidae > Spongia > Spongia lamella. The sequence goes on along the minus strand of OZ005752.1, from coordinate 4,927,834 downwards.
TGCCTCAAGGTATTCCAATGCAATTTTTTGCTCAACAGTGGTGAAAGTCAGGTTACTGTGACCAGTTTCTCACATATTCACAGTGGTTTGTTATAAATTTTATTATTTCAAAAATTTCAATAGCTCAAAATTGCTCAAAATGCTTAAAATAGGCTGTTTTAAGCAAAATTACTGTATCTCAGGTATGCCTCAAGGTATTAACATGCAATTTTTTGCTCAACAGTGGAGAAAGCCAGGTTAATGTGACCAGTTTCACATATTCACAGTGGTTTGATGTAAATTTTATTATTTCAAAAATTTCAATAGCTGTAAAATGCGCAAAATGCTTAAAATAAGCTGTTTTAAGCAAAATTACTGTATCTCAGGAATGCCTCAAGGTATTCCCATGCAATTTTTTGCTCAACAGTGGTGAAAGTCAGGTTACTGTCACCAGTTTCACACATATTCATAGTGGTTTGCTCTAAATTTCAGTATTTCAAAAATTTCAATAGCTGGAAAAAGCTCAAAATGCTTAAAATAAGCTGTTTTAAGCAAAATTACTGTATCTCAGATACGCCTCAAGGTATTCCCATGCAATTTTTTGCACAACAGTGGTGAAAGCCTGGTTACTGTGACATGTTTCACACATATTCACAGTGGTTTGCTGTAAATTTTATTATTTCAAAAATTTTAATGGCTGGAAAATGCTCAAAATGCTTAAAATAAGCTGTTTTGAACTGTTTTAAGCAAAATTACTGTATCTCAGGTGTGCCTCAAGGTATTCCCATGCAATTTTTTGCTCAACATTGGTGAAAGCCAGTTTACTGTGACCAGTTTCACTCATAGTCATAGTGGTTTGCTCTAAATTTTATTATTTCAAAAATTTCATTGGCTGGAAAATGCTCAATAAGCTTAAAATAGGCTGTTTTAAGCAAAATTACTGTATCTCAGGTATGCCTCAAGGTATTCCCATGCAATTTTTTGCTAAGCAGGGTGAAAGTAAGGTTGCTGTGACCAGTTTCACATATATTCAAATTGGTTTGCAGTAAATTTTATTATTTCAAAAATTTCTATAGCTGGAAAATGCTCAAAATGCTTAAAATAGACTGTTTTAAGCAAAATTACTGTTTCTCAGGTATGCCTCAAGGTATTCCCATGCACTTTTTTGCTCAACAGTGGTGAAAGTCAGGTTACTGTCACAAGTTACACACATATTCACAGTGGTTTGCAGTATATTTTATTATTTCAAAAATTTCAATAGCAGGAAAATGCTCAAAATGCTTAAAATAGGCTGTTTTAAGCAAAATTACTGTATCTCAGGTACGCCTCAAGGTATTCCCATGCAGTTTTTTGCACAACAGTGGTGAAAGCCTGGTTACTGTAACATGTTTCACACATATTCACAGTGGTTTGCTGTAAACTTTATTATTTCAAAAATTTCAATAGCTGGAAAATGCTCAAAATGCTTAAAATAGGCTGTTTTGAGCGGTTTTAAGCAAAATTACTGTATCTCAGGTATGCCTCAAGGTATTCCCATGCAATTTTTTGCTAAGCAGTGGTGAAAGTAAGGTTGTTGTGACCAGTTTCACATATATTCACAGTGGTTTGCAGTAAATTTTATTATTTCAAAAATTTCTATAGCTGAAAAATGCTCAAAATGCTTAAAATAGGCTGATTTAAGCAAAATTACTGTATCTCAGGTATGCCTCAAGGTATTCCCATTCAATATTTTGCTCAACAGTGGTGAAAGTCAGGTTACTGTGAACAGTTTCGCACATTCACAGTGGTTTGCTGTAAATTTTATTATTTCAAAAATTTCAATAGCTGGAAAATGCTCAAAATGCTTAAAATAGGCTGTTTTAAGCAAAATTACTGTATCTCAGGTATGCCTCAAGGTATTAACATGCAATTTTTTGCTCAAAATTGGTGAATGACAGGTTAATGTGACCAGTTTCACACATATTCACAGTGGTTTGCTGTAAATTTTATTATTTTAAAAATTTCAATAGCAGGAAAATGCTCAAAATGCTTAAAATAGGCTGTTTTAAGCAAAATTACTGTATCTGAGGTATGCCTCAAGGTATTAACATGAAATTTTTTGCTCAACAGTGGAGAAAGCCAGGTTAATGTGACCAGTTTCACACATATTCGCAGTGGTTTGTAGTAAATTTTATTATTTAAAAATTTCAATATCTGGAAATTGCTCAAAATGCTTAAAATAAGCTGTTTTGAGTTGTTTTAAGCAAAATTACTGTATCCCAGGTATGCCTCGAGGTATTCCCATGCAATATTTTGCTCAACAGTTGAGAAAATCAGGTTACTGTGACAAGTTTCACACATATTCACAGTGGTTTGCTTTAAATTTTATTATTTCAAAAATTTCAATGGCTGGAAAATGCTCAAAATGCTTAAAATAGGCTGTTTTGAGCAAAATTACTGTATCTCAGGTATGCCTCAAGGTATTCCCATGCAATTTTCTGCTAAACAGTGGTGAGAGTCAGGTTACTGTGACCAGTTTCACACATATTCGCAGTGGTTTGCTATAAATTTTATTATTTCAATAATTTGAATAGCTGCAAAATGCTCAAAGTGCTTAAAATAGGCTGTTTTAAGCAAAATTACTGTATCTCAGGTATGCCTCAAGGTATTCCCATGCAATTTTCTGCTAAACAGTGGTGAGAGTCAGGTTACTGTGACCAGTTTCACACATATTCACAGTGGTTTTCTATAAATTTTATTATTTCAAAAATTTCAATAGCTCAAAATTGCTCAAAATGCTTAAAATAGGCTGTTTTAAGCAAAATTACTGTATCTCAGGTATGCCTCAAGGTATTAACATGCAATTTTTTGCTCAACAGTGGTGAAAGTCAGGTTACTGTCACCTGTTTCACACATATTCACAGTGGATTGCTGTAAATTTTATTATTTCAAAAATTTCAACAGCTTAAAAATGCTCAAAATGCTTAAAATACGCTGTTTTGAGCTGTTTTAAGCAAAATTACTTTATCTCAGGTATGCCTCAAGTTATTCCCATGCAATTTTTTGCTAAACAGTGGCGAAAGTCAGGTTACTGTCACCAGTTTCACACATATTCATAGTGGTTTGCTGTAAATGTCATTATTTCAAAAATTTCAATAGCTGGAAAATGCTCAAAATGCTTAAAATAAGCTGTTTTAAGCAAAATTACTGTATATCAGTTACGCCTCAAGGTATTCCCATGCAGTTTTTTGCACAACAGTGGTGAAATCCTGGTTACTGTAACATGTTTCATACATATTCACAGTGGTTTGCTGTAAACTTTATTATTTCAAAAATTTCAATAGCTGGAAAATGCTCAAATTGCTAATAATAAGCTGTTTTGAGCGGTTTTAAGCAAAATTACTGTATCTCAGGTATGCCTCAAAGTATTCCCACGCACTTTTTGCTCAAAAGTGGTGAAAGCAAGGTTAATGTCACCAGTTTCACACATTTTCACTGTGGTTTGCAGGAAATTTTATTATTTCAAAAATTTCAATAGCTGGAAAATGCTCAAAATGCTTAAAATATGCTGTTTTGAACTGTTTTAAGCAAAATTACTGTATCTCAGGTGTGCCTCAAGGTATTCTCATACAATTTTTTGCTCAACATTGGTGAAAGCCAGTTTACTGTGACCAGTTTCACTCATAGTCATAGTGGTTTGCTGTAAATTTTATTATTTCAAAAATTTCATTGGCTGGAAAATGCTCAATAAGCTTAAAATAGGCTGTTTTAAGCAAAATTACTGTATCTCAGGTATGCCTCAAGGTATTCCCATGCAATTTTTTTGCTAAGCAGTGGTGAAAGTAAGGTTGCTGTGACCAGTTTCACATATATTCACAGTGGTTTGCAGTAAATTTTATTATTTCAAAAATTTCTATAGCTGAAAAATGCTCAAAATGCTTAAAATAGGCTGATTTAAGCAAAATTACTGTATCTCAGGTATGCCTCAAGGTATTCCCATTCAATATTTTGCTCAACAGTTGTTAAAGTCAGGTTACTGTTAACAGTTTCGCACATTTACAGTGATTTGCTGCAAATTTTATTATTTCAAAAATTTCTCAAGCTTCAAAATGCTCAAAATGCTTAAAATATGCTGTTTTGAGCTGTTTTAAGCAAAATTACTGTATCTCAGGAATACCTCAAAGTATTCCCATGCAATTTTTTGCTCAACATTGGTGAAAGCCAGGTTACTGTGACTAGTTTCACGCATATTCACAGTGGTTTGCTGTAAATTTTATTATTTCAAAAATTTAAATAGCTGCAAAATGCTCAAAATGCTTAAAATATGCTGTTTTAAGCAAAATTACTGTAACTGAGGTATGCATCAAGGTATTCCCATGCAATTTTTTGCTCAACAGTGGTGAAAGTCAGGTTACTCTCACCAGTTTCACACATATTTACAGTGGTTTGCAGTATGTTTTATTATTTCAAAAATTTCAATAGCAGGAAAATGCTCAAAATGCTTAAAATAGTCTGTTTAAAGCAAAATTACTGTATCTCAGGTATGCCTCAAGGTATTAACATGCTTTTTTTTGTTCAACAGTGGAGAAAGCCAGGTTAATGTGATCAGTTTCACACATATTCACAGTGGTTTGCAGTAAATTTTATTATTTCAAAAATTTTAATAGCTGGAAAATGCTCAAAATGCTCAAAATAGGCTGTTTTAAGCAAAATTACTGTATCTCAGGTATGCCTCAAGGTATTAACATGCAATTTTTTGCTCAATAGTGGTGAAAGTCACCAGTTTCGCACATATTCGCAGTGGTTTGTAGTAAATTTTATTATTTCAAAAATGTCAATAGCTGGAAAATTTTCAAAATACTTAAAATAAGATGTTTCGAACGGTTTTAAGCAAAATTACTGTATTTCAGGTATGCCTCAAGGTATTCCCATGCATTTTTTTGCTCAACAGTGGTGAAAGCCAGGTTAATGTGACCACTTTCACATATTCATAGTGGTTTGATGTAAGTTTTATTATTTCAAAAATTTCAATAGCTGTAAAATGCTCAAAATGCTTAAAATACGCTGTTTTAAGCAAAATTACTGCATCTCAGGAATGCCTCAAGGTATTCCCATGCAATTTTTTGCTCAACAGTGGTGAAAGTCAGGTTACTGTCACCAGTTTCACACATATTCATAGTGGTTTGCTCTAAATTTCAGTATTTCAAAATTTCAATAGCTGGAAAAAGCTCAAAATGCTTAAAATAAGCTGTTTTAAGCAAAATTACTGTATCTCAGGTACGCCTCAAGGTATTCCCATGCAATTTTTTGCACAACAGTGGTGAAATCCAGGTTACTGTGACATGTTTCACACATATTCACAGTGGTTTGCTGTAAATTTTATTATTTCAAAAATTTTAATAACTGGAAAGTGATCAAAATGCTTAAAATAAGCTGTTTTGAGCTGTTTTAAGCAAAATTACTGTATCTCAGGTATGCCTCAACTTATTCCCATGCAATTTTTTAATCAACAGTGGTGAAAGTCAGGTTACTGACACAAGTTACACACATATTCATAGTGGTTAGCTGTAAATTTTATTATTTCAAAAATTTCAATATCTGGCAAATGCTCAAAATGCTTAAAATAGGCTGATTTAAGCAAAATTACTGTATCTCAGGTATGCCTCAAGGTATTAACATGCAATTTTTGCTCAACAGTGGAGAAAGCCAGGTTAATGTGACCAGTTTCACACATATTCACAGTGGTTTGCAGTAAATTTTATTATTTCAAAAATTTCAATAGCTTGAAAATGCTCAAAATGCTTAAAATACGCTGTTTTGAGCTGTTTTAAGCAAAATTACTGTATCTCAGGTATGCCTGAAGGTATTCCCATGCAATTTTTTGCTCAACAGTGGTGAAAGTCAGGTTACTGTCACAAGTTACACACATATTCACAGTGGTTTGCAGTATATTTTATTATTTCAAAAATTTCAATAGCAGGAAAATGCTCAAAATGCTTAAAATAGGCTGTTTTAAGCAAAATTACTGTATCTCAGGTATGCCTCAAGGTATTAACATGCAATTTTTTGCTCAACAGTGGAGAAAGCCAGGTTAATGTGACCAGTTTCACACATATTCACAGTGGTTTGCAGTAAATTTTATTATTTCAAAAATTTCAATAGCTTGAAAATGCTCAAAATGCTTAAAATACGCTGTTTTGAGCTGTTTTAAGCAAAATTACTGTATCTCAGGTATGCCTCAAGGTATTCCCATGCAATTTTTTGCTCAACAGTGGTGAAAGTCAGGTTACTGTGACCAGTATCACACATATTCACAGTGGTTAGCTGTAAATTTCATTATTTCAAAAATTTCAGTAGCTGTAAAACGCTCAAAATGCTTAAAATAAAGTGTTTTGATCTGTTTTAAGCAAAATTACTGTATATCAGGTATGCCTGAATGTATTCCCATGCAATATTTTGCTCAACAGTGGTGAAAATCAGGTTACTGTGACAAGTTTCACACATATTCACAGTGGTTTGTTGTAAATTTTATTATTTCAAAAATTTCAATGGCTGGAAAATGCTCAAAATGCTTAAAATAGGCTGTTTAAAGCAAAATTACTGTATCTCAGGTATGCCTCAAGGTATTCCCATGCAATTTTCTGCTAAACAGTGGTGAGAGTCAGGTTACTGTGACCAGTTTCACACATATTCACAGTGGTTTGTTATAAATTTTATTATTTCAAAAATTTCAATAGCTCCTAATTGCTCAAAATGCTTAAAATAGGCTGTTTTAAGCAAAATTACTGTATCTCAGGTATGCCTCAAGGTATTAACATGCAATTTTTTGCTCAACAGTGGAGAAAGCCAGGTTAATGTGACCAGTTTCACACATATTCACAGTGGTTTGCAGTAAATTTTATTATTTCAAAAATTTCAATAGCTGGAAAATGCTGAAAATGCTTAAAATAAGCTGTTTTGAGCTGTTTTAAGAAAAAATTATTGTATCCCAGGTATTCCTCAAGGTATTCCCATGCAATATTTTGCTGAACAGTGGTGAAAGTCAGGTTACTGTGACCAGTTTCACACATATTCACAGTGGTTTGCTGTAAATTTAATTATTTCAAAAATTTCAATGGCTGGAAAATGCTCAAAATGCTCAAAATAGGCTGTTTTAAGCAAAATTACTGTATCTCAGGTATGCCTCAAGGTATTAACATGCAATTTTTTGCTCAATAGTGGTGAAAGTCACCAGTTTCGCACATATTCGCAGTGGTTTGTAGTAAATTTTATTATTTCAAAAATGTCAATAGCTGGAAAATGCTCAAAATGCTTAAAATAAGCTGTTTTGAGCTGTTTTAAGCAAAATTACTGTATCTCAGGTATGCCTCAAGGTATTCCCATTCACTTTTTTGCTCAACAGTGTTGAAAGCCAGGTTAATGTGACCAATTTCACACATATTCACAGTGGTTTGCAGTAAATCTTATTATTTCAAAAATTTCAATAGCTGGAAATTTCTCAAAATGCTTAAAATAAGCTGTTTTGAGCTGTTTTAAGCAAAATTACTGTATCTCAGGTATGCCTCAAGGTATTCCCATTCACTTTTTTGCTCAACAGTGGTGAAAGCCAGGTTAATGTGACCAATTTCACACATATTCACAGTGGTTTGCAGTAAATCTTATTATTTCAAAAATTTCAATAGCTGGAAATTTCTCAAAATGCTTAAAATAAGCTATTTTGAGCTGTTTTAAGCAAAATTACTGTATCTCAGGTATGCCTCAAGGTATTAACATGCAATTTTTTGCTCAACAGTGGAGAAAGCCAGGTTAATGTGACCAGTTTCACACATATTCACAGTGGTTTGCTGTAAATTTTATTATTTTTATAATTTCAATAGCAAACAAATGCTCAAAATGCTTAAAATAGGCTGTTTTAAGCAAAATTACTGTATCTCAGGTATGCCTCCAGGTATTCCAATGCAATTTTTTGCTCAACAGTGCTGAAAGTAAGGTTACTGTGACCAGTTTCACATATTTTCACAGTGGTTTGTTATAAATTTTATTATTTCAGAAATTTAAATAGCTCAAAAATGCTCAAAATGCTTAAATTAGGCTGTTTTAAGCAAAATTGCTGTATCTCAGGTATGCCTGAAGGTATTCCCATGCAATTTTTTGCTCAACAGTGGTGAAAGTCAGGTTACTGTCACAAGTTACACACATATTCACAGTGGTTTGCAGTATAATTTATTATTTCAAAAATTTCAATAGCAGGAAAATGCTCAAAATGCTTAAAATAGGCTGTTTTAAGCAAAATTACTGTATCTCAGGTACGCCTCAAGGTATTCCCATGCAGTTTTTTGCACAACAGTGGTGAAAGCCTGGTTACTGTAACATGTTTCACACATATTCACAGTGGTTTGCTGTAAACTTTATTATTTCAAAAATTTCAATAGCTGGAAAATGCTCAAAATGCTTAAAATAGGCTGTCTTGAGCGGTTTTAAACAAAATTACTGTATCTCAGGTATGCCTCAAGGTATTCCAAAGCAATTTTTTGCTAAGCAGTGGTGAAAGTAAGGTTGCTGTGACCAGTTTCACATATATTCACAGTGGTTTGCAGTAAATTTTATTATTTCAAAAATTTCTATAGCTGAAAAATGCTCAAAATGCTTAAAATAGGCTGTTTTAAGCAAAATTGCTGTATCTCAGGTATGCCTGAAGGTATTCCCATGCAATTTTTTCCTCAACAGTGGAGAAAGCCAGGTTAATGTGACCAGTTTCACACATATTCACAGTGGTTTGCAGTAAATTTTATTATTTCAAAAATTTCAATAGCTGGAAAATGCTGAAAATGCTCAAAATAGGCTGTTTTAAGCAAAATTACTGTATCTCAGGTATGCCTCAAGGTATTAACATGCAATTTTTTGCTCAATAGTGGTGAAAGTCACCAGTTTCGCACATATTCACAGTGGCTTGTAGTAAATTTTATTATTTCAAAATTGTCAATAGCTGGAAAATGCTCAAAATGCTTAAAATAAGCTGTTTTGAGCTGTTTCAAGCAAAATTACTGAATCTCAGGTATGCCTCAAGGTATTCCCATGCAATTTTTTGCTCAACATTGGTGAAAGCCAGGTTACTGTGACCTGTTTCACATATTCACAGTGGTTTGGTGTAAATTTTATTATTTCAATAGATGGAAAATGCTCAAAATCCTTAAATAAGCTGTTTTAAGCAAAATTACTGTATTTCAGGAATGCCGCAAGATATTCCCATGCAATTTTTTGCTCAACAGTGGTGAAAGTCAGGTTACTCTCACCAGTTTCACACATATTTACAGTGGTTTGCAGTATGTTTTATTATTTCAAAAATTTCAATAGCAGGAAAATGCTCAAAATGCTTAAAATAGTCTGTTTAAAGCAAAATTACTGTATCTCAGGTATGCCTCAAGGTATTAACATGCTTTTTTTTGTTCAACAGTGGAGAAAGCCAGGTTAATGTGATCAGTTTCACACATATTCACAGTGGTTTGCAGTAAATTTTATTATTTCAAAAATTTTAATAGCTGGAAAATGCTCAAAATGCTCAAAATAGGCTGTTTTAAGCAAAATTACTGTATCTCAGGTATGCCTCAAGGTATTAACATGCAATTTTTTGCTCAATAGTGGTGAAAGTCACCAGTTTCGCACATATTCGCAGTGGTTTGTAGTAAATTTTATTATTTCAAAAATGTCAATAGCTGGAAAATTTTCAAAATACTTAAAATAAGATGTTTCGAACGGTTTTAAGCAAAATTACTGTATTTCAGGTATGCCTCAAGGTATTCCCATGCATTTTTTTGCTCAACAGTGGTGAAAGCCAGGTTAATGTGACCAGTTTCACATATTCATAGTGGTTTGATGTAAGTTTTATTATTTCAAAAATTTCAATAGCTGTAAAATGCTCAAAATGCTTAAAATACGCTGTTTTAAGCAAAATTACTGCATCTCAGGAATGCCTCAAGGTATTCCCATGCAATTTTTTGCTCAACAGTGGTGAAAGTCAGGTTACTGTCACCAGTTTCACACATATTCATAGTGGTTTGCTCTAAATTTCAGTATTTCAAAATTTCAATAGCTGGAAAAAGCTCAAAATGCTTAAAATAAGCTGTTTTAAGCAAAATTACTGTATCTCAGGTACGCCTAAAGGTATTCCCATGCAATTTTTTGCACAACAGTGGTGAAATCCAGGTTACTGTGACATGTTTCACACATATTCACAGTGGTTTGCTGTAAATTTTATTATTTCAAAAATTTTAATAACTGGAAAGTGATCAAAATGCTTAAAATAAGCTGTTTTGAGCTGTTTTAAGCAAAATTACTGTATCTCAGGTATGCCTCAACTTATTCCCATGCAATTTTTTAATCAACAGTGGTGAAAGTCAGGTTACTGACACAAGTTACACACATATTCATAGTGGTTAGCTGTAAATTTTATTATTTCAAAAATTTCAATAGCTGGCAAATGCTCAAAATGCTTAAAATAGGCTGATTTAAGCAAAATTACTGTATCTCAGGTATGCCTCAAGGTATTCCCTTGCAATATTTTGCTTAACAGTGGTGAAAGTCAGGTTACTGTGAACAGTTTCGGACATTCGCAGTGGTTTGCTGTAAATTTTATTATTTCAAAAATTTCAATAGCTGGAAAATGCTCATAATGCTTAAAATAGGCTGTTTCAAGCAAAATTACTGTATCTCAGGTATGCCTCCAGGTATTCCAATGCAATTTTTTGCTCAACAGTGGTGAAAGTAAGGTTACTGTGACCAGTTTCACATATATTCACAGTGGTTTGTTATAAATTTTATTATTTCAAAAATTTAAATAGCTCAAAAATGCTCAAAATGCTTAAATTAGGCTGTTTTAAGCAAAATTGCTGTATCTCAGGTATGCCTGAAGGTATTCCCATGCAATTTTTTGCTCAACAGTGGTGAAAGTCAGGTCACTGTCACAAGTTACACACATATTCACAGTGGTTTGCAGTATATTTTATTATTTCAAAAATTTCAATAGCAGGAAAATGCTCAAAATGCTTAAAATAGGCTGTTTTAAGCAAAATTACTGTATCTCAGGTATGCCTCAACTTATTCCCATGCAATTTTTTAATCAACAGTGGTGAAAGTCAGGTTACTGACACAAGTTACACACATATTCATAGTGGTTAGCTGTAAATTTTATTATTTCAAAAATTTCAATATCTGGCAAATGCTCAAAATGCTTAAAATAGGCTGATTTAAGCAAAATTACTGTATCTCAGGTATGCCTCAAGGTATTAACATGCAATTTTTGCTCAACAGTGGAGAAAGCCAGGTTAATGTGACCAGTTTCACACATATTCACAGTGGTTTGCAGTAAATTTTATTATTTCAAAAATTTCAATAGCTTGAAAATGCTCAAAATGCTTAAAATACGCTGTTTTGAGCTGTTTTAAGCAAAATTACTGTATCTCAGGTATGCCTGAAGGTATTCCCATGCAATTTTTTGCTCAACAGTGGTGAAAGTCAGGTTACTGTCACAAGTTACACACATATTCACAGTGGTTTGCAGTATATTTTATTATTTCAAAAATTTCAATAGCAGGAAAATGCTCAAAATGCTTAAAATAGGCTGTTTTAAGCAAAATTACTGTATCTCAGGTATGCCTCAAGGTATTAACATGAAATTTTTTGCTCAACAGTGGAGAAAGCCAGGTTAATGTGACCAGTTTCACACATATTCACAGTGGTTTGCAGTAAATTTTATTTTTTCAAAAATTTCAATAGCTTGAAAATGCTCAAAATGCTTAAAATACGCTGTTTTGAGCTGTTTTAAGCAAAATTACTGTATCTCAGGTATGCCTCAAGGTATTCCCATGCAATTTTTTGCTCAACAGTGGTGAAAGTCAGGTTACTGTGACCAGTATCACACATATTCACAGTGGTTAGCTGTAAATTTCATTATTTCAAAAATTTCAGTAGCTGTAAAACGCTCAAAATGCTTAAAATAAAGTGTTTTGATCTGTTTTAAGCAAAATTACTGTATATCAGGTATGCCTGAATGTATTCCCATGCAATATTTTGCTCAACAGTGGTGAAAATCAGGTTACTGTGACAAGTTTCACACATATTCACAGTGGTTTGCTGTAAATTTTATTATTTCAAAAATTTCAATGGCTGGAAAATGCTCAAAATGCTTAAAATAGGCTGTTTAAAGCAAAATTACTGTATCTCAGGTATGCCTCAAGGTATTCCCATGCAATTTTCTGCTAAACAGTGGTGAGAGTCAGGTTACTGTGACCAGTTTCACACATATTCACAGTGGTTTGTTATAAATTTTATTATTTCAAAAATTTCAATAGCTCCTAATTGCTCAAAATGCTTAAAATAGGCTGTTTTAAGCAAAATTACTGTATCTCAGGTATGCCTCAAGGTATTAACATGCAATTTTTTGCTCAACAGTGGAGAAAGCCAGGTTAATGTGACCAGTTTCACACATATTCACAGTGGTTTGCAGTAAATTTTATTATTTCAAAAATTTCAATAGCTGGAAAATGCTGAAAATGCTTAAAATAAGCTGTTTTGAGCTGTTTTAAGAAAAAATTATTGTATCCCAGGTATTCCTCAAGGTATTCCCATGCAATATTTTGCTGAACAGTGGTGAAAGTCAGGTTACTGTGACCAGTTTCACACATATTCACAGTGGTTTGCTGTAAATTTAATTATTTCAAAAATTTCAATGGCTGGAAAATGCTCAAAATGCTCAAAATAGGCTGTTTTAAGCAAAATTACTGTATCTCAGGTTTGCCTCAAGGTATTAACATGCAATTTTTTGCTCAATAGTGGTGAAAGTCACCAGTTTCGCACATATTCGCAGTGGTTTGTAGTAAATTTTATTATTTCAAAAATGTCAATAGCTGGAAAATGCTCAAAATGCTTAAAATAAGCTGTTTTGAGCTGTTTTAAGCAAAATTACTGTATCTCAGGTATGCCTCAAGGTATTCCCATTCACTTTTTTGCTCAACAGTGTTGAAAGCCAGGTTAATGTGACCAATTTCACACATATTCACAGTGGTTTGCAGTAAATCTTATTATTTCAAAAATTTCAATAGCTGGAAATTTCTCAAAATGCTTAAAATAAGCTGTTTTGAGCTGTTTTAAGCAAAATTACTGTATCTCAGGTATGCCTCAAGGTATTCCCATTCACTTTTTTGCTCAACAGTGGTGAAAGCCAGGTTAATGTGACCAATTTCACACATATTCACAGTGGTTTGCAGTAAATCTTATTATTTCAAAAATTTCAATAGCTGGAAATTTCTCAAAATGATTAAAATAAGCTGTTTTGAGCTGTTTTAAGCAAAATTTCTGTATCTCAGGTATGCCTCAAGGTATTAACATGCAATTTTTTGCTCAACAGTGGAGAAAGCCAGGTTAATGTGACCAGTTTCACACATATTCACAGTGGTTTGCTGTAAATTTTATTATTTTAATAATTTCAATAGCAGGAAAATGCTCAAAATGCTTAAAATAGGCTGTTTTAAGCAAAATTACTGTATCTCAGGTATGCCTCCAGGTATTCCAATGCAATTTTTTGCTCAACAGTGGTGAAAGTAAGGTTACTGTGACCAGTTTCACATATATTCACAGTGTTTTGTTATAAATTTTATTATTTCAAAAATTTAAATAGCTCAAAAATGCTCAAAATGCTTAAATTAGGCTGTTTTAAGCAAAATTGCTGTATCTCAGGTATGCCTGAAGGTATTCCCATGCAATTTTTTGCTCAACAGTGGTGAAAGTCAGGTTACTGTCACAAGTTACACACATATTCACAGTGGTTTGCAGTATATTTTATTATTTCAAAAATTTCAATAGCAGGAAAATGCTCAAAATGCTTAAAATAGGCTGTTTTAAGCAAAATTACTGTATCTCAGGTATGCCTCAAGGTATTAACATGCAATTTTTTGCTCAACAGTGGAGAAAGCCAGGTTAATGTGAGCAGTTTCACACATATTCACAGTGGTTTGCAGTAAATTTTATTATTTCAAAAATTTCAATAGCTTGAAAATGCTCAAAATGCTTAAAATACGCTGTTTTGAGCTGTTTTAAGCAAAATTACTGTATCTCAGGTATGCCTCAAGGTATTCCCATGCAATTTTTTGCTCAACAGTGGAGAAAGTCAGGTTACTGTGACCAGTATCACACATATTCACAGTGGTTAGCTGTAAATTTCATTATTTCAAAAATTTCAGTAGCTGTAAAACGCTCAAAATGCTTAAAACAAAGTGTTTTGATCTGTTTTAAGCAAAATTACTGTATATCAGGTATGCCTGAATGTATTCCCATGCAATATTTTGCTCAACAGTGGTGAAAATCAGGTTACTGTGACAAGTTTCACACATATTCACAGTGGTTTGCTGTAAATTTTATTATTTCAAAAATTTCAATGGCTGGAAAATGCTCAAAATGCTTAAAATAGGCTGTTTAAAGCAAAATTACTGTATCTCAGGTATGCCTCAAGGTATTCCCATGCAATTTTCTGCTAAACAGTGGTGAGAGTCAGGTTACTGTGACCAGTTTCACACATATTCACAGTGGTTTGTTATAAATTTTATTATTTCAAAAATTTCAATAGCTCCTAATTGCTCAAAATGCTTAAAATAGGCTGTTTTAAGCAAAATTACTGTATCTCAGGTATGCCTCAAGGTATTAACATGCAATTTTTTGCTCAACAGTGGAGAAAGCCAGGTTAATGTGACCAGTTTCACACATATTCACAGTGGTTTGCAGTAAATTTTATTATTTCAAAAATTTCAATAGCTGGAAAATGCTGAAAATGCTTAAAATAAGCTGTTTTGAGCTGTTTTAAGAAAATATTATTGTATCCCAGGTATTCCTAAAGGTATTCCCATGCAATATTTTGCTGAACAGTGGTGAAAGTCAGGATACTGTGATCAGTTTCACACATATTCACAGTGGTTTGCTGTAAATTTAATTATTTCAAAAATTTCAATGGCTGGAAAATGCTTAAAATACTCAAAATAGGCTGTTTTAAGCAAAATTACTGTATCTCAGGTATGCCTCAAGGTATTAACATGCAATTTTTTGCTCAATAGTGGTGAAAGTCACCAGTTTCGCACATATTCGCAGTGGTTTGTAGTAAATTTTATTATTTCAAAAATGTCAATAGCTGGAAAATGCTCAAAATGCTTAAAATAAGCTGTTTTGAGCTGTTTTAAGCAAAATTACTGTATCTCAGGTATGCCTCAACTTATTCCCATGCAATTTTTTAATCAACAGTGGTGAAAGTCAGGTTACTGACACAAGTTACACACATATTCATAGTGGTTAGCTGTAAATTTTATTATTTCAAAAATTTCAATAGCTGGCAAATCCTCAAAATGCTTAAAATAGGCTGTTTTAAGCAAAATTACTGTATCTCAGGTATGCCTCAAGGTATTCCCATGCAATTCTTTCCTCAACAGTGGTGAAAGCCTGGTTACTGTGACCTGTTTCACTCATATTCACAGTGGTTTGCTGTAAATTTTATTATTTCAAAAATTTCAATAGCTGGAAAATGCTCATAATGCTTAAAATAGGCTGTTTCAAGCAAAATTACTGTATCTCAGGTATGCCTCCAGGTATTCCAATGCAATTTTTTGCTCAACAGTGGTGAAAGTAAGGTTACTGTGACCAGTTTCACATATATTCACAGTGGTTTGTTATAAATTTTATTATTTCAAAAATTTAAATAGCTCAAAAATGCTCAAAATGCTTAAATTAGGCTGTTTTAAGCAAAATTGCTGTATCTCAGGTATGCCTGAAGGTATTCCCATGCAATTTTTTACTCAACAGTGGAGAAAGCCAGGTTAATGTGACCAGTTTCACACATATTCACAGTGGTTTGCTGTAAATTTTATTATTATAAAAATTTCAATAGCAGGAAAATGCTCAAAATGCTTAAAATAGGCTGTTTTAAGCAAAATTACTGTATCTCAGGTATGCCTCAAGGTATTAACATGCAATTTTTTGCTCAAAATTGGTGAATTACAGGTTAATGTGACCAGTTTCACACATATTCACAGTGGTTTGCTGTAAATTTTATTATTTTAAAAATTTCAATAGCAGGAAAATGCTCAAAATGCTTAAAATAGGCTGTTTTAAGCAAAATTACTGTATCTGAGGTATGCCTCAAGGTATTAACATGCAATTTTTTGCTCAACAGTGGAGAAAGCCAGGTTAATGTGACCAGTTTCACACATATTCGCAGTGGTTTGTAGTAAATTTTATTATTTAAAAATTTCAATATCTGGAAATTGCTCAAAATGCTTAAAATAAGCTGTTTTGAGTTGTTTTAAGCAAAATTACTGTATCCCAGGTATGCCTCGAGGTATTCCCATGCAATATTTTGCTCAACAGTTGTGAAAATCAGGTTACTGTGACAAGTTTCACACATATTCACAGTGGTTTGCTTTAAATTTTATTATTTCAAAAATTTCAATGGCTGGAAAATGCTCAAAATGCTTAAAATAGGCTGTTTTGAGCAAAATTACTGTATCTCAGGTATGCCTCAAGGTATTCTCATGCAATTTTCTGCTAAACAGTGGTGAGAGTCAGGTTACTGTGACTAGTTTCACACATATTCGCAGTGGTTTGCTATAAATTTCATTATTTCAATAATTTGAATAGCTGCAAAATGCTCAAAGTGCTTAAAATAGGCTGTTTTAAGCTGTTTTAAGAAAATATTATTGCATCCCAGGTATTCCTCAAGGTATTCCCATGCAATATTTTGCTGAACAGTGGTGAAAGTCAGGTTACTGTGACCAGTTTCACACATATTCACAGTGGTTTGCTGTAAATTTAATTATTTCAAAAATTTCAATGGCTGGAAAATGCTTAAAATACTCAAAATAGGCTGTTTTAAGCAAAATTACTGTATCTCAGGTATGCCTCAAGGTATTAACATGCAATTTTTTGCTCAATAGTGGTGAAAGTCACCAGTTTCGCACATATTCGCAGTGGTTTGTAGTAAATTTTATTATTTCAAAAATGTCAATAGCTGGAAAATGCTCAAAATGCTTAAAATAAGCTGTTTTGAGCTGTTTTAAGCAAAATTACTGTATCTCAGGTATGCCTCAACTTATTCCCATGCAATTTTTTAATCAACAGTGGTGAAAGTCAGGTTACTGACACAAGTTACACACATATTCATAGTGGTTAGCTGTAAATTTTATTATTTCAAAAATTTCAATAGCTGGCAAATGCTCAAAATGCTTAAAATAGGCTGTTTTAAGCAAAATTACTGTATCTCAGGTATGCCTCAAGGTATTCCCATGCAATTCTTTCCTCAACAGTGGTGAAAGCCTGGTTACTGTGACCTGTTTCACTCATATTCACAGTGGTTTGCTGTAAATTTTATTATTTCAAAAATTTCAATAGCTGGAAAATGCTCATAATGCTTAAAATAGGCTGTTTCAAGCAAAATTACTGTATCTCAGGTATGCCTCCAGGTATTCCAATGCAATTTTTTGCTCAACAGTGGAGAAAGCCAGGTTAATGTGACCAGTTTCACACATATTCATAGTGGTTTGCTGTAAATTTCATTATTTCAAAAATTTCAATAGCTGGAAAATGCTCAAAATGCTTAAAATAAGCTGTTTTAAGCAAAATTACTGTATCTCAGGTACGCCTCAAGGTATTCCCATGCAGTTTTTTGCACAACAGTGGTGAAAGCCTGGTTACTGTAACCAGTTTCACACATATTCACAGTGGTTTGCAGTATATTTTATTATTTCAAAAATTTCAATAGCAGGAAAATGCTCAAAATGCTTACAATAGGCTGTTTTAAGCAAAATTACTGTATCTCAGGTATGCCTCAAGGTATTAACATGCAATTTTTTGCTCAACAGTGGAGAAAGCCAGGTTAATGTGACCAGTTTCACACATATTCACAGTGGTTTGCAGTAAATTTTATTATTTCAAAAATTTCAATAGCTTGAAAATGCTCAAAATGCTTAAAATACGCTGTTTTGGGCTGTTTTAAGCAAAATTACTGTATCTCAGGTATGCCTCAAGGTATTCCCATGCAATTTTTTGCTCAACAGTGGTGAAAGTCAGGTTACTGTGACCAGTATCACACATATTCATAGTGGTTAGCTGTAAATTTCATTATTTCAAAAATTTCAGTAGCTGTAAAACGCTCAAAATGCTTAAAATAAAGTATTTTGATCTGTTTTAAGCAAAATTACTGTATATCAGGTATGCCTGAATGTATTCCCATGCAATATTTTGCTCAACAGTGGTGAAAATCAGGTTACTGTGACAAGTTTCACACATATTCACAGTGGTTTGCTGTAAATTTTATTATTTCAAAAATTTCAATGGCTGGAAAATGCTCAAAATGCTTAAATAAGGCTGTTTAAAGCAAAATTACTGTATCTCAGGTATGCCTCAAGGTATTCCCATGCAATTTTCTGCTAAACAGTGGTGAAAATCAGGTTACTGTGACAAGTTTCACACATATTCACAGTGGTTTGCAGTAAATTTTATTATTTCAAAAATTTCAATACCTGGAAAATGCTGAAAATGCTTAAAATAAGCTGTTTTGAGCTGTTTTAAGAAAAAATTATTGTATCCCAGGTATTCCTCAAGGTATTCCCATGCAATATTTTGCTGAACAGTGGTGAAAGTCAGGTTACTGTGACCAGTTTCACACATATTCACAGTGGTTTGCTGTAAATTTAATTATTTCAAAAATTTCAATGGCTGGAAAATGCTCAAAATGCTCAAAATAGGCTGTTTTAAGCAAAATTACTGTATCTCAGGTATGCCTCAAGGTATTATCAGGCAATTTTCAGCTCAAAATTGGTGAATGACAGGTTGCTGTGACCAGTTTCACACATATTCACAGTGGTTTGCTGTAAATTTTATTATTTTAAAAATTTCAATAGCAGGAAAATGCTCAAAATGCTTAAAATAGGCTGTTTTAAGCAAAATTACTGTATCTGAGGTATGCCTCAAGGTATTAACATGCAATTTTTTGCTCAACAGTGGTGAGAGTCAGGTTACTGTGACCAGTTTCACACATATTCACAGTGGTTTGCTATAAATTTTATTATTTCAATAATTTGAATAGCTGCAAAATGTTCAAAGTGCTTAAAATAGGCTGTTTTAAGCAAAATTACTGTATCTCAGGGATGCCTCAAGGTATTCCCATGCAATTTTTACCTCAACAGTGGTGAAAGCTTGGTTACTGTGACCTGCTTCACTCATATTCAAAGTGGTTTGCTGTAAATTTTATTATTTCAAAAATTTCAATAGATTTAAAATGCTCAAAATGCTTAATATAGGCTGTTTCAAGCAAAATTACTGTATCTCAGGTATGCCTCAAGGTATTCCAATGCAATTTTTTGCTCAACAGTGGTGAAAGTCAGGTTACTGTGACCAGTTTCACACATATTCACAGTGGTTTGTTATAAATTTTATTATTTCAAAAATTTCAATAGCTCCAAATTGCTCAAAATGCTTAAAATAGGCTGTTTAAAGCAAAATTACTGTATCTCAGGTATGCCTCAAGGTATTAACATGCAATTTTTTGCTCAACAGTGGAGAAAGCCAGGTTAATGTGACCAGTTTCACATATTCACAGTGGTTTGATGTAAATTTTATTATTTCAAAAATTTCAATAGCTGTAAAATGCGCAAAATGCTTAAAATAAGCTGTTTTAAGCAAAATTACTGTATCTCAGGAATGCCTCAAGGTATTCCCATGCAATTTTTTGCTCAACAGTGGTGAAATTCAGGTTACTGTCACCAGTTTCACACATATTCATAGTGGTTTGCTCTAAATTTCAGTATTTCAAAAATTTCAATAGCTGGAAAAAGCTCAAAATGCTTAAAATAAGCTGTTTTAAGCAAAATTACTGTATCTCAGATACGCCTCAAGGTATTCCCATGCAATTTTTTGCACAACAGTGGTGAAAGCCTGGTTACTGTGACATGTTTCACACATATTCACAGTGGTTTGCTGTAAATTTTATTATTTCAAAAATTTTAATGGCTGGAAAATGCTCAAAATGCTTAAAATAAGCTGTTTTGAACTGTTTTAAGCAAAATTACTGTATCTCAGGTGTGCCTCAAGGTATTCCCATACAATTTGTTGCTCAACATTGGTGAAAGCCAGTTTACTGTGACCAGTTTCACTCATAGTCATAGTGGTTTGCTCTAAATTTTATTATTTCAAAAATTTCATTGGCTGGAAAATGCTCAATAAGCTTAAAATAGGCTGTTTTAAGCAAAATTACTGTATCTCAGGTATGCCTCAAGGTATTCCCATGCAATTTTTTGCTAAGCAGTGGTGAAAGTAAGGTTGCTGTGACCAGTTTCACATATATTCAAAGTGGTTTGCAGTAAATTTTATTATTTCAAAAATTTCTATAGCTGGAAAATGCTCAAAATGCTTAAAATAGGCTGTTTTAAGCAAAATTACTGTATCTCAGGTATGCCTCAAGGTATTCCCATGCACTTTTTTGCTCAACAGTGGTGAAAGTCAGGTTACTGTCACAAGTTACACACATATTCACAGTGGTTTGCAGTATATTTTATTATTTCAAAAATTTCAATAGCAGGAAAATGCTCAAAATGCTTAAAATAGGCTGTTTTAAGCAAAATTACTGTATCTCAGGTACGCCTCAAGGTATTCCCATGCAGTTTTTTGCACAACAGTGGTGAAAGCCTGGTTACTGTAACATGTTTCACACATATTCACAGTGGTTTGCTGTAAACTTTATTATTTCAAAAATTTCAATAGCTGGAAAATGCTCAAAATGCTTAAAATAGGCTGTTTTGAGCGGTTTTAAGCAAAATTACTGTATCTCAGGTATGCCTCAAGGTATTCCCATGCAATTTTTTGCTAAGCAGTGGTGAAAGTAAGGTTGTTGTGACCAGTTTCACATATATTCACAGTGGTTTGCAGTAAATTTTATTATTTTAAAATTTCTATAACTGAAAAATGCTCAAAATGCTTAAAATAGGCTGATTTAAGCAAAATTACTGTATCTCAGGTATGCCTCAAGGTATTCCCATTCAATATTTTGCTCAACAGTGGTGAAAGTCAGGTTACTGTGAACAGTTTCGCACATTCACAGTGGTTTGCTGTAAATTTTATTATTTCAAAAATTTCAATAGCTGGAAAATGCTCAAAATGCTTAAAATAGGCTGTTTTAAGCAAAATTACTTTATCTCAGGTATGCCTCAAGGTATTCTTATGCAATTATTTACTCAACAGTGATGAAAGTCAGGTTACTGTCACCAGTTTCACACATATTCACAGTGATTTGCTGTAAATTTTATTATTTCAAAAATTTCAATATTTGGAAAATGCTCAAAATGCTTAAATAGGCTGTTTTAAGAAAAATTACTGTATCTCAGGTATGCCTCAAGGTATTCCCATGCAATTTTTTGCTCAACAGTGGGGAAAGACCGGTTACTGTCACCAGTTTCACACATATTCACATTGATTAACTGTAAATTTTATTATTTCAAAAATTTCAATAGATGGAAAATGCTCATAATGCTTAAAATAGGCTGTTTCAAGCAAAATTACTGTATCTCAGGTATGCCTCAAGGTATTCCAATGCAATTTTTTGCTCAACAGTGCTGAAAGTAAGGTTACTGTGACCAGTTTCACATATATTCACAGTGGTTTGTTATAAATTTTATTATTTCAAAAATTTAAATAGCTTAAAAATTCTCAAAATGCTTAAATTAGGCTGTTTTAAGCAAAATTGCTGTATCTCAGGTATGCCTGAAGGTATTCCCATGCAATTTTTTGCTCAACAGTGGAGAAAGCCAGGTTAATGTGACCAGTTTCACACATATTCATAGTGGTTTGCTGTAAATTTTATTATTTTAAAAATTTCAATAGCAGGAAAATGCTCAAAATGCTTAAAATAGGCTGTTTTAAGCAAAATTACTGTATCTCAGGTATGCCTCAAGGTATTAACATGCAATTTTTTGCTCAAAATTGGTGAATGACAGGTTAATGTGACCAGTTTCACACATATTTACAGTGGTTTGCTGTAAATTTTATTATTTTAAAAATTTCAATAGCAGGAAAATGCTCAAAATGCTTAAAATAGGATGTTTTAAGCAAAATTACTGTATCTGAGGTATGCCTCAAGGTATTAACATGCAATTTTTTGCTCAACAGTGGAGAAAGCCAGGTTAATGTGACCAGTTTCACACATATTCGCAGTGGTTTGTAGTAAATTTTATTATTTAAAAATTTCAATATCTGGAAATTGCTCAAAATGCTTAAAATAAGCTGTTTTGAGTTGTTTTAAGCAAAATTACTGTATCCCAGGTATGCCTCGAGGTATTCCCATGCAATATTTTGCTCAACAGTTGTGAAAATCAGGTTACTGTGACAAGTTTCACATATATTCACAGTGGTTTGCTTTAAATTTTATTATTTCAAAAATTTCAATGGCTGGAAAATGCTCAAAATGCTTAAAATAGGCTGTTTTGAGCAAAATTACTGTATCTCAGGTATGCCTCAAGGTATTCTCATGCAATTTTCTGCTAAACAGTGGTGAGAGTCAGGTTACTGTGACCAGTTTCACACATATTCGCAGTGGTTTGCTATAAATTTTATTATTTCAATAATTTGAATAGCTGCAAAATGCTCAAAGTGCTTAAAATAGGCTGTTTTAAGCAAAATTACTGTATCTCAGGTATGCCTCAAGGTATTCCCATGCAATTTTCTGCTAAACAGTGGTGAGAGTCAGGTTACTGTGACCAGTTTCACATATATTCACAGTGGTTTTCTATAAATTTTATTATTTCAAAAATTTCAACAGCTCAAAATTGCTCAAAATGCTTAAAATAGGCTGTTATAAGCAAAATTACTGTATCTCAGGTATGCCTCAAGGTATTAACATGCAATTTTTTGCTCAACGGTGGTGAAAGTCAGGTTACTGTCACCTGTTTCACACATATTCACAGTGGTTTGCTGTAAATTTTATTATTTCAAAAATTTCAACAGCTTAAAAACGCTCAAAATGCTTAAAATACGCTGTTTTGAGCTGTTTTAAGCAAAATTACTTTATCTCAGGTATGCCTCAAGTTATTCCCATGCAATTTTTTGCTAAACAGTGGCAAAAGTCAGGTTACTGTCACCAGTTTCACACATATTCATAGTGGTTTGCTGTAAATGTCATTATTTCAAAAATTTCAATAGCTGGAAAATGCTCAAAATGCTTAAAATAAGCTGTTTTAAGCAAAATTACTGTATATCAGTTACGCCTCAAGGTATTCCCATGCAGTTTTTTGCACAACAGTGGTGAAATCCTGGTTACTGTAACATGTTTCATACATATTCACAGTGGTTTGCTGTAAACTTTATTATTTCAAAAATTTCAATAGCTGGAAAATGCTCAAATTGCTTATAATAAGCTGTTTTGAGCGGTTTTAAGCAAAATTACTGTATCTCAGGTATGCCTCAAAGTATTCCCACGCACTTTTTGCTCAAAAGTGGTGAAAGCAAGGTTAATGTCACCAGTTTCACACATATTCACAGTGGTTTGCAGGAAATTTTATTATTTCAAAAATTTCAATAGCTGGAAAATGCTCAAAATGCTTAAAATATGCTGTTTTGAACTGTTTTAAGCAAAATTACTGTATCTCAGGTGTGCCTCAAGGTATTCTCATACAATTTTTTGCTCAACATTGGTGAAAGCCAGTTTACTGTGACCAGTTTCACTCATAGTCATAGTGGTTTGCTGTAAATTTTATTATTTCAAAAATTTCATTGGCTGGAAAATGCTCAATAAGCTTAAAATAGGCTGTTTTAAGCAAAATTACTGTATCTCAGGTATGCCTCAAGGTATTCCCATGCAATTTTTTTGCTAAGCATTGGTGAAAGTAAGGTTGCTGTGACCAGTTTCACATATATTCACAGTGGTTTGCAGTAAATTTTATTATTTCAAAAATTTCTATAGCTGAAATATGCTCAAAATTCTTAAAATAGGCTGATTTAAGCAAAATTACTGTATCTCAGGTATGCCTCAAGGTATTCCCATTCAATATTTTGCTCAACAGTTGTGAAAGTCAGGTTACTGTTAACAGTTTCGCACATTTACAGTGATTTGCTGTAAATTTTATTATTTCAAAACTTTCTCAAGCTTCAAAATGCTCAAAATGCTTAAAATATGCTGTTTTGAGCTGTTTTAAGCAAAATTACTGTATCTCAGGTATACCACAAAGTATTCCCATGCAATTTTTTGCTCAACATTGGTGAAAGCCAGGTTACTGTGACTAGTTTCACGCATATTCACAGTGGTTTGCTGTAAATTTTATTATTTCAAAAATTTAAATAGCTGCAAAATGCTCAAAATGCTTAAAATATGCTGTTTTAAGCAAAATTACTGTAACTCAGGTATGCATCAAGGTATGCCCATGCAATTTTTTGCTCAACAGTGGTGAAAGTCAGGTTACTGTGACCAGTTTCACACATATTCACAGTGGTTTGCTGTAAATTTTATTATTTCAAAAATTTTAATAACTGGAAAGTGCTCAAAATGCTTAAAATAAGCTGTTTTGAGCTGTTTTAAGCAAAATTACTGTATCTCAGGTATGCCTCAACGTATTCCCATGCAATTTTTTGCTCAACAGTGGTGAAAGTCAGGTTACTGACACAAGTTACACACATATTCATAGTGGTTAGCTGTAAATTTTATTATTTCAAAAATTTCAATAGCAGGAAAATGCTCAAAATGCTTAAAATAGGCTGATTTAAGCAAAATTACTGTATCTCAGGTATGCCTCAAGGTATTCCCTTGCAATGTTTTGCTTAACAGTGGTGAAAGTCAGGTTACTGTGAACAGTTTCGGACAGTCGCAGTGGTTTGCTGTAAATTTTATTATTTCAAAAATTTCAGTATTTGGAAAATGCTCAAAATGCTTAAAATAGGCTGTTGTAAGCAAAATTACTGTATCTCAGGTATGCCTCAAGGTATTCCAATGCAATTTTTTGCTCAACAGTGGTGAAAGTAAGGTTACTGTGACCAGTTTCACATATATTCACAGTGGTTTGTTATAAATTTTATTATTTCAGAAAATTAAATAGCTCAAAAATGCTCAAAATGCTTAAATTAGGCTGTTTTAAGCAAAATTGCTGTATCTCAGGTATGCCTGAAGGTATTCCCATGCAATTTTTTGCTCAACAGTGGTGAAAGTCAGGTTACTGTCACAAGTTACACACATATTCACAGTGGTTTGCAGTATATTTTATTATTTCAAAAATTTCAATAGCTGGAAAATGCTCAAAATGCTTAAAATAGGCTGTTTTAAGCAAAATTACTTTATGTCAGGTATGCCTCAAGGTATTCTTATGCAATTATTTACTCAACAGTGATGAAAGTCAGGTTACTGTCACCAGTTTCACACATATTCACAGTGATTTGCTGTAAATTTTATTATTTCAAAAATTTCAATATTTGGAAAATGCTCAAAATGCTTAAAATAGGCTGTTTTAAGAAAAATTACTGTATCTCAGGTATGCCTCAAGGTATTCCCATGCAATTTTTTGCTCAACAGTGGGGAAAGTCCGGTTACTGTCACCAGTTTCACACATATTCACAGTGATTAACTGTAAATTTTATTATTTCAAAAATTTCAATAGATGGAAAATGCTCATAATGCTTAAAATAGGCTGTTTCAAGCAAAATTACTGTATCTCAGGTATGCCTCAAGGTATTCCAATGCAATTTTTTGCTCAACAGTGCTGAAAGTAAGGTTACTGTGACCAGTTTCACATATATTCACAGTGGTTTGTTATAAATTTTATTATTTCAAAAATTTAAATAGCTTAAAAATTCTCAAAATGCTTAAATTAGGCTGTTTTAAGCAAAATTGCTGTATCTCAGGTATGCCTGAAGGTATTCCCATGCAATTTTTTGCTCAACAGTGGAGAAAGCCAGGTTAATGTGACCAGTTTCACACATATTCACAGTGGTTTGCTGTAAATTTTATTATTTCAAAAATTTTAATAACTGGAAAGTGATCAAAATGCTTAAAATAAGCTGTTTTGAGCTGTTTTAAGCAAAATTACTGTATCTCAGGTATGCCTCAACTTATTCCCATGCAATTTTTTAATCAACAGTGGTGAAAGTCAGGTTACTGACACAAGTTACACACATATTCATAGTGGTTAGCTGTAAATTTTATTATTTCAAAAATTTCAATAGCTGGCAAATGCTCAAAATGCTTAAAATAGGCTGATTTAAGCAAAATTACTGTATCTCAGGTATGCCTCAAGGTATTCCCTTGCAATATTTTGCTTAACAGTGGTGAAAGTCAGGTTACTGTGAACAGTTTCGGACATTCGCAGTGGTTTGCTGTAAATTTTATTATTTCAAAAATTTCAATAGCTGGAAAATGCTCATAATGCTTAAAATAGGCTGTTTCAAGCAAAATTACTGTATCTCAGGTATGCCTCCAGGTATTCCAATGCAATTTTTTGCTCAACAGTGGTGAAAATAAGGTTACTGTGACCAGTTTCACATATATTCACAGTGGTTTGTTATAAATTTTATTATTTCAAAAATTTAAATAGCTGTAAAATGCGCAAAATGCTTAAAATAAGCTGTTTTAAGCAAAATTACTGTATCTCAGGAATGCCTCAAGGTATTCCCATGCAATTTTTTGCTCAACAGTGGTGAAAGTCAGGTTACTGTCACCAGTTTCACACATATTCATAGTGGTTTGCTCTAAATTTCAGTATTTCAAAAATTTCAATAGCTGGAAAAAGCTCAAAATGCTTAAAATAAGCTGTTTTAAGCAAAATTACTGTATCTCAGATACGCCTCAAGGTATTCCCATGCAATTTTTTGCACAACAGTGGTGAAAGCCTGGTTACTGTGACATGTTTCACACATATTCACAGTGGTTTGCTGTAAATTTTATTATTTCAAAAATTTTAATGGCTGGAAAATGCTCAAAATGCTTAAAATAAGCTGTTTTGAACTGTTTTAAGCAAAATTACTGTATCTCAGGTGTGCCTCAAGGTATTCCCATACAATTTTTTGCTCAACATTGGTGAAAGCCAGTTTACTGTGACCAGTTTCACTCATAGTCATAGTGGTTTGCTCTCAATTTTATTATTTCAAAAATTTCATTGGCTGGAAAATGCTCAATAAGCTTAAAATAGGCTGTTTTAAGCAAAATTACTGTATCTCAGGTATGCCTCAAGGTATTCCCATGCAATTTTTTGCTAAGCAGTGGTGAAAGTAAGGTTGCTGTGACCAGTTTCACATATATTCAAAGTGGTTTGCAGTAAATTTTATTATTTCAAAAATTTCTATAGCTGGAAAATGCTCAAAATGCTTAAAATAGGCTGTTTTAAGCAAAATTACTGTATCTCAGGTATGCCTCAAGGTATTCCCATGCACTTTTTTGCTCAACAGTGGTGAAAGTCAGGTTACTGTCACAAGTTACACACATATTCACAGTGGTTTGCAGTATATTTTATTATTTCAAAAATTTCAATAGCAGGAAAATGCTCAAAATGCTTAAAATAGGCTGTTTTAAGCAAAATTACTGTATCTCAGGTACGCCTCAAGGTATTCCCATGCAGTTTTTTGCACAACAGTGGTGAAAGCCTGGTTACTGTAACATGTTTCACACATATTCACAGTGGTTTGCTGTAAACTTTATTATTTCAAAAATTTCAATAGCTGGAAAATGCTCAAAATGCTTAAAATAGGCTGTTTTGAGCGGTTTTAAGCAAAATTACTGTATCTCAGGTATGCCTCAAGGTATTCCCATGCAATTTTTTGCTAAGCAGTGGTGAAAGTAAGGTTGTTGTGACCAGTTTCACATATATTCACAGTGGTTTGCAGTAAATTTTATTATTTCAAAAATTTCTATAGCTGAAAAATGCTCAAAATGCTTAAAATAGGCTGATTTAAGCAAAATTACTGTATCTCAGGTATGCCTCAAGGTATTCCCATTCAATATTTTGCTCAACAGTGGTGAAAGTCAGGTTACTGTGAACAGTTTCGCACATTCACAGTGGTTTGCTGTAAATTTTATTATTTCAAAAATTTCAATAGCTGGAAAATGCTCAAAATGCTTAAAATAGGCTGTTTTAAGCAAAATTACTTTATCTCAGGTATGCCTCAAGGTATTCTTATGCAATTATTTACTCAACAGTGATGAAAGTCAGGTTACTGTCACCAGTTTCACACATATTCACAGTGGTTAGCTGTAAATTTTATTATTTCAAAAATTTCAATATCTGGCAAATGCTCAAAATGCTTAAAATAGGCTGATTTAAGCAAAATTACTGTATCTCAGGTATGCCTCAAGGTATTCCCATGCAATTTTTTGCTCAACAGTGGTGAAAGTCAGGTTACTGTGACCAGTATCACACATATTCACAGTGGTTAGCTGTAAATTTCATTATTTCAAAAATTTCAGTAGCTGTAAAACGCTCAAAATGCTTAAAATAAAGTGTTTTGATCTGTTTTAAGCAAAATTACTGTATATCAGGTATGCCTGAATGTATTCCCATGCAATTTTCTGCTAAACAGTGGTGAAAATCAGGTTACTGTGACAAGTTTCACACATATTCACAGTGGTTTGCAGTAAATTTTATTATTTCAAAAATTTCAATACCTGGAAAATGCTGAAAATGCTTAAAATAAGCTGTTTTGAGCTGTTTTAAGAAAAAATTATTGTATCCCAGGTATTCCTCAAGGTATTCCCATGCAATATTTTGCTGAACAGTGGTGAAAGTCAGGTTACTGTGACCAGTTTCACACATATTCACAGTGGTTTGCTGTAAATTTAATTATTTCAAAAATTTCAATAGCTGGCAAATGCTCAAAATGCTTAAAATAGGCTGATTTAAGCAAAATTACTGTATCTCAGGTATGCCTCAAGGTATTCCCTTGCAATATTTTGCTTAACAGTGGTGAAAGTCAGGTTACTGTGAACAGTTTCGGACATTCGCAGTGGTTTGCTGTAAATTTTATTATTTCAAAAATTTCAATAGCTGGAAAATGCTCATAATGCTTAAAATAGGCTGTTTCAAGCAAAATTACTGTATCTCAGGTATGCCTCCAGGTATTCCAATGCAATTTTTTGCTCAACAGTGGTGAAAATAAGGTTACTGTGACCAGTTTCACATATATTCACAGTGGTTTGTTATAAATTTTATTATTTCAAAAATTTAAATAGCTGTAAAATGCGCAAAATGCTTAAAATAAGCTGTTTTAAGCAAAATTACTGTATCTCAGGAATGCCTCAAGGTATTCCCATGCAATTTTTTGCTCAACAGTGGTGAAAGTCAGGTTACTGTCACCAGTTTCACACATATTCATAGTGGTTTGCTCTAAATTTCAGTATTTCAAAAATTTCAATAGCTGGAAAAAGCTCAAAATGCTTAAAATAAGCTGTTTTAAGCAAAATTACTGTATCTCAGATACGCCTCAAGGTATTCCCATGCAATTTTTTGCACAACAGTGGTGAAAGCCTGGTTACTGTGACATGTTTCACACATATTCACAGTGGTTTGCTGTAAATTTTATTATTTCAAAAATTTTAATGGCTGGAAAATGCTCAAAATGCTTAAAATAAGCTGTTTTGAACTGTTTTAAGCAAAATTACTGTATCTCAGGTGTGCCTCAAGGTATTCCCATACAATTTTTTGCTCAACATTGGTGAAAGCCAGTTTACTGTGACCAGTTTCACTCATAGTCATAGTGGTTTGCTCTCAATTTTATTATTTCAAAAATTTCATTGGCTGGAAAATGCTCAATAAGCTTAAAATAGGCTGTTTTAAGCAAAATTACTGTATCTCAGGTATGCCTCAAGGTATTCCCATGCAATTTTTTGCTAAGCAGTGGTGAAAGTAAGGTTGCTGTGACCAGTTTCACATATATTCAAAGTGGTTTGCAGTAAATTTTATTATTTCAAAAATTTCTATAGCTGGAAAATGCTCAAAATGCTTAAAATAGGCTGTTTTAAGCAAAATTACTGTATCTCAGGTATGCCTCAAGGTATTCCCATGCACTTTTTTGCTCAACAGTGGTGAAAGTCAGGTTACTGTCACAAGTTACACACATATTCACAGTGGTTTGCAGTATATTTTATTATTTCAAAAATTTCAATAGCAGGAAAATGCTCAAAATGCTTAAAATAGGCTGTTTTAAGCAAAATTACTGTATCTCAGGTACGCCTCAAGGTATTCCCATGCAGTTTTTTGCACAACAGTGGTGAAAGCCTGGTTACTGTAACATGTTTCACACATATTCACAGTGGTTTGCTGTAAACTTTATTATTTCAAAAATTTCAATAGCTGGAAAATGCTCAAAATGCTTAAAATAGGCTGTTTTGAGCGGTTTTAAGCAAAATTACTGTATCTCAGGTATGCCTCAAGGTATTCCCATGCAATTTTTTGCTAAGCAGTGGTGAAAGTAAGGTTGTTGTGACCAGTTTCACATATATTCACAGTGGTTTGCAGTAAATTTTATTATTTCAAAAATTTCTATAGCTGAAAAATGCTCAAAATGCTTAAAATAGGCTGATTTAAGCAAAATTACTGTATCTCAGGTATGCCTCAAGGTATTCCCATTCAATATTTTGCTCAACAGTGGTGAAAGTCAGGTTACTGTGAACAGTTTCGCACATTCACAGTGGTTTGCTGTAAATTTTATTATTTCAAAAATTTCAATAGCTGGAAAATGCTCAAAATGCTTAAAATAGGCTGTTTTAAGCAAAATTACTTTATCTCAGGTATGCCTCAAGGTATTCTTATGCAATTATTTACTCAACAGTGATGAAAGTCAGGTTACTGTCACCAGTTTCACACATATTCACAGTGGTTAGCTGTAAATTTTATTATTTCAAAAATTTCAATATCTGGCAAATGCTCAAAATGCTTAAAATAGGCTGATTTAAGCAAAATTACTGTATCTCAGGTATGCCTCAAGGTATTCCCATGCAATTTTTTGCTCAACAGTGGTGAAAGTCAGGTTACTGTGACCAGTATCACACATATTCACAGTGGTTAGCTGTAAATTTCATTATTTCAAAAATTTCAGTAGCTGTAAAACGCTCAAAATGCTTAAAATAAAGTGTTTTGATCTGTTTTAAGCAAAATTACTGTATATCAGGTATGCCTGAATGTATTCCCATGCAATTTTCTGCTAAACAGTGGTGAAAATCAGGTTACTGTGACAAGTTTCACACATATTCACAGTGGTTTGCAGTAAATTTTATTATTTCAAAAATTTCAATACCTGGAAAATGCTGAAAATGCTTAAAATAAGCTGTTTTGAGCTGTTTTAAGAAAAAATTATTGTATCCCAGGTATTCCTCAAGGTATTCCCATGCAATATTTTGCTGAACAGTGGTGAAAGTCAGGTTACTGTGACCAGTTTCACACATATTCACAGTGGTTTGCTGTAAATTTAATTATTTCAAAAATTTCAATGGCTGGAAAATGCTCAAAATGCTCAAAATAGGCTGTTTTAAGCAAAATTACTGTATCTCAGGTATGCCTCAAGGTATTATCAGGCAATTTTCAGCTCAAAATTGGTGAATGACAGGTTGCTGTGACCAGTTTCACACATATTCACAGTGGTTTGCTGTAAATTTTATTATTTTAAAAATTTCAATAGCAGGAAAATGCTCAAAATGCTTAAAATAGGCTGTTTTAAGCAAAATTACTGTATGTGAGGTATGCCTCAAGGTATTAACATGCAATTTTTTACTCAACAGTGGTGAGAGTCAGGTTACTGTGACCAGTTTCACACATATTCACAGTGGTTTGCTATAAATTTTATTATTTCAATAATTTGAATAGCTGCAAAATGTTCAAAGTGCTTAAAATAGGCTGTTTTAAGCAAAATTACTGTATCTCAGGGATGCCTCAAGGTATTCCCATGCAATTTTTACCTCAACAGTGGTGAAAGCTTGGTTACTGTGACCTGCTTCACTCATATTCAAAGTGGTTTGCTGTAAATTTTATTATTTCAAAAATTTCAATAGTTTTAAAATGCTCAAAATGCTTAATATAGGCTGTTTCAAGCAAAATTACTGTATCTCAGGTATGCCTCAAGGTATTCCTATGCAATTTTTTGCTCAACAGTGGTGAAAGTCAGGTTACTGTGACCAGTTTCACACATATTCACAGTGGTTTGTTATAAATTTTATTATTTCAAAAATTTCAATAGCTCAAAATTGCTCAAAATGCTTAAAATAGGCTGTTTCAAGCAAAATTACTGTATCTCAGGTATGCCTCAAGGTATTAACATGCAATTTTTTGCTCAACAGTGGAGAAAGCCAGGTTAATGTGACCAGTTTCACATATTCACAGTGGTTTGATGTAAATTTTATTATTTCAAAAATTTCAATAGCTGTAAATGCGCAAAATGCTTAAAATAAGCTGTTTTAAGCAAAATTACTGTATCTCAGGAATGCCTCAAGGTATTCCCATGCAATTTTTTGCTCAACAGTGGTGAAAGTCAGGTTACTGTCACCAGTTTCACACATATTCATAGTGGTTTGCTCTAAATTTCAGTATTTCAAAAATTTCAATAGCTGGAAAAAGCTCAAAATGCTTAAAATAAGCTGTTTTAAGCAAAATTACTGTATCTCAGATACGCCTCAAGGTATTCCCATGCAATTTTTTGCACAACAGTGATGAAAGCCTGGTTACTGTGACATGTTTCACACATATTCACAGTGGTTTGCCGTAAATTTTATTATTTCAAAAATTTTAATGGCTGGAAAATGCTCAAAATGCTTAAAATAAGCTGTTTTGAACTGTTTTAAGCAAAATTACTGTATCTCAGGTGTGCCTCAAGGTATTCCCATACAATTTTTTGCTCAACATTGGTGAAAGCCAGTTTACTGTGACCAGTTTCACTCATAGTCATAGTGGTTTGCTCTAAATTTTATTATTTCAAAAATTTCATTGGCTGGAAAATGCTCAATAAGCTTAAAATAGGCTGTTTTAAGCAAAATTACTGTATCTCAGGTATGCCTCAAGGTATTCCCATGCAATTTTTTGCTAAGCAGTGGTGAAAGTAAGGTTGCTGTGACCAGTTTCACATATATTCAAAGTGGTTTGCAGTAAATTTTATTATTTCAAAAATTTCTATAGCTGGAAAATGCTCAAAATGCTTAAAATAGGCTGTTTTAAGCAAAATTACTGTATCTCAGGTATGCCTCAAGGTATTCCCATGCACTTTTTTGCTCAACAGTGGTGAAAGTCAGGTTACTGTCACAAGTTACACACATATTCACAGTGGTTTGCAGTATATTTTATTATTTCAAAAATTTCAATAGCAGGAAAATGCTCAAAATGCTTAAAATAGGCTGTTTTAAGCAAAATTACTGTATCTCAGGTACGCCTCAAGGTATTCCCATGCAGTTTTTTGCACAACAGTGGTGAAAGCCTGGTTACTGTAACATGTTTCACACATATTCACAGTGGTTTGCTGTAAACTTTATTATTTCAAAAATTTCAATAGCTGGAAAATGCTCAAAATGCTTAAAATAGGCTGTTTTGAGCGGTTTTAAGCAAAATTACTGTATCTCAGGTATGCCTCAAGGTATTCCCATGCAATTTTTTGCTAAGCAGTGGTGAAAGTAAGGTTGTTGTGACCAGTTTCACATATATTCACAGTGGTTTGCAGTAAATTTTATTATTTCAAAAATTTCTATAGCTGAAAAATGCTCAAAATGCTTAAAATAGGCTGATTTAAGCAAAATTACTGTATCTCAGGTATGCCTCAAGGTATTCCCATTCAATATTTTGCTCAACAGTGGTGAAAGTCAGGTTACTGTGAACAGTTTCGCACATTCACAGTGGTTTGCTGTAAATTTTATTATTTCAAAAATTTCAATAGCTGGAAAATGCTCAAAATGCTTAAAATAGGCTGTTTTAAGCAAAATTACTTTATCTCAGGTATGCCTCAAGGTATTCTTATGCAATTATTTACTCAACAGTGATGAAAGTCAGGTTACTGTCACCAGTTTCACACATATTCACAGTGATTTGCTGTAAATTTTATTATTTCAAAAATTTCAATATTTGGAAAATGCTCAAAATGCTTAAATAGGCTGTTTTAAGAAAAATTACTGTATCTCAGGTATGCCTCAAGGTATTCCCATGCAATTTTTTGCTCAACAGTGGGGAAAGTCCGGTTACTGTCACCAGTTTCACACATATTCACAGTGATTAACTGTAAATTTTATTATTTCAAAAATTTCAATAGATGGAAAATGCTCATAATGCTTAAAATAGGCTGTTTCAAGCAAAATTACTGTATCTCAGGTATGCCTCAAGGTATTCCAATGCAATTTTTTGCTCAACAGTGCTGAAAGTAAGGTTACTGTGACCAGTTTCACATATATTCACAGTGGTTTGTTATAAATTTTATTATTTCAAAAATTTAAATAGCTTAAAATTCTCAAAATGCTTAAATTAGGCTGTTTTAAGCAAAATTGCTGTATCTCAGGTATGCCTGAAGGTATTCCCATGCAATTTTTTGCTCAACAGTGGAGAAAGCCAGGTTAATGTGACCAGTTTCACACATATTCACAGTGGTTTGCTGTAAATTTTATTATTTTAAAAATTTCAATAGCAGGAAAATGCTCAAAATGCTTAAAATAGGCTGTTTTAAGCAAAATTACTGTATCTCAGGTATGCCTCAAGGTATTAACATGCAATTTTTTGCTCAAAATTGGTGAATGACAGGTTAATGTGACCAGTTTCACACATATTCACAGTGGTTTGCTGTAAATTTTATTATTTTAAAAATTTCAATAGCAGGAAAATGCTCAAAATGCTTAAAATAGGCTGTTTTAAGCAAAATTACTGTATCTGAGGTATGCCTCAAGGTATTAACATGCAATTTTTTGCTCAACAGTGGAGAAAGCCAGGTTAATGTGACCAGTTTCACACATATTCGCAGTGGTTTGTAGTAAATTTTATTATTTAAAAATTTCAATATCTGGAAATTGCTCAAAATGCTTAAAATAAGCTGTTTTGAGTTGTTTTAAGCAAAATTACTGTATCCCAGGTATGCCTCGAGGTATTCCCATGCAATATTTTGCTCAACAGTTGTGAAAATCAGGTTACTGTGACAAGTTTCACACATATTCACAGTGGTTTGCTTTAAATTTTATTATTTCAAAAATTTCAATGGCTGGAAAATGCTCAAAATGCTTAAAATAGGCTGTTTTGAGCAAAATTACTGTATCTCAGGTATGCCTCAAGGTATTCTCATGCAATTTTCTGCTAAACAGTGGTGAGAGTCAGGTTACTGTGACCAGTTTCACACATATTCGCAGTGGTTTGCTATAAATTTTATTATTTCAATAATTTGAATAGCTGCAAAATGCTCAAAGTGCTTAAAATAGGCTGTTTTAAGCAAAATTACTGTATCTCAGGTATGCCTCAAGGTATTCCCATGCAAATTTCTGCTAAACAGTGGTGAGAGTCAGGTTACTGTGACCAGTTTCACACATATTCACAGTGGTTTTCTATAAATTTTATTATTTCAAAAATTTCAACAGCTCAAAATTGCTCAAAATGCTTAAAATAGGCTGTTTTAAGCAAAATTACTGTATCTCAGGTATGCCTCAAGGTATTAACATGCAATTTTTTGCTCAACGGTGGTGAAAGTCAGGTTACTGTCACCTGTTTCACACATATTCACAGTGGTTTGCTGTAAATTTTATTATTTCAAAAATTTCAACAGCTTAAAAATGCTCAAAATGCTTAAAATACGCTGTTTTGAGCTGTTTTAAGCAAAATTACTTTATCTCAGGTATGCCTCAAGTTATTCCCATGCAATTTTTTGCTAAACAGTGGCGAAAGTCAGGTTACTGTCACCAGTTTCACACATATTCATAGTGGTTTGCTGTAAATGTCATTATTTCAAAAATTTCAATAGCTGGAAAATGCTCAAAATGCTTAAAATATGCTGTTTTAAGCAAAATTACTGTATATCAGTTACGCCTCAAGGTATTCCCATGCAGTTTTTTGCACAACAGTGGTGAAATCCTGGTTACTGTAACATGTTTCATACATATTCACAGTGGTTTGCTGTAAACTTTATTATTTCAAAAATTACAATAGCTGGAAAATGCTCAAATTGCTTATAATAAGCTGTTTTGAGCGGTTTTAAGCAAAATTACTGTATCTCAGGTATGCCTCAAAGTATTCCCACGCACTTTTTGCTCAAAAGTGGTGAAAGCAAGGTTAATGTCACCAGTTTCACATATATTCACAGTGGTTTGCAGGAAATTTTATTATTTCAAAAATTTCAATAGCTGGAAAATGCTCAAAATGCTTAAAATATGCTGTTTTGAACTGTTTTAAGCAAAATTACTGTATCTCAGGTGTGCCTCAAGGTATTCTCATACAATTTTTTGCTCAACATTGGTGAAAGCCAGTTTACTGTGACCAGTTTCACTCATAGTCATAGTGGTTTGCTGTAAATTTTATTATTTCAAAAATTTCATTGGCTGGAAAATGCTCAATAAGCTTAAAATAGGCTGTTTTAAGCAAAATTACTGTATCTCAGGTATGCCTCAAGGTATTCCCATGCAATTTTTTTGCTAAGCAGTGGTGAAAGTAAGGTTGCTGTGACCAGTTTCACATATATTCACAGTGGTTTGCAGTAAATTTTATTATTTCAAAAATTTCTATAGCTGAAAAATGCTCAAAATGCTTAAAATAGGCTGATTTAAGCAAAATTACTGTATCTCAGGTATGCCTCAAGGTATTCCCATTCAATATTTTGCTCAACAGTTGTGAAAGTCAGGTTACTGTTAACTGTTTCGCACATTTACAGTGATTTGCTGTAAATTTTATTATTTCAAAACTTTCTCAAGCTTCAAAATGCTCAAAATGCTTAAAATATGCTGTTTTGAGCTGTTTTAAGCAAAATTACTGTATCTCAGGTATACCTCAAAGTATTCCCATGCAATTTTTTGCTCAACATTGGTGAAAGCCAGGTTACTGTGACTAGTTTCACGCATATTCACAGTGGTTTGCTGTAAATTTTATTATTTCAAAAATTTAAATAGCTGCAAAATGCTCAAAATGCTTAAAATATGCTGTTTTAAGCAAAATTACTGTAACTCAGGTATGCATCAAGGTATTCCCATGCAATTTTTTGCTCAACAGTGGTGAAAGTCAGGTTACTGTGACCAGTTTCACACATATTCACAGTGGTTTGCTGTAAATTTTATTATTTCAAAAATTTTAATAACTGGAAAGTGCTCAAAATGCTTAAAATAAGCTGTTTTGAGCTGTTTTAAGCAAAATTACTGTATCTCAGGTATGCCTCAACGTATTCCCATGCAATTTTTTGCTCAACAGTGGTGAAAGTCAGGTTACTGACACAAGTTACACACATATTCATAGTGGTTAGCTGTAAATTTTATTATTTCAAAAATTTCAATAGCTGGAAAATGCTCAAAATGCTTAAAATAGGCTGATTTAAGCAAAATTACTGTATCTCAGGTATGCCTCAAGGTATTCCCTTGCAATGTTTTGCTTAACAGTGGTGAAAGTCAGGTTACTGTGAACAGTTTCGGACAGTCGCAGTGGTTTGCTGTAAATTTTATTATTTCAAAAATTTCAGTATTTGGAAAATGCTCAAAATGCTTAAAATAGGCTGTTGTAAGCAAAATTACTGTATCTCAGGTATGCCTCAAGGTATTCCAATGCAATTTTTTGCTCAACAGTGGTGAAAGTAAGGTTACTGTGACCAGTTTCACATATATTCACAGTGGTTTGTTATAAATTTTATTATTTCAGAAAATTAAATAGCTCAAAAATGCTCAAAATGCTTAAATTAGGCTGTTTTAAGCAAAATTGCTGTATCTCAGGTATGCCTGAAGGTATTCCCATGCAATTTTTTGCTCAACAGTGGTGAAAGTCAGGTTACTGTCACAAGTTACACACATATTCACAGTGGTTTGCAGTATATTTTATTATTTCAAAAATTTCAATAGCTGGAAAATGCTCAAAATGCTTAAAATAGGCTGTTTTAAGCAAAATTACTTTATGTCAGGTATGCCTCAAGGTATTCTTATGCAATTATTTACTCAACAGTGATGAAAGTCAGGTTACTGTCACCAGTTTCACACATATTCACAGTGATTTGCTGTAAATTTTATTATTTCAAAAATTTCAATATTTGGAAAATGCTCAAAATGCTTAAAATAGGCTGTTTTAAGAAAAATTACTGTATCTCAGGTATGCCTCAAGGTATTCCCATGCAATTTTTTGCTCAACAGTGGGGAAAGTCCGGTTACTGTCACCAGTTTCACACATATTCACAGTGATTAACTGTAAATTTTATTATTTCAAAAATTTCAATAGATGGAAAATGCTCATAATGCTTAAAATAGGCTGTTTTAAGCAAAATTACTGTATCTCAGGTATGCCTCAAGGTATTCCAATGCAATTTTTTGCTCAACAGTGCTGAAAGTAAGGTTACTGTGACCAGTTTCACATATATTCACAGTGGTTTGTTATAAATTTTATTATTTCAAAAATTTAAATAGCTTAAAAATTCTCAAAATGCTTAAATTAGGCTGTTTTAAGCAAAATTGCTGTATCTCAGGTATGCCTGAAGGTATTCCCATGCAATTTTTTGCTCAACAGTGGAGAAAGCCAGGTTAATGTGACCAGTTTCACACATATTCACAGTGGTTTGCTGTAAATTTTATTATTTCAAAAATTTTAATAACTGGAAAGTGATCAAAATGCTTAAAATAAGCTGTTTTGAGCTGTTTTAAGCAAAATTACTGTATCTCAGGTATGCCTCAACTTATTCCCATGCAATTTTTTAATCAACAGTGGTGAAAGTCAGGTTACTGACACAAGTTACACACATATTCATAGTGGTTAGCTGTAAATTTTATTATTTCAAAAATTTCAATAGCTGGCAAATGCTCAAAATGCTTAAAATAGGCTGATTTAAGCAAAATTACTGTATCTCAGGTATGCCTCAAGGTATTCCCTTGCAATATTTTGCTTAACAGTGGTGAAAGTCAGGTTACTGTGAACAGTTTCGGACATTCGCAGTGGTTTGCTGTAAATTTTATTATTTCAAAAATTTCAATAGCTGGAAAATGCTCATAATGCTTAAAATAGGCTGTTTCAAGCAAAATTACTGTATCTCAGGTATGCCTCCAGGTATTCCAATGCAATTTTTTGCTCAACAGTGGTGAAAATAAGGTTACTGTGACCAGTTTCACATATATTCACAGTGGTTTGTTATAAATTTTATTATTTCAAAAATTTAAATAGCTGTAAAATGCGCAAAATGCTTAAAATAAGCTGTTTTAAGCAAAATTACTGTATCTCAGGAATGCCTCAAGGTATTCCCATGCAATTTTTTGCTCAACAGTGGTGAAAGTCAGGTTACTGTCACCAGTTTCACACATATTCATAGTGGTTTGCTCTAAATTTCAGTATTTCAAAAATTTCAATAGCTGGAAAAAGCTCAAAATGCTTAAAATAAGCTGTTTTAAGCAAAATTACTGTATCTCAGATACGCCTCAAGGTATTCCCATGCAATTTTTTGCACAACAGTGGTGAAAGCCTGGTTACTGTGACATGTTTCACACATATTCACAGTGGTTTGCTGTAAATTTTATTATTTCAAAAATTTTAATGGCTGGAAAATGCTCAAAATGCTTAAAATAAGCTGTTTTGAACTGTTTTAAGCAAAATTACTGTATCTCAGGTGTGCCTCAAGGTATTCCCATACAATTTTTTGCTCAACATTGGTGAAAGCCAGTTTACTGTGACCAGTTTCACTCATAGTCATAGTGGTTTGCTCTCAATTTTATTATTTCAAAAATTTCATTGGCTGGAAAATGCTCAATAAGCTTAAAATAGGCTGTTTTAAGCAAAATTACTGTATCTCAGGTATGCCTCAAGGTATTCCCATGCAATTTTTTGCTAAGCAGTGGTGAAAGTAAGGTTGCTGTGACCAGTTTCACATATATTCAAAGTGGTTTGCAGTAAATTTTATTATTTCAAAAATTTCTATAGCTGGAAAATGCTCAAAATGCTTAAAATAGGCTGTTTTAAGCAAAATTACTGTATCTCAGGTATGCCTCAAGGTATTCCCATGCACTTTTTTGCTCAACAGTGGTGAAAGTCAGGTTACTGTCACAAGTTACACACATATTCACAGTGGTTTGCAGTATATTTTATTATTTCAAAAATTTCAATAGCAGGAAAATGCTCAAAATGCTTAAAATAGGCTGTTTTAAGCAAAATTACTGTATCTCAGGTACGCCTCAAGGTATTCCCATGCAGTTTTTTGCACAACAGTGGTGAAAGCCTGGTTACTGTAACATGTTTCACACATATTCACAGTGGTTTGCTGTAAACTTTATTATTTCAAAAATTTCAATAGCTGGAAAATGCTCAAAATGCTTAAAATAGGCTGTTTTGAGCGGTTTTAAGCAAAATTACTGTATCTCAGGTATGCCTCAAGGTATTCCCATGCAAATTTCTGCTAAACAGTGGTGAGAGTCAGGTTACTGTGACCAGTTTCACACATATTCACAGTGGTTTTCTATAAATTTTATTATTTCAAAAATTTCAACAGCTCAAAATTGCTCAAAATGCTTAAAATAGGCTGTTTTAAGCAAAATTACTGTATCTCAGGTATGCCTCAAGGTATTAACATGCAATTTTTTGCTCAACGGTGGTGAAAGTCAGGTTACTGTCACCTGTTTCACACATATTCACAGTGGTTTGCTGTAAATTTTATTATTTCAAAAATTTCAACAGCTTAAAAATGCTCAAAATGCTTAAAATACGCTGTTTTGAGCTGTTTTAAGCAAAATTACTTTATCTCAGGTATGCCTCAAGTTATTCCCATGCAATTTTTTGCTAAACAGTGGCGAAAGTCAGGTTACTGTCACCAGTTTCACACATATTCATAGTGGTTTGCTGTAAATGTCATTATTTCAAAAATTTCAATAGCTGGAAAATGCTCAAAATGCTTAAAATATGCTGTTTTAAGCAAAATTACTGTATATCAGTTACGCCTCAAGGTATTCCCATGCAGTTTTTTGCACAACAGTGGTGAAATCCTGGTTACTGTAACATGTTTCATACATATTCACAGTGGTTTGCTGTAAACTTTATTATTTCAAAAATTACAATAGCTGGAAAATGCTCAAATTGCTTATAATAAGCTGTTTTGAGCGGTTTTAAGCAAAATTACTGTATCTCAGGTATGCCTCAAAGTATTCCCACGCACTTTTTGCTCAAAAGTGGTGAAAGCAAGGTTAATGTCACCAGTTTCACATATATTCACAGTGGTTTGCAGGAAATTTTATTATTTCAAAAATTTCAATAGCTGGAAAATGCTCAAAATGCTTAAAATATGCTGTTTTGAACTGTTTTAAGCAAAATTACTGTATCTCAGGTGTGCCTCAAGGTATTCTCATACAATTTTTTGCTCAACATTGGTGAAAGCCAGTTTACTGTGACCAGTTTCACTCATAGTCATAGTGGTTTGCTGTAAATTTTATTATTTCAAAAATTTCATTGGCTGGAAAATGCTCAATAAGCTTAAAATAGGCTGTTTTAAGCAAAATTACTGTATCTCAGGTATGCCTCAAGGTATTCCCATGCAATTTTTTTGCTAAGCAGTGGTGAAAGTAAGGTTGCTGTGACCAGTTTCACATATATTCACAGTGGTTTGCAGTAAATTTTATTATTTCAAAAATTTCTATAGCTGAAAAATGCTCAAAATGCTTAAAATAGGCTGATTTAAGCAAAATTACTGTATCTCAGGTATGCCTCAAGGTATTCCCATTCAATATTTTGCTCAACAGTTGTGAAAGTCAGGTTACTGTTAACTGTTTCGCACATTTACAGTGATTTGCTGTAAATTTTATTATTTCAAAACTTTCTCAAGCTTCAAAATGCTCAAAATGCTTAAAATATGCTGTTTTGAGCTGTTTTAAGCAAAATTACTGTATCTCAGGTATACCTCAAAGTATTCCCATGCAATTTTTTGCTCAACATTGGTGAAAGCCAGGTTACTGTGACTAGTTTCACGCATATTCACAGTGGTTTGCTGTAAATTTTATTATTTCAAAAATTTAAATAGCTGCAAAATGCTCAAAATGCTTAAAATATGCTGTTTTAAGCAAAATTACTGTAACTCAGGTATGCATCAAGGTATTCCCATGCAATTTTTTGCTCAACAGTGGTGAAAGTCAGGTTACTGTGACCAGTTTCACACATATTCACAGTGGTTTGCTGTAAATTTTATTATTTCAAAAATTTTAATAACTGGAAAGTGCTCAAAATGCTTAAAATAAGCTGTTTTGAGCTGTTTTAAGCAAAATTACTGTATCTCAGGTATGCCTCAACGTATTCCCATGCAATTTTTTGCTCAACAGTGGTGAAAGTCAGGTTACTGACACAAGTTACACACATATTCATAGTGGTTAGCTGTAAATTTTATTATTTCAAAAATTTCAATAGCTGGAAAATGCTCAAAATGCTTAAAATAGGCTGATTTAAGCAAAATTACTGTATCTCAGGTATGCCTCAAGGTATTCCCTTGCAATGTTTTGCTTAACAGTGGTGAAAGTCAGGTTACTGTGAACAGTTTCGGACAGTCGCAGTGGTTTGCTGTAAATTTTATTATTTCAAAAATTTCAGTATTTGGAAAATGCTCAAAATGCTTAAAATAGGCTGTTGTAAGCAAAATTACTGTATCTCAGGTATGCCTCAAGGTATTCCAATGCAATTTTTTGCTCAACAGTGGTGAAAGTAAGGTTACTGTGACCAGTTTCACATATATTCACAGTGGTTTGTTATAAATTTTATTATTTCAGAAAATTAAATAGCTCAAAAATGCTCAAAATGCTTAAATTAGGCTGTTTTAAGCAAAATTGCTGTATCTCAGGTATGCCTGAAGGTATTCCCATGCAATTTTTTGCTCAACAGTGGTGAAAGTCAGGTTACTGTCACAAGTTACACACATATTCACAGTGGTTTGCAGTATATTTTATTATTTCAAAAATTTCAATAGCTGGAAAATGCTCAAAATGCTTAAAATAGGCTGTTTTAAGCAAAATTACTTTATGTCAGGTATGCCTCAAGGTATTCTTATGCAATTATTTACTCAACAGTGATGAAAGTCAGGTTACTGTCACCAGTTTCACACATATTCACAGTGATTTGCTGTAAATTTTATTATTTCAAAAATTTCAATATTTGGAAAATGCTCAAAATGCTTAAAATAGGCTGTTTTAAGAAAAATTACTGTATCTCAGGTATGCCTCAAGGTATTCCCATGCAATTTTTTGCTCAACAGTGGGGAAAGTCCGGTTACTGTCACCAGTTTCACACATATTCACAGTGATTAACTGTAAATTTTATTATTTCAAAAATTTCAATAGATGGAAAATGCTCATAATGCTTAAAATAGGCTGTTTCAAGCAAAATTACTGTATCTCAGGTATGCCTCAAGGTATTCCAATGCAATTTTTTGCTCAACAGTGCTGAAAGTAAGGTTACTGTGACCAGTTTCACATATATTCACAGTGGTTTGTTATAAATTTTATTATTTCAAAAATTTAAATAGCTTAAAAATTCTCAAAATGCTTAAATTAGGCTGTTTTAAGCAAAATTGCTGTATCTCAGGTATGCCTGAAGGTATTCCCATGCAATTTTTTTGCTAAGCAGTGGTGAAAGTAAGGTTGCTGTGACCAGTTTCACATATATTCACAGTGGTTTGCAGTAAATTTTATTATTTCAAAAATTTCTATAGCTGAAAAATGCTCAAAATGCTTAAAATAGGCTGATTTAAGCAAAATTACTGTATCTCAGGTATGCCTCAAGGTATTCCCATTCAATATTTTGCTCAACAGTTGTGAAAGTCAGGTTACTGTTAACTGTTTCGCACATTTACAGTGATTTGCTGTAAATTTTATTATTTCAAAACTTTCTCAAGCTTCAAAATGCTCAAAATGCTTAAAATATGCTGTTTTGAGCTGTTTTAAGCAAAATTACTGTATCTCAGGTATACCTCAAAGTATTCCCATGCAATTTTTTGCTCAACATTGGTGAAAGCCAGGTTACTGTGACTAGTTTCACGCATATTCACAGTGGTTTGCTGTAAATTTTATTATTTCAAAAATTTAAATAGCTGCAAAATGCTCAAAATGCTTAAAATATGCTGTTTTAAGCAAAATTACTGTAACTCAGGTATGCATCAAGGTATTCCCATGCAATTTTTTGCTCAACAGTGGTGAAAGTCAGGTTACTGTGACCAGTTTCACACATATTCACAGTGGTTTGCTGTAAATTTTATTATTTCAAAAATTTTAATAACTGGAAAGTGCTCAAAATGCTTAAAATAAGCTGTTTTGAGCTGTTTTAAGCAAAATTACTGTATCTCAGGTATGCCTCAACGTATTCCCATGCAATTTTTTGCTCAACAGTGGTGAAAGTCAGGTTACTGACACAAGTTACACACATATTCATAGTGGTTAGCTGTAAATTTTATTATTTCAAAAATTTCAATAGCTGGAAAATGCTCAAAATGCTTAAAATAGGCTGATTTAAGCAAAATTACTGTATCTCAGGTATGCCTCAAGGTATTCCCTTGCAATGTTTTGCTTAACAGTGGTGAAAGTC
Organism: Spongia lamella; assembly: GCA_963930835.1. Classification (NCBI taxonomy): domain Eukaryota; kingdom Metazoa; phylum Porifera; class Demospongiae; order Dictyoceratida; family Spongiidae; genus Spongia; species Spongia lamella. Next base: position 4,883,174 of record OZ005752.1, on the reverse strand, counting down.
AGGTTACTGTGAACAGTTTCGGACAGTCGCAGTGGTTTGCTGTAAATTTTATTATTTCAAAAATTTCAGTATTTGGAAAATGCTCAAAATGCTTAAAATAGGCTGTTGTAAGCAAAATTACTGTATCTCAGGTATGCCTCAAGGTATTCCAATGCAATTTTTTGCTCAACAGTGGTGAAAGTAAGGTTACTGTGACCAGTTTCACATATATTCACAGTGGTTTGTTATAAATTTTATTATTTCAGAAAATTAAATAGCTCAAAAATGCTCAAAATGCTTAAATTAGGCTGTTTTAAGCAAAATTGCTGTATCTCAGGTATGCCTGAAGGTATTCCCATGCAATTTTTTGCTCAACAGTGGTGAAAGTCAGGTTACTGTCACAAGTTACACACATATTCACAGTGGTTTGCAGTATATTTTATTATTTCAAAAATTTCAATAGCTGGAAAATGCTCAAAATGCTTAAAATAGGCTGTTTTAAGCAAAATTACTTTATGTCAGGTATGCCTCAAGGTATTCTTATGCAATTATTTACTCAACAGTGATGAAAGTCAGGTTACTGTCACCAGTTTCACACATATTCACAGTGATTTGCTGTAAATTTTATTATTTCAAAAATTTCAATATTTGGAAAATGCTCAAAATGCTTAAAATAGGCTGTTTTAAGAAAAATTACTGTATCTCAGGTATGCCTCAAGGTATTCCCATGCAATTTTTTGCTCAACAGTGGGGAAAGTCCGGTTACTGTCACCAGTTTCACACATATTCACAGTGATTAACTGTAAATTTTATTATTTCAAAAATTTCAATAGATGGAAAATGCTCATAATGCTTAAAATAGGCTGTTTCAAGCAAAATTACTGTATCTCAGGTATGCCTCAAGGTATTCCAATGCAATTTTTTGCTCAACAGTGCTGAAAGTAAGGTTACTGTGACCAGTTTCACATATATTCACAGTGGTTTGTTATAAATTTTATTATTTCAAAAATTTAAATAGCTTAAAAATTCTCAAAATGCTTAAATTAGGCTGTTTTAAGCAAAATTGCTGTATCTCAGGTATGCCTGAAGGTATTCCCATGCAATTTTTTGCTCAACAGTGGAGAAAGCCAGGTTAATGTGACCAGTTTCACACATATTCACAGTGGTTTGCTGTAAATTTTATTATTTCAAAAATTTTAATAACTGGAAAGTGATCAAAATGCTTAAAATAAGCTGTTTTGAGCTGTTTTAAGCAAAATTACTGTATCTCAGGTATGCCTCAACTTATTCCCATGCAATTTTTTAATCAACAGTGGTGAAAGTCAGGTTACTGACACAAGTTACACACATATTCATAGTGGTTAGCTGTAAATTTTATTATTTCAAAAATTTCAATAGCTGGCAAATGCTCAAAATGCTTAAAATAGGCTGATTTAAGCAAAATTACTGTATCTCAGGTATGCCTCAAGGTATTCCCTTGCAATATTTTGCTTAACAGTGGTGAAAGTCAGGTTACTGTGAACAGTTTCGGACATTCGCAGTGGTTTGCTGTAAATTTTATTATTTCAAAAATTTCAATAGCTGGAAAATGCTCATAATGCTTAAAATAGGCTGTTTCAAGCAAAATTACTGTATCTCAGGTATGCCTCCAGGTATTCCAATGCAATTTTTTGCTCAACAGTGGTGAAAATAAGGTTACTGTGACCAGTTTCACATATATTCACAGTGGTTTGTTATAAATTTTATTATTTCAAAAATTTAAATAGCTGTAAAATGCGCAAAATGCTTAAAATAAGCTGTTTTAAGCAAAATTACTGTATCTCAGGAATGCCTCAAGGTATTCCCATGCAATTTTTTGCTCAACAGTGGTGAAAGTCAGGTTACTGTCACCAGTTTCACACATATTCATAGTGGTTTGCTCTAAATTTCAGTATTTCAAAAATTTCAATAGCTGGAAAAAGCTCAAAATGCTTAAAATAAGCTGTTTTAAGCAAAATTACTGTATCTCAGATACGCCTCAAGGTATTCCCATGCAATTTTTTGCACAACAGTGGTGAAAGCCTGGTTACTGTGACATGTTTCACACATATTCACAGTGGTTTGCTGTAAATTTTATTATTTCAAAAATTTTAATGGCTGGAAAATGCTCAAAATGCTTAAAATAAGCTGTTTTGAACTGTTTTAAGCAAAATTACTGTATCTCAGGTGTGCCTCAAGGTATTCCCATACAATTTTTTGCTCAACATTGGTGAAAGCCAGTTTACTGTGACCAGTTTCACTCATAGTCATAGTGGTTTGCTCTCAATTTTATTATTTCAAAAATTTCATTGGCTGGAAAATGCTCAATAAGCTTAAAATAGGCTGTTTTAAGCAAAATTACTGTATCTCAGGTATGCCTCAAGGTATTCCCATGCAATTTTTTGCTAAGCAGTGGTGAAAGTAAGGTTGCTGTGACCAGTTTCACATATATTCAAAGTGGTTTGCAGTAAATTTTATTATTTCAAAAATTTCTATAGCTGGAAAATGCTCAAAATGCTTAAAATAGGCTGTTTTAAGCAAAATTACTGTATCTCAGGTATGCCTCAAGGTATTCCCATGCACTTTTTTGCTCAACAGTGGTGAAAGTCAGGTTACTGTCACAAGTTACACACATATTCACAGTGGTTTGCAGTATATTTTATTATTTCAAAAATTTCAATAGCAGGAAAATGCTCAAAATGCTTAAAATAGGCTGTTTTAAGCAAAATTACTGTATCTCAGGTACGCCTCAAGGTATTCCCATGCAGTTTTTTGCACAACAGTGGTGAAAGCCTGGTTACTGTAACATGTTTCACACATATTCACAGTGGTTTGCTGTAAACTTTATTATTTCAAAAATTTCAATAGCTGGAAAATGCTCAAAATGCTTGAAATAGGCTGTTTTGAGCGGTTTTAAGCAAAATTACTGTATCTCAGGTATGCCTCAAGGTATTCCCATGCAATTTTTTGCTAAGCAGTGGTGAAAGTAAGGTTGTTGTGACCAGTTTCACATATATTCACAGTGGTTTGCAGTAAATTTTATTATTTCAAAAATTTCTATAGCTGAAAAATGCTCAAAATGCTTAAAATAGGCTGATTTAAGCAAAATTACTGTATCTCAGGTATGCCTCAAGGTATTCCCATTCAATATTTTGCTCAACAGTGGTGAAAGTCAGGTTACTGTGAACAGTTTCGCACATTCACAGTGGTTTGCTGTAAATTTTATTATTTCAAAAATTTCAATAGCTGGAAAATGCTCAAAATGCTTAAAATAGGCTGTTTTAAGCAAAATTACTTTATCTCAGGTATGCCTCAAGGTATTCTTATGCAATTATTTACTCAACAGTGATGAAAGTCAGGTTACTGTCACCAGTTTCACACATATTCACAGTGATTTGCTGTAAATTTTATTATTTCAAAAATTTCAATATTTGGAAAATGCTCAAAATGCTTAAATAGGCTGTTTTAAGAAAAATTACTGTATCTCAGGTATGCCTCAAGGTATTCCCATGCAATTTTTTGCTCAACAGTGGGGAAAGTCCGGTTACTGTCACCAGTTTCACACATATTCACAGTGATTAACTGTAAATTTTATTATTTCAAAAATTTCAATAGATGGAAAATGCTCATAATGCTTAAAATAGGCTGTTTCAAGCAAAATTACTGTATCTCAGGTATGCCTCAAGGTATTCCAATGCAATTTTTTGCTCAACAGTGCTGAAAGTAAGGTTACTGTGACCAGTTTCACATATATTCACAGTGGTTTGTTATAAATTTTATTATTTCAAAAATTTAAATAGCTTAAAATTCTCAAAATGCTTAAATTAGGCTGTTTTAAGCAAAATTGCTGTATCTCAGGTATGCCTGAAGGTATTCCAATGCAATTTTTTGCTCAACAGTGGAGAAAGCCAGGTTAATGTGACCAGTTTCACACATATTCACAGTGGTTTGCTGTAAATTTTATTATTTTAAAAATTTCAATAGCAGGAAAATGCTCAAAATGCTTAAAATAGGCTGTTTTAAGCAAAATTACTGTATCTCAGGTATGCCTCAAGGTATTAACATGCAATTTTTTGCTCAAAATTGGTGAATGACAGGTTAATGTGACCAGTTTCACACATATTCACAGTGGTTTGCTGTAAATTTTATTATTTTAAAAATTTCAATAGCAGGAAAATGCTCAAAATGCTTAAAATAGGCTGTTTTAAGCAAAATTACTGTATCTGAGGTATGCCTCAAGGTATTAACATGCAATTTTTTGCTCAACAGTGGAGAAAGCCAGGTTAATGTGACCAGTTTCACACATATTCGCAGTGGTTTGTAGTAAATTTTATTATTTAAAAATTTCAATATCTGGAAATTGCTCAAAATGCTTAAAATAAGCTGTTTTGAGTTGTTTTAAGCAAAATTACTGTATCCCAGGTATGCCTCGAGGTATTCCCATGCAATATTTTGCTCAACAGTTGTGAAAATCAGGTTACTGTGACAAGTTTCACACATATTCACAGTGGTTTGCTTTAAATTTTATTATTTCAAAAATTTCAATGGCTGGAAAATGCTCAAAATGCTTAAAATAGGCTGTTTTGAGCAAAATTACTGTATCTCAGGTATGCCTCAAGGTATTCTCATGCAATTTTCTGCTAAACAGTGGTGAGAGTCAGGTTACTGTGACCAGTTTCACACATATTCGCAGTGGTTTGCTATAAATTTTATTATTTCAATAATTTGAATAGCTGCAAAATGCTCAAAGTGCTTAAAATAGGCTGTTTTAAGCAAAATTACTGTATCTCAGGTATGCCTCAAGGTATTCCCATGCAATTTTCTGCTAAACAGTGGTGAGAGTCAGGTTACTGTGACCAGTTTCACACATATTCACAGTGGTTTTCTATAAATTTTATTATTTCAAAAATTTCAACAGCTCAAAATTGCTCAAAATGCTTAAAATAGGCTGTTTTAAGCAAAATTACTGTATCTCAGGTATGCCTCAAGGTATTAACATGCAATTTTTTGCTCAACGGTGGTGAAAGTCAGGTTACTGTCACCTGTTTCACACATATTCACAGTGGTTTGCTGTAAATTTTATTATTTCAAAAATTTCAACAGCTTAAAAATGCTCAAAATGCTTAAAATACGCTGTTTTGAGCTGTTTTAAGCAAAATTACTTTATCTCAGGTATGCCTCAAGTTATTCCCATGCAATTTTTTGCTAAACAGTGGCGAAAGTCAGGTTACTGTCACCAGTTTCACACATATTCATAGTGGTTTGCTGTAAATGTCATTATTTCAAAAATTTCAATAGCTGGAAAATGCTCAAAATGCTTAAAATATGCTGTTTTAAGCAAAATTACTGTATATCAGTTACGCCTCAAGGTATTCCCATGCAGTTTTTTGCACAACAGTGGTGAAATCCTGGTTACTGTAACATTTTTCATACATATTCACAGTGGTTTGCTGTAAACTTTATTATTTCAAAAATTACAATAGCTGGAAAATGCTCAAATTGCTTATAATAAGCTGTTTTGAGCGGTTTTAAGCAAAATTACTGTATCTCAGGTATGCCTCAAAGTATTCCCACGCACTTTTTGCTCAAAAGTGGTGAAAGCAAGGTTAATGTCACCAGTTTCACATATATTCACAGTGGTTTGCAGGAAATTTTATTATTTCAAAAATTTCAATAGCTGGAAAATGCTCAAAATGCTTAAAATATGCTGTTTTGAACTGTTTTAAGCAAAATTACTGTATCTCAGGTGTGCCTCAAGGTATTCTCATACAATTTTTTGCTCAACATTGGTGAAAGCCAGTTTACTGTGACCAGTTTCACTCATAGTCATAGTGGTTTGCTGTAAATTTTATTATTTCAAAAATTTCATTGGCTGGAAAATGCTCAATAAGCTTAAAATAGGCTGTTTTAAGCAAAATTACTGTATCTCAGGTATGCCTCAAGGTATTCCCATGCAATTTTTTTGCTAAGCAGTGGTGAAAGTAAGGTTGCTGTGACCAGTTTCACATATATTCACAGTGGTTTGCAGTAAATTTTATTATTTCAAAAATTTCTATAGCTGAAAAATGCTCAAAATGCTTAAAATAGGCTGATTTAAGCAAAATTACTGTATCTCAGGTATGCCTCAAGGTATTCCCATTCAATATTTTGCTCAACAGTTGTGAAAGTCAGGTTACTGTTAACTGTTTCGCACATTTACAGTGATTTGCTGTAAATTTTATTATTTCAAAACTTTCTCAAGCTTCAAAATGCTCAAAATGCTTAAAATATGCTGTTTTGAGCTGTTTTAAGCAAAATTACTGTATCTCAGGTATACCTCAAAGTATTCCCATGCAATTTTTTGCTCAACATTGGTGAAAGCCAGGTTACTGTGACTAGTTTCACGCATATTCACAGTGGTTTGCTGTAAATTTTATTATTTCAAAAATTTAAATAGCTGCAAAATGCTCAAAATGCTTAAAATATGCTGTTTTAAGCAAAATTACTGTAACTCAGGTATGCATCAAGGTATTCCCATGCAATTTTTTGCTCAACAGTGGTGAAAGTCAGGTTACTGTGACCAGTTTCACACATATTCACAGTGGTTTGCTGTAAATTTTATTATTTCAAAAATTTTAATAACTGGAAAGTGCTCAAAATGCTTAAAATAAGCTGTTTTGAGCTGTTTTAAGCAAAATTACTGTATCTCAGGTATGCCTCAACGTATTCCCATGCAATTTTTTGCTCAACAGTGGTGAAAGTCAGGTTACTGACACAAGTTACACACATATTCATAGTGGTTAGCTGTAAATTTTATTATTTCAAAAATTTCAATAGCTGGAAAATGCTCAAAATGCTTAAAATAGGCTGATTTAAGCAAAATTACTGTATCTCAGGTATGCCTCAAGGTATTCCCTTGCAATGTTTTGCTTAACAGTGGTGAAAGTCAGGTTACTGTGAACAGTTTCGGACAGTCGCAGTGGTTTGCTGTAAATTTTATTATTTCAAAAATTTCAGTATTTGGAAAATGCTCAAAATGCTTAAAATAGGCTGTTGTAAGCAAAATTACTGTATCTCAGGTATGCCTCAAGGTATTCCAATGCAATTTTTTGCTCAACAGTGGTGAAAGTAAGGTTACTGTGACCAGTTTCACATATATTCACAGTGGTTTGTTATAAATTTTATTATTTCAGAAAATTAAATAGCTCAAAAATGCTCAAAATGCTTAAATTAGGCTGTTTTAAGCAAAATTGCTGTATCTCAGGTATGCCTGAAGGTATTCCCATGCAATTTTTTGCTCAACAGTGGTGAAAGTCAGGTTACTGTCACAAGTTACACACATATTCACAGTGGTTTGCAGTATATTTTATTATTTCAAAAATTTCAATAGCTGGAAAATGCTCAAAATGCTTAAAATAGGCTGTTTTAAGCAAAATTACTTTATCTCAGGTATGCCTCAAGGTATTCTTATGCAATTATTTACTCAACAGTGATGAAAGTCAGGTTACTGTCACCAGTTTCACACATATTCACAGTGGTTTGCTGTAAACTTTATTATTTCAAAAATTTCAATAGCTGGAAAATGCTCAAAATGCTTAAAATAGGCTGTTTTGAGCGGTTTTAAGCAAAATTACTGTATCTCAGGTATGCCTCAAGGTATTCTTATGCAATTATTTACTCAACAGTGATGAAAGTCAGGTTACTGTCACCAGTTTCACACATATTCACAGTGATTTGCTGTAAATTTTATTATTTCAAAAATTTCAATATTTGGAAAATGCTCAAAATGCTTAAAATAGGCTGTTTTAAGAAAAATTACTGTATCTCAGGTATGCCTCAAGGTATTCCCATGCAATTTTTTGCTCAACAGTGGGGAAAGTCCGGTTACTGTCACCAGTTTCACACATATTCACAGTGATTAACTGTAAATTTTATTATTTCAAAAATTTCAATAGATGGAAAATGCTCATAATGCTTAAAATAGGCTGTTTCAAGCAAAATTACTGTATCTCAGGTATGCCTCAAGGTATTCCAATGCAATTTTTTGCTCAACAGTGCTGAAAGTAAGGTTACTGTGACCAGTTTCACATATATTCACAGTGGTTTGTTATAAATTTTATTATTTCAAAAATTTAAATAGCTTAAAAATTCTCAAAATGCTTAAATTAGGCTGTTTTAAGCAAAATTGCTGTATCTCAGGTATGCCTGAAGGTATTCCCATGCAATTTTTTGCTCAACAGTGGAGAAAGCCAGGTTAATGTGACCAGTTTCACACATATTCACAGTGGTTTGTTGTAAATTTTATTATTTCAAAAATTTTAATAACTGGAAAGTGATCAAAATGCTTAAAATAAGCTGTTTTGAGCTGTTTTAAGCAAAATTACTGTATATCAGGTATGCCTCAACTTATTCCCATGCAATTTTTTAATCAACAGTGGTGAAAGTCAGGTTACTGACACAAGTTACACACATATTCATAGTGGTTAGCTGTAAATTTTATTATTTCAAAAATTTCAATAGCAGGCAAATGCTCAAAATGCTTAAAATAGGCTGATTTAAGCAAAATTACTGTATCTCAGGTATGCCTCAAGGTATTCCCTTGCAATATTTTGCTTAACAGTGGTGAAAGTCAGGTTACTGTGAACAGTTTCGGACATTCACAGTGGTTTGCTGTAAATTTTATTATTTCAAAAATTTCAATAGCAGGAAAATGCTCAAAATGCTTAAATTAGGCTGTTTTAAGCAAAATTGCTGTATCTCAGGTATGCCTTAAGGTATTCCCATGCAATTTTTTGCTCAACAGTGGTGAAAGTCAGGTTACTGTCACAAGTTACACACATATTCACAGTGGTTTGCAGTAAATTTTATTATTTCAAAAATTTCAATACCTGGAAAATGCTGAAAATGCTTAAAATAAGCTGTTTTGGGCTGTTTTAAGAAAAAATTATTGTATCCCAGGTATTCCTCAAGGTATTCCCATGCAATATTTTGCTGAACAGTGGTGAAAGTCAGGTTACTGTGACCAGTTTCACACATATTCACAGTGGTTTGCTGTAAATTTAATTATTTCAAAAATTTCAATGGCTGGAAAATGCTCAAAATGCTCAAAATAGGCTGTTTTAAGCAAAATTACTGTATCTCAGGTATGCCTCAAGGTATTATCAGGCAATTTTCAGCTCAAAATTGGTGAATGACAGGTTGCTGTGACCAGTTTCACACATATTCACAGTGGTTTGCTGTAAATTTTATTATTTTAAAAATTTCAATAGCAGGAAAATGCTCAAAATGCTTAAAATAGGCTGTTTTAAGCAAAATTACTGTATCTGAGGTATGCCTCAAGGTATTAACATGCAATTTTTTGCTCAACAGTGGTGAGAGTCAGGTTACTGTGACCAGTTTCACACATATTCACAGTGGTTTGCTATAAATTTTATTATTTCAATAATTTGAATAGCTGCAAAATGTTCAAAGTGCTTAAAATAGGCTGTTTTAAGCAAAATTACTGTATCTCAGGGATGCCTCAAGGTATTCCCATGCAATTTTTACCTCAACAGTGGTGAAAGCTTGGTTACTGTGACCTGCTTCACTCATATTCAAAGTGGTTTGCTGTAAATTTTATTATTTCAAAAATTTCAATAGTTTTAAAATGCTCAAAATGCTTAATATAGGCTGTTTCAAGCAAAATTACTGTATCTCAGGTATGCCTGAAGGTATTCCAATGCAATTTTTTGCTCAACAGTGGTGAAAGTCAGGTTACTGTGACCAGTTTCACACATATTCACAGTGGTTTGTTATAAATTTTATTATTTCAAAAATTTCAATAGCTCAAAATTGCTCAAAATGCTTAAAATAGGCTGTTTTAAGCAAAATTACTGTATCTCAGGTATGCCTCAAGGTATTAACATGCAATTTTTTGCTCAACAGTGGAGAAAGCCAGGTTAATGTGACCAGTTTCACATATTCACAGTGGGTTGATGTAAATTTTATTATTTCAAAAATTTCAATAGCTGTAAAATGCGCAAAATGCTTAAAATAAGCTGTTTTAAGCAAAATTACTGTATCTCAGGAATGCCTCAAGGTATTCCCATGCAATTTTTTGCTCAACAGTGGTGAAAGTCAGGTTACTGTTACCAGTTTCACACATATTCATAGTGGTTTGCTCTAAATTTCAGTATTTCAAAAATTTCAATAGCTGGAAAAAGCTCAAAATGCTTAAAATAAGCTGTTTTAAGCAAAATTACTGTATCTCAGATACGCCTCAAGGTATTCCCATGCAATTTTTTGCACAACAGTGGTGAAAGCCTGGTTACTGTGACATGTTTCACACATATTCACAGTGGTTTGCTGTAAATTTTATTATTTCAAAAATTTTAATGGCTGGAAAATGCTCAAAATGCTTAAAATAAGCTGTTTTGAACTGTTTTAAGCAAAATTACTGTATCTCAGGTGTGCCTCAAGGTATTCCCATACAATTTTTTGCTCAACATTGGTGAAAGCCAGTTTACTGTGACCAGTTTCACTCATAGTCATAGTGGTTTGCTCTAAATTTTATTATTTCAAAAATTTCATTGGCTGGAAAATGCTCAATAAGCTTAAAATAGGCTGTTTTAAGCAAAATTACTGTATCTCAGGTATGCCTCAAGGTATTCCCATGCAATTTTTTGCTAAGCAGTGGTGAAAGTAAGGTTGCTGTGACCAGTTTCACATATATTCAAAGTGGTTTGCAGTAAATTTTATTATTTCAAAAATTTCTATAGCTGGAAAATGCTCAAAATGCTTAAAATAGGCTGTTTTAAGCAAAATTACTGTATCTCAGGTATGCCTCAAGGTATTCCCATGCACTTTTTTGCTCAACAGTGGTGAAAGTCAGGTTACTGTCACAAGTTACACACATATTCACAGTGGTTTGCAGTATATTTTATTATTTCAAAAATTTCAATATCAGGAAAATGCTCAAAATGCTTAAAATAGGCTGTTTTAAGCAAAATTACTGTATCTCAGGTACGCCTCAAGGTATTCCCATGCAGTTTTTTGCACAACAGTGGTGAAAGCCTGGTTACTGTAACATGTTTCACACATATTCACAGTGGTTTGCTGTAAACTTTATTATTTCAAAAATTTCAATAGCTGGAAAATGCTCAAAATGCTTAAAATAGGCTGTTTTGAGCGGTTTTAAGCAAAATTACTGTATCTCAGGTATGCCTCAAGGTATTCCCATGCAATTTTTTGCTAAGCAGTGGTGAAAGTAAGGTTGTTGTGACCAGTTTCACATATATTCACAGTGGTTTGCAGTAAATTTTATTATTTCAAAAATTTCTATAGCTGAAAAATGCTCAAAATGCTTAAAATAGGCTGATTTAAGCAAAATTACTGTATCTCAGGTATGCCTCAAGGTATTCCCATTCAATATTTTGCTCAACAGTGGTGAAAGTCAGGTTACTGTGAACAGTTTCGCACATTCACAGTGGTTTGCTGTAAATTTTATTATTTCAAAAATTTCAATAGCTGGAAAATGCTCAAAATGCTTAAAATAGGCTGTTTTAAGCAAAATTACTTTATCTCAGGTATGCCTCAAGGTATTCTTATGCAATTATTTACTCAACAGTGATGAAAGTCAGGTTACTGTCACCAGTTTCACACATATTCACAGTGATTTGCTGTAAATTTTATTATTTCAAAAATTTCAATATTTGGAAAATGCTCAAAATGCTTAAATAGGCTGTTTTAAGAAAAATTACTGTATCTCAGGTATGCCTCAAGGTATTCCCATGCAATTTTATGCTCAACAGTGGGGAAAGTCCGGTTACTGTCACCAGTTTCACACATATTCACAGTGATTAACTGTAAATTTTATTATTTCAAAAATTTCAATAGATGGAAAATGCTCATAATGCTTAAAATAGGCTGTTTCAAGCAAAATTACTGTATCTCAGGTATGCCTCAAGGTATTCCAATGCAATTTTTTGCTCAACAGTGCTGAAAGTAAGGTTACTGTGACCAGTTTCACATATATTCACAGTGGTTTGTTATAAATTTTATTATTTCAAAAATTTAAATAGCTCAAAAATGCTCAAAATGCTTAAATTAGGCTGTTTTAAGCAAAATTGCTGTATCTTAGGTATGCCTGAAGGTATTCCCATGCAATTTTTTGCTCAACAGTGGTGAAAGTCAGGTTACTGTCACAAGTTACACACATATTCACAGTGGTTTGCAGTATATTTTATTATTTCAAAAATTTCAATAGCTGGAAAATGCTCAAAATGCTTAAAATAGGCTGTTTTAAGCAAAATTACTTTATCTCAGGTATGCCTCAAGGTATTCTTATGCAATTATTTACTCAACAGTGATGAAAGTCAGGTTACTGTCACCAGTTTCACACATATTCACAGTGATTTGCTGTAAATTTTATTATTTCAAAAATTTCAATATTTGGAAAATGCTCAAAATGCTTAAAATAGGCTGTTTTAAGCAAAATTACTGTATCTGAGGTATGCCTCAAGGTATTCCCATGCAATTTTTTTGCTAAGCAGTGGTGAAAGTAAGGTTGCTGTGACCACTTTCACATATATTCACAGTGGTTTGCAGTAAATTTTATTATTTCAAAAATTTCTATAGCTGAAAAATGCTCAAAATGCTTAAAATAGGCTGATTTAAGCAAAATTACTGTATCTCAGGTATGCCTCAAGGTATTCCCATTCAATATTTTGCTCAACAGTTGTGAAAGTCAGGTTACTGTTAACAGTTTCGCACATTTACAGTGATTTGCTGTAAATTTTATTATTTCAAAACTTTCTCAAGCTTCAAAATGCTCAAAATGCTTAAAATATGCTGTTTTGAGCTGTTTTAAGCAAAATTACTGTATCTCAGGTATACCTCAAAGTATTCCCATGCAATTTTTTGCTCAACATTGGTGAAAGCCAGGTTACTGTGACTAGTTTCACGCATATTCACAGTGGTTTGCTGTAAATTTTATTATTTCAAAAATTTAAATAGCTGCAAAACGCTCAAAATGCTTAAAATATGCTGTTTTAAGCAAAATTACTGTATCTCAGGTATGCCTCAACGTATTCCCATGCAATTTTTTGCTCAACAGTGGTGAAAGTCAGGTTACTGACACAAGTTACACACATATTCATAGTGGTTAGCTGTAAATTTTATTATTTCAAAAATTTCAATAGCAGGGAAATGCTCAAAATGCTTAAAATAGGCTGATTTAAGCAAAATTATTGTATCTCAGGTATGCCTCAAGGTATTCCCTTGCAATGTTTTGCTTAACAGTGGTGAAAGTCAGGTTACTGTGAACAGTTTCGGACAGTCGCAGTGGTTTGCTGTAAATTTTATTATTTCAAAAATTTCAGTATTTGGAAATTGCTCAAAATGCTTAAAATAGGCTGTTGTAAGCAAAATTACTGTATCTCAGGTATGCCTCAAGGTATTCCAATGCAATTTTTTGCTCAACAGTGGTGAAAGTAAGGTTACTGTGACCAGTTTCACATATATTCACAGTGGTTTGTTATAAATTTTATTATTTCAGAAAATTAAATAGCTCAAAAATGCTCAAAATGCTTAAATTAGGCTGTTTTAAGCAAAATTGCTGTATCTCAGGTATGCCTGAAGGTATTCCCATGCAATTTTTTGCTCAACAGTGGTGAAAGTCAGGTTACTGTCACAAGTTACACACATATTCACAGTGGTTTGCAGTATATTTTATTATTTCAAAAATTTCAATAGCTGGAAAATGCTCAAAATGCTTAAAATAGGCTGTTTTAAGCAAAATTACTTTATCTCAGGTATGCCTCAAGGTATTCTTATGCAATTATTTACTCAACAGTGATGAAAGTCAGGTTACTGTCACCAGTTTCACACATATTCACAGTGATTTGCTGTAAATTTTATTATTTCAAAAATTTCAATATTTGGAAAATGCTCAAAATGCTTAAAATAGGCTGTTTTAAGAAAAATTACTGTATCTCAGGTATGCCTCAAGGTATTCCCATGCAATTTTTTGCTCAACAGTGGTGAAAGTCAGGTTACTGTGACCAGTTTCACACATATTCACAGTGGTTTGCTGTAAATTTTATTATTTCAAAAATTTTAATAACTGGAAAGTGCTCACAATGCTTAAAATAAGCTGTTTTGAGCTGTTTTAAGCAAAATTACTGTATCTCAGGTATGCCTCAACGTATTCCCATGCAATTTTTTGCTCAACAGTGGTGAAAGTCAGGTTACTGACACAAGTTACACACATATTCATAGTGGTTAGCTGTAAATTTTATTATTTCAAAAATTTCAATAGCAGGAAAATGCTCAAAATGCTTAAAATAGGCTGATTTAAGCAAAATTACTGTATCTCAGGTATGCCTCAAGGTATTCCCTTGCAATGTTTTGCTTAACAGTGGTGAAAGTCAGGTTACTGTGAACAGTTTCGGACAGTCGCAGTGGTTTGCTGTAAATTTTATTATTTCAAAAATTTCAGTATTTGGAAAATGCTCAAAATGCTTAAAATAGGCTGTTGTAAGCAAAATTACTGTATCTCAGGTATGCCTCAAGGTATTCCAATGCAATTTTTTGCTCAACAGTGGTGAAAGTAAGGTTACTGTCACCAGTTTCACACATATTCACAGTGGTTAGCTGTAAATTTTATTATTTCAAAAATTTCAATATCTGGCAAATGCTCAAAATGCTTAAAATAGGCTGATTTAAGCAAAATTACTGTATCTCAGGTATGCCTCAAGGTATTCCCATGCAATTTTTTGCTCAACAGTGGTGAAAGTCAGGTTACTGTGACCAGTATCACACATATTCACAGTGGTTTGCAGTAAATTTTATTGTTTCAAAAATTTCAATACCTGGAAAATGCTGAAAATGCTTAAAATAAGCTGTTTTGAGCTGTTTTAAGAAAAAATTATTGTATCCCAGGTATTCCTCAAGGTATTCCCATGCAATATTTTGCTGAACAGTGGTGAAAGTCAGGTTACTGTGACCAGTTTCACACATATTCACAGTGGTTTGCTGTAAATTTAATTATTTCAAAAATTTCTATGGCTGGAAAATGCTCAAAATGCTCAAAATAGGCTGTTTTAAGCAAAATTACTGTATCTCAGGTATGCCTCAAGGTATTATCAGGCAATTTTCAGCTCAAAATTGGTGAATGACAGGTTGCTGTGACCAGTTTCACACATATTCACAGTGGTTTGCTGTAAATTTTATTATTTTAAAAATTTCAATAGCAGGAAAATGCTCAAAATGCTTAAAATAGGCTGTTTTAAGCAAAATTACTGTATCTGAGGTATGCCTCAAGGTATTAACAATCAATTTTTTGCTCAACAGTGGTGAGAGTCAGGTTACTGTGACCAGTTTCACACATATTCACAGTGGTTTGCTATAAATTATATTATTTCAATAATTTGAATAGCTGCAAAATGTTCAAAGTGCTTAAAATAGGCTGTTTTAAGCAAAATTACTGTATATCAGGGATGCCTCAAGGTATTCCCATGCAATTTTTACCTCAACAGTGGTGAAAGCTTGGTTACTGTGACCTGCTTCACTCATATTCAAAGTGGTTTGCTGTAAATTTTATTATTTCAAAAATTTCAATAGTTTTAAAATGCTCAAAATGCTTAATATAGGCTGTTTCAAGCAAAATTACTGTATCTCAGGTATGCCTCAAGGTATTCTTATGCAATTATTTACTCAACAGTGATGAAAGTCAGGTTACTGTCACCAGTTTCACACATATTCACAGTGATTTGCTGTAAATTTTATTATTTCAAAAATTTCAATATTTGGAAAATGCTCAAAATGCTTAAATAGGCTGTTTTAAGAAAAATTACTGTATCTCAGGTATGCCTCAAGGTATTCCCATGCAATTTTTTGCTCAACAGTGGGGAAAGTGCGGTTACTGTCACCAGTTTCACACATATTCACAGTGATTAACTGTAAATTTTATTATTTCAAAAATTTCAATAGATGGAAAATGCTCATAATGCTTAAAATAGGCTGTTTCAAGCAAAATTACTGTATCTCAGGTATGCCTCAAGGTATTCCAATGCAATTTTTTGCTCAACAGTGCTGAAAGTAAGGTTACTGTGACCAGTTTCACATATATTCACAGTGGTTTGTTATAAATTTTATTATTTCAAAAATTTAAATAGCTTAAAAATTCTCAAAATGCTTAAATTAGGCTGTTTTAAGCAAAATTGCTGTATCTCAGGTATGCCTGAAGGTATTCCCATGCAATTTTTTGCTCAACAGTGGAGAAAGCCAGGTTAATGTGACCAGTTTCACACATATTCACAGTGGTTTGCTGTAAATTTTATTATTTTAAAAATTTCAATATTTGGAAAATGCTCAAAATGCTTAAAATAGGCTGTTTTAAGCAAAATTACTGTATCTCAGGTATGCCTCAAGGTATTAACATGCAATTTTTTGCTCAAAATTGGTGAATGACAGGTTAATGTGACCAGTTTCACACATATTCACAGTGGTTTGCTGTAAATTTTATTATTTTAAAAATTTCAATAGCAGGAAAATGCTCAAAATGCTTAAAATAGGCTGTTTTAAGCAAAATTACTGTATCTCAGGTATGCCTCAAGGTATTACCATGCAATTTTTTGCTCAACAGTGGAGAAAGCCAGGTTAATGTGACCAGTTTCACACATATTCGCAGTGGTTTGTAGTAAATTTTATTATTTAAAAATTTCAATATCTGGAAATTGCTCAAAATGCTTAAAATAAGCTGTTTTGAGTTGTTTTAAGCAAAATTACTGTATCCCAGGTATGCCTCAAGGTATTCTCATGCAATTTTCTGCTAAACAGTGGTGAGAGTCAGGTTACTGTGACCAGTTTCACACATATTCGCAGTGGTTTGCTATAAATTTTATTATTTCAATAATTTGAATAGCTGCAAAATGCTCAAAGTGCTTAAAATAGGCTGTTTTAAGCAAAATTACTGTATCTCAGGTATGCCTCAAGGTATTCCCATGCAATTTTTTGCTCAACAGTGGTGAAAGTCAGGTTACTGTGACCAGTTTCACACATATTCACAGTGGTTTGCTGTAAATTTTATTATTTCAAAAATTTTAATAACTGGAAAGTGCTCACAATGCTTAAAATAAGCTGTTTTGAGCTGTTTTAAGCAAAATTACTGTATCTCAGGTATGCCTCAACGTATTCCCATGCAATTTTTTGCTCAACAGTGGTGAAAGTCAGGTTACTGACACAAGTTACACACATATTCATAGTGGTTAGCTGTAAATTTTATTATTTCAAAAATTTCAATAGCAGGAAAATGCTCAAAATGCTTAAAATAGGCTGATTTAAGCAAAATTACTGTATCTCAGGTATGCCTCAAGGTATTCCCTTGCAATGTTTTGCTTAACAGTGGTGAAAGTCAGGTTACTGTGAACAGTTTCGGACAGTCGCAGTGGTTTGCTGTAAATTTTATTATTTCAAAAATTTCAGTATTTGGAAAATGCTCAAAATGCTTAAAATAGGCTGTTGTAAGCAAAATTACTGTATCTCAGGTATGCCTCAAGGTATTCCAATGCAATTTTTTGCTCAACAGTGGTGAAAGTAAGGTTACTGTCACCAGTTTCACACATATTCACAGTGGTTAGCTGTAAATTTTATTATTTCAAAAATTTCAATATCTGGCAAATGCTCAAAATGCTTAAAATAGGCTGATTTAAGCAAAATTACTGTATCTCAGGTATGCCTCAAGGTATTCCCATGCAATTTTTTGCTCAACAGTGGTGAAAGTCAGGTTACTGTGACCAGTATCACACATATGCACAGTGGTTTGCAGTAAATTTTATTATTTCAAAAATTTCAATACCTGGAAAATGCTGAAAATGCTTAAAATAAGCTGTTTTGAGCTGTTTTAAGAAAAAATTATTGTATCCCAGGTATTCCTCAAGGTATTCCCATGCAATATTTTGCTGAACAGTGGTGAAAGTCAGGTTACTGTGACCAGTTTCACACATATTCACAGTGGTTTGCTGTAAATTTAATTATTTCAAAAATTTCTATGGCTGGAAAATGCTCAAAATGCTCAAAATAGGCTGTTTTAAGCAAAATTACTGTATCTCAGGTATGCCTCAAGGTATTATCAGGCAATTTTCAGCTCAAAATTGGTGAATGACAGGTTGCTGTGACCAGTTTCACACATATTCACAGTGGTTTGCTGTAAATTTTATTATTTTAAAAATTTCAATAGCAGGAAAATGCTCAAAATGCTTAAAATAGGCTGTTTTAAGCAAAATTACTGTATCTGAGGTATGCCTCAAGGTATTAACAATCAATTTTTTGCTCAACAGTGGTGAGAGTCAGGTTACTGTGACCAGTTTCACACATATTCACAGTGGTTTGCTATAAATTATATTATTTCAATAATTTGAATAGCTGCAAAATGTTCAAAGTGCTTAAAATAGGCTGTTTTAAGCAAAATTACTGTATCTCAGGGATGCCTCAAAGTATTCCCATGCAATTTTTACCTCAACAGTGGTGAAAGCTTGGTTACTGTGACCTGCTTCACTCATATTCAAAGTGGTTTGCTGTAAATTTTATTATTTCAAAAATTTCAATAGTTTTAAAATGCTCAAAATGCTTAATATAGGCTGTTTCAAGCAAAATTACTGTATCTCAGGTATGCCTCAAGGTATTCTTATGCAATTATTTACTCAACAGTGATGAAAGTCAGGTTACTGTCACCAGTTTCACACATATTCACAGTGATTTGCTGTAAATTTTATTATTTCAAAAATTTCAATATTTGGAAAATGCTCAAAATGCTTAAATAGGCTGTTTTAAGAAAAATTACTGTATCTCAGGTATGCCTCAAGGTATTCCCATGCAATTTTTTGCTCAACAGTGGGGAAAGTCCGGTTACTGTCACCAGTTTCACACATATTCACAGTGATTAACTGTAAATTTTATTATTTCAAAAATTTCAATAGATGGAAAATGCTCATAATGCTTAAAATAGGCTGTTTCAAGCAAAATTACTGTATCTCAGGTATGCCTCAAGGTATTCCAATGCAATTTTTTGCTCAACAGTGCTGAAAGTAAGGTTACTGTGACCAGTTTCACATATATTCACAGTGGTTTGTTATAAATTTTATTATTTCAAAAATTTAAATAGCTTAAAAATTCTCAAAATGCTTAAATTAGGCTGTTTTAAGCAAAATTGCTGTATCTCAGGTATGCCTGAAGGTATTCCCATGCAATTTTTTGCTCAACAGTGGAGAAAGCCAGGTTAATGTGACCAGTTTCACACATATTCACAGTGGTTTGCTGTAAATTTTATTATTTTAAAAATTTCAATATTTGGAAAATGCTCAAAATGCTTAAAATAGGCTGTTTTAAGCAAAATTACTGTATCTCAGGTATGCCTCAAGGTATTAACATGCAATTTTTTGCTCAAAATTGGTGAATGACAGGTTAATGTGACCAGTTTCACACATATTCACAGTGGTTTGCTGTAAATTTTATTATTTTAAAAATTTCAATAGCAGGAAAATGCTCAAAATGCTTAAAATAGGCTGTTTTAAGCAAAATTACTGTATCTCAGGTATGCCTCAAGGTATTACCATGCAATTTTTTGCTCAACAGTGGAGAAAGCCAGGTTAATGTGACCAGTTTCACACATATTCGCAGTGGTTTGTAGTAAATTTTATTATTTAAAAATTTCAATATCTGGAAATTGCTCAAAATGCTTAAAATAAGCTGTTTTGAGTTGTTTTAAGCAAAATTACTGTATCCCAGGTATGCCTCAAGGTATTCTCATGCAATTTTCTGCTAAACAGTGGTGAGAGTCAGGTTACTGTGACCAGTTTCACACATATTCGCAGTGGTTTGCTATAAATTTTATTATTTCAATAATTTGAATAGCTGCAAAATGCTCAAAGTGCATAAAATAGGCTGTTTTAAGCAAAATTACTGTATCTCAGGTATGCCTCAAGGTATTCCCATGCAATTTTCTGCTAAACAGTGGTGAGAGTCAGGTTACTGTGACCAGTTTCACACATATTCACAGTGGTTTTCTATAAATTTTATTATTTCAAAAATTTCAACAGCTCAAAATTGCTCAAAATGCTTAAAATAGGCTGTTTTAAGCAAAATTACTGTATCTCAGGTATGCCTCAAGGTATTAACATGCAATTTTTTGCTCAACGGTGGTGAAAGTCAGGTTACTGTCACCTGTTTCACACATATTCACAGTGGTTTGCTGTAAATTTTATTATTTCAAAAATTTCAACAGCTTAAAAATGCTCAAAATGCTTAAAATACGCTGTTTTGAGCTGTTTTAAGCAAAATTACTTTATCTCAGGTATGCCTCAAGTTATTCCCATGCAATTTTTTGCTAAACAGTGGTGAAAGTCAGGTTACTGTCACCAGTTTCACACATATTCATAGTGGTTTGCTGTAAATGTCATTATTTCAAAAATTTCAATAGCTGGAAAATGCTCAAAATGCTTAAAATAAGCTGTTTTAAGCAAAATTACTGTATATCAGTTATGCCTCAAGGTATTCCCATGCAGTTTTTTGCACAACAGTGGTGAAATCCTGGTTACTGTAACATGTTTCATACATATTCACAGTGGTTTGCTGTAAACTTTATTATTACAAAAATTTCAATAGCTGGAAAATGCTCAAATTGCTTATAATAAGCTGTTTTGAGCGGTTTTAAGCAAAATTACTGTATCTCAGGTATGCCTCAAAGTATTCCCACGCACTTTTTGCTCAAAAGTGGTGAAAGCAAGGTTAATGTCACCAGTTTCACACATATTCACAGTGGTTTGCAGGAAATTTTATTATTTCAAAAATTTCAATAGCTGGAAAATGCTCAAAATGCTTAAAATATGCTGTTTTGAACTGTTTTAAGCAAAATTACTGTATCTCAGGTGTGCCTCAAGGTATTCTCATACAATTTTTTGCTCAACATTGGTGAAAGCCAGTTTACTGTGACCAGTTTCACTCATAGTCATAGTGGTTTGCTGTAAATTTTATTATTTCAAAAATTTCATTGGCTGGAAAATGCTCAATAAGCTTAAAATAGGCTGTTTTAAGCAAAATTACTGTATCTCAGGTATGCCTCAAGGTATTCCCATGCAATTTTTTTGCTAAGCAGTGGTGAAAGTAAGGTTGCTGTGACCAGTTTCACATATATTCACAGTGGTTTGCAGTAAATTTTATTATTTCAAAAATTTCTATAGCTGAAAAATGCTCAAAATGCTTAAAATAGGCTGATTTAAGCAAAATTACTGTATCTCAGGTATGCCTCAAGGTATTCCCATTCAATATTTTGCTCAACAGTTGTGAAAGTCAGGTTACTGTTAACAGTTTCGCACATTTACAGTGATTTGCTGTAAATTTTATTATTTCAAAACTTTCTCAAGCTTCAAAATGCTCAAAATGCTTAAAATATGCTGTTTTGAGCTGTTTTAAGCAAAATTACTGTATCTCAGGTATACCTCAAAGTATTCCCATGCAATTTTTTGCTCAACATTGGTGAAAGCCAGGTTACTGTGACTAGTTTCACGCATATTCACAGTGGTTTGCTGTAAATTTTATTATTTCAAAAATTTAAATAGCTGCAAAATACTCAAAATGCTTAAAATATGCTGTTTTAAGCAAAATTACTGTAACTCAGGTATGCATCAAGGTATTCCCATGCAATTTTTTGCTCAACAGTGGTGAAAGTCAGGTTACTGTGACCAGTTTCACACATATTCACAGTGGTTTGCTGTAAATTTTATTATTTCAAAAATTTTAATAACTGGAAAGTGCTCAAAATGCTTAAAATAAGCTGTTTTGAGCTGTTTTAAGCAAAATTACTGTATCTCAGGTATGCCTCAACGTATTCCCATGCAATTTTTTGCTCAACAGTGGTGAAAGTCAGGTTACTGACACAAGTTACACACATATTCATAGTGGTTAGCTGTAAATTTTATTATTTCAAAAATTTCAATAGCAGGAAAATGCTCAAAATGCTTAAAATAGGCTGATTTAAGCAAAATTACTGTATCTCAGGTATGCCTCAAGGTATTCCCTTGCAATGTTTTGCTTAACAGTGGTGAAAGTCAGGTTACTGTGAACAGTTTCGGACAGTCGCAGTGGTTTGCTGTAAATTTTATTATTTCAAAAATTTCAGTATTTGGAAAATGCTCAAAATGCTTAAAATAGGCTGTTGTAAGCAAAATTACTGTATCTCAGGTATGCCTCAAGGTATTCCAATGCAATTTTTTGCTCAACAGTGGTGAAAGTAAGGTTACTGTGACCAGTTTCACATATATTCACAGTGGTTTGTTATAAATTTTATTATTTCAGAAAATTAAATAGCTCAAAAATGCTCAAAATGCTTAAATTAGGCTGTTTTAAGCAAAATTGCTGTATCTCAGGTATGCCTGAAGGTATTCCCATGCAATTTTTTGCTCAACAGTGGTGAAAGTCAGGTTACTGTCACAAGTTACACACATATTCACAGTGGTTTGCAGTATATTTTATTATTTCAAAAATTTCAATAGCTGGAAAATGCTCAAAATGCTTAAAATAGGCTGTTTTAAGCAAAATTACTTTATGTCAGGTATGCCTCAAGGTATTCTTATGCAATTATTTACTCAACAGTGATGAAAGTCAGGTTACTGTCACCAGTTTCACACATATTCACAGTGATTTGCTGTAAATTTTATTATTTCAAAAATTTCAATATTTGGAAAATGCTCAAAATGCTTAAAATAGGCTGTTTTAAGAAAAATTACTGTATCTCAGGTATGCCTCAAGGTATTCCCATGCAATTTTTTGCTCAACAGTGGGGAAAGTCCGGTTACTGTCACCAGTTTCACACATATTCACAGTGATTAACTGTAAATTTTATTATTTCAAAAATTTCAATAGATGGGAAATGCTCATAATGCTTAAAATAGGCTGTTTCAAGCAAAATTACTGTATCTCAGGTATGCCTCAAGGTATTCCAATGCAATTTTTTGCTCAACAGTGCTGAAAGTAAGGTTACTGTGACCAGTTTCACATATATTCACAGTGGTTTGTTATAAATTTTATTATTTCAAAAATTTAAATAGCTTAAAAATTCTCAAAATGCTTAAATTAGGCTGTTTTAAGCAAAATTGCTGTATCTCAGGTATGCCTGAAGGTATTCCCATGCAATTTTTTGCTCAACAGTGGAGAAAGCCAGGTTAATGTGACCAGTTTCACACATATTCACAGTGGTTTGCTGTAAATTTTATTATTTCAAAAATTTTAATAACTGGAAAGTGATCAAAATGCTTAAAATAAGCTGTTTTGAGCTGTTTTAAGCAAAATTACTGTATCTCAGGTATGCCTCAACTTATTCCCATGCAATTTTTTAATCAACAGTGGTGAAAGTCAGGTTACTGACACAAGTTACACACATATTCATAGTGGTTAGCTGTAAATTTTATTATTTCAAAAATTTCAATAGCTGGCAAATGCTCAAAATGCTTAAAATAGGCTGATTTAAGCAAAATTACTGTATCTCAGGTATGCCTCAAGGTATTCCCTTGCAATATTTTGCTTAACAGTGGTGAAAGTCAGGTTACTGTGAACAGTTTCGGACATTCGCAGTGGTTTGCTGTAAATTTTATTATTTCAAAAATTTCAATAGCTGGAAAATGCTCATAATGCTTAAAATAGGCTGTTTCAAGCAAAATTACTGTATCTCAGGTATGCCTCCAGGTATTCCAATGCAATTTTTGCTCAACAGTGGTGAAAGTAAGGTTACTGTGACCAGTTTCACATATATTCACAGTGGATTGTTATAAATTTGATTATTTGAAAAATTTAAATAGCTGTAAAATGCGCAAAATGCTTAAAATAAGCTGTTTTAAGCAAAATTACTGTATCTCAGGAATGCCTCAAGGTATTCCCATGCAATTTTTTGCTCAACAGTGGTGAAAGTCAGGTTACTGTCACCCGTTTCACACATATTCATAGTGGTTTGCTCTAAATTTCAGTATTTCAAAAATTTCAATAGCTGGAAAAAGCTCAAAATGCTTAAAATAAGCTGTTTTAAGCAAAATTACTGTATCTCAGATACGCCTCAAGGTATTCCCATGCAATTTTTTGCACAACAGTGGTGAAAGCCTGGTTACTGTGACATGTTTCACACATATTCACAGTGGTTTGCTGTAAATTTTATTATTTCAAAAATTTTAATGGCTGGAAAATGCTCAAAATGCTTAAAATAAGCTGTTTTGAACTGTTTTAAGCAAAATTACTGTATCTCAGGTGTGCCTCAAGGTATTCCCATACAATTTTTTGCTCAACATTGGTGAAAGCCAGTTTACTGTGACCAGTTTCACTCATAGTCATAGTGGTTTGCTCTAAATTTTATTATTTCAAAAATTTCATTGGCTGGAAAATGCTCAATAAGCTTAAAATAGGCTGTTTTAAGCAAAATTACTGTATCTCAGGTATGCCTCAAGGCATTCCCATGCAATTTTTTGCTAAGCAGTGGTGAAAGTAAGGTTGCTGTGACCAGTTTCACATATATTCAAAGTGGTTTGCAGTAAATTTTATTATTTCAAAAATTTCTATAGCTGGAAAATGCTCAAAATGCTTAAAATAGGCTGTTTTAAGCAAAATTACTGTATCTCAGGTATGCCTCAAGGTATTCCCATGCACTTTTTTGCTCAACAGTGGTGAAAGTCAGGTTACTGTCACAAGTTACACACATATTCACAGTGGTTTGCAGTATATTTTATTATTTCAAAAATTTCAATAGCAGGAAAATGCTCAAAATGCTTAAAATAGGCTGTTTTAAGCAAAATTACTGTATCTCAGGTACGCCTCAAGGTATTCCCATGCAGTTTTTTGCACAACAGTGGTGAAAGCCTGGTTACTGTAACATGTTTCACACATATTCACAGTGGTTTGCTGTAAACTTTATTATTTCAAAAATTTCAATAGCTGGAAAATGCTCAAAATGCTTAAAATAGGCTGTTTTGAGCGGTTTTAAGCAAAATTACTGTATCTCAGGTATGCCTCAAGGTATTCCCATGCAATTTTTTGCTAAGCAGTGGTGAAAGTAAGGTTGTTGTGACCAGTTTCACATATATTCACAGTGGTTTGCAGTAAATTTCATTATTTCAAAAATTTCAGTAGCTGTAAAACGCTCAAAATGCTTAAAATAAAGTGTTTTGATCTGTTTTAAGCAAAATTACAGTATATCAGGTATGCCTGAATGTATTCTCATGCAATTTTCTGCTAAACAGTGGTGAAAATCAGGTTACTGTGACAAGTTTCACACATATTCACAGTGGTTTGCAGTAAATTTTATTATTTCAAAAATTTCAATACCTGGAAAATGCTGAAAATGCTTAAAATAAGCTGTTTTGAGCTGTTTTAAGAAAAAATTATTGTATCCCAGGTATTCCTCAAGGTATTCCCATGCAATATTTTGCTGAACAGTGGTGAAAGTCAGGTTACTGTGACCAGTTTCACACATATTCACAGTGGTTTGCTGTAAATTTAATTATTTCAAAAATTTCAATGGCTGGAAAATGCTCAAAATGCTCAAAATAGGCTGTTTTAAGCAAAATTACTGTATCTCAGGTATGCCTCAAGGTATTATCAGGCAATTTTCAGCTCAAAATTGGTGAATGACAGGTTGCTGTGACCAGCTTCACACATATTCACAGTGGTTTGCTGTAAATTTTATTATTTTAAAAATTTCAATAGCAGGAAAGTGCTCAAAATGCTTAAAATAGGCTGTTTTAAGCAAAATTACTGTATCTGAGGTATGCCTCAAGGTATTAACATGCAATTTTTTGCTCAACAGTGGTGAGAGTCAGGTTACTGAGACCAGTTTCACACATATTCACAGTGGTTTGCTATAAATTTTATTATTTCAATAATTTGAATAGCTGCAAAATGTTCAAAGTGCTTAAAATAGGCTGTTTTAAGCAAAATTACTGTATCTCAGGGATGCCTCAAGGTATTCCCATGCAATTTTTACCTCAACAGTGGTGAAAGCTTGGTTACTGTGACCTGCTTCACTCATATTCAAAGTGGTTTGCTGTAAATTTTATTATTTCAAAAATTTCAATAGTTTTAAAATGCTCAAAATGCTTAATATAGGCTGTTTCAAGCAAAATTACTGTATCTCAGGTATGCCTCAAGGTATTCCTATGCAATTTTTTGCTCAACAGTGGTGAAAGTCAGGTTACTGTGACCAGTTTCACACATATTCACAGTGGTTTGTTATAAATTTTATTATTTCAAAAATTTCAATAGCTCAAAATTGCTCAAAATGCTTAAAATAGGCTGTTTCAAGCAAAATTACTGTATCTCAGGTATGCCTCAAGGTATTAACATGCAATTTTTTGCTCAACAGTGGAGAAAGCCAGGTTAATGTGACCAGTTTCACATATTCACAGTGGCTTGATGTAAATTTTATTATTTCAAAAATTTCAATACCTGTAAAATGCGAAAAATGCTTAAAATAAGCTGTTTTAAGCAAAATTACTGTATCTCAGGAATGCCTCAAGGTATTCCCATGCAATTTTTTGCTCAACAGTGGTGAAAGTCAGGTTACTGTCACCAGTTTCACACATATTCATAGTGGTTTGCTCTAAATTTCAGTATTTCAAAAATTTCAATAGCTGGAAAAAGCTCAAAATGCTTAAAATAAGCTGTTTTAAGCAAAATTACTGTATCTCAGATACGCCTCAAGGTATTCCCATGCAATTTTTTGCACAACAGTGGTGAAAGCCTGGTTACTGTGACATGTTTCACACATATTCACAGTGGTTTGCTGTAAATTTTATTATTTCAAAAATTTTAATGGCTGGAAAATGCTCAAAATGCTTAAAATAAGCTGTTTTGAACTGTTTTAAGCAAAATTACTGTATCTCAGGTGTGCCTCAAGGTATTCCCATACAATTTTTTGCTCAACATTGGTGAAAGCCAGTTTACTGTGACCAGTTTCACTCATAGTCATAGTGGTTTGCTCTAAATTTTATTATTTCAAAAATTTCATTGGCTGGAAAATGCTCAATAAGCTCAAAATAGGCTGTTTTAAGCAAAATTACTGTATCTCAGGTATGCCTCAAGGTATTCCCATGCAATTTTTTGCTAAGCAGTGGTGAAAGTAAGGTTGCTGTGACCAGTTTCACATATATTCAAAGTGGTTTGCAGTAAATTTTATTATTTCAAAAATTTCTATAGCTGGAAAATGCTCAAAATGCTTAAAATAGGCTGATTTAAGCAAAATTACTGTAACTCAGGTATGCATCAAGGTATTCCCATGCAATTTTTTGCTCAACAGTGGTGAAAGTCAGGTTACTGTGACCAGTTTCACACATATTCACAGTGGTTTGCTGTAAATTTTATTATTTCAAAAATTTTAATAACTGGAAAGTGCTCAAAATGCTTAAAATAAGCTGTTTTGAGCTGTTTTAAGCAAAATTACTGTATCTCAGGTATGCCTCAACGTATTCCCATGCAATTTTTTGCTCAACAGTGGTGAAAGTCAGGTTACTGACACAAGTTACACACATATTCATAGTGGTTAGCTGTAAATTTTATTATTTCAAAAATTTCAATAGCAGGAAAATGCTCAAAATGCTTAAAATAGGCTGATTTAAGCAAAATTACTGTATCTCAGGTATGCCTCAAGGTATTCCCTTGCAATGTTTTGCTTAACAGTGGTGAAAGTCAGGTTACTGTGAACAGTTTCGGACAGTCGCAGTGGTTTGCTGTGATTTTATTATTTCAAAAATTTCAGTATTTGGAAAATGCTCAAAATGCTTAAAATAGGCTGTTGTAAGCAAAATTACTGTAACTCAGGTATGCATCAAGGTATTCCCATGCAATTTTTTGCTCAACAGTGGTGAAAGTCAGGTTACTGTGACCAGTTTCACACATATTCACAGTGGTTTGCTGTAAATTTTATTATTTCAAAAATTTTAATAACTGGAAAGTGCTCAAAATGCTTAAAATAAGCTGTTTTGAGCTGTTTTAAGCAAAATTACTGTATCTCAGGTATGCCTCAACGTATTCCCATGCAATTTTTTGCTCAACAGTGGTGAAAGTCAGGTTACTGACACAAGTTACACACATATTCATAGTGGTTAGCTGTAAATTTTATTATTTCAAAAATTTCAATAGCAGGAAAATGCTCAAAATGCTTAAAATAGGCTGATTTAAGCAAAATTACTGTATCTCAGGTATGCCTCAAGGTATTCCCTTGCAATGTTTTGCTTAACAGTGGTGAAAGTCAGGTTACTGTGAACAGTTTCGGACAGTCGCAGTGGTTTGCTGTAATTTTATTATTTCAAAAATTTCAGTATTTGGAAAATGCTCAAAATGCTTAAAATAGGCTGTTGTAAGCAAAATTACTGTATCTCAGGTATGCCTCAAGGTATTCCAATGCAATTTTTTGCTCAACAGTGGTGAAAGTAAGGTTACTGTGACCAGTTTCACATATATTCACAGTGGTTTGTTATAAATTTTATTATTTCAGAAAATTAAATAGCTCAAAAATGCTCAAAATGCTTAAATTAGGCTGTTTTAAGCAAAATTGCTGTATCTCAGGTATGCCTGAAGGTATTCCCATGCAATTTTTTGCTCAACAGTGGTGAAAGTCAGGTTACTGTCACAAGTTACACACATATTCACAGTGGTTTGCAGTATATTTTATTATTTCAAAAATTTCAATAGCAGGAAAATGCTCAAAATGCTTAAAATAGGCTGTTTTAAGCAAAATTACTGTATCTCAGGTATGCCTCAAGGTATTCCCATGCAGTTTTTTGCACAACAGTGGTGAAAGCCTGGTTACTGTAACATGTTTCACACATATTCACAGTGGTTTGCTGTAAACTTTATTATTTCAAAAATTTCAATAGCTGGAAAATGCTCAAAATGCTTAAAATAGGCTGTTTTGGGCGGTTTTAAGCAAAATTACTGTATCTCAGGTATGCCTCAAGGTATTCTTATGCAATTATTTACTCAACAGTGATGAAAGTCAGGTTACTGTCACCAGTTTCACACATATTCACAGTGATTTGCTATAAATTTTATTATTTCAAAAATTTCAATATTTGGAAAATGCTCAAAATGCTTAAAATAGGCTGTTTTAAGAAAAATTACTGTATCTCAGGTATGCCTCAAGGTATTCCCATGCAATTTTTTGCTCAACAGTGGGGAAAGTCCGGTTACTGTCACCAGTTTCACACATATTCACAGTGATTAACTGTAAATTTTATTATTTCAAAAATTTCAATAGATGGCAAATGCTCATAATGCTTAAAATAGGCTGTTTCAAGCAAAATTACTGTATCTCAGGTATGCCTCAAGGTATTCCAATGCAATTTTTTGCTCAACAGTGCTGAAAGTAAGGTTACTGTGACCAGTTTCACATATATTCACAGTGGTTTGTTATAAATTTTATTATTTCAAAAATTTAAATAGCTTAAAAATTCTCAAAATGCTTAAATTAGGCTGTTTTAAGCAAAATTGCTGTATCTCAGGTATGCCTGAAGGTATTCCCATGCAATTTTTTGCTCAACAGTGGAGAAAGCCAGGTTAATGTGACCAGTTTCACACATATTCACAGTGGTTTGCTGTAAATTTTATTATTTCAAAAATTTTAATAACTGGAAAGTGATCAAAATGCTTAAAATAAGCTGTTTTGAGCTGTTTTAAGCAAAATTACTGTATCTCAGGTATGCCTCAACTTATTCCCATGCAATTTTTTAATCAACAGTGGTGAAAGTCAGGTTACTGACACAAGTTACACACATATTCATAGTGGTTAGCTGTAAATTTTATTATTTCAAAAATTTCAATAGCTGGCAAATGCTCAAAATGCTTAAAATAGGCTGATTTAAGCAAAATTACTGTATCTCAGGTATGCCTCAAGGTATTCCCTTGCAATATTTTGCTTAACAGTGGTGAAAGTCAGGTTACTGTGAACAGTTTCGGACATTCGCAGTGGTTTGCTGTAAATTTTATTATTTCAAAAATTTCAATAGCTGGAAAATGCTCATAATGCTTAAAATAGGCTGTTTCAAGCAAAATTACTGTATCTCAGGTATGCCTCCAGGTATTCCAATGCAATTTTTTGCTCAACAGTGGTGAAAGTAAGGTTACTGTGACCAGTTTCACATATATTCACAGTGGTTTGTAATAAATTTTATTATTTCAAAAATTTAAATAGCTGTAAAATGCGCAAAATGCTTAAAATAAGCTGTTTTAAGCAAAATTACTGTATCTCAGGAATGCCTCAAGGTATTCCCATGCAATTTTTTGCTCAACAGTGGTGAAAGTCAGGTTACTGTCACCAGTTGCACACATATTCATAGTGGTTTGCTCTAAATTTCAGTATTTCAAAAATTTCAATAGCTGGAAAAAGCTCAAAATGCTTAAAATAAGCTGTTTTAAGCAAAATTACTGTATCTCAGATACGCCTCAAGGTATTCCCATGCAATTTTTTGCACAACAGTGGTGAAAGCCTGGTTACTGTGACATGTTTCACACATATTCACAGTGGTTTGCTGTAAATTTTATTATTTCAAAAATTTTAATGGCTGGAAAATGCTCAAAATGCTTAAAATAAGCTGTTTTGAACTGTTTTAAGCAAAATTACTGTATCTCAGGTGTGCCTCAAGGTATTCCCATACAATTTTTTGCTCAACATTGGTGAAAGCCAGTTTACTGTGACCAGTTTCACTCATAGTCATAGTGGTTTGCTCTAAATTTTATTATTTCAAAAATTTCATTGGCTGGAAAATGCTCAATAAGCTCAAAATAGGCTGTTTTAAGCAAAATTACTGTATCTCAGGTATGCCTCAAGGTATTCCCATGCAATTTTTTGCTAAGCAGTGGTGAAAGTAAGGTTGCTGTGACCAGTTTCACATATATTCAAAGTGGTTTGCAGTAAATTTTATTGTTTCAAAAATTTCTATAGCTGGAAAATGCTCAAAATGCTTAAAATAGGCTGATTTAAGCAAAATTACTGTAACTCAGGTATGCATCAAGGTATTCCCATGCAATTTTTTGCTCAACAGTGGTGAAAGTCAGGTTACTGTGACCAGTTTCACACATATTCACAGTGGTTTGCTGTAAATTTTATTATTTCAAAAATTTTAATAACTGGAAAGTGCTCAAAATGCTTAAAATAAGCTGTTTTGAGCTGTTTTAAGCAAAATTACTGTATCTCAGGTATGCCTCAACGTATTCCCATGCAATTTTTTGCTCAACAGTGGTGAAAGTCAGGTTACTGACACAAGTTACACACATATTCATAGTGGTTAGCTGTAAATTTTATTATTTCAAAAATTTCAATAGCAGGAAAATGCTCAAAATGCTTAAAATAGGCTGATTTAAGCAAAATTACTGTATCTCAGGTATGCCTCAAGGTATTCCCTTGCAATGTTTTGCTTAACAGTGGTGAAAGTCAGGTTACTGTGAACAGTTTCGGACAGTCGCAGTGGTTTGCTGTGATTTTATTATTTCAAAAATTTCAGTATTTGGAAAATGCTCAAAATGCTTAAAATAGGCTGTTGTAAGCAAAATTACTGTAACTCAGGTATGCATCAAGGTATTCCCATGCAATTTTTTGCTCAACAGTGGTGAAAGTCAGGTTACTGTGACCAGTTTCACACATATTCACAGTGGTTTGCTGTAAATTTTATTATTTCAAAAATTTTAATAACTGGAAAGTGCTCAAAATGCTTAAAATAAGCTGTTTTGAGCTGTTTTAAGCAAAATTACTGTATCTCAGGTATGCCTCAACGTATTCCCATGCAATTTTTTGCTCAACAGTGGTGAAAGTCAGGTTACTGACACAAGTTACACACATATTCATAGTGGTTAGCTGTAAATTTTATTATTTCAAAAATTTCAATAGCAGGAAAATGCTCAAAATGCTTAAAATAGGCTGATTTAAGCAAAATTACTGTATCTCAGGTATGCCTCAAGGTATTCCCTTGCAATGTTTTGCTTAACAGTGGTGAAAGTCAGGTTACTGTGAACAGTTTCGGACAGTCGCAGTGGTTTGCTGTAATTTTATTATTTCAAAAATTTCAGTATTTGGAAAATGCTCAAAATGCTTAAAATAGGCTGTTGTAAGCAAAATTACTGTATCTCAGGTATGCCTCAAGGTATTCCAATGCAATTTTTTGCTCAACAGTGGTGAAAGTAAGGTTACTGTGACCAGTTTCACATATATTCACAGTGGTTTGTTATAAATTTTATTATTTCAGAAAATTAAATAGCTCAAAAATGCTCAAAATGCTTAAATTAGGCTGTTTTAAGCAAAATTGCTGTATCTCAGGTATGCCTGAAGGTATTCCCATGCAATTTTTTGCTCAACAGTGGTGAAAGTCAGGTTACTGTCACAAGTTACACACATATTCACAGTGGTTTGCAGTATATTTTATTATTTCAAAAATTTCAATAGCAGGAAAATGCTCAAAATGCTTAAAATAGGCTGTTTTAAGCAAAATTACTGTATCTCAGGTATGCCTCAAGGTATTCCCATGCAGTTTTTTGCACAACAGTGGTGAAAGCCTGGTTACTGTAACATGTTTCACACATATTCACAGTGGTTTGCTGTAAACTTTATTATTTCAAAAATTTCAATAGCTGGAAAATGCTCAAAATGCTTAAAATAGGCTGTTTTGGGCGGTTTTAAGCAAAATTACTGTATCTCAGGTATGCCTCAAGGTATTCTTATGCAATTATTTACTCAACAGTGATGAAAGTCAGGTTACTGTCACCAGTTTCACACATATTCACAGTGATTTGCTGTAAATTTTATTATTTCAAAAATTTCAATATTTGGAAAATGCTCAAAATGCTTAAAATAGGCTGTTTTAAGAAAAATTACTGTATCTCAGGTATGCCTCAAGGTATTCCCATGCAATTTTTTGCTCAACAGTGGGGAAAGTCCGGTTACTGTCACCAGTTTCACACATATTCACAGTGATTAACTGTAAATTTTATTATTTCAAAAATTTCAATAGATGGGAAATGCTCATAATGCTTAAAATAGGCTGTTTCAAGCAAAATTACTGTATCTCAGGTATGCCTCAAGGTATTCCAATGCAATTTTTTGCTCAACAGTGCTGAAAGTAAGGTTACTGTGACCAGTTTCACATATATTCACAGTGGTTTGTTATAAATTTTATTATTTCAAAAATTTAAATAGCTTAAAAATTCTCAAAATGCTTAAATTAGGCTGTTTTAAGCAAAATTGCTGTATCTCAGGTATGCCTGAAGGTATTCCCATGCAATTTTTTGCTCAACAGTGGAGAAAGCCAGGTTAATGTGACCAGTTTCACACATATTCACAGTGGTTTGCTGTAAATTTTATTATTTCAAAAATTTTAATAACTGGAAAGTGATCAAAATGCTTAAAATAAGCTGTTTTGAGCTGTTTTAAGCAAAATTACTGTATCTCAGGTATGCCTCAACTTATTCCCATGCAATTTTTTAATCAACAGTGGTGAAAGTCAGGTTACTGACACAAGTTACACACATATTCATAGTGGTTAGCTGTAAATTTTATTATTTCAAAAATTTCAATAGCTGGCAAATGCTCAAAATGCTTAAAATAGGCTGATTTAAGCAAAATTACTGTATCTCAGGTATGCCTCAAGGTATTCCCTTGCAATATTTTGCTTAACAGTGGTGAAAGTCAGGTTACTGTGAACAGTTTCGGACATTCGCAGTGGTTTGCTGTAAATTTTATTATTTCAAAAATTTCAATAGCTGGAAAATGCTCATAATGCTTAAAATAGGCTGTTTCAAGCAAAATTACTGTATCTCAGGTATGCCTCCAGGTATTCCAATGCAATTTTTTGCTCAACAGTGGTGAAAGTAAGGTTACTGTGACCAGTTTCACATATATTCACAGTGGTTTGTAATAAATTTTATTATTTCAAAAATTTAAATAGCTGTAAAATGCGCAAAATGCTTAAAATAAGCTGTTTTAAGCAAAATTACTGTATCTCAGGAATGCCTCAAGGTATTCCCATGCAATTTTTTGCTCAACAGTGGTGAAAGTCAGGTTACTGTCACCAGTTGCACACATATTCATAGTGGTTTGCTCTAAATTTCAGTATTTCAAAAATTTCAATAGCTGGAAAAAGCTCAAAATGCTTAAAATAAGCTGTTTTAAGCAAAATTACTGTATCTCAGATACGCCTCAAGGTATTCCCATGCAATTTTTTGCACAACAGTGGTGAAAGCCTGGTTACTGTGACATGTTTCACACATATTCACAGTGGTTTGCTGTAAATTTTATTATTTCAAAAATTTTAATGGCTGGAAAATGCTCAAAATGCTTAAAATAAGCTGTTTTGAACTGTTTTAAGCAAAATTACTGTATCTCAGGTGTGCCTCAAGGTATTCCCATACAATTTTTTGCTCAACATTGGTGAAAGCCAGTTTACTGTGACCAGTTTCACTCATAGTCATAGTGGTTTGCTCTAAATTTTATTATTTCAAAAATTTCATTGGCTGGAAAATGCTCAATAAGCTCAAAATAGGCTGTTTTAAGCAAAATTACTGTATCTCAGGTATGCCTCAAGGTATTCCCATGCAATTTTTTGCTAAGCAGTGGTGAAAGTAAGGTTGCTGTGACCAGTTTCACATATATTCAAAGTGGTTTGCAGTAAATTTTATTATTTCAAAAATTTCTATAGCTGGAAAATGCTCAAAATGCTTAAAATAGGCTGATTTAAGCAAAATTACTGTAACTCAGGTATGCATCAAGGTATTCCCATGCAATTTTTTGCTCAACAGTGGTGAAAGTCAGGTTACTGTGACCAGTTTCACACATATTCACAGTGGTTTGCTGTAAATTTTATTATTTCAAAAATTTTAATAACTGGAAAGTGCTCAAAATGCTTAAAATAAGCTGTTTTGAGCTGTTTTAAGCAAAATTACTGTATCTCAGGTATGCCTCAACGTATTCCCATGCAATTTTTTGCTCAACAGTGGTGAAAGTCAGGTTACTGACACAAGTTACACACATATTCATAGTGGTTAGCTGTAAATTTTATTATTTCAAAAATTTCAATAGCAGGAAAATGCTCAAAATGCTTAAAATAGGCTGATTTAAGCAAAATTACTGTATCTCAGGTATGCCTCAAGGTATTCCCTTGCAATGTTTTGCTTAACAGTGGTGAAAGTCAGGTTACTGTGAACAGTTTCGGACAGTCGCAGTGGTTTGCTGTGATTTTATTATTTCAAAAATTTCAGTATTTGGAAAATGCTCAAAATGCTTAAAATAGGCTGTTGTAAGCAAAATTACTGTAACTCAGGTATGCATCAAGGTATTCCCATGCAATTTTTTGCTCAACAGTGGTGAAAGTCAGGTTACTGTGACCAGTTTCACACATATTCACAGTGGTTTGCTGTAAATTTTATTATTTCAAAAATTTTAATAACTGGAAAGTGCTCAAAATGCTTAAAATAAGCTGTTTTGAGCTGTTTTAAGCAAAATTACTGTATCTCAGGTATGCCTCAACGTATTCCCATGCAATTTTTTGCTCAACAGTGGTGAAAGTCAGGTTACTGACACAAGTTACACACATATTCATAGTGGTTAGCTGTAAATTTTATTATTTCAAAAATTTCAATAGCAGGAAAATGCTCAAAATGCTTAAAATAGGCTGATTTAAGCAAAATTACTGTATCTCAGGTATGCCTCAAGGTATTCCCTTGCAATGTTTTGCTTAACAGTGGTGAAAGTCAGGTTACTGTGAACAGTTTCGGACAGTCGCAGTGGTTTGCTGTAATTTTATTATTTCAAAAATTTCAGTATTTGGAAAATGCTCAAAATGCTTAAAATAGGCTGTTGTAAGCAAAATTACTGTATCTCAGGTATGCCTCAAGGTATTCCAATGCAATTTTTTGCTCAACAGTGGTGAAAGTAAGGTTACTGTGACCAGTTTCACATATATTCACAGTGGTTTGTTATAAATTTTATTATTTCAGAAAATTAAATAGCTCAAAAATGCTCAAAATGCTTAAATTAGGCTGTTTTAAGCAAAATTGCTGTATCTCAGGTATGCCTGAAGGTATTCCCATGCAATTTTTTGCTCAACAGTGGTGAAAGTCAGGTTACTGTCACAAGTTACACACATATTCACAGTGGTTTGCAGTATATTTTATTATTTCAAAAATTTCAATAGCAGGAAAATGCTCAAAATGCTTAAAATAGGCTGTTTTAAGCAAAATTACTGTATCTCAGGTATGCCTCAAGGTATTCCCATGCAGTTTTTTGCACAACAGTGGTGAAAGCCTGGTTACTGTAACATGTTTCACACATATTCACAGTGGTTTGCTGTAAACTTTATTATTTCAAAAATTTCAATAGCTGGAAAATGCTCAAAATGCTTAAAATAGGCTGTTTTGGGCGGTTTTAAGCAAAATTACTGTATCTCAGGTATGCCTCAAGGTAATCTTATGCAATTATTTACTCAACAGTGATGAAAGTCAGGTTACTGTCACCAGTTTCACACATATTCACAGTGATTTGCTGTAAATTTTATTATTTCAAAAATTTCAATATTTGGAAAATGCTCAAAATGCTTAAAATAGGCTGTTTTAAGAAAAATTACTGTATCTCAGGTATGCCTCAAGGTATTCCCATGCAATTTTTTGCTCAACAGTGGGGAAAGTCCGGTTACTGTCACCAGTTTCACACATATTCACAGTGATTAACTGTAAATTTTATTATTTCAAAAATTTCAATAGATGGCAAATGCTCATAATGCTTAAAATAGGCTGTTTCAAGCAAAATTACTGTATCTCAGGTATGCCTCAAGGTATTCCAATGCAATTTTTTGCTCAACAGTGCTGAAAGTAAGGTTACTGTGACCAGTTTCACATATATTCACAGTGGTTTGTTATAAATTTTATTATTTCAAAAATTTAAATAGCTTAAAAATTCTCAAAATGCTTAAATTAGGCTGTTTTAAGCAAAATTGCTGTATCTCAGGTATGCCTGAAGGTATTCCCATGCAATTTTTTGCTCAACAGTGGAGAAAGCCAGGTTAATGTGACCAGTTTCACACATATTCACAGTGGTTTGCTGTAAATTTTATTATTTCAAAAATTTTAATAACTGGAAAGTGATCAAAATGCTTAAAATAAGTTGTTTTGAGCTGTTTTAAGCAAAATTACTGTATCTCAGGTATGCCTCAACTTATTCCCATGCAATTTTTTAATCAACAGTGGTGAAAGTCAGGTTACTGACACAAGTTACACACATATTCATAGTGGTTAGCTGTAAATTTTATTATTTCAAAAATTTCAATAGCTGGCAAATGCTCAAAATGCTTAAAATAGGCTGATTTAAGCAAAATTACTGTATCTCAGGTATGCCTCAAGGTATTCCCTTGCAATATTTTGCTTAACAGTGGTGAAAGTCAGGTTACTGTGAACAGTTTCGGACATTCGCAGTGGTTTGCTGTAAATTTTATTATTTCAAAAATTTCAATAGCTGGAAAATGCTCATAATGCTTAAAATAGGCTGTTTCAAGCAAAATTACTGTATCTCAGGTATGCCTCCAGGTATTCCAATGCAATTTTTTGCTCAACAGTGGTGAAAGTAAGGTTACTGTGACCAGTTTCACATATATTCACAGTGGTTTGTAATAAATTTTATTATTTCAAAAATTTAAATAGCTGTAAAATGCGCAAAATGCTTAAAATAAGCTGTTTTAAGCAAAATTACTGTATCTCAGGAATGCCTCAAGGTATTCCCATGCAATTTTTTGCTCAACAGTGGTGAAAGTCAGGTTACTGTCACCAGTTGCACACATATTCATAGTGGTTTGCTCTAAATTTCAGTATTTCAAAAATTTCAATAGCTGGAAAAAGCTCAAAATGCTTAAAATAAGCTGTTTTAAGCAAAATTACTGTATCTCAGATACGCCTCAAGGTATTCCCATGCAATTTTTTGCACAACAGTGGTGAAAGCCTGGTTACTGTGACATGTTTCACACATATTCACAGTGGTTTGCTGTAAATTTTATTATTTCAAAAATTTTAATGGCTGGAAAATGCTCAAAATGCTTAAAATAAGCTGTTTTGAACTGTTTTAAGCAAAATTACTGTATCTCAGGTGTGCCTCAAGGTATTCCCATACAATTTTTTGCTCAACATTGGTGAAAGCCAGTTTACTGTGACCAGTTTCACTCATAGTCATAGTGGTTTGCTCTAAATTTTATTATTTCAAAAATTTCATTGGCTGGAAAATGCTCAATAAGCTTAAAATAGGCTGTTTTAAGCAAAATTACTGTATCTCAGGTATGCCTCAAGGTATTCCCATGCAATTTTTTGCTAAGCAGTGGTGAAAGTAAGGTTGCTGTGACCAGTTTCACATATATTCAAAGTGGTTTGCAGTAAATTTTATTATTTCAAAAATTTCTATAGCTGGAAAATGCTCAAAATGCTTAAAATAGGCTGTTTTAAGCAAAATTACTGTATCTCAGGTATGCCTCAAGGTATTCCCATGCACTTTTTTGCTCAACAGTGGTGAAAGTCAGGTTACTGTCACAAGTTACACACATATTCACAGTGGTTTGCAGTATATTTTATTATTTCAAAAATTTCAATAGCAGGAAAATGCTCAAAATGCTTAAAATAGGCTGTTTTAAGCAAAATTACTGTATCTCAGGTACGCCTCAAGGTATTCCCATGCAGTTTTTTGCACAACAGTGGTGAAAGCCTGGTTACTGTAACATGTTTCACACATATTCACAGTGGTTTGCTGTAAACTTTATTATTTCAAAAATTTCAATAGCTGGAAAATGCTCAAAATGCTTAAAATAGGCTGTTTTGAGCGGTTTTAAGCAAAATTACTGTATCTCAGGTATGCCTCAAGGTATTCTTATGCAATTATTTACTCAACAGTGATGAAAGTCAGGTTACTGTCACCAGTTTCACACATATTCACAGTGATTTGCTGTAAATTTTATTATTTCAAAAATTTCAATATTTGGAAAATGCTCAAAATGCTTAAAATAGGCTGTTTTAAGAAAAATTACTGTATCTCAGGTATGCCTCAAGGTATTCCCATGCAATTTTTTGCTCAACAGTGGGGAAAGTCCGGTTACTGTCACCAGTTTCACACATATTCACAGTGATTAACTGTAAATTTTATTATTTCAAAAATTTCAATAGATGGAAAATGCTCATAATGCTTAAAATAGGCTGTTTCAAGCAAAATTACTGTATCTCAGGTATGCCTCAAGGTATTCCAATGCAATTTTTTGCTCAACAGTGCTGAAAGTAAGGTTACTGTGACCAGTTTCACATATATTCACAGTGGTTTGTTATAAATTTTATTATTTCAAAAATTTAAATAGCTTAAAAATTCTCAAAATGCTTAAATTAGGCTGTTTTAAGCAAAATTGCTGTATCTCAGGTATGCCTGAAGGTATTCCCATGCAATTTTTTGCTCAACAGTGGAGAAAGCCAGGTTAATGTGACCAGTTTCACACATATTCACAGTGGTTTGCTGTAAATTTTATTATTTCAAAAATTTTAATAACTGGAAAGTGATCAAAATGCTTAAAATAAGCTGTTTTGAGCTGTTTTAAGCAAAATTACTGTATCTCAGGTATGCCTCAACTTATTCCCATGCAATTTTTTAATCAACAGTGGTGAAAGTCAGGTTACTGACACAAGTTACACACATATTCATAGTGGTTAGCTGTAAATTTTATTATTTCAAAAATTTCAATAGCTGGCAAATGCTCAAAATGCTTAAAATAGGCTGATTTAAGCAAAATTACTGTATCTCAGGTATGCCTCAAGGTATTCCCTTGCAATATTTTGCTTAACAGTGGTGAAAGTCAGGTTACTGTGAACAGTTTCGGACATTCGCAGTGGTTTGCTGTAAATTTTATTATTTCAAAAATTTCAATAGCTGGAAAATGCTCATAATGCTTAAAATAGGCTGTTTCAAGCAAAATTACTGTATCTCAGGTATGCCTCCAGGTATTCCAATGCAATTTTTTGCTCAACAGTGGTGAAAGTCAGGTTACTGTCACCAGTTTCACTCATAGTCATAGTGGTTTGCTCTAAATTTCAGTATTTCAAAAATTTCAATAGCTGGAAAAAGCTCAAAATGCTTAAAATAAGCTGTTTTAAGCAAAATTACTGTATCTCAGATACGCCTCAAGGTATTCCCATGCAATTTTTTGCACAACAGTGGTGAAAGCCTGGTTACTGTGACATGTTTCACACATATTCACAGTGGTTTGCTGTAAATTTTATTATTTCAAAAATTTTAATGGCTGGAAAATGCTCAAAATGCTTAAAATAAGCTGTTTTGAACTGTTTTAAGCAAAATTACTGTATCTCAGGTGTGCCTCAAGGTATTCCCATACAATTTTTTGCTCAACATTGGTGAAAGCCAGTTTACTGTGACCAGTTTCACTCATAGTCATAGTGGTTTGCTCTAAATTTTATTATTTCAAAAATTTCATTGGCTGGAAAATGCTCAATAAGCTTAAAATAGGCTGTTTTAAGCAAAATTACTGTATCTCAGGTATGCCTCAAGGTATTCCCATGCAATTTTTTGCTAAGCAGTGGTGAAAGTAAGGTTGCTGTGACCAGTTTCACATATATTCAAAGTGGTTTGCAGTAAATTTTATTATTTCAAAAATTTCTATAACTGGAAAATGCTCAAAATGCTTAAAATAGGCTGTTTTAAGCAAAATTACTGTATCTCAGGTATGCCTCAAGGTATTCCCATGCACTTTTTTGCTCAACAGTGGTGAAAGTCAGGTTACTGTCACAAGTTACACACATATTCACAGTGGTTTGCAGTATATTTTATTATTTCAAAAATTTCAATAGCAGGAAAATGCTCAAAATGCTTAAAATAGGCTGTTTTAAGCAAAATTACTGTATCTCAGGTACGCCTCAAGGTATTCCCATGCAGTTTTTTGCACAACAGTGGTGAAAGCCTGGTTACTGTAACATGTTTCACGCATATTCACAGTGGTTTGCTGTAAACTTTATTATTTCAAAAATTTCAATAGCTGGAAAATGCTCAAAATGCTTAAAATAGGCTGTTTTGAGCGGTTTTAAGCAAAATTACTGTATCTCAGGTATGCCTCAAGGTATTCCCATGCAATTTTTTGCTAAGCAGTGGTGAAAGTAAGGTTGTTGTGACCAGTTTCACATATATTCACAGTGGTTTGCAGTAAATTTTATTATTTCAAAAATTTCTATAGCTGAAAAATGCTCAAAATGCTTAAAATAGGCTGATTTAAGCAAAATTACTGTATCTCAGGTATGCCTCAAGGTATTCCCATTCAATATTTTGCTCAACAGTGGTGAAAGTCAGGTTACTGTGAACAGTTTCGCACATTCACAGTGGTTTGCTGTAAATTTTATTATTTCAAAAATTTCAATAGCTGGAAAATGCTCAAAATGCTTAAAATAGGCTGTTTTAAGCAAAATTACTTTATCTCAGGTATGCCTCAAGGTATTCTTATGCAATTATTTACTCAACAGTAATGAAAGTCAGGTTACTGTCACCAGTTTCACACATATTCACAGTGGTTAGCTGTAAATTTTATTATTTCAAAAATTTCAATATCTGGCAAATGCTCAAAATGCTTAAAATAGGCTGATTTAAGCAAAATTACTGT
Source organism: Spongia lamella (assembly GCA_963930835.1). Lineage (NCBI taxonomy): Eukaryota > Metazoa > Porifera > Demospongiae > Dictyoceratida > Spongiidae > Spongia > Spongia lamella. The sequence goes on along the minus strand of OZ005752.1, from coordinate 4,841,532 downwards.
ATCTCAGGTATGCCTCAAGGTATTCCCATGCAATTTTTTGCTCAACAGTGGTGAAAGTCAGGTTACTGTGACCAGTATCACACATATTCACAGTGGTTAGCTGTAAATTTCATTATTTCAAAAATTTCAGTAGCTGTAAAACGCTCAAAATGCTTAAAATAAAGTGTTTTGATCTGTTTTAAGCAAAATTACTGTATATCAGGTATGCCTGAATGTATTCCCATGCAATTTTCTGCTAAACAGTAGTGAAAATCAGGTTACTGTGACAAGTTTCACACATATTCACAGTGGTTTGCAGTAAATTTTATTATTTCAAAAATTTCAATACCTGGAAAATGCTGAAAATGCTTAAAATAAGCTGTTTTGAGCTGTTTTAAGAAAAAATTATTGTATCCCAGGTATTCCTCAAGGTATTCCCATGCAATATTTTGCTGAACAGTGGTGAAAGTCAGGTTACTGTGACCAGTTTCACACATATTCACAGTGGTTTGCTGTAAATTTAATTATTTCAAAAATTTCAATGGCTGGAAAATGCTCAAAATGCTCAAAATAGGCTGTTTTAAGCAAAATTACTGTATCTCAGGTATGCCTCAAGGTATTATCAGGCAATTTTCAGCTCAAAATTGGTGAATGACAGGTTGCTGTGACCAGTTTCACACATATTCACAGTGGTTTGCTGTAAATTTTATTATTTTAAAAATTTCAATAGCAGGAAAATGCTCAAAATGCTTAAAATAGGCTGTTTTAAGCAAAATTACTGTATCTGAGGTATGCCTCAAGGTATTAACATGCAATTTTTTGCTCAACAGTGGTGAGAGTCAGGTTACTGTGACCAGTTTCACACATATTCACAGTGGTTTGCTATAAATTTTATTATTTCAATAATTTGAATAGCTGCAAAATGTTCAAAGTGCTTAAAATAGGCTGTTTTAAGCAAAATTACTGTATCTCAGGGATGCCTCAAGGTATTCCCATGCAATTTTTACCTCAACAGTGGTGAAAGCTTGGTTACTGTGACCTGCTTCACTCATATTCAAAGTGGTTTGCTGTAAATTTTATTATTTCATAAATTTCAGTAGTTTTAAAATGCTCAAAATGCTTAATATAGGCTGTTTCAAGCAAAATTACTGTATCTCAGGTATGCCTCAAGGTATTCCAAGGCAATTTCTTGCTCAACAGTGGTGAAAGTCAGGTTACTGTGACCAGTTTCACACATATTCACAGTGGTTTGTTATAAATTTTATTATTTCAAAAATTTAAATAGCTTAAAAATTCTCAAAATGCTTAAATTAGGCTGTTTTAAGCAAAATTGCTGTATCTCAGGTATGCCTGAAGGTATTCCCATGCAATTTTTTGCTCAACAGTGGAGAAAGCCAGGTTAATGTGACCAGTTTCACACATATTCACAGTGGTTTGTTATAAATTTTATTATTTCAAAAATTTCAATAGCTCAAAATTGCTCAAAATGCTTAAAATAGGCTGTTTCAAGCAAAATTACTGTATCTCAGGTATGCCTCAAGGTATTAACATGCAATTTTTTGCTCAACAGTGGAGAAAGCCAGGTTAATGTGACCAGTTTCACATATTCACAGTGGTTTGATGTAAATTTTATTATTTCAAAAATTTCAATAGCTGTAAAATGCGCAAAATGCTTAAAATAAGCTGTTTTAAGCAAAATTACTGTATCTCAGGAATGCCTCAAGGTATTCCCATGCAATTTTTTGCTCAACAGTGGTGAAAGTCAGGTTACTGTCACCAGTTTCACACATATTCATAGTGGTTTGCTCTAAATTTCAGTATTTCAAAAATTTCAATAGCTGGAAAAAGCTCAAAATGCTTAAAATAAGCTGTTTTAAGCAAAATTACTGTATCTCAGATACGCCTCAAGGTATTCCCATGCAATTTTTTGCACAACAGTGGTGAAAGCCTGGTTACTGTGACATGTTTCACACATATTCACAGTGGTTTGCTGTAAATTTTATTATTTCAAAAATTTTAATGGCTGGAAAATGCTCAAAATGCTTAAAATAAGCTGTTTTGAACTGTTTTAAGCAAAATTACTGTATCTCAGGTGTGCCTCAAGGTATTCCCATACAATTTTTTGCTCAACATTGGTGAAAGCCAGTTTACTGTGACCAGTTTCACTCATAGTCATAGTGGTTTGCTCTAAATTTTATTATTTCAAAAATTTCATTGGCTGGAAAATGCTCAATAAGCTTAAAATAGGCTGTTTTAAGCAAAATTACTGTATCTCAGGTATGCCTCAAGGTATTCCCATGCAATTTTTTGCTAAGCAGTGGTGAAAGTAAGGTTGCTGTGACCAGTTTCACATATATTCAAAGTGGTTTGCAGTAAATTTTATTATTTCAAAAATTTCTATAGCTGGAAAATGCTCAAAATGCTTAAAATAGGCTGTTTTAAGCAAAATTACTGTATCTCAGGTATGCCTCAAGGTATTCCCATGCACTTTTTTGCTCAACAGTGGTGAAAGTCAGGTTACTGTCACAAGTTACACACATATTCACAGTGGTTTGCAGTATATTTTATTATTTCAAAAATTTCAATAGCAGGAAAATGCTCAAAATGCTTAAAATAGGCTGTTTTAAGCAAAATTACTGTATCTCAGGTACGCCTCAAGGTATTCCCATGCAGTTTTTTGCACAACAGTGGTGAAAGCCTGGTTACTGTAACATGTTTCACACATATTCACAGTGGTTTGCTGTAAACTTTATTATTTCAAAAATTTCAATAGCTGGAAAATGCTCAAAATGCTTAAAATAGGCTGTTTTGAGCGGTTTTAAGCAAAATTACTGTATCTCAGGTATGCCTCAAGGTATTCCCATGCAATTTTTTGCTAAGCAGTGGTGAAAGTAAGGTTGTTGTGACCAGTTTCACATATCTTCACAGTGGTTTGCAGTAAATTTTATTATTTCAAAAATTTCTATAGCTGAAAAATGCTCAAAATGCTTAAAATAGGCTGATTTAAGCAAAATTACTGTATCTCAGGTATGCCTCAAGGTATTCCCATTCAATATTTTGCTCAACAGTGGTGAAAGTCAGGTTACTGTGAACAGTTTCGCACATTCACAGTGGTTTGCTGTAAATTTTATTATTTCAAAAATTTCAATAGCTGGAAAATGCTCAAAATGCTTAAAATAGGCTGTTTTAAGCAAAATTACTTTATCTCAGGTATGCCTCAAGGTATTCTTATGCAATTATTTACTCAACAGTGATGAAAGTCAGGTTACTGTCACCAGTTTCACACATATTCACAGTGATTTGCTGTAAATTTTATTATTTCAAAAATTTCAATATTTGGAAAATGCTCAAAATGCTTAAATAGGCTGTTTTAAGAAAAATTACTGTATCTCAGGTATGCCTCAAGGTATTCCCATGCAATTTTTTGCTCAACAGTGGGGAAAGTCCGGTTACTGTCACCAGTTTCACACATATTCACAGTGATTAACTGTAAATTTTATTATTTCAAAAATTTCAATAGATGGAAAATGCTCATAATGCTTAAAATAGGCTGTTTCAAGCAAAATTACTGTATCTCAGGTATGCCTCAAGGTATTCCAATGCAATTTTTTGCTCAACAGTGCTGAAAGTAAGGTTACTGTGACCAGTTTCACATATATTCACAGTGGTTTGTTATAAATTTTATTATTTCAAAAATTTAAATAGCTTAAAAATTCTCAAAATGCTTAAATTAGGCTGTTTTAAGCAAAATTGCTGTATCTCAGGTATGCCTGAAGGTATTCCCATGCAATTTTTTGCTCAACAGTGGAGAAAGCCAGGTTAATGTGACCAGTTTCACACATATTCACAGTGGTTTGCTGTAAATTTTATTATTTCAAAAATTTTAATAACTGGAAAGTGATCAAAATGCTTAAAATAAGCTGTTTTGAGCTGTTTTAAGCAAAATTACTGTATCTCAGGTATGCCTCAACTTATTCCCATGCAATTTTTTAATCAACAGTGGTGAAAGTCAGGTTACTGACACAAGTTACACACATATTCATAGTGGTTAGCTGTAAATTTTATTATTTCAAAAATTTCAATAGCTGGCAAATGCTCAAAATGCTTAAAATAGGCTGATTTAAGCAAAATTACTGTATCTCAGGTATGCCTCAAGGTATTCCCTTGCAATATTTTGCTTAACAGTGGTGAAAGTCAGGTTACTGTGAACAGTTTCGGACATTCGCAGTGGTTTGCTGTAAATTTTATTATTTCAAAAATTTCAATAGCTGGAAAATGCTCATAATGCTTAAAATAGGCTGTTTCAAGCAAAATTACTGTATCTCAGGTATGCCTCCAGGTATTCCAAAGCAATTTTTTGCTCAACAGTGGTGAAAGTAAGGTTACTGTGACCAGTTTCACATATATTCACAGTGGTTTGTTATAAATTTTATTATTTCAAAAATTTAAATAGCTCAAAAATGCTCAAAATGCTTAAATTAGGCTGTTTTAAGCAAAATTGCTGTATCTCAGGTATGCCTGAAGGTATTCCCATGCAATTTTTTGCTCAACAGTGGTGAAAGTCAGGTTACTGTCACAAGTTACACACATATTCACAGTGGTTTGCAGTAAATTTTATTATTTCAAAAATTTCAATACCTGGAAAATGCTGAAAATGCTTAAAATAAGCTGTTTTGAGCTGTTTTAAGAAAAAATTATTGTATCCCAGGTATTCCTCAAGGTATTCCCATGCAATATTTTGCTGAACAGTGGTGAAAGTCAGGTTACTGTGACCAGTTTCACACATATTCACAGTGGTTTGCTGTAAATTTAATTATTTCAAAAATTTCAATGGCTGGAAAATGCTCAAAATGCTCAAAATAGGCTGTTTTAAGCAAAATTACTGTATCTCAGGTATGCCTCAAGGTATTATCAGGCAATTTTCAGCTCAAAATTGGTGAATGACAGGTTGCTGTGACCAGTTTCACACATATTCACAGTGGTTTGCTGTAAATTTTATTATTTTAAAAATTTCAATAGCAGGAAAATGCTCAAAATGCTTAAAATAGGCTGTTTTAAGCAAAATTACTGTATCTGAGGTATGCCTCAAGGTATTAACATGCAATTTTTTGCTCAACAGTGGTGGGAGTCAGGTTACTGTGACCAGTTTCACACATATTCACAGTGGTTTGCTATAAATTTTATTATTTCAATAATTTGAATAGCTGCAAAATGTTCAAAATGCTTAAAATAGGCTGTTTTAAGCAAAATTACTGTATCTCAGGGATGCCTCAAGGTATTCCCATGCAATTTTTACCTCAACAGTGGTGAAAGCTTGGTTACTGTGACCTGCTTCACTCATATTCAAAGTGGTTTGCTGTAAATTTTATTATTTCAAAAATTTCAATAGTTTTAAAATGCTCAAAATGCTTAATATAGGCTGTTTCAAGCAAAATTACTGTATCTCAGGTATGCCTCAAGTTATTCCAATGCAATTTTTTGCTCAACAGTGGTGAAAGTCAGGTTACTGTGACCAGTTTCACACATATTCACAGTGGTTTGTTATAAATTTTATTATTTCAAAAATTTCAATAGCTCAAAATTGCTCAAAATGCTTAAAATAGGCTGTTTGAAGCAAAATTACTGTATCTCAGGTATGCCTCAAGGTATTAACATGCAATTTTTTGCTCAACAGTGGAGAAAGCCAGGTTAATGTGACCAGTTTCACATATTCACAGTGGTTTGATGTAAATTTTATTATTTCAAAAATTTCAATAGCTGTAAAATGCGCAAAATGCTTAAAATAAGCTGTTTTAAGCAAAATTACTGTATCTCAGAAATGCCTCAAGGTATTCCCATGCAATTTTTTGCTCAACAGTGGTGAAAGTCAGGTTACTGTCACCAGTTTCACACATATTCATAGTGGTTTGCTCTAAATTTCAGTATTTCAAAAATTTCAATAGCTGGAAAAAGCTCAAAATGCTTAAAATAAGCTGTTTTAAGCAAAATTACTGTATCTCAGATACGCCTCAAGGTATTCCCATGCAATTTTTTGCACAACAGTGGTGAAAGCCTGGTTACTGTGACATGTTTCACACATATTCACAGTGGTTTGCTGTAAATTTTATTATTTCAAAAATTTTAATGGCTGGAAAATGCTCAAAATGCTTAAAATAAGCTGTTTTGAACTGTTTTAAGCAAAATTACTGTATCTCAGGTGTGCCTCAAGGTATTCCCATACAATTTTTTGCTCAACATTGGTGAAAGCCAGTTTACTGTGACCAGTTTCACTCATAGTCATAGTGGTTTGCTCTAAATTTTATTATTTCAAAAATTTCATTGGCTGGAAAATGCTCAATAAGCTTAAAATAGGCTGTTTTAAGCAAAATTACTGTATCTCAGGTATGCCTCAAGGTATTCCCATGCAATTTTTTGCTAAGCAGTGGTGAAAGTAAGGTTGCTGTGACCAGTTTCACATATATTCAAAGTGGTTTGCAGTAAATTTTATTATTTCAAAAATTTCTATAGCTGGAAAATGCTCAAAATGCTTAAAATAGGCTGTTTTAAGCAAAATTACTGTATCTCAGGTATGCCTCAAGGTATTCCCATGCACTTTTTTGCTCAACAGTGGTGAAAGTCAGGTTACTGTCACAAGTTACACACATATTCACAGTGGTTTGCAGTATATTTTATTATTTCAAAAATTTCAATAGCAGGAAAATGCTCAAAATGCTTAAAATAGGCTGTTTTAAGCAAAATTACTGTATCTCAGGTACGCCTCAAGGTATTCCCATGCAGTTTTTTGCACAACAGTGGTGAAAGCCTGGTTACTGTAACATGTTTCACACATATTCACAGTGGTTTGCTGTAAACTTTATTATTTCAAAAATTTCAATAGCTGGAAAATCCTCAAAATGCTTAAAATAGGCTGTTTTGAGCGGTTTTAAGCAAAATTACTGTATCTCAGGTATGCCTCGAGGTATTCCCATGCAATTTTTTGCTAAGCAGTGGTGAAAGTAAGGTTGTTGTGACCAGTTTCACATATATTCACAGTGGTTTGCAGTAAATTTTATTATTTCAAAAATTTCTATAGCTGAAAAATGCTCAAAATGCTTAAAATAGGCTGATTTAAGCAAAATTACTGTATCTCAGGTATGCCTCAAGGTATTCCCATTCAATATTTTGCTCAACAGTGGTGAAAGTCAGGTTACTGTGAACAGTTTCGCACATTCACAGTGGTTTGCTGTAAATTTTATTATTTCAAAAATTTCAATAGCTGGAAAATGCTCAAAATGCTTAAAATAGGCTGTTTTAAGCAAAATTACTTTATCTCAGGTATGCCTCAAGGTATTCTTATGCAATTATTTACTCAACAGTGATGAAAGTCAGGTTACTGTCACCAGTTTCACACATATTCACAGTGATTTGCTGTAAATTTTATTATTTCAAAAATTTCAATATTTGGAAAATGCTCAAAATGCTTAAATAGGCTGTTTTAAGAAAAATTACTGTATCTCAGGTATGCCTCAAGGTATTCCCATGCAATTTTTTGCTCAACAGTGGGGAAAGTCCGGTTACTGTCACCAGTTTCACACATATTCACAGTGATTAACTGTAAATTTTATTATTTCAAAAATTTCAATAGATGGAAAATGCTCATAATGCTTAAAATAGGCTGTTTCAAGCAAAATTACTGTATCTCAGGTATGCCTGAAGGTATTAACATGCAATTTTTTGCTCAAAATTGGTGAATGACAGGTTAATGTGACCAGTTTCACACATATTCACAGTGGTTTGCTGTAAATTTTATTATTTTAAAAATTTCAATAGCAGGAAAATGCTCAAAATGCTTAAAATAGGCTGTTTTAAGCAAAATTACTGTATCTCAGGTATGCCTCAAGGTATTAACATGCAATTTTTTGCTCAACAGTGGAGAAAGCCAGGTTAATGTGACCAGTTTCTAACATATTCGCAGTGGTTTGTAGTAAATTTTATTATTTAAAAATTTCAATATCTGGAAATTGCTCAAAATGCTTAAAATAAGCTGTTTTGAGTTGTTTTAAGCAAAATTACTGTATCCCAGGTATGCCTCGAGGTATTCCCATGCAATATTTTGCTCAACAGTTGTGAAAATCAGGTTACTGTGACAAGTTTCACACATATTCACAGTGGTTTGCTTTAAATTTTATTATTTCAAAAATTTCAATGGCTGGAAAATGCTCAAAATGCTTAAAATAGGCTGTTTTGAGCAAAATTACTGTATCTCAGGTATGCCTCAAGGTATACTTATGCAATTTTCTGCTAAACAGTGGTGAGAGTCAGGTTACTGTGACCAGTTTCACACATATTCGCAGTGGTTTGCTATAAATTTTATTATTTCAATAATTTGAATAGCTGCAAAATGCTCAAAGTGCTTAAAATAGGCTGTTTTAAGCAAAATTACTGTATCTCAGGTATGCCTCAAGGTATTCCCATGCAATGTTCTGCTAAACAGTGGTGAGAGTCAGGTTACTGTGACCAGTTTCACACATATTCACAGTGGTTTTCTATAAATTTTATTATTTCAAAAATTTCAACAGCTCAAAATTGCTCAAAATGCTTAAAATAGGCTGTTTTAAGCAAAATTACTGTATCTCAGGTATGCCTCAAGGTATTAACATGCAATTTTTTGCTCAACGGTGGTGAAAGTCAGGTTACTGTCACCTGTTTCACACATATTCACAGTGGTTTGCTGTAAATTTTATTATTTCAAAAATTTCAACAGCTTAAAAATGCTCAAAATGCTTAAAATACGCTGTTTTGAGCTGTTTTAAGCAAAATTACTTTATCTCAGGTATGCCTCAAGTTATTCCCATGCAATTTTTTAATCAACAGTGGTGAAAGTCAGGTTACTGACACAAGTTACACACATATTCATAGTGGTTAGCTGTAAATTTTATTATTTCAAAAATTTCAATAGCTGGCAAATGCTCAAAATGCTTAAAATAGGCTGATTTAAGCAAAATTACTGTATCTCAGGTATGCCTCAAGGTATTCCCTTGCAATATTTTGCTTAACAGTGGTGAAAGTCAGGTTACTGTGAACAGTTTCGGACATTCGCAGTGGTTTGCTGTAAATTTTATTATTTCCAAAATTTCAATAGCTTGAAAATGCTCATAATGCTTAAAATAGGCTGTTTCAAGCAAAATTACTGTATCTCAGGTATGCCTCCAGGTATTCCAATGCAATTTTTTGCTCAACAGTGGTGAAAGTAAGGTTACTGTGACCAGTTTCACATATATTCACAGTGGTTTGTTATAAATTTTATTATTTCAAAAATTTAAATAGCTGTAAAATGCGCAAAATGCTTAAAATAAGCTGTTTTAAGCAAAATTACTGTATCTCAGGAATGCCTCAAGGTATTCCCATGCAATTTTTTGCTCAACAGTGGTGAAAGTCAGGTTACTGTCACCAGTTTCACACATATTCATAGTGGTTTGCTCTAAATTTTATTATTTCAAAAATTTCAATAGCTGGAAAAAGCTCAAAATGCTTAAAATAAGCTGTTTTAAGCAAAATTACTGTATCTCAGATACGCCTCAAGGTATTCCCATGCAATTTTTTGCACAACAGTGGTGAAAGCCTGGTTACTGTGACATGTTTCACACATATTCACAGTGGTTTGCTGTAAATTTTATTATTTCAAAAATTTTAATGGCTGGAAAATGCTCAAAATGCTTAAAATAAGCTGTTTTGAACTGTTTTAAGCAAAATTACTGTATCTCAGGTGTGCCTCAAGGTATTCCCATACAATTTTTTGCTCAACATTGGTGAAAGCCAGTTTACTGTGACCAGTTTCACTCATAGTCATAGTGGTTTGCTCTAAATTTTATTATTTCAAAAATTTCATTGGCTGGAAAATGCTCAATAAGCTTAAAATAGGCTGTTTTAAGCAAAATTACTGTATCTCAGGTATGCCTCAAGGTATTCCCATGCAATTTTTTGCTAAGCAGTGGTGAAAGTAAGGTTGCTGTGACCAGTTTCACATATATTCAAAGTGGTTTGCAGTAAATTTTATTATTTCAAAAATTTCTATAGCTGGAAAATGCTCAAAATGCTTAAAATAGGCTGTTTTAAGCAAAATTACTGTATCTCAGGTATGCCTCAAGGTATTCCCATGCACTTTTTTGCTCAACAGTGGTGAAAGTCAGGTTACTGTCACAAGTTACACACATATTCACAGTGGTTTGCAGTATATTTTATTATTTCAAAAATTTCAATAGCAGGAAAATGCTCAAAATGCTTAAAATAGGCTGTTTTAAGCAAAATTACTGTATCTCAGGTACGCCTCAAGGTATTCCCATGCAGTTTTTTGCAAAACAGTGGTGAAAGCCTGGTTACTGTAACATGTTTCACACATATTCACAGTGGTTTGCTGTAAACTTTATTATTTCAAAAATTTCAATAGCTGGAAAATGCTCAAAATGCTTAAAATAGGCTGTTTTGAGCGGTTTTAAGCAAAATTACTGTATCTCAGGTATGCCTCAAGGTATTCCCATGCAATTTTTTGCTAGGCAGTGGTGAAAGTAAGGTGGTTGTGACCAGTTTCACATATATTCACAGTGGTTTGCAGTAAATTTTATTATTTCAAAAATTTCTATAGCTGAAAAATGCTCAAAATGCTTAAAATAGGCTGATTTAAGCAAAATTACTGTATCTCAGGTATGCCTCAAGGTATTCCCATTCAATATTTTGCTCAACAGTGGTGAAAGTCAGGTTACTGTGAACAGTTTCTCACATTCACAGTGGTTTGTTATAAATTTTATTATTTCAAAAATTTCAATAGCTCAAAATTGCTCAAAATGCTTAAAATAGGCTGTTTCAAGCAAAATTACTGTATCTCAGGTATGCCTCAAGGTATTAACATGCAATTTTTTGCTCAACAGTGGAGAAAGCCAGGTTAATGTGACCAGTTTCACATATTCACAGTGGTTTGATGTAAATTTTATTATTTCAAAAATTTCAATAGCTGTAAAATGCGCAAAATGCTTAAAATAAGCTGTTTTAAGCAAAATTACTGTATCTCAGGAATGCCTCAAGGTATTCCCATGTAATTTTTTGCTCAACAGTGGTGAAAGTCAGGTTACTGTCACCAGTTTCACACATATTCATAGTGGTTTGCTCTAAATTTCAGTATTTCAAAAATTTCAATAGCTGGAAAAAGCTCAAAATGCTTAAAATAAGCTGTTTTAAGCAAAATTACTGTATCTCAGATACGCCTCAAGGTATTCCCATGCAATTTTTTGCACAACAGTGGTGAAAGCCAGTTTACTGTGACCAGTTTCACTCATAGTCATAGTGGTTTGCTCTAAATTTTATTATTTCAAAAATTTCATTGGCTGGAAAATGCTCAATAAGCTTAAAATAGGCTGTTTTAAGCAAAATTACTGTACCTCAGGTATGCCTCAAGGTATTCCCATGCAATTTTTTGCTAAGCAGTGGTGAAAGTAAGGTTGCTGTGACCAGTTTCACATATATTCAAAGTGGTTAGCAGTAAATTTTATTATTTCAAAAATTTCTATAGCTGGAAAATGCTCAAAATGCTTAAAATAGGCTGTTTTAAGCAAAATTACTGTATCTCAGGTATGCCTCAAGGTATTCCCATGCACGTTTTTGCTCAACAGTGGTGAAAGTCAGGTTACTGTCACAAGTTACACACATATTCACAGTGGTTTGCAGTATATTTTATTATTTCAAAAATTTCAATAGCAGGAAAATGCTCAAAATGCTTAAAATAGGCTGTTTTAAGCAAAATTACTGTATCTCAGGTACGCCTCAAGGTATTCCCATGCAGTTTTTTGCACAACAGTGGTGAAAGCCTGGTTACTGTAACATGTTTCACACATATTCACAGTGGTTTGCTGTAAACTTTATTATTTCAAAAATTTCAATAGCTGGAAAATGCTCAAAATGCTTAAAATAGGCTGTTTTGAGCGGTTTTAAGCAAAATTACTGTATCTCAGGTATGCCTCAAGGTATTCCCATGCAATTTTTTGCTAAGCAGTGGTGAAAGTAAGGTTGTTGTGACCAGTTTCACATATATTCACAGTGGTTTGCAGTAAATTTTATTATTTCAAAAATTTCTATAGCTGAAAAATGCTCAAAATGCTTAAAATAGGCTGATTTAAGCAAAATTACTGTATCTCAGGTATGCCTCAAGGTATTCCCATTCAATATTTTGCTCAACAGTGGTGAAAGTCAGGTTACTGTGAACAGTTACGCACATTCACAGTGGTTTGCTGTAAATTTTATTATTTCAAAAATTTCAATAGCTGGAAAATGCTCAAAATGCTTAAAATAGGCTGTTTTAAGCAAAATTACTGTATCTCAGGGATGCCTCAAGGTATTCCCATGCAATTTTTACCTCAACAGTGGTGAAAGCTTGGTTACTGTGACCTGCTTCACTCATATTCAAAGTGGTTTGCTGTAAATTTTATTATTTCAAAAATTTCAATAGTTTTAAAATGCTCAAAATGCTTAATATAGGCTGTTTCAAGCAAAATTACTGTATCTCAGGTATGCCTCAAGGTATTCCAATGCAATTTTTTGCTCAACAGTGGTGAAAGTCAGGTTACTGTGACCAGTTTCACACATATTCACAGTGGTTTGTTATAAATTTTATTATTTCAAAAATTTCAATAGCTCAAAATTGCTCAAAATGCTTAAGATAGGCTGTTTTGAACTGTTTTAAGCAAAATTACTGTATCTCAGGTGTGCCTCAAGGTATTCCCATACAATTTTTTGCTCAACATTGGTGAAAGCCAGTTTACTGTGACCAGTTTCACTCATAGTCATAGTGGTTTGCTCTAAATTTTATTATTTCAAAAATTTCATTGGCTGGAAAATGCTCAATAAGCTTAAAATAGGCTGTTTTAAGCAAAATTACTGTATCTCAAGTATGCCTCAAGGTATTCCCATGCAATTTTTTGCTAAGCAGTGGTGAAAGCCAGGTTAATGTGACCAATTTCACACATATTCACAGTGGTTTGCAGTAAATCTTATTATTTCAAAAATTTCAACAGCTGGAAATTGCTCAAAATGCTTAAAATAAGCTGTTTTGAGTTGTTTTAAGCAAAATTACTGTATCCCAGGTATGCCTCGAGGTATTCCCATGCAATATTTTGCTCAACAGTGGTGAAAATCAGGTTACTGTGACAAGTTTCACACATATTCACAGTGGTTTGCTATAAATTTTATTATTTCAATAATTTGAATAGCTGCAAAATGCTCAAAGTGCTTAAAATAGGCTGTTTTAAGCAAAATTACTGTATCTCAGGTATGCCTCAAGGTATTCCCATGCAATTTTCTGCTAAACAGTGGTGAGAGTCAGGTTACTGTGACCAGTTTCACACATATTCACAGTGGTTTTCTATAAATTTTATTATTTCAAAAATTTCAATAGCTCAAAATTGCTCAAAATGCTTAAAATAGGCTGTTTTAAGCAAAATTACTGTATTTCAGGTATGCCTCAAGGTATTAACATGCAATTTTTTGCTCAACGGTGGTGAAAGTCAGGTTACTGTCACCTGTTTCACACATATTCACAGTGGTTTGCTGTAAATTTTATTATTTCAAAAATTTCAACAGCTTAAAAATGCTCAAAATGCTTAAAATACGCTGTTTTGAGCTGTTTTAAGCAAAATTACTTTATCTCAGGTATGCCTCAAGTTATTCCCATGCAATTTTTTGCTAAACAGTGGCGAAAGTCAGGTTACTGTCACCAGTTTCACACATATTCATAGTGGTTTGCTGTAAATGTCATTATTTCAAAAATTTCAATAGCTGGAAAATGCTCAAAATCCTTAAAATAAGCTGTTTTAAGCAAAATTACTGTATCTCAGTTACGCCTCAAGGTATTCCCATGCAGTTTTTTGCACAACAGTGGTGAAATCCTGGTTACTGTATCATGTTTCATACATATTCACAGTGGTTTGCTGTAAACTTTATTATTTCAAAAATTTCAATAGCTGGAAAATGCTCAAATTGCTTATAATAAGCTGTTTTGAGCGGTTTTAAGCAAAATTACTGTATCTCAGGTATGCCTCAAAGTATTCCCACGCACTTTTTGCTCAAAAGTGGTGAAAGCAAGGTTAATGTCACCAGTTTCACACATATTCACAGTGGTTTGCAGGAAATTTTATTATTTCAAAAATTTCAATACCTGGAAAATGCTCAAAATGCTTAAAATATGCTGTTTTGAACTGTTTTAAGCAAAATTACTGTATCTCAGGTGTGCCTCAAGGTATTCTCATACAATTTTTTGCTCAACATTGGTGAAAGCCAGTTTACTGTGACCAGTTTCACTCATAGTCATAGTGGTTTGCTGTAAATTTTATTATTTCAAAAATTTCATTGGCTGGAAAATGCTCAATAAGCTTAAAATAGGCTGTTTTAAGCAAAATTACTGTATCTCAGGTATGCCTCAAGGTATTCCCATGCAATTTTTTGCTAAGCAGTGGTGAAAGTAAGGTTGCTGTGACCAGTTTCACATATATTCACAGTGGTTTGCAGTAAATTTTATTATTTCAAAAATTTAAATAGCTGCAAAATGCTCAAAATGCTTAAAATATGCTGTTTTAAGCAAAATTACTGTAACTCAGGTATGCATCAAGGTATTCCCATGCAATTTTTTGCTCAACAGTGGCGAAAGTCAGGTTACTGTGACCAGTTTCACACATATTCACAGTGGTTTGCTGTAAATTTTATTATTTCAAAAATTTTAATAACTGGAAAGTGCTCAAAATGCTTAAAATAAGCTGTTTTGAGCTGTTTTAAGCAAAATTACTGTATCTCAGGTATGCCTCAACGTATTCCCATGCAATTTTTTGCTCAACAGTGGTGAAAGTCAGGTTACTGACACAAGTTACACACATATTCATAGTGGTTAGCTGTAAATTTTATTATTTCAAAAATTTCAATAGCTCGAAAATGCTCAAAATGCTTAAAATAGGCTGATTTAAGCAAAATTACTGTATCTCAGGTATGCCTCAAGGTATTCCCTTGCAATGTTTTGCTTAACAGTGGTGAAAGTCAGGTTACTGTGAACAGTTTCGGACAGTCGCAGTGGTTTGCTGTAAATTTTATTATTTCAAAAATTTCAGTATTTGGAAAATGCTCAAAATGCTTAAAATAGGCTGTTGTAAGCAAAATTACTGTATCTCAGGTATGCCTCAAGGTATTCCAATGCAATTTTTTGCTCAACAGTGGTGAAAGTAAGGTTACTGTGACCAGTTTCACATATATTCACAGTGGTTTGTTATAAATTTTATTATTTCAGAAATTTAAATAGCTCAAAAATGCTCAAAATGCTTAAATTAGGCTGTTTTAAGCAAAATTGCTGTATCTCAGGTATGCCTGAAGGTATTCCCATGCAATTTTTTGCTCAACAGTGGTGAAAGTCAGGTTACTGTCACAAGTTACACACATATTCACAGTGGTTTGCAGTATATTTTATTATTTCAAAAATTTCAATAGCAGGAAAATGCTCAAAATGCTTAAAATAGGCTGTTTTAAGCAAAATTACTGTATCTCAGGTATGCCTCAAGGTATTAACATGCAATTTTTTCCTCAACAGTGGAGAAAGCCAGGTTAATGTGACCAGTTTCACACATATTCATAGTGGTTTGCTGTTAATTTCATTATTTCAAAAATTTCAATAGCTGGAAAATGCTCAAAATGCTTAAAATAAGCTGTTTTAAGCAAAATTACTGTATCTCAGGTACGCCTCAAGGTATTCCCATGCAGTTTTTTGCACAACAGTGGTGAAAGCCTGGTTACTGTAACATGTTTCACACATATTCACAGTGGTTTGCTGTAAACTTTATTATTTCAAAAATTTCAATAGCTGGAAAATGCTCAAAATGCTTAAAATAGGCTGTTTTGAGCGGTTTTAAACAAAATTACTGTATCTCAGGTATGTCTCAAGGTATTCCCATGCAATTTTTTGCTCAACAGTGGTGAAAATCAGGTTACTGTGACCAGTATCACACATATTCACAGTGGTTAGCTGTAAATTTCATTATTTCAAAAATTTCAGTAGCTGTAAAACGCTCAAAATGCTTAAAATAAAGTGTTTTGATCTGTTTTAAGCAAAATTACTGTATATCAGGTATGCCTCAAGGTATTAACATGCAATTTTTTGCTCAAAATTGGTGAATGACAGGTTATTGTGACCAGTTTCACACATATTCACAGTGGTTTGCTGTAAATTTTATTATTTTAAAAATTTCAATAGCAGGAAAATGCTCAAAATGCTTAAAATAGGCTGTTTTAAGCAAAATTACTGTATCTCAAGTATGCCTCAAGGTATTAACATGCAATTTTTTGCTCAAAATTGGTGAATGACAGGTTATTGTGACCAGTTTCACACATATTCACAGTGGTTTGCTGTAAATTTTATTATTTTAAAAATTTCAATAGCAGGAAAATGCTCAAAATGCTTAAAATAGGCTGATTTAAGCAAAATTACTGTATCTCAGGTATGCCTCAAGGTATTAACATGCAATTTTTTGCTCAAAAGTGGAGAAAGCCAGGTTAATGTGACCAGTTTCACACATATTCACAGTGGTTTGTAGTAAATTTTATTATTTAAAAATTTCAATATCTGGAAATTGTTCAAAATGCTTAAAATAAGCTGTTTTAAGCAAAATTGCTGTATCTCAGGTATGCCTGAAGGTATTCCCATGCAATTTTTTGCTCAACAGTGGTGAAAGTCAGGTTACTGTCACAAGTTACACACATATTCACAGTGGTTTGCAGTATATTTTATTATTTCAAAAATTTCAATAGCAGGAAAATGCTCAAAATGCTTAAAATAGGCTGTTTTAAGCAAAATTACTGTATCTCAGGTAAGCCTCAAGGTATTAATATGCAATTTTTTGCTCAACAGTGGAGAAAGCCAGGTTAATGTGACCAGTTTCACACATATTCACAGTGATTTGCAGTAAATTTTATTATTTCAAAAATTGCAATAGCTTGAAAATGCTCAAAATGCTTAAAATACGCTGTTTTGAGCTGTTTTAAGCAAAATTACTGTATCTCAGGTATGCCTCAAGGTATTCCCATGCAATTTTTTGCTCAACAGTGGTGAAAGTCAGGTTACTGTGACCAGTATCACACATATTCACAGTGGTTAGCTGTAAATTTCATTATTTCAAAAATTTCAGTAGCTGTAAAACGCTCAAAATGCTTAAAATAAAGTGTTTTGATCTGTTTTAAGCAAAATTACTGTATATCAGGTATGCCTGAATGTATTCCCATGCAATATTTTGCTCAACAGTGGTGAAAATCAGGTTACTGTGACAAGTTTCACACATATTCACAGTGGTTTGCTGTAAATTTTATTTCAAAAATTTCATTGGCTGGAAAATGCTCAAAATGCTTAAAATAGGCTGTTTAAAGCAAAATTACTGTATCTCAGGTATGCCTCAAGGTATTCCCATGCAATTTTCTGCTAAACAGTGGTGAGAGTCAGGTTACTGTGACCAGTTTCACACATATTCACAGTGGTTTGTTATAAATTTTATTATTTCAAAAATTTCAATAGCTCCTAATTGCTCAAAATGCTTAAAATAGGCTGTTTTAAGCAAAATTACTGTATCTCAGGTATGCCTCAAGGTATTAACATGCAATTTTTTGCTCAACAGTGGAGAAAGCCAGGTTAATGTGACCAGTTTCACACATATTCACAGTGGTTTGCAGTAAATTTTATTATTTCAAAAATTTCAATAGCTGGAAAATGCTGAAAATGCTTAAAATAAGCTGTTTTGAGCTGTTTTAAGAAAAAATTATTGTATCCCAGGTATTTATCAAGGTATTCCCATGCAATATTTTGCTGAACAGTGGTGAAAGTCAGGTTACTGTGACCAGTTTCACACATATTCACAGTGGTTTGCTGTAAATTTAATTATTTCAAAAATTTCAATGGCTGGAAAATGCTCAAAATGCTCAAAATAGGCTGTTTTAAGCAAAATTACTGTATCTCAGGTATGCCTCAAGGTATTAACATGCAATTTTTTGCTCAATAGTGGTGAAAGTCACCAGTTTCGCACATATTCGCAGTGGTTTGTAGTAAATTTTATTATTTCAAAAATGTCAATAGCTGGAAAATGCTCAAAATGCTTAAAATAAGCTGTTTTGAGCTGTTTTAAGCAAAATTACTGTATCTCAGGTATGCCTCAAGGTATTCCCATTCACTTTTTTGCTCAACAGTGTTGAAAGCCAGGTTAATGTGACCAATTTCATACATATTCACAGTGGTTTGCAGTAAATCTTATTATTTCAAAAATTTCAATAGCTGGAAATTTCTCAAAATGCTTAAAATAAGCTGTTTTGAGCTGTTTTAAGCAAAATTACTGTATCTCAGGTATGCCTCAAGGTATTCCCATTCACTTTTTTGCTCAACAGTGGTGAAAGCCAGGTTACTGTCACAAGTTACACACATATTCACAGTGGTTTGCAGTATATTTTATTATTTCAAAAATTTCAATAGCAGGAAAATGCTCAAAATGCTTAAAATAGGCTGTTTTAAGCAAAATTACTGTATCTCAGGTACGCCTCAAGGTATTCCCATGCAGTTTTTTGCACAACAGTGGTGAAAGCCTGGTTACTGTAACATGTTTCACACATATTCACAGTGGTTTGCTGTAAACTTTATTATTTCAAAAATTTCAATAGCTGGAAAATGCTCAAAATGCTTAAAATAGGCTGTTTTGAGCGGTTTTAAGCAAAATTACTGTATCTCAGGTATGCCTCAAGGTATTCTTATGCAATTATTTACTCAACAGTGATGAAAGTCAGGTTACTGTCACCAGTTTCACACATATTCACAGTGATTTGCTGTAAATTTTATTATTTCAAAAATTTCAATATTTGGAAAATGCTCAAAATGCTTAAAATAGGCTGTTTTAAGAAAAATTACTGTATCTCAGGTATGCCTCAAGGTATTCCCATGCAATTTTTTGCTCAACAGTGAGGAAAGTCCGGTTACTGTCACCAGTTTCACACATATTCACAGTGATTAACTGTAAATTTTATTATTTCAAAAATTTCAATAGATGGAAAATGCTCATAATGCTTAAAATAGGCTGTTTCAAGCAAAATTACTGTATCTCAGGTATGCCTCAAGGTATTCCAATGCAATTTTTTGCTCAACAATGCTGAAAGTAAGGTTACTGTGACCAGTTTCACATATATTCACAGTGGTTTGTTATAAATTTTATTATTTCAAAAATTTAAATAGCTTAAAAATTCTCAAAATGCTTAAATTAGGCTGTTTTAAGCAAAATTGCTGTATCTCAGGTATGCCTGAAGGTATTCCCATGCAATTTTTTGCTCAACAGTGGAGAAAGCCAGGTTAATGTGACCAGTTTCACACATATTCACAGTGGTTTGCTGTAAATTTTATTATTTCAAAAATTTTAATAACTGGAAAGTGATCAAAATGCTTAAAATAAGCTGTTTTGAGCTGTTTTAAGCAAAATTACTGTATCTCAGGTATGCCTCAACTTATTCCCATGCAATTTTTTAATCAACAGTGGTGAAAGTCAGGTTACTGACACAAGTTACACACATATTCATAGTGGTTAGCTGTAAATTTTATTATTTCAAAAATTTCAATAGCTGGCAAATACTCAAAATGCTTAAAATAGGCTGATTTAAGCAAAATTACTGTGTCTCAGGTATGCCTCAAGGTATTCCCTTGCAATATTTTGCTTAACAGTGGTGAAAGTCAGGTTACTGTGAACAGTTTCGGACATTCGCAGTGGTTTGCTGTAAATTTTATTATTTCAAAAATTTCAATAGCTGGAAAATGCTCATAATGCTTAAAATAGGCTGTTTCAAGCAAAATTACTGTATCTCAGGTATGCCTCCAGGTATTCCAATGCAATTTTTTGCTCAACAGTGGTGAAAGTCAGGTTACTGTCACCAGTTTCACTCATAGTCATAGTGGTTTGCTCTAAATTTCAGTATTTCAAAAATTTCAATAGCTGGAAAAAGCTCAAAATGCTTAAAATAAGCTGTTTTAAGCAAAATTACTGTATCTCAGATACGCCTCAAGGTATTCCCATGCAATTTTTTGCACAACAGTGGTGAAAGCCTGGTTACTGTGACATGTTTCACACATATTCACAGTGGTTTGCTGTAAATTTTATTATTTCAAAAATTTTAATGGCTGGAAAATGCTCAAAATGCTTAAAATAAGCTGTTTTGAACTGTTTTAAGCAAAATTACTGTATCTCAGGTGTGCCTCAAGGTATTCCCATACAATTTTTTGCTCAACATTGGTGAAAGCCAGTTTACTGTGACCAGTTTCACTCATAGTCATAGTGGTTTGCTCTAAATTTTATTATTTCAAAAATTTCATTGGCTGGAAAATGCTCAATAAGCTTAAAATAGGCTGTTTTAAGCAAAATTACTGTATCTCAGGTATGCCTCAAGGTATTCCCATGCAATTTTTTGCTAAGCAGTGGTGAAAGTAAGGTTGCTGTGACCAGTTTCACATATATTCAAAGTGGTTTGCAGTAAATTTTATTATTTCAAAAATTTCTGTAGCTGGAAAATGCTCAAAATGCTTAAAATAGGCTGTTTTAAGCAAAATTACTGTATCTCAGGTATGCCTCAAGGTATTCCCATGCACTTTTTTGCTCAACAGTGGTGAAAGTCAGGTTACTGTCACAAGTTACACACATATTCACAGTGGTTTGCAGTATATTTTATTATTTCAAAAATTTCAATAGCAGGAAAATGCTCAAAATGCTTAAAATAGGCTGTTTTAAGCAAAATTACTGTATCTCAGGTACGCCTCAAGGTATTCCCATGCAGTTTTTTGCACAACAGTGGTGAAAGCCTGGTTACTGTAACATGTTTCACACATATTCACAGTGGTTTGCTGTAAACTTTATTATTTCAAAAATTTCAATAGCTGGAAAATGCTCAAAATGCTTAAAATAGGCTGTTTTGAGCGGTTTTAAGCAAAATTACTGTATCTCAGGTATGCCTCAAGGTATTCCCATGCAATTTTTTGCTAAGCAGTGGTGAAAGTAAGGTTGTTGTGACCAGTTTCACATATATTCACAGTGGTTTGCAGTAAATTTTATTATTTCAAAAATTTCTATAGCTGAAAAATGCTCAAAATGCTTAAAATAGGCTGATTTAAGCAAAATTACTGTATCTCAGGTATGCCTCAAGGTATTCCCATTCAATATTTTGCTCAACAGTGGTGAAAGTCAGGTTACTGTGAACAGTTTCGCACATTCACAGTGGTTTGCTGTAAATTTTATTATTTCAAAAATTTCAATAGCTGGAAAATGCTCAAAATGCTTAAAATAGGCTGTTTTAAGCAAAATTACTTTATCTCAGGTATGCCTCAAGGTATTCTTATGCAATTATTTACTCAACAGTGATGAAAGTCAGGTTACTGTCACCAGTTTCACACATATTCACAGTGGTTAGCTGTAAATTTTATTATTTCAAAAATTTCAATATCTGGCAAATGCTCAAAATGCTTAAAATAGGCTGATTTAAGCAAAATTACTGTATCTCAGGTATGCCTCAAGGTATTCCCATGCAATTTTTTGCTCAACAGTGGTGAAAGTCAGGTTACTGTGACCAGTATCACACATATTCACAGTGGTTAGCTGTAAATTTCATTATTTCAAAAATTTCAGTAGCTGTAAAACGCTCAAAATGCTTAAAATAAAGTGTTTTGATCTGTTTTAAGCAAAATTACTGTATATCAGGTATGCCTGAATGTATTCCCATGCAATTTTCTGCTAAACAGTGGTGAAAATCAGGTTACTGTGACAAGTTTCACACATATTCACAGTGGTTTGCAGTAAATTTTATTATTTCAAAAATTTCAATACCTGGAAAATGCTGAAAATGCTTAAAATAAGCTGTTTTGAGCTGTTTTAAGAAAAAATTATTGTATCCCAGGTATTCCTCAAGGTATTCCCATGCAATATTTTGCTGAACAGTGGTGAAAGTCAGGTTACTGTGACCAGTTTCACACATATTCACAGTGGTTTGCTGTAAATTTAATTATTTCAAAAATTTCAATGGCTGGAAAATGCTCAAAATGCTCAAAATAGGCTGTTTTAAGCAAAATTACTGTATCTCAGGTATGCCTCAAGGTATTATCAGGCAATTTTCAGCTCAAAATTGGTGAATGACAGGTTGCTGTGACCAGTTTCACACATATTCACAGTGGTTTGCTGTAAATTTTATTATTTTAAAAATTTCAATAGCAGGAAAATGCTCAAAATGCTTAAAATAGGCTGTTTTAAGCAAAATTACTGTATCTGAGGTATGCCTCAAGGTATTAACATGCAATTTTTTGCTCAACAGTGGTGAGAGTCAGGTTACTGTGACCAGTTTCACACATATTCACAGTGGTTTGCTATAAATTTTATTATTTCAATAATTTGAATAGCTGCAAAATGTTCAAAGTGCTTAAAATAGGCTGTTTTAAGCAAAATTACTGTATCTCAGGGATGCCTCAAGGTATTCCCATGCAATTTTTACCTCAACAGTGGTGAAAGCTTGGTTACTGTGACCTGCTTCACTCATATTCAAAGTGGTTTGCTGTAAATTTTATTATTTCAAAAATTTCAATAGTTTTAAAATGCTCAAAATGCTTAATATAGGCTGTTTCAAGCAAAATTACTGTATCTCAGGTATGCCTCAAGGTATTCCAATGCAATTTTTTGCTCAACAGTGGTGAAAGTCAGGTTACTGTGACCAGTTTCACACATATTCACAGTGGTTTGTTATAAATTTTATTATTTCAAAAATTTAAATAGCTTAAAAATTCTCAAAATGCTTAAATTAGGCTGTTTTAAGCAAAATTGCTGTATCTCAGGTATGCCTGAAGGTATTCCCATGCAATTTTTTGCTCAACAGTGGAGAAAGCCAGGTTAATGTGACCAGTTTCACACATATTCACAGTGGTTTGTTATAAATTTTATTATTTCAAAAATTTCAATAGCTCAAAATTGCTCAAAATGCTTAAAATAGGCTGTTTCAAGCAAAATTACTGTATCTCAGGTATGCCTCAAGGTATTAACATGCAATTTTTTGCTCAACAGTGGAGAAAGCCAGGTTAATGTGACCAGTTTCACATATTCACAGTGGTTTGATGTAAATTTTATTATTTCAAAAATTTCAATAGCTGTAAAATGCGCAAAATGCTTAAAATAAGCTGTTTTAAGCAAAATTACTGTATCTCAGGAATGCCTCAAGGTATTCCCATGCAATTTTTTGCTCAACAGTGGTGAAAGTCAGGTTACTGTCACCAGTTTCACACATATTCATAGTGGTTTGCTCTAAATTTCAGTATTTCAAAAATTTCAATAGCTGGAAAAAGCTCAAAATGCTTAAAATAAGCTGTTTTAAGCAAAATTACTGTATCTCAGATACGCCTCAAGGTATTCCCATGCAATTTTTTGCACAACAGTGGTGAAAGCCTGGTTACTGTGACATGTTTCACACATATTCACAGTGGTTTGCTGTAAATTTTATTATTTCAAAAATTTTAATGGCTGGAAAATGCTCAAAATGCTTAAAATAAGCTGTTTTGAACTGTTTTAAGCAAAATTACTGTATCTCAGGTGTGCCTCAAGGTATTCCCATACAATTTTTTGCTCAACATTGGTGAAAGCCAGTTTACTGTGACCAGTTTCACTCATAGTCATAGTGGTTTGCTCTAAATTTTATTATTTCAAAAATTTCATTGGCTGGAAAATGCTCAATAAGCTTAAAATAGGCTGTTTTAAGCAAAATTACTGTATCTCAGGTATGCCTCAAGGTATTCCCATGCAATTTTTTGCTAAGCAGTGGTGAAAGTAAGGTTGCTGTGACCAGTTTCACATATATTCAAAGTGGTTAGCAGTAAATTTTATTATTTCAAAAATTTCTATAGCTGGAGAATGCTCAAAATGCTTAAAATAGGCTGTTTTAAGCAAAATTACTGTATCTCAGGTATGCCTCAAGGTATTCCCATGCACTTTTTTGCTCAACAATGGTGAAAGTCAGGTTACTGTCACAAGTTACACACATATTCACAGTGGTTTGCAGTATATTTTATTATTTCAAAAATTTCAATAGCAGGAAAATGCTCAAAATGCTTAAAATAGGCTGTTTTAAGCAAAATTACTGTATCTCAGGTACGCCTCAAGGTATTCCCATGCAGTTTTTTGCACAACAGTGGTGAAAGCCTGGTTACTGTAACATGTTTCACACATATTCACAGTGGTTTGCTGTAAACTTTATTATTTCAAAAATTTCAATAGCTGGAAAATGCTCAAAATGCTTAAAATAGGCTGTTTTGAGCGGTTTTAAGCAAAATTACTGTATCTCAGGTATGCCTCAAGGTATTCCCATGCAATTTTTTGCTAAGCAGTGGTGAAAGTAAGGTTGTTGTGACCAGTTTCACATATATTCACAGTGGTTTGCAGTAAATTTTATTATTTCAAAAATTTCTATAGCTGAAAAATGCTCAAAATGCTTAAAATAGGCTGATTTAAGCAAAATTACTGTATCTCAGGTATGCCTCAAGGTATTCCCATTCAATATTTTGCTCAACAGTGGTGAAAGTCAGGTTACTGTGAACAGTTACGCACATTCACAGTGGTTTGCTGTAAATTTTATTATTTCAAAAATTTCAATAGCTGGAAAATGCTCAAAATGCTTAATATAGGCTGTTTCAAGCAAAATTACTGTATCTCAGGTATGCCTCAAGGTATTCCAATGCAATTTTTTGCTCAACAGTGGTGAAAGTCAGGTTACTGTGACCAGTTTCACACATATTCACAGTGGTTTGTTATAAATTTTATTATTTCAAAAATTTCAATAGCTCAAAATTGCTCAAAATGCTTAAGATAGGCTGTTTTGAACTGTTTTAAGCAAAATTACTGTATCTCAGGTGTGCCTCAAGGTATTCCCATACAATTTTTTGCTCAACATTGGTGAAAGCCAGTTTACTGTGACCAGTTTCACTCATAGTCATAGTGGTTTGCTCTAAATTTTATTATTTCAAAAATTTCATTGGCTGGAAAATGCTCAATAAGCTTAAAATAGGCTGTTTTAAGCAAAATTACTGTATCTCAAGTATGCCTCAAGGTATTCCCATGCAATTTTTTGCTAAGCAGTGGTGAAAGCCAGGTTAATGTGACCAATTTCACACATATTCACAGTGGTTTGCAGTAAATCTTATTATTTCAAAAATTTCAACAGCTGGAAATTGCTCAAAATGCTTAAAATAAGCTGTTTTGAGTTGTTTTAAGCAAAATTACTGTATCCCAGGTATGCCTCGAGGTATTCCCATGCAATATTTTGCTCAACAGTGGTGAAAATCAGGTTACTGTGACAAGTTTCACACATATTCACAGTGGTTTGCTATAAATTTTATTATTTCAATAATTTGAATAGCTGCAAAATGCTCAAAGTGCTTAAAATAGGCTGTTTTAAGCAAAATTACTGTATCTCAGGTATGCCTCAAGGTATTCCCATGCAATTTTCTGCTAAACAGTGGTGAGAGTCAGGTTACTGTGACCAGTTTCACACATATTCACAGTGGTTTTCTATAAATTTTATTATTTCAAAAATTTCAATAGCTCAAAATTGCTCAAAATGCTTAAAATAGGCTGTTTTAAGCAAAATTACTGTATTTCAGGTATGCCTCAAGGTATTAACATGCAATTTTTTGCTCAACGGTGGTGAAAGTCAGGTTACTGTCACCTGTTTCACACATATTCACAGTGGTTTGCTGTAAATTTTATTATTTCAAAAATTTCAACAGCTTAAAAATGCTCAAAATGCTTAAAATACGCTGTTTTGAGCTGTTTTAAGCAAAATTACTTTATCTCAGGTATGCCTCAAGTTAATCCCATGCAATTTTTTGCTAAACAGTGGCGAAAGTCAGGTTACTGTCACCAGTTTCACACATATTCATAGTGGTTTGCTGTAAATGTCATTATTTCAAAAATTTCAATAGCTGGAAAATGCTCAAAATGCTTAAAATAAGCTGTTTTAAGCAAAATTACTGTATCTCAGTTACGCCTCAAGGTATTCCCATGCAGTTTTTTGCACAACAGTGGTGAAATCCTGGTTACTGTAACATGTTTCATACATATTCACAGTGGTTTGCTGTAAACTTTATTATTTCAAAAATTTCAATAGCTGGAAAATGCTCAAATTGCTTATAATAAGCTGTTTTGAGCGGTTTTAAGCAAAATTACTGTATCTCAGGTATGCCTCAAAGTATTCCCACGCACTTTTTGCTCAAAAGTGGTGAAAGCAAGGTTAATGTCACCAGTTTCACACATATTCACAGTGGTTTGCAGGAAATTTTATTATTTCAAAAATTTCAATAGCTGGAAAATGCTCAAAATGCTTAAAATATGCTGTTTTGAACTGTTTTAAGCAAAATTACTGTATCTCAGGTGTGCCTCAAGGTATTCTCATACAATTTTTTGCTCAACATTGGTGAAAGCCAGTTTACTGTGACCAGTTTCACTCATAGTCATAGTGGTTTACTGTAAATTTTATTATTTCAAAAATTTCATTGGCTGGAAAATGCTCAATAAGCTTAAAATAGGCTGTTTTAAGCAAAATTACTGTATCTCAGGTATGCCTCAAGGTATTCCCATGCAATTTTTTGCTAAGCAGTGGTGAAAGTAAGGTTGCTGTGACCAGTTTCACATATATTCACAGTGGTTTGCAGTAAATTTTATTATTTCAAAAATTTAAATAGCTGCAAAATGCTCAAAATGCTTAAAATATGCTGTTTTAAGCAAAATTACTGTAACTCAGGTATGCATCAAGGTATTCCCATGCAATTTTTTGCTCAACAGTGGCGAAAGTCAGGTTACTGTGACCAGTTTCACACATATTCACAGTGGTTTGCTGTAAATTTTATTATTTCAAAAATTTTAATAACTGGAAAGTGCTCAAAATGCTTAAAATAAGCTGTTTTGAGCTGTTTTAAGCAAAATTACTGTATCTCAGGTATGCCTCAACGTATTCCCATGCAATTTTTTGCTCAACAGTGGTGAAAGTCAGGTTACTGACACAAGTTACACACATATTCATAGTGGTTAGCTGTAAATTTTATTATTTCAAAAATTTCAATAGCTCGAAAATGCTCAAAATGCTTAAAATAGGCTGATTTAAGCAAAATTACTGTATCTCAGGTATGCCTCAAGGTATTCCCTTGCAATGTTTTGCTTAACAGTGGTGAAAGTCAGGTTACTGTGAACAGTTTCGGACAGTCGCAGTGGTTTGCTGTAAATTTTATTATTTCAAAAATTTCAGTATTTGGAAAATGCTCAAAATGCTTAAAATAGGCTGTTGTAAGCAAAATTACTGTATCTCAGGTATGCCTCAAGGTATTCCAATGCAATTTTTTGCTCAACAGTGGTGAAAGTAAGGTTACTGTGACCAGTTTCACATATATTCACAGTGGTTTGTTATAAATTTTATTATTTCAGAAATTTAAATAGCTCAAAAATGCTCAAAATGCTTAAATTAGGCTGTTTTAAGCAAAATTGCTGTATCTCAGGTATGCCTGAAGGTATTCCCATGCAATTTTTTGCTCAACAGTGGTGAAAGTCAGGTTACTGTCACAAGTTACACACATATTCACAGTGGTTTGCAGTATATTTTATTATTTCAAAAATTTCAATAGCAGGAAAATGCTCAAAATGCTTAAAATAGGCTGTTTTAAGCAAAATTACTGTATCTCAGGTATGCCTCAAGGTATTAACATGCAATTTTTTCCTCAACAGTGGAGAAAGCCAGGTTAATGTGACCAGTTTCACACATATTCATAGTGGTTTGCTGTTAATTTCATTATTTCAAAAATTTCAATAGCTGGAAAATGCTCAAAATGCTTAAAATAAGCTGTTTTAAGCAAAATTACTGTATCTCAGGTACGCCTCAAGGTATTCCCATGCAGTTTTTTGCACAACAGTGGTGAAAGCCTGGTTACTGTAACATGTTTCACACATATTCACAGTGGTTTGCTGTAAACTTTATTATTTCAAAAATTTCAATAGCTGGAAAATGCTCAAAATGCTTAAAATACGCTGTTTTGAGCGGTTTTAAACAAAATTACTGTATCTCAGGTATGTCTCAAGGTATTCCCATGCAATTTTTTGCTCAACAGTGGTGAAAATCAGGTTACTGTGACCAGTATCACACATATTCACAGTGGTTAGCTGTAAATTTCATTATTTCAAAAATTTCAGTAGCTGTAAAACGCTCAAAATGCTTAAAATAAAGTGTTTTGATCTGTTTTAAGCAAAATTACTGTATATCAGGTATGCCTCAAGGTATTAACATGCAATTTTTTGCTCAAAATTGGTGAATGACAGGTTATTGTGACCAGTTTCACACATATTCACAGTGGTTTGCTGTAAATTTTATTATTTTAAAAATTTCAATAGCAGGAAAATGCTCAAAATGCTTAAAATAGGCTGTTTTAAGCAAAATTACTGTATCTCAAGTATGCCTCAAGGTATTAACATGCAATTTTTTGCTCAAAATTGGTGAATGACAGGTTATTGTGACCAGTTTCACACATATTCACAGTGGTTTGCTGTAAATTTTATTATTTTAAAAATTTCAATAGCAGGAAAATGCTCAAAATGCTTAAAATAGGCTGATTTAAGCAAAATTACTGTATCTCAGGTATGCCTCAAGGTATTAACATGCAATTTTTTGCTCAAAAGTGGAGAAAGCCAGGTTAATGTGACCAGTTTCACACATATTCACAGTGGTTTGTAGTAAATTTTATTATTTAAAAATTTCAATATCTGGAAATTGCTCAAAATGCTTAAAATAAGCTGTTTTAAGCAAAATTGCTGTATCTCAGGTATGCCTGAAGGTATTCCCAAGCAATTTTTTGCTCAACAGTGGTGAAAGTCAGGTTACTGTCACAAGTTACACACATATTCACAGTGGTTTGCAGTATATTTTATTATTTCAAAAATTTCAATAGCAGGAAAATGCTCAAAATGCTTAAAATAGGCTGTTTTAAGCAAAATTACTGTATCTCAGGTATGCCTCAAGGTATTAACATGCAATTTTTTGCTCAACAGTGGAGAAAGCCAGGTTAATGTGACCAGTTTCACACATATTCACAGTGATTTGCAGTAAATTTTATTATTTCAAAAATTGCAATAGCTTGAAAATGCTCAAAATGCTTAAAATACGCTGTTTTGAGCTGTTTTAAGCAAAATTACCGTATCTCAGGTATGCCTCAAGGTATTCCCATGCAATTTTTTGCTCAACAGTGGTGAAAGTCAGGTTACTGTGACCAGTATCACACATATTCACAGTGGTTAGCTGTAAATTTCATTATTTCAAAAATTTCAGTAGCTGTAAAACGCTCAAAATGCTTAAAATAAAGTGTTTTGATCTGTTTTAAGCAAAATTACTGTATATCAGGTATGCCTGAATGTATTCCCATGCAATATTTTGCTCAACAGTGGTGAAAATCAGGTTACTGTGACAAGTTTCACACATATTCACAGTGGTTTGCTGTAAATTTTATTTCAAAAATTTCATTGGCTGGAAAATGCTCAAAATGCTTAAAATAGGCTGTTTAAAGCAAAATTACTGTATCTCAGGTATGCCTCAAGGTATTCCCATGCAATTTTCTGCTAAACAGTGGTGAGAGTCAGGTTACTGTGACCAGTTTCACACATATTCACAGTGGTTTGTTATAAATTTTATTATTTCAAAAATTTCAATAGCTCCTAATTGCTCAAAATGCTTAAAATAGGCTGTTTTAAGCAAAATTACTGTATCTCAGGTATGCCTCAAGGTATTAACATGCAATTTTTTGCTCAACAGTGGAGAAAGCCAGGTTAATGTGACCAGTTTCACACATATTCACAGTGGTTTGCAGTAAATTTTATTATTTCAAAAATTTCAATAGCTGGAAAATGCTGAAAATGCTTAAAATAAGCTGTTTTGAGCTGTTTTAAGAAAAAATTATTGTATCCCAGGTATTTATCAAGGTATTCCCATGCAATATTTTGCTGAACAGTGGTGAAAGTCAGGTTACTGTGACCAGTTTCACACATATTCACAGTGGTTTGCTGTAAATTTAATTATTTCAAAAATTTCAATGGCTGGAAAATGCTCAAAATGCTCAAAATAGGCTGTTTTAAGCAAAATTACTGTATCTCAGGTATGCCTCAAGGTATTAACATGCAATTTTTTGCTCAATAGTGGTGAAAGTCACCAGTTTCACACATATTCGCAGTGGTTTGTAGTAAATTTTATTATTTCAAAAATGTCAATAGCTGGAAAATGCTCAAAATGCTTAAAATAAGCTGTTTTGAGCTGTTTTAAGCAAAATTACTGTATCTCAGGTATGCCTCAAGGTATTCCCATTCACTTTTTTGCTCAACAGTGTTGAAAGCCAGGTTAATGTGACCAATTTCATACATATTCACAGTGGTTTGCAGTAAATCTTATTATTTCAAAAATTTCAATAGCTGGAAATTTCTCAAAATGCTTAAAATAAGCTGTTTTGAGCTGTTTTAAGCAAAATTACTGTATCTCAGGTATGCCTCAAGGTATTCCCATTCACTTTTTTGCTCAACAGTGGTGAAAGCCAGGTTACTGTCACAAGTTACACACATATTCACAGTGGTTTGCAGTATATTTTATTATTTCAAAAATTTCAATAGCAGGAAAATGCTCAAAATGCTTAAAATAGGCTGTTTTAAGCAAAATTACTGTATCTCAGGTACGCCTCAAGGTATTCCCATGCAGTTTTTTGCACAACAGTGGTGAAAGCCTGGTTACTGTAACATGTTTCACACATATTCACAGTGGTTTGCTGTAAACTTTATTATTTCAAAAATTTCAATAGCTGGAAAATGCTCAAAATGCTTAAAATAGGCTGTTTTGAGCGGTTTTAAGCAAAATTACTGTATCTCAGGTATGCCTCAAGGTATTCTTATGCAATTATTTACTCAACAGTGATGAAAGTCAGGTTACTGTCACCAGTTTCACACATATTCACAGTGATTTGCTGTAAATTTTATTATTTCAAAAATTTCAATATTTGGAAAATGCTCAAAATGCTTAAAATAGGCTGTTTTAAGAAAAATTACTGTATCTCAGGTATGCCTCAAGGTATTCCCATGCAATTTTTTGCTCAACAGTGGGGAAAGTAAGGTTACTGTGACCAGTTTCACATATATTCACAGTGGTTTGTTATAAATTTTATTATTTCAAAAATTTAAATAGCTTAAAAATTCTCAAAATGCTTAAAATAGGCTGTTTCAAGCAAAATTACTGTATCTCAGGTATGCCTCAAGGTATTCCAATGCAATTTTTTGCTCAACAGTGCTGAAAGTAAGGTTACTGTGACCAGTTTCACATATATTCACAGTGGTTTGTTATAAATTTTATTATTTCAAAAATTTAAATAGCTTAAAAATTCTCAAAATGCTTAAATTAGGCTGTTTTAAGCAAAATTGCTGTATCTCAGGTATGCCTGAAGGTATTCCCATGCAATTTTTTGCTCAACAGTGGAGAAAGCCAGGTTAATGTGACCAGTTTCACACATATTCACAGTGGTTTGCTGTAAATTTTATTATTTCAAAAATTTTAATAACTGGAAAGTTATCAAAATGCTTAAAATAAGCTGTTTTGAGCTGTTTTAAGCAAAATTACTGTATCTCAGGTATGCCTCAACTTATTCCCATGCAATTTTTTAATCAACAGTGGTGAAAGTCAGGTTACTGACACAAGTTACACACATATTCATAGTGGTTAGCTGTAAATTTTATTATTTCAAAAATTTCAATAGCTGGCAAATGCTCAAAATGCTTAAAATAGGCTGATTTAAGCAAAATTACTGTATCTCAGGTATGCCTCAAGGTATTCCCTTGCAATATTTTGCTTAACAGTGGTGAAAGTCAGGTTACTGTGAACAGTTTCGGACATTCGCAGTGGTTTGCTGTAAATTTTATTATTTCAAAAATTTCAATAGCTGGAAAATGCTCATAATGCTTAAAATAGGCTGTTTCAAGCAAAATTACTGTATCTCAGGTATGCCTCCAGGTATTCCAATGCAATTTTTTGCTCAACAGTGGTGAAAGTCAGGTTACTGTCACCAGTTTCACTCATAGTCATAGTGGTTTGCTCTAAATTTCAGTATTTCAAAAATTTCAATAGCTGGAAAAAGCTCAAAATGCTTAAAATAAGCTGTTTTAAGCAAAATTACTGTATCTCAGATACGCCTCAAGGTATTCCCATGCAATTTTTTGCACAACAGTGGTGAAAGCCTGGTTACTGTGACATGTTTCACACATATTCACAGTGGTTTGCTGTAAATTTTATTATTTCAAAAATTTTAATGGCTGGAAAATGATCAAAATGCTTAAAATAAGCTGTTTTGAACTGTTTTAAGCAAAATTACTGTATCTCAGGTGTGCCTCAAGGTATTCCCATACAATTTTTTGCTCAACATTGGTGAAAGCCAGTTTACTCTGACCAGTTTCACTCATAGTCATAGTGGTTTGCTCTAAATTTTATTATTTCAAAAATTTCATTGACTGGAAAATGCTCAATAAGCTTAAAATAGGCTGTTTTAAGCAAAATTACTGTATCTCAGGTATGCCTCAAGGTATTCCCATGCAATTTTTTGCTAAGCAGTGGTGAAAGTAAGGTTGCTGTGACCAGTTTCACATATATTCAAAGTGGTTTGCAGTAAATTTTATTATTTCAAAAATTTCTATAGCTGGAAAATGCTCAAAATGCTTAAAATAGGCTGTTTTAAGCAAAATTACTGTATCTCAGGTATGCCTCAAGGTATTCCCATGCACTTTTTTGCTCAACAGTGGTGAAAGTCAGGTTACTGTCACAAGTTACACACATATTCACAGTGGTTTGCAGTATATTTTATTATTTCAAAAATTTCAATAGCAGGAAAATGCTCAAAATGCTTAAAATAGGCTGTTTTAAGCAAAATTACTGTATCTCAGGTACGCCTCAAGGTATTCCCATGCAGTTTTTTGCACAACAGTGGTGAAAGCCTGGTTACTGTAACATGTTTCACACATATTCACAGTGGTTTGCTGTAAACTTTATTATTTCAAAAATTTCAATAGCTGGAAAATGCTCAAAATGCTTAAAATAGGCTGTTTTGAGCGGTTTTAAGCAAAATTACTGTATCTCAGGTATGCCTCAAGGTATTCCCATGCAATTTTTTGCCAAGCAGTGGTGAAAGTAAGGTTGTTGTGACCAGTTTCACATATATTCACAGTGGTTTGCAGTAAATTTTATTATTTCAAAAATTTCTATAGCTGAAAAATGCTCAAAATGCTTAAAATAGGCTGATTTAAGCAAAATTACTGTATCTCAGGTATGCCTCAAGGTATTCCCATTCAATATTTTGCTCAACAGTGGTGAAAGTCAGGTTACTGTGAACAGTTTCGCACATTCACAGTGGTTTGCTGTAAATTTTATTATTTCAAAAATTTCAATAGCTGGAAAATGCTCAAAATGCTTAAAATAGGCTGTTTTAAGCAAAATTACTTTATCTCAGGTATGCCTCAAGGTATTCTTATGCAATTATTTACTCAACAGTGATGAAAGTCAGGTTACTGTCACCAGTTTCACACATATTCACAGTGGTTAGCTGTAAATTTTATTTCAAAAATTTCAATATCTGGCAAATGCTCAAAATGCTTAAAATAGGCTGATTTAAGCAAAATTACTGTATCTCAGGTATGCCTCAAGGTATTCCCATGCAATTTTTTGCTCAACAGTGGTGAAAGTCAGGTTACTGTGACCAGTATCACACATATTCACAGTGGTTAGCTGTAAATTTCATTATTTCAAAAATTTCAGTAGCTGTAAAACGCTCAAAATGCTTAAAATAAAGTGTTTTGATCTGTTTTAAGCAAAATTACTGTATATCAGGTATGCCTGAATGTATTCCCATGCAATTTTCTGCTAAACAGTGGTGAAAATCAGGTTACTGTGACAAGTTTCACACATATTCACAGTGGTTTGCAGTAAATTTTATTATTTCAAAAATTTCAATACCTGGAAAATGCTGAAAATGCTTAAAATAAGCTGTTTTGAACTGTTTTAAGAAAAAATTATTGTATCCCAGGTATTCCTCAAGGTATTCCCATGCAATATTTTGCTGAACAGTGGTGAAAGTCAGGTTACTGTGACCAGTTTCACACATATTCACAGTGGTTTGCTGTAAATTTAATTATTTCAAAAATTTCAATGGCTGGAAAATGCTCAAAATGCTCAAAATAGGCTGTTTTAAGCAAAATTACTGTATCTCAGGTATGCCTCAAGGTATTATCAGGCAATTTTCAGCTCAAAATTGGTGAATGACAGGTTGCTGTGACCAGTTTCACACATATTCACAGTGGTTTGCTGTAAATTTTATTATTTTAAAAATTTCAATATCAGGAAAATGCTCAAAATGCTTAAAATAGGCTGTTTTAAGCAAAATTACTGTATCTGAGGTATGCCTCAAGGTATTAACATGCAATTTTTTGCTCAACAGTGGTGAGTATCAGGTTACTGTGACCAGTTTCACACATATTCACAGTGGTTTGCTATAAATTTTATTATTTCAATAATTTGAATAGCTGCAAAATGTTCAAAGTGCTTAAAATAGGCTGTTTTAAGCAAAATTACTGTATCTCAGGGATGCCTCAAGGTATTCCCATGCAATTTTTACCTCAACAGTGGTGAAAGCTTGGTTACTGTGACCTGCTTCACTCATATTCAAAGTGGTTTGCTGTAAATTTTATTATTTCAAAAATTTCAATAGTTTTAAAATGCTCAAAATGCTTAATATAGGCTGTTTCAAGCAAAATTACTGTATCTCAGGTATGCCTCAAGGTATTCCAATGCAATTTTTTGCTCAACAGTGGTGAAAGTCAGGTTACTGTGACCAGTTTCACACATATTCACAGTGGTTTGTTATAAATTTTATTATTTCAAAAATTTAAATAGCTTAAAAATTCTCAAAATGCTTAAATTAGGCTGTTTTAAGCAAAATTGCTGTATCTCAGGTATGCCTGAAGGTATTCCCATGCAATTTTTTGCTCAACAGTGGAGAAAGCCAGGTTAATGTGACCAGTTTCACACATATTCACAGTGGTTTGTTATAAATTTTATTATTTCAATAATTTCAATAGCTCAAAATTGCTCAAAATGCTTAAAATAGGCTGTTTCAAGCAAAATTACTGTATCTCAGGTATGCCTCAAGGTATTAACATGCAATTTTTTGCTCAACAGTGGAGAAAGCCAGGTTAATGTGACCAGTTTCACATATTCACAGTGGTTTGATGTAAATTTTATTATTTCAAAAATTTCAATAGCTGTAAAATGCGCAAAATGCTTAAAATAAGCTGTTTTAAGCAAAATTACTGTATCTCAGGAATGCCTCAAGGTATTCCCATGCAATTTTTTGCTCAACAGTGGTGAAAGTCAGGTTACTGTCACCAGTTTCACACATATTCATAGTGGTTTGCTCTAAATTTCAGTATTTCAAAAATTTCAATAGCTGGAAAAAGCTCAAAATGCTTAAAATAAGCTGTTTTAAGCAAAATTACTGTATCTCAGATACGCCTCAAGGTATTCCCATGCACTTTTTTGCTCAACAGTGGTGAAAGTCAGGTTACTGTCACAAGTTACACACATATTCACAGTGGTTTGCAGTATATTTTATTATTTCAAAAATTTCAATAGCAGGAAAATGCTCAAAATGCTTAAAATAGGCTGTTTTAAGCAAAATTACTGTATCTCAGGTACGCCTCAAGGTATTCCCATGCAGTTTTTTGCACAACAGTGGTGAAAGCCTGGTTACTGTAACATGTTTCACACATATTCACAGTGGTTTGCTGTAAACTTTATTATTTCAAAAATTTCAATAGCTGGAAAATGCTCAAAATGCTTAAAATAGGCTGTTTTGAGCGGTTTTAAGCAAAATTACTGTATCTCAGGTATGCCTCAAGGTATTCCCATGCAATTTTTTGCTAAGCAGTGGTGAAAGTAAGGTTGTTGTGACCAGTTTCACATATATTCACAGTGGTTTGCAGTAAATTTTATTATTTCAAAAATTTCTATAGCTGAAAAATGCTCAAAATGCTTAAAATAGGCTGATTTAAGCAAAATTACTGTATCTCAGGTATGCCTCAAGGTATTCCCATTCAATATTTTGCTCAACAGTAGTGAAAGTCAGGTTACTGTGAACAGTTACGCACATTCACAGTGGTTTGCTGTAAATTTTATTATTTCAAAAATTTCAATAGCTGGAAAATGCTCAAAATGCTTAAAATAGGCTGTTTTAAGCAAAATTACTGTATCTCAGGGATGCCTCAAGGTATTCCCATGCAATTTTTACCTCAACAGTGGTGAAAGCTTGGTTACTGTGACCTGCTTCACTCATATTCAAAGTGGTTTGCTGTAAATTTTATTATTTCAAAAATTTCAATAGTTTTAAAATGCTCAAAATGCTTAATATAGGCTGTTTCAAGCAAAATTACTGTATCTCAGGTAAGCCTCAAGGTATTCCAATGCAATTTTTTGCTCAACAGTGGTGAAAGTCAGGTTACTGTGACCAGTTTCACACATATTCACAGTGGTTTGTTATAAATTTTATTATTTCAAAAATTTCAATAGCTCAAAATTGCTCAAAATGCTTAAGATAGGCTGTTTTGAACTGTTTTAAGCAAAATTACTGTATCTCAGGTGTGCCTCAAGGTATTCCCATACAATTTTTTGCTCAACATTGGTGAAAGCCAGTTTACTGTGACCAGTTTCACTCATAGTCATAGTGGTTTGCTCTAAATTTTATTATTTCAAAAATTTCATTGGCTGGAAAATGCTCAATAAGCTTAAAATAGGCTGTTTTAAGCAAAATTACTGTATCTCAAGTATGCCTCGAGGTATTCCCATGCAATTTTTTGCTAAGCAGTGGTGAAAGCCAGGTTAATGTGACCAATTTCACACATATTCACAGTAGTTTGCAGTAAATCTTATTATTTCAAAAATTTCAACAGCTGGAAATTGCTCAAAATGCTTAAAATAAGCTGTTTTGAGTTGTTTTAAGCAAAATTACTGTATCCCAGGTATGCCTCGAGGTATTCCCATGCAATATTTTGCTCAACAGTGGTGAAAATCAGGTTACTGTGACAAGTTTCACACATATTCACAGTGGTTTGCTATAAATTTTATTATTTCAATAATTTGAATAGCTGCAAAATGCTCAAAGTGCTTAAAATAGGCTGTTTTAAGCAAAATTACTGTATCTCAGGTATGCCTCAAGGTATTCCCATGCAATTTTCTGCTAAACAGTGGTGAGAGTCAGGTTACTGTGACCAGTTTCACACATATTCACAGTGGTTTTCTATAAATTTTATTATTTCAAAAATTTCAATAGCTCAAAATTGCTCAAAATGCTTAAAATAGGCTGTTTTAAGCAAAATTACTGTATTTCAGGTATGCCTCAAGGTATTAACATGCAATTTTTTGCTCAACGGTGGTGAAAGTCAGGTTACTGTCACCTGTTTCACACATATTCACAGTGGTTTGCTGTAAATTTTATTATTTCAAAAATTTCAACAGCTTAAAAATGCTCAAAATGCTTAAAATACGCTGTTTTGAGCTGTTTTAAGCAAAATTACTTTATCTCAGGTATGCCTCAAGTTATTCCCATGCAATTTTTTGCTAAACAGTGGCGAAAGTCAGGTTACTGTCACCAGTTTCACACATATTCATAGTGGTTTGCTGTAAATGTCATTATTTCAAAAATTTCAATAGCTGGAAAATGCTCAAAATGCTTAAAATAAGCTGTTTTAAGCAAAATTACTGTATCTCAGTTACGCCTCAAGGTATTCCCATGCAGTTTTTTGCACAACAGTGGTGAAATCCTGGTTACTGTAACATGTTTCATACATATTCACAGTGGTTTGCTGTAAACTTTATTATTTCAAAAATTTCAATAGCTGGAAAATGCTCAAATTGCTTATAATAAGCTGTTTTGAGCGGTTTTAAGCAAAATTACTGTATCTCAGGTATGCCTCAAAGTATTCCCACGCACTTTTTGCTCAAAAGTGGTGAAAGCAAGGTTAATGTCACCAGTTTCACACATATTCACAGTGGTTTGCAGGAAATTTTATTATTTCAAAAATTTCAATAGCTGGAAAATGCTCAAAATGCTTAAAATATGCTGTTTTGAACTGTTTTAAGCAAAATTACTGTATCTCAGGTGTGCCTCAAGGTATTCTCATACAATTTTTTGCTCAACATTGGTGAAAGCCAGTTTACTGTGACCAGTTTCACTCATAGTCATAGTGGTTTGCTGTAAATTTTATTATTTCAAAAATTTCATTGGCTGGAAAATGCTCAATAAGCTTAAAATAGGCTGTTTTAAGCAAAATTACTGTATCTCAGGTATGCCTCAAGGTATTCCCATGCAATTTTTTGCTAAGCAGTGGTGAAAGTAAGGTTGCTGTGACCAGTTTCACATATATTCACAGTGGTTTGCAGTAAATTTTATTATTTCAAAAATTTAAATAGCTGCAAAATGCTCAAAATGCTTAAAATATGCTGTTTTAAGCAAAATTACTGTAACTCAGGTATGCATCAAGGTATTCCCATGCAATTTTTTGCTCAACAGTGGCGAAAGTCAGGTTACTGTGACCAGTTTCACACATATTCACAGTGGTTTGCTGTAAATTTTATTATTTCAAAAATTTTAATAACTGGAAAGTGCTCAAAATGCTTAAAATAAGCTGTTTTGAGCTGTTTTAAGCAAAATTACTGTATCTCAGGTATGCCTCAACGTATTCCCATGCAATTTTTTGCTCAACAGTGGTGAAAGTCAGGTTACTGACACAAGTTACACACATATTCATAGTGGTTAGCTGTAAATTTTATTATTTCAAAAATTTCAATAGCTCGAAAATGCTCAAAATGCTTAAAATAGGCTGATTTAAGCAAAATTACTGTATCTCAGGTATGCCTCAAGGTATTCCCTTGCAATGTTTTGCTTAACAGTGGTGAAAGTCAGGTTACTGTGAACAGTTTCGGACAGTCGCAGTGGTTTGCTGTAAATTTTATTATTTCAAAAATTTCAGTATTTGGAAAATGCTCAAAATGCTTAAAATAGGCTGTTGTAAGCAAAATTACTGTATCTCAGGTATGCCTCAAGGTATTCCAATGCAATTTTTTGCTCAACAGTGGTGAAAGTAAGGTTACTGTGACCAGTTTCACATATATTCACAGTGGTTTGTTATAAATTTTATTATTTCAGAAATTTAAATAGCTCAAAAATGCTCAAAATGCTTAAATTAGGCTGTTTTAAGCAAAATTGCTGTATCTCAGGTATGCCTGAAGGTATTCCCATGCAATTTTTTGCTCAACAGTGGTGAAAGTCAGGTTACTGTCACAAGTTACACACATATTCACAGTGGTTTGCAGTATATTTTATTATTTCAAAAATTTCAATAGCAGGAAAATGCTCAAAATGCTTAAAATAGGCTGTTTTAAGCAAAATTACTGTATCTCAGGTATGCCTCAAGGTATTAACATGCAATTTTTTCCTCAACAGTGGAGAAAGCCAGGTTAATGTGACCAGTTTCACACATATTCATAGTGGTTTGCTGTTAATTTCATTATTTCAAAAATTTCAATAGCTGGAAAATGCTCAAAATGCTTAAAATAAGCTGTTTTAAGCAAAATTACTGTATCTCAGGTACGCCTCAAGGTATTCCCATGCAGTTTTTTGCACAACAGTGGTGAAAGCCTGGTTACTGTAACATGTTTCACACATATTCACAGTGGTTTGCTGTAAACTTTATTATTTCAAAAATTTCAATAGCTGGAAAATGCTCAAAATGCTTAAAATACGCTGTTTTGAGCGGTTTTAAACAAAATTACTGTATCTCAGGTATGTCTCAAGGTATTCCCATGCAATTTTTTGCTCAACAGTGGTGAAAATCAGGTTACTGTGACCAGTATCACACATATTCACAGTGGTTAGCTGTAAATTTCATTATTTCAAAAATTTCAGTAGCTGTAAAACGCTCAAAATGCTTAAAATAAAGTGTTTTGATCTGTTTTAAGCAAAATTACTGTATATCAGGTATGCCTCAAGGTATTAACATGCAATTTTTTGCTCAAAATTGGTGAATGACAGGTTATTGTGACCAGTTTCACACATATTCACAGTGGTTTGCTGTAAATTTTATTATTTTAAAAATTTCAATAGCAGGAAAATGCTCAAAATGCTTAAAATAGGCTGTTTTAAGCAAAATTACTGTATCTCAAGTATGCCTCAAGGTATTAACATGCAATTTTTTGCTCAAAATTGGTGAATGACAGGTTATTGTGACCAGTTTCACACATATTCACAGTGGTTTGCTGTAAATTTTATTATTTTAAAAATTTCAATAGCAGGAAAATGCTCAAAATGCTTAAAATAGGCTGATTTAAGCAAAATTACTGTATCTCAGGTATGCCTCAAGGTATTAACATGCAATTTTTTGCTCAAAAGTGGAGAAAGCCAGGTTAATGTGACCAGTTTCACACATATTCACAGTGGTTTGTAGTAAATTTTATTATTTAAAAATTTCAATATCTGGAAATTGCTCAAAATGCTTAAAATAAGCTGTTTTAAGCAAAATTGCTGTATCTCAGGTATGCCTGAAGGTATTCCCATGCAATTTTTTGCTCAACAGTGGTGAAAGTCAGGTTACTGTCACAAGTTACACACATATTCACAGTGGTTTGCAGTATATTTTATTATTTCAAAAATTTCAATAGCAGGAAAATGCTCAAAATGCTTAAAATAGGCTGTTTTAAGCAAAATTACTGTATCTCAGGTAAGCCTCAAGGTATTAACATGCAATTTTTTGCTCAACAGTGGAGAAAGCCAGGTTAATGTGACCAGTTTCACACATATTCACAGTGATTTGCAGTAAATTTTATTATTTCAAAAATTGCAATAGCTTGAAAATGCTCAAAATGCTTAAAATACGCTGTTTTGAGCTGTTTTAAGCAAAATTACTGTATCTCAGGTATGCCTCAAGGTATTCCCATGCAATTTTTTGCTCAACAGTGGTGAAAGTCAGGTTACTGTGACCAGTATCACACATATTCACAGTGGTTAGCTGTAAATTTCATTATTTCAAAAATTTCAGTAGCTGTAAAACGCTCAAAATGCTTAAAATAAAGTGTTTTGATCTGTTTTAAGCAAAATTACTGTATATCAGGTATGCCTGAATGTATTCCCATGCAATATTTTGCTCAACAGTGGTGAAAATCAGGTTACTGTGACAAGTTTCACACATATTCACAGTGGTTTGCTGTAAATTTTATTTCAAAAATTTCATTGGCTGGAAAATGCTCAAAATGCTTAAAATAGGCTGTTTAAAGCAAAATTACTGTATCTCAGGTATGCCTCAAGGTATTCCCATGCAATTTTCTGCTAAACAGTGGTGAGAGTCAGGTTACTGTGACCAGTTTCACACATATTCACAGTGGTTTGTTATAAATTTTATTATTTCAAAAATTTCAATAGCTCCTAATTGCTCAAAATGCTTAAAATAGGCTGTTTTAAGCAAAATTACTGTATCTCAGGTATGCCTCAAGGTATTAACATGCAATTTTTTGCTCAACAGTGGAGAAAGCCAGGTTAATGTGACCAGTTTCACACATATTCACAGTGGTTTGCAGTAAATTTTATTATTTCAAAAATTTCAATAGCTGGAAAATGCTGAAAATGCTTAAAATAAGCTGTTTTGAGCTGTTTTAAGAAAAAATTATTGTATCCCAGGTATTTATCAAGGTATTCCAATGCAATATTTTGCTGAACAGTGGTGAAAGTCAGGTTACTGTGACCAGTTTCACACATATTCACAGTGGTTTGCTGTAAATTTAATTATTTCAAAAATTTCAATGGCTGGAAAATGCTCAAAATGCGCAAAATAGGCTGATTTAAGCAAAATTACTGTATCTCAGGTATGCCTCAAGGTATTAACATGCAATTTTTTGCTCAATAGTGGTGAAAGTCACCAGTTTCGCACATATTCGCAGTGGTTTGTAGTAAATTTTATTATTTCAAAAATGTCAATAGCTGGAAAATGCTCAAAATGCTTAAAATAAGCTGTTTTGAGCTGTTTTAAGCAAAATTACTGTATCTCAGGTATGCCTCAAGGTATTCCCATTCACTTTTTTGCTCAACAGTGTTGAAAGCCAGGTTAATGTGACCAATTTCATACATATTCACAGTGGTTTGCAGTAAATCTTATTATTTCAAAAATTTCAATAGCTGGAAATTTCTCAAAATGCTTAAAATAAGCTGTTTTGAGCTGTTTTAAGCAAAATTACTGTATCTCAGGTATGATTCAAGGTATTCCCATTCACTTTTTTGCTCAACAGTGGTGAAAGCCAGGTTAATGTGACCAATTTCACACATATTCACAGTGGTTTGCAGTAAATCTTATTATTTCAAAAATTTCAATAGCTGGAAATTTCTCAAAATGCTTAAAATAAGCTGTTTTGAGCTGTTTTAAGCAAAATTACTGTATCTCAGGTATGCCTCAAGGCATTAACATGCAATTTTTTGCTCAATAGTGGAGAAAGCCAGGTTAATGTGACCAGTTTCACACATATTCACAGTGGTTTGCTGTAAATTTTATTATTTTAATAATTTCAATAGCTCAAAATTGCTCAAAATGCTTAAAATAGGCTGTTTTAAGCAAAATTACTGTATTTCAGGTATGCCTCAAGGTATTAACATGCAATTTTTTGCTCAACGGTGGTGAAAGTCAGGTTACTGTCACCTGTTTCACACATATTCACAGTGGTTTGCTGTAAATTTTATTATTTCAAAAATTTCAACAGCTTAAAAATGCTCAAAATGCTTAAAATACGCTGTTTTGAGCTGTTTTAAGCAAAATTACTTTATCTCAGGTATGCCTCAAGTTATTCCCATGCAATTTTTTGCTAAACAGTGGCGAAAGTCAGGTTACTGTCACCAGTTTCACACATATTCATAGTGGTTTGCTGTAAATGTCATTATTTCAAAAATTTCAATAGCTGAAAAATGCTCAAAATGCTTAAAATAACCTGTTTTAAGCAAAATTACTGTATCTCAGTTACGCCTCAAGGTATTCCCATGCAGTTTTTTGCACAACAGTGGTGAAATCCTGGTTACTGTAACATGTTTCATACATATTCACAGTGGTTTGCTGTAAACTTTATTATTTCAAAAATTTCAATAGCTGGAAAATGCTCAAATTGCTTATAATAAGCTGTTTTGAGCGGTTTTAAGCAAAATTACTGTATCTCAGGTATGCCTCAAAGTATTCCCACGCACTTTTTGCTCAAAAGTGGTGAAAGCAAGGTTAATGTCACCAGTTTCACACATATTCACAGTGGTTTGCAGGAAATTTTATTATTTCAAAAATTTCAATAGCTGGAAAATGCTCAAAATGCTTAAAATATGCTGTTTTGAACTGTTTTAAGCAAAATTACTGTATCTCAGGTGTGCCTCAAGGTATTCTCATACAATTTTTTGCTCAACATTGGTGAAAGCCAGTTTACTGTGACCAGTTTCACTCATAGTCATAGTGGTTTGCTGTAAATTTTATTATTTCAAAAATTTCATTGGCTGGAAAATGCTCAATAAGCTTAAAATAGGCTGTTTTAAGCAAAATTACTGTATCTCAGGTATGCCTCAAGGTATTCCCATGCAATTTTTTGCTAAGCAGTGGTGAAAGTAAGGTTGCTGTGACCAGTTTCACATATATTCACAGTGGTTTGCAGTAAATTTTATTATTTCAAAAATTTAAATAGCTGCAAAATGCTCAAAATGCTTAAAATATGCTGTTTTAAGCAAAATTACTGTAACTCAGGTATGCATCAAGGTATTCCCATGCAATTTTTTGCTCAACAGTGGCGAAAGTCAGGTTACTGTGACCAGTTTCACACATATTCACAGTGGTTTGCTGTAAATTTTATTATTTCAAAAATTTTAATAACTGGAAAGTGCTCAAAATGCTTAAAATAAGCTGTTTTGAGCTGTTTTAAGCAAAATTACTGTATCTCAGGTATGCCTCAACGTATTCCCATGCAATTTTTTGCTCAACAGTGGTGAAAGTCAGGTTACTGACACAAGTTACACACATATTCATAGTGGTTAGCTGTAAATTTTATTATTTCAAAAATTTCAATAGCTCGAAAATGCTCAAAATGCTTAAAATAGGCTGATTTAAGCAAAATTACTGTATCTCAGGTATGCCTCAAGGTATTCCCTTGCAATGTTTTGCTTAACAGTGGTGAAAGTCAGGTTACTGTGAACAGTTTCGGACAGTCGCAGTGG
Organism: Spongia lamella; assembly: GCA_963930835.1. NCBI lineage: Eukaryota > Metazoa > Porifera > Demospongiae > Dictyoceratida > Spongiidae > Spongia > Spongia lamella. The sequence continues at coordinate 4,797,146 of OZ005752.1, read as the reverse complement.
TTTGCTGTAAATTTTATTATTTCAAAAATTTCAGTATTTGGAAAATGCTCAAAATGCTTAAAATAGGCTGTTGTAAGCAAAATTACTGTATCTCAGGTATGCCTCAAGGTATTCCAATGCAATTTTTTGCTCAACAGTGGTGAAAGTAAGGTTACTGTGACCAGTTTCACATATATTCACAGTGGTTTGTTATAAATTTTATTATTTCAGAAATTTAAATAGCTCAAAAATGCTCAAAATGCTTAAATTAGGCTGTTTTAAGCAAAATTGCTGTATCTCAGGTATGCCTGAAGGTATTCCCATGCAATTTTTTGCTCAACAGTGGTGAAAGTCAGGTTACTGTCACAAGTTACACACATATTCACAGTGGTTTGCAGTATATTTTATTATTTCAAAAATTTCAATAGCAGGAAAATGCTCAAAATGCTTAAAATAGGCTGTTTTAAGCAAAATTACTGTATCTCAGGTATGCCTCAAGGTATTAACATGCAATTTTTTCCTCAACAGTGGAGAAAGCCAGGTTAATGTGACCAGTTTCACACATATTCATAGTGGTTTGCTGTTAATTTCATTATTTCAAAAATTTCAATAGCTGGAAAATGCTCAAAATGCTTAAAATAAGCTGTTTTAAGCAAAATTACTGTATCTCAGGTACGCCTCAAGGTATTCCCATGCAGTTTTTTGCACAACAGTGGTGAAAGCCTGGTTACTGTAACATGTTTCACACATATTCACAGTGGTTTGCTGTAAACTTTATTATTTCAAAAATTTCAATAGCTGGAAAATGCTCAAAATGCTTAAAATACGCTGTTTTGAGCGGTTTTAAACAAAATTACTGTATCTCAGGTATGTCTCAAGGTATTCCCATGCAATTTTTTGCTCAACAGTGGTGAAAATCAGGTTACTGTGACCAGTATCACACATATTCACAGTGGTTAGCTGTAAATTTCATTATTTCAAAAATTTCAGTAGCTGTAAAACGCTCAAAATGCTTAAAATAAAGTGTTTTGATCTGTTTTAAGCAAAATTACTGTATATCAGGTATGCCTCAAGGTATTAACATGCAATTTTTTGCTCAAAATTGGTGAATGACAGGTTATTGTGACCAGTTTCACACATATTCACAGTGGTTTGCTGTAAATTTTATTATTTTAAAAATTTCAATAGCAGGAAAATGCTCAAAATGCTTAAAATAGGCTGTTTTAAGCAAAATTACTGTATCTCAAGTATGCCTCAAGGTATTAACATGCAATTTTTTGCTCAAAATTGGTGAATGACAGGTTATTGTGACCAGTTTCACACATATTCACAGTGGTTTGCTGTAAATTTTATTATTTTAAAAATTTCAATAGCAGGAAAATGCTCAAAATGCTTAAAATAGGCTGATTTAAGCAAAATTACTGTATCTCAGGTATGCCTCAAGGTATTAACATGCAATTTTTTGCTCAAAAGTGGAGAAAGCCAGGTTAATGTGACCAGTTTCACACATATTCACGGTGGTTTGTAGTAAATTTTATTATTTAAAAATTTCAATATCTGGAAATTGCTCAAAATGCTTAAAATAAGCTGTTTTAAGCAAAATTGCTGTATCTCAGGTATGCCTGAAGGTATTCCCATGCAATTTTTTGCTCAACAGTGGTGAAAGTCAGGTTACTGTCACAAGTTACACACATATTCACAGTGGTTTGCAGTATATTTTATTATTTCAAAAATTTCAATAGCAGGAAAATGCTCAAAATGCTTAAAATAGGCTGTTTTAAGCAAAATTACTGTATCTCAGGTAAGCCTCAAGGTATTAACATGCAATTTTTTGCTCAACAGTGGAGAAAGCCAGGTTAATGTGACCAGTTTCACACATATTCACAGTGATTTGCAGTAAATTTTATTATTTCAAAAATTGCAATAGCTTGAAAATGCTCAAAATGCTTAAAATACGCTGTTTTGAGCTGTTTTAAGCAAAATTACTGTATCTCAGGTATGCCTCAAGGTATTCCCATGCAATTTTTTGCTCAACAGTGGTGAAAGTCAGGTTACTGTGACCAGTATCACACATATTCACAGTGGTTAGCTGTAAATTTCATTATTTCAAAAATTTCAGTAGCTGTAAAACGCTCAAAATGCTTAAAATAAAGTGTTTTGATCTGTTTTAAGCAAAATTACTGTATATCAGGTATGCCTGAATGTATTCCCATGCAATATTTTGCTCAACAGTGGTGAAAATCAGGTTACTGTGACAAGTTTCACACATATTCACAGTGGTTTGCTGTAAATTTTATTTCAAAAATTTCATTGGCTGGAAAATGCTCAAAATGCTTAAAATAGGCTGTTTAAAGCAAAATTACTGTATCTCAGGTATGCCTCAAGGTATTCCCATGCAATTTTCTGCTAAACAGTGGTGAGAGTCAGGTTACTGTGACCAGTTTCACACATATTCACAGTGGTTTGTTATAAATTTTATTATTTCAAAAATTTCAATAGCTCCTAATTGCTCAAAATGCTTAAAATAGGCTGTTTTAAGCAAAATTACTGTATCTCAGGTATGCCTCAAGGTATTAACATGCAATTTTTTGCTCAACAGTGGAGAAAGCCAGGTTAATGTGACCAGTTTCACACATATTCACAGTGGTTTGCAGTAAATTTTATTATTTCAAAAATTTCAATAGCTGGAAAATGCTGAAAATGCTTAAAATAAGCTGTTTTGAGCTGTTTTAAGAAAAAATTATTGTATCCCAGGTATTTATCAAGGTATTCCAATGCAATATTTTGCTGAACAGTGGTGAAAGTCAGGTTACTGTGACCAGTTTCACACATATTCACAGTGGTTTGCTGTAAATTTAATTATTTCAAAAATTTCAATGGCTGGAAAATGCTCAAAATGCGCAAAATAGGCTGATTTAAGCAAAATTACTGTATCTCAGGTATGCCTCAAGGTATTAACATGCAATTTTTTGCTCAATAGTGGTGAAAGTCACCAGTTTCGCACATATTCGCAGTGGTTTGTAGTAAATTTTATTATTTCAAAAATGTCAATAGCTGGAAAATGCTCAAAATGCTTAAAATAAGCTGTTTTGAGCTGTTTTAAGCAAAATTACTGTATCTCAGGTATGCCTCAAGGTATTCCCATTCACTTTTTTGCTCAACAGTGTTGAAAGCCAGGTTAATGTGACCAATTTCATACATATTCACAGTGGTTTGCAGTAAATCTTATTATTTCAAAAATTTCAATAGCTGGAAATTTCTCAAAATGCTTAAAATAAGCTGTTTTGAGCTGTTTTAAGCAAAATTACTGTATCTCAGGTATGATTCAAGGTATTCCCATTCACTTTTTTGCTCAACAGTGGTGAAAGCCAGGTTAATGTGACCAATTTCACACATATTCACAGTGGTTTGCAGTAAATCTTATTATTTCAAAAATTTCAATAGCTGGAAATTTCTCAAAATGCTTAAAATAAGCTGTTTTGAGCTGTTTTAAGCAAAATTACTGTATCTCAGGTATGCCTCAAGGCATTAACATGCAATTTTTTGCTCAATAGTGGAGAAAGCCAGGTTAATGTGACCAGTTTCACACATATTCACAGTGGTTTGCTGTAAATTTTATTATTTTAATAATTTCAATAGCTCAAAATTGCTCAAAATGCTTAAAATAGGCTGTTTTAAGCAAAATTACTGTATTTCAGGTATGCCTCAAGGTATTAACATGCAATTTTTTGCTCAACGGTGGTGAAAGTCAGGTTACTGTCACCTGTTTCACACATATTCACAGTGGTTTGCTGTAAATTTTATTATTTCAAAAATTTCAACAGCTTAAAAATGCTCAAAATGCTTAAAATACGCTGTTTTGAGCTGTTTTAAGCAAAATTACTTTATCTCAGGTATGCCTCAAGTTATTCCCATGCAATTTTTTGCTAAACAGTGGCGAAAGTCAGGTTACTGTCACCAGTTTCACACATATTCATAGTGGTTTGCTGTAAATGTCATTATTTCAAAAATTTCAATAGCTGAAAAATGCTCAAAATGCTTAAAATAACCTGTTTTAAGCAAAATTACTGTATCTCAGTTACGCCTCAAGGTATTCCCATGCAGTTTTTTGCACAACAGTGGTGAAATCCTGGTTACTGTAACATGTTTCATACATATTCACAGTGGTTTGCTGTAAACTTTATTATTTCAAAAATTTCAATAGCTGGAAAATGCTCAAATTGCTTATAATAAGCTGTTTTGAGCGGTTTTAAGCAAAATTACTGTATCTCAGGTATGCCTCAAAGTATTCCCACGCACTTTTTGCTCAAAAGTGGTGAAAGCAAGGTTAATGTCACCAGTTTCACACATATTCACAGTGGTTTGCAGGAAATTTTATTATTTCAAAAATTTCAATAGCTGGAAAATGCTCAAAATGCTTAAAATATGCTGTTTTGAACTGTTTTAAGCAAAATTACTGTATCTCAGGTGTGCCTCAAGGTATTCTCATACAATTTTTTGCTCAACATTGGTGAAAGCCAGTTTACTGTGACCAGTTTCACTCATAGTCATAGTGGTTTGCTGTAAATTTTATTATTTCAAAAATTTCATTGGCTGGAAAATGCTCAATAAGCTTAAAATAGGCTGTTTTAAGCAAAATTACTGTATCTCAGGTATGCCTCAAGGTATTCCCATGCAATTTTTTGCTAAGCAGTGGTGAAAGTAAGGTTGCTGTGACCAGTTTCACATATATTCACAGTGGTTTGCAGTAAATTTTATTATTTCAAAAATTTAAATAGCTGCAAAATGCTCAAAATGCTTAAAATATGCTGTTTTAAGCAAAATTACTGTAACTCAGGTATGCATCAAGGTATTCCCATGCAATTTTTTGCTCAACAGTGGCGAAAGTCAGGTTACTGTGACCAGTTTCACACATATTCACAGTGGTTTGCTGTAAATTTTATTATTTCAAAAATTTTAATAACTGGAAAGTGCTCAAAATGCTTAAAATAAGCTGTTTTGAGCTGTTTTAAGCAAAATTACTGTATCTCAGGTATGCCTCAACGTATTCCCATGCAATTTTTTGCTCAACAGTGGTGAAAGTCAGGTTACTGACACAAGTTACACACATATTCATAGTGGTTAGCTGTAAATTTTATTATTTCAAAAATTTCAATAGCTCGAAAATGCTCAAAATGCTTAAAATAGGCTGATTTAAGCAAAATTACTGTATCTCAGGTATGCCTCAAGGTATTCCCTTGCAATGTTTTGCTTAACAGTGGTGAAAGTCAGGTTACTGTGAACAGTTTCGGACAGTCGCAGTGGTTTGCTGTAAATTTTATTATTTCAAAAATTTCAGTATTTGGAAAATGCTCAAAATGCTTAAAATAGGCTGTTGTAAGCAAAATTACTGTATCTCAGGTATGCCTCAAGGTATTCCAATGCAATTTTTTGCTCAACAGTGGTGAAAGTAAGGTTACTGTGACCAGTTTCACATATATTCACAGTGGTTTGTTATAAATTTTATTATTTCAGAAATTTAAATAGCTCAAAAATGCTCAAAATGCTTAAATTAGGCTGTTTTAAGCAAAATTGCTGTATCTCAGGTATGCCTGAAGGTATTCCCATGCAATTTTTTGCTCAACAGTGGTGAAAGTCAGGTTACTGTCACAAGTTACACACATATTCACAGTGGTTTGCAGTATATTTTATTATTTCAAAAATTTCAATAGCAGGAAAATGCTCAAAATGCTTAAAATAGGCTGTTTTAAGCAAAATTACTGTATCTCAGGTATGCCTCAAGGTATTAACATGCAATTTTTTCCTCAACAGTGGAGAAAGCCAGGTTAATGTGACCAGTTTCACACATATTCATAGTGGTTTGCTGTTAATTTCATTATTTCAAAAATTTCAATAGCTGGAAAATGCTCAAAATGCTTAAAATAAGCTGTTTTAAGCAAAATTACTGTATCTCAGGTACGCCTCAAGGTATTCCCATGCAGTTTTTTGCACAACAGTGGTGAAAGCCTGGTTACTGTAACATGTTTCACACATATTCACAGTGGTTTGCTGTAAACTTTATTATTTCAAAAATTTCAATAGCTGGAAAATGCTCAAAATGCTTAAAATACGCTGTTTTGAGCGGTTTTAAACAAAATTACTGTATCTCAGGTATGTCTCAAGGTATTCCCATGCAATTTTTTGCTCAACAGTGGTGAAAATCAGGTTACTGTGACCAGTATCACACATATTCACAGTGGTTAGCTGTAAATTTCATTATTTCAAAAATTTCAGTAGCTGTAAAACGCTCAAAATGCTTAAAATAAAGTGTTTTGATCTGTTTTAAGCAAAATTACTGTATATCAGGTATGCCTCAAGGTATTAACATGCAATTTTTTGCTCAAAATTGGTGAATGACAGGTTATTGTGACCAGTTTCACACATATTCACAGTGGTTTGCTGTAAATTTTAATATTTTAAAAATTTCAATAGCAGGAAAATGCTCAAAATGCTTAAAATAGGCTGTTTTAAGCAAAATTACTGTATCTCAAGTATGCCTCAAGGTATTAACATGCAATTTTTTGCTCAAAATTGGTGAATGACAGGTTATTGTGACCAGTTTCACACATATTCACAGTGGTTTGCTGTAAATTTTATTATTTTAAAAATTTCAATAGCAGGAAAATGCTCAAAATGCTTAAAATAGGCTGATTTAAGCAAAATTACTGTATCTCAGGTATGCCTCAAGGTATTAACATGCAATTTTTTGCTCAAAAGTGGAGAAAGCCAGGTTAATGTGACCAGTTTCACACATATTCACAGTGGTTTGTAGTAAATTTTATTATTTAAAAATTTCAATATCTGGAAATTGCTCAAAATGCTTAAAATAAGCTGTTTTAAGCAAAATTGCTGTATCTCAGGTATGCCTGAAGGTATTCCCATGCAATTTTTTGCTCAACAGTGGTGAAAGTCAGGTTACTGTCACAAGTTACACACATATTCATAGTGGTTTGCAGTATATTTTATTATTTCAAAAATTTCAATAGCAGGAAAATGCTCAAAATGCTTAAAATAGGCTGTTTTAAGCAAAATTACTGTATCTCAGGTAAGCCTCAAGGTATTAACATGCAATTTTTTGCTCAACAGTGGAGAAAGCCAGGTTAATGTGACCAGTTTCACACATATTCACAGTGATTTGCAGTAAATTTTATTATTTCAAAAATTGCAATAGCTTGAAAATGCTCAAAATGCTTAAAATACGCTGTTTTGAGCTGTTTTAAGCAAAATTACTGTATCTCAGGTATGCCTCAAGGTATTCCCATGCAATTTTTTGCTCAACAGTGGTGAAAGTCAGGTTACTGTGACCAGTATCACACATATTCACAGTGGTTAGCTGTAAATTTCATTATTTCAAAAATTTCAGTAGCTGTAAAACGCTCAAAATGCTTAAAATAAAGTGTTTTGATCTGTTTTAAGCAAAATTACTGTATATCAGGTATGCCTCAAGGTATTAACATGCAATTTTTTGCTCAAAATTGGTGAATGACAGGTTATTGTGACCAGTTTCACACATATTCACAGTGGTTTGCTGTAAATTTTATTATTTTAAAAATTTCAATAGCAGGAAAATGCTCAAAATGCTTAAAATAGGCTGTTTTAAGCAAAATTACTGTATCTCAAGTATGCCTCAAGGTATTAACATGCAATTTTTTGCTCAAAATTGGTGAATGACAGGTTATTGTGACCAGTTTCACACATATTCACAGTGGTTTGCTGTAAATTTTATTATTTTAAAAATTTCAATAGCAGGAAAATGCTCAAAATGCTTAAAATAGGCTGATTTAAGCAAAATTACTGTATCTCAGGTATGCCTCAAGGTATTAACATGCAATTTTTTGCTCAAAAGTGGAGAAAGCCAGGTTAATGTGACCAGTTTCACACATATTCACAGTGGTTTGTAGTAAATTTTATTATTTAAAAATTTCAATATCTGGAAATTGCTCAAAATGCTTAAAATAAGCTGTTTTAAGCAAAATTGCTGTATCTCAGGTATGCCTGAAGGTATTCCCATGCAATTTTTTGCTCAACAGTGGTGAAAGTCAGGTTACTGTCACAAGTTACACACATATTCACAGTGGTTTGCAGTATATTTTATTATTTCAAAAATTTCAATAGCAGGAAAATGCTCAAAATGCTTAAAATAGGCTGTTTTAAGCAAAATTACTGTATCTCAGGTAAGCCTCAAGGTATTAACATGCAATTTTTTGCTCAACAGTGGAGAAAGCCAGGTTAATGTGACCAGTTTCACACATATTCACAGTGATTTGCAGTAAATTTTATTATTTCAAAAATTGCAATAGCTTGAAAATGCTCAAAATGCTTAAAATACGCTGTTTTGAGCTGTTTTAAGCAAAATTACTGTATCTCAGGTATGCCTCAAGGTATTCCCATGCAATTTTTTGCTCAACAGTGGTGAAAGTCAGGTTACTGTGACCAGTATCACACATATTCACAGTGGTTAGCTGTAAATTTCATTATTTCAAAAATTTCAGTAGCTGTAAAACGCTCAAAATGCTTAAAATAAAGTGTTTTGATCTGTTTTAAGCAAAATTACTGTATATCAGGTATGCCTGAATGTATTCCCATGCAATATTTTGCTCAACAGTGGTGAAAATCAGGTTACTGTGACAAGTTTCACACATATTCACAGTGGTTTGCTGTAAATTTTATTTCAAAAATTTCATTGGCTGGAAAATGCTCAAAATGCTTAAAATAGGCTGTTTAAAGCAAAATTACTGTATCTCAGGTATGCCTCAAGGTATTCCCATGCAATTTTCTGCTAAACAGTGGTGAGAGTCAGGTTACTGTGACCAGTTTCACACATATTCACAGTGGTTTGTTATAAATTTTATTATTTCAAAAATTTCAATAGCTCCTAATTGCTCAAAATGCTTAAAATAGGCTGTTTTAAGCAAAATTACTGTATCTCAGGTATGCCTCAAGGTATTAACATGCAATTTTTTGCTCAACAGTGGAGAAAGCCAGGTTAATGTGACCAGTTTCACACATATTCACAGTGGTTTGCAGTAAATTTTATTATTTCAAAAATTTCAATAGCTGGAAAATGCTGAAAATGCTTAAAATAAGCTGTTTTGAGCTGTTTTAAGAAAAAATTATTGTATCCCAGGTATTTATCAAGGTATTCCCATGCAATATTTTGCTGAACAGTGGTGAAAGTCAGGTTACTGTGACCAGTTTCACACATATTCACAGTGGTTTGTTGTAAATTTAATTATTTCAAAAATTTCAATGGCTGGAAAATGCCCAAAATGCGCAAAATAGGCTGATTTAAGCAAAATTACTGTATCTCAGGTATGCCTCAAGGTATTAACATGCAATTTTTTGCTCAATAGTGGTGAAAGTCACCAGTTTCGCACATATTCGCAGTGGTTTGTAGTAAATTTTATTATTTCAAAAATGTCAATAGCTGGAAAATGCTCAAAATGCTTAAAATAAGCTGTTTTGAGCTGTTTTAAGCAAAATTACTGTATCTCAGGTATGCCTCAAGGTATTCCCATTCACTTTTTTGCTCAACAGTGTTGAAAGCCAGGTTAATGTGACCAATTTCATACATATTCACAGTGGTTTGCAGTAAATCTTATTATTTCAAAAATTTCAATAGCTGGAAATTTCTCAAAATGCTTAAAATAAGCTGTTTTGAGCTGTTTTAAGCAAAATTACTGTATCTCAGGTATGCCTCAAGGTATTCCCATTCACTTTTTTGCTCAACAGTGGTGAAAGCCAGGTTAATGTGACCAATTTCACACATATTCACAGTGGTTTGCAGTAAATCTTATTATTTCAAAAATTTCAATAGCTGGAAATTTCTCAAAATGCTTAAAATAAGCTGTTTTGAGCTGTTTTAAGCAAAATTACTGTATCTCAGGTATGCCTCAAGGCATTAACATGCAATTTTTTGCTCAATAGTGGAGAAAGCCAGGTTAATGTGACCAGTTTCACACATATTCACAGTGGTTTGCTGTAAATTTTATTATTTTAATAATTTCAATAGCAGGAAAATGCTCAAAGTGCTTAAAATAGGCTGTTTTAAGCAAAATTACTGTATCTCAGGTATGCCTCCAGGTATTCCAATGCAATTTTTTGCTCAACAGTGCTGAAAGTAAGGTTACTGTGACCAGTTTCACATATATTCACAGTGGTTTGTTATAAATTTTATTATTTCAAAAATTGAAATAGCTCAAAAATGCTCAAAATGCTTAAATTAGGCTGTTTTAAGCAAAATTGCTGTATCTCAGGTATGCCTGAAGGTATTCCCATGCAATTTTTTGCTCAACAGTGGTGAAAGTCAGGTTACTGTCACAAGTTACACAAATATTCACAGTGGTTTGCAGTATATTTTATTATTTCAAAAATTTCAATAGCAGGAAAATGCTCAAAATGCTTAAAATAGGCTGTTTTAAGCAAAATTACTGTATCTCAGGTATGCCTCAAGGTATTCCCATGCAATTTTTTGCTCAACAGTGGTGAAAGTCAGGTTACTGTGACCAGTATCACACATATTCACAGTGGTTAGCTGTAAATTTCATTATTTCAAAAATTTCAGTAGCTGTAAAACGCTCAAAATGCTTAAAATAAAGTGTTTTGATCTGTTTTAAGCAAAATTACTGTATATCAGGTATGCCTGAATGTATTCCCATGCAATATTTTGCTCAACAGTGGTGAAAATCAGGTTACTGTGACAAGTTTCACACATATTCACAGTGGTTTGTTATAAATTTTATTATTTCAAAAATTTCAATAGCTCCTAATTGCTCAAAATGCTTAAAATAGGCTGTTTTAAGCAAAATTACTGTATCTCAGGTATGCCTCAAGGTATTAACATGCAATTTTTTGCTCAACAGTGGAGAAAGCCAGGTTAATGTGACCAGTTTCACACATATTCACAGTGGTTTGCAGTAAATTTTATTATTTCAAAAATTTCAATAGCTGGAAAATGCTGAAAATGCTTAAAATAAGCTGTTTTGAGCTGTTTTAAGAAAAAATTATTGTATCCCAGGTATTCCTCAAGGTATTCCCATGCAATATTTTGCTGAACAGTGGTGAAAGTCAGGTTACTGTGACCAGTTTCACACATATTCACAGTGGTTTGCTGTAAATTTAGTTATTTCAAAAATTTCAATGGCTGGAAAATGCTCAAAATCCTCAAAATAGGCTGTTTTAAGCAAAATTACTGTATCTCAGGTATGCCTCAAGGTATTAACATGCAATTTTTTGCTCAATAGTGGTGAAAGTCACCAGTTTCGCGCATATTCGCAGTGGTTTGTTGTAAATTTTATTATTTCAAAAATGTCAATAGCTGGAAAATGCTCAAAATGCTTAAAATAAGCTGTTTTGAGTTGTTTTAAGCAAAATTACTATATCTCAGGTATGCCTCAACTTATTCCCATGTAATTTTTTAATCAACAGTGGTGAAAGTCAGGTTACTGACACAAGTTACACACGTATTCATAGTGGTTAGCTGTAAATTTTATTATTTCAAAAATTTCAATAGCTGGCAAATGCTCAAAATGCTTAAAATAGGCTGATTTAAGCAAAATTACTGTATCTCAGGTATGCCTCAAGGTATTCCCTTGCAATATTTTGCTTAACAGTGGTGAAAGTCAGGTTACTGTGAACAGTTTCGGACATTCGCAGTGGTTTGCAGTAAATTTTATTATTTAAAAAATTTCAATATTTGGAAAATGCTCAATATGCTTAAAATAGGCTGTTTTAAGCAAAATTACTGTATCTCAGGTATGCCTCAAGGTATTGACATGCAATTTTTTGCTCAACAGTGGAGAAAGCCAGGTTAATGTGACCAGTTTCACACATATTCACAGTGGTTTGCAGTAAATTTTATTATTTCAAAAATTTCAATAGCTGGAAAATGCTGAAAATGCTTAAAATAAGCTGTTTTGAGCTGTTTTAAGAAAAAATTATTGTATCCCAGGTATTCCTCAAGGTATTCCCATGCAATATTTTGCTGAACAGTGGTGAAAGTCAGGTTACTGTGACCAGTTTCACACATATTCACAGTGGTTTGCTGTAAATTTAATTATTTCAAAAATTTCAATGGCTGGAAAATGCTCAAAATCCTCAAAATAGGCTGTTTTAAGCAAAATTACTGTATCTCAGGTATGCCTCAAGGTATTAACATGCAATTTTTTGCTCAATAGTGGTGAAAGTCACCAGTTTCGCACATATTCGCAGTGGTTTGTAGTAAATTTTATTATTTCAAAAATGTCAATAGCTGGAAAATGCTCAAAATGCTTAAAATAAGCTGTTTTGAGCTGTTTTAAGCAAAATTACTATATCTCAGGTATGCCTCAACTTATTCCCATGTAATTTTTTAATCAACAGTGGTGAAAGTCAGGTTACTGACACAAGTTACACACGTATTCATAGTGGTTAGCTGTAAATTTTATTATTTCAAAAATTTCAATAGCTGGCAAATGCTCAAAATGCTTAAAATAGGCTGATTTAAGCAAAATTACTGTATCTCAGGTATGCCTCAAGGTATTCCCTTGCAATATTTTGCTTAACAGTGGTGAAAGTCAGGTTACTGTGAACAGTTTCGGACATTCGCAGTGGTTTGCTGTAAATTTTATTATTTAAAAAATTTCAATATTTGGAAAATGCTCAATATGCTTAAAATAGGCTGTTTTAAGCAAAATTACTGTATCTCAGGTATGCCTCAAGGTATTCTCATGCAATTCTTTCCTCAACAGTGGTGAAAGCCTGGTTACTGTGACCTGTTTCACTCATATTCACAGTGGTTTGCTGTAAATTTTATTATTTCAAAAATTTCAATAGCTGGAAAATGCTCATAATGCTTAAAATAGGCTGTTTCAAGCAAAATTACTGTATCTCAGGTATGCCTCCAGGTATTCCAATGCAATTTTTGGCTCAACAGTGGTGAAAGTAAGGTTACTGTGACCAGTTTCACATATATTCACAGTGGTTTGTTATAAATTTTTTTATTTTAAAAATTTAAATAGCTCAAAAATGCTCAAAATGCTTAAATTAGGCTGTTTTAAGCAAAATTGCTGTATCTCAGGTATGCCTGAAGGTATTCCCATGCAATTTTTTGCTCAACAGTGGTGAAAGTCAGGTTACTGTCACAAGTTACACACATATTCACAGTGGTTTGCAGTATATTTTATTATTTCAAAAATTTCAATACCTGGAAAATGCTGAAAATGCTTAAAATAAGCTGTTTTGAGCTGTTTTAAGAAAAAATTATTGTATCCCAGGTATTCCTCAAGGTATTCCCATGCAATATTTTGCTGAACAGTGGTGAAAGTCAGGTTACTGTGACCAGTTTCACACATATTCACAGTGGTTTGCTGTAAATTTAATTATTTCAAAAATTTCAATGGCTGGAAAATGCTCAAAATGCTCAAAATAGGCTGTTTTAAGCAAAATTACTGTATCTCAGGTATGCCTCAAGGTAATATCAGGCAATTTTCAGCTCAAAATTGGTGAATGATAGGTTGCTGTGACCAGTTTCACACATATTCACAGTGGTTTGCTGTAAATTTTATTATTTCAAAAATTTCAATGGCTGGAAAATGCTCAAAATGCTTAAAATAGGCTGTTTAAAGCAAAATTACTGTATCTCAGGTATGCCTCAAGGTATTCCCATGCAATTTTCTGCTAAACAGTGGTGAAAATCAGGTTACTGTGACAAGTTTCACACATATTCACAGTGGTTTGCAGTAAATTTTATTATTTCAAAAATTTCAATACCTGGAAAATGCTGAAAATGCTTAAAATAAGCTGTTTTGAGCTGTTTTAAGAAAAAATTATTGTATCCCAGGTATTCCTCAAGGTATTCCCATGCAATATTTTGCTGAACAGTGGTGAAAGTCAGGTTACTGTGACCAGTTTCACACATATTCACAGTGGTTTGCTGTAAATTTAATTATTTCAAAAATTTCAATGGCTGGAAAATGCTCAAAATGCTCAAAATAGGCTGTTTTAAGCAAAATTACTGTATCTCAGGTATGCCTCAAGGTAATATCAGGCAATTTTCAGCTCAAAATTGGTGAATGATAGGTTGCTGTGACCAGTTTCACACATATTCACAGTGGTTTGCTGTAAATTTTATTATTTTAAAAATTTCAATAGCAGGAAAATGCTCAAAATGCTTAAAATAGGCTGTTTTAAGCAAAATTACTGTATCTGAGGTATGCCTCAAGGTATTAACATGCAATTTTTTGCTCAACAGTGGTGAGAGTCAGGTTACTGTGACCAGTTTCACACATATTCACAGTGGTTTGCTATAAATTTTATTATTTCAATAATTTGAATAGCTGCAAAATGTTCAAAGTGCTTAAAATAGGCTGTTTTAAGCAAAATTACTGTATCTCAGGGATGCCTCAAGGTATTCCCATGCAATTTTTACCTCAACAGTGGTGAAAGCTTGGTTACTGTGACCTGCTTCACTCATATTCAAAGTGGTTTGCTGTAAATTTTATTATTTCAAAAATTTCAATAGTTTTAAAATGCTCAAAATGCTTAATATAGGCTGTTTCAAGCAAAATTACTGTATCTCAGGTATGCCTCAAGGTATTCCAATGCAATTTTTTGCTCAACAGTGGTGAAAGTCAGGTTACTGTGACCAGTTTCACACATATTCACAGTGGTTTGTTATAAATTTTATTATTTCAAAAATTTCAATAGCTCAAAATTGCTCAAAATGCTTAAAATAGGCTGTTTTGAACTGTTTTAAGCAAAATTACTGTATCTCAGATGTGCCTCAAGGTATTGCCATACAATTTTTTGCTCAACATTGGTGAAAGCCAGTTTACTGTGACCAGTTTCACTCATAGTCATAGTGGTTTGCTCTAAATTTTATTATTTCAAAAATTTCATTGGCTGGAAAATGCTCAATAAGCTTAAAATAGGCTGTTTTAAGCAAAATTACTGTATCTCAGGTATGCCTCAAGGTATTCCCATGCAATTTTTTGCTAAGCAGTGGTGAAAGCCAGGTTAATGTGACCAATTTCACACATATTCACAGTGGTTTGCAGTAAATCTTATTATTTCAAAAATTTCAACAGCTGGAAATTGCTCAAAATGCTTAAAATAAGCTGTTTTGAGCTGTTTTAAGCAAAATTACTGTATATCAGGTATGCCTCAAGGTATTCCCATGCATGTTTTTGCTCAACAGTGGTGAAAGTCAGGTTACTGTCACTAGTTTCACACATATTCACAGTGGTTTGCTTTAAATTTTATTATTTCAAAAATTTCAATAGCTTGAAAATGCTCAAAATGCTTAAAATACGCTGTTTTGATCTGTTTTAAGCAAAATTACTGTATCTCAGGTATGCCTGAAGGTATTCCCATGCAATTTTTTGCTCAACAGTGGTGAAAGTCAGGTTACTGTCACAAGTTACACACATATTCACAGTGGTTTGCAGTATATTTTATTATTTCAAAAATTTCAATAGCAGGAAAATGCTCAAAATGCTTAAAATAGGCTGTTTTAAGCAAAATTACTGTATCTCAGGTAAGCGTCAAGGTATTAACATGCAATTTTTTGCTCAACAGTGGAGAAAGCCAGGTTAATGTGACCAGTTTCACACATATTCACAGTGATTTGCAGTAAATTTTATTATTTCAAAAATTGCAATAGCTTGAAAATGCTCAAAATGCTTAAAATACGCTGTTTTGAGCTGTTTTAAGCAAAATTACTGTATCTCAGGTATGCCTCAAGGTATTCCCATGCAATTTTTTGCTCAACAGTGGTGAAAGTCAGGTTACTGTGACCAGTATCACACATATTCACAGTGGTTAGCTGTAAATTTCATTATTTCAAAAATTTCAGTAGCTGTAAAACGCTCAAAATGCATAAAATAAAGTGTTTTGATCTGTTTTAAGCAAAATTACTGTATCTCAGGTATGCCTCAACTTATTCCCATGCAATTTTTTAATCAACAGTGGTGAAAGTCAGGTTACTGACACAAGTTACACACATATTCATAGTGGTTAGCTGTAAATTTTATTATTTCAAAAATTTCAATAGCTGGCAAATGCTCAAAATGCTTAAAATAGGCTGATTTAAGCAAAATTACTGTATCTCAGGTATGCCTCAAGGTATTCCCTTGCAATATTTTGCTTAACAGTGGTGAAAGTCAGGTTACTGTGAACAGTTTCGGACATTCGCAGTGGTTTGCTGTAAATTTTATTATTTCAAAAATTTCAATAGCTGGAAAATGCTCATAATGCTTAAAATAGGCTGTTTCAAGCAAAATTACTGTATCTCAGGTATGCCTCCAGGTATTCCAATGCAATTTTTTGCTCAACAGTGGTGAAAGTCAGGTTACTGTCACCAGTTTCACTCATAGTCATAGTGGTTTGCTCTAAATTTCAGTATTTCAAAAATTTCAATAGCTGGAAAAAGCTCAAAATGCTTAAAATAAGCTGTTTTAAGCAAAATTACTGTATCTCAGATACGCCTCAAGGTATTCCCATGCAATTTTTTGCACAACAGTGGTGAAAGCCTGGTTACTGTGACATGTTTCACACATATTCACAGTGGTTTGCTGTAAATTTTATTATTTCAAAAATTTTAATGGCTGGAAAATGCTCAAAATGCTTAAAATAAGCTGTTTTGAACTGTTTTAAGCAAAATTACTGTATCTCAGGTGTGCCTCAAGGTATTCCCATACAATTTTTTGCTCAACATTGGTGAAAGCCAGTTTACTGTGACCAGTTTCACTCATAGTCATAGTGGTTTGCTCTAAATTTTATTATTTCAAAAATTTCATTGGCTGGAAAATGCTCAATAAGCTTAAAATAGGCTGTTTTAAGCAAAATTACTGTATCTCAGGTATGCCTCAAGGTATTCCCATGCAATTTTTTGCTAAGCAGTGGTGAAAGTAAGGTTGCTGTGACCAGTTTCACATATATTCAAAGTGGTTTGCAGTAAATTTTATTATTTCAAAAATTTCTATAGCTGGAAAATGCTCAAAATGCTTAAAATAGGCTGTTTTAAGCAAAATTACTGTATCTCAGGTATGCCTCAAGGTATTCCCATGCACTTTTTTGCTCAACAGTGGTGAAAGTCAGGTTACTGTCACAAGTTACACACATATTCACAGTGGTTTGCAGTATATTTTATTATTTCAAAAATTTCAATAGCAGGAAAATGCTCAAAATGCTTAAAATAGGCTGTTTTAAGCAAAATTACTGTATCTCAGGTACGCCTCAAGGTATTCCCATGCAGTTTTTTGCACAACAGTGGTGAAAGCCTGGTTACTGTAACATGTTTCACACATATTCACAGTGGTTTGCTGTAAACTTTATTATTTCAAAAATTTCAATAGCTGGAAAATGCTCAAAATGCTTAAAATAGGCTGTTTTGAGCGGTTTTAAGCAAAATTACTGTATCTCAGGTATGCCTCAAGGTATTCCCATGCAATTTTTTGCTAAGCAGTGGTGAAAGTAAGGTTGTTGTGACCAGTTTCACATATATTCACAGTGGTTTGCAGTGAATTTTATTATTTCAAAAATTTCTATAGCTGAAAAATGCTCAAAATGCTTAAAATAGGCTGATTTAAGCAAAATTACTGTATCTCAGGTATGCCTCAAGTTATTCCCATTCAATATTTTGCTCAACAGTGGTGAAAGTCAGGTTACTGTGAACAGTTACGCACATTCACAGTGGTTTGCTGTAAATTTTATTATTTCAAAAATTTCAATAGCTGGAAAATGCTCAAAATGCTTAAAATAGGCTGTTTTAAGCAAAATTACTGTATCTCAGGGATGCCTCAAGGTATTCCCATGCAATTTTTACCTCAACAGTGGTGAAAGCTTGGTTACTGTGACCTGCTTCACTCATATTCAAAGTGGTTTGCTGTAAATTTTATTATTTCAAAAATTTCAATAGTTTTAAAATGCTCAAAATGCTTAATATAGGCTGTTTCAAGCAAAATTACTGTATCTCAGGTATGCCTCAAGGTATTCCAATGCAATTTTTTGCTCAACAGTGGTGAAAGTCAGGTTACTGTGACCAGTTTCACACATATTCACAGTGGTTTGTTATAAATTTTATTATTTCAAAAATTTCAATAGCTCAAAATTGCTCAAAATGCTTAAGATAGGCTGTTTTGAACTGTTTTAAGCAAAATTACTGTATCTCAGGTGTGCCTCAAGGTATTCCCATACAATTTTTTGCTCAACATTGGTGAAAGCCAGTTTACTGTGACCAGTTTCACTCATAGTCATAGTGGTTTGCTCTAAATTTTATTATTTCAAAAATTTCATTGGCTGGAAAATGCTCAATAAGCTTAAAATAGGCTGTTTTAAGCAAAATTACTGTATCTCAAGTATGCCTCAAGGTATTCCCATGCAATTTTTTGCTAAGCAGTGGTGAAAGCCAGGTTAATGTGACCAATTTCACACATATTCACAGTGGTTTGCAGTAAATCTTATTATTTCAAAAATTTCAACAGCTGGAAATTGCTCAAAATGCTTAAAATAAGCTGTTTTGAGTTGTTTTAAGCAAAATTACTGTATCCCAGGTATGCCTCGAGGTATTCCCATGCAATATTTTGCTCAACAGTGGTGAAAATCAGGTTACTGTGACAAGTTTCACACATATTCACAGTGGTTTGCTATAAATTTTATTATTTCAATAATTTGAATAGCTGCAAAATGCTCAAAGTGCTTAAAATAGGCTGTTTTAAGCAAAATTACTGTATCTCAGGTATGCCTCAAGGTATTCCCATGCAATTTTCTGCTAAACAGTGGTGAGAGTCAGGTTACTGTGACCAGTTTCACACATATTCACAGTGGTTTTCTATAAATTTTATTATTTCAAAAATTTCAATAGCTCAAAATTGCTCAAAATGCTTAAAATAGGCTGTTTTAAGCAAAATTACTGTATTTCAGGTATGCCTCAAGGTATTAACATGCAATTTTTTGCTCAACGGTGGTGAAAGTCAGGTTACTGTCACCTGTTTCACACATATTCACAGTGGTTTGCTGTAAATTTTATTATTTCAAAAATTTCAACAGCTTAAAAATGCTCAAAATGCTTAAAATACGCTGTTTTGAGCTGTTTTAAGCAAAATTACTTTATCTCAGGTATGCCTCAAGTTATTCCCATGCAATTTTTTGCTAAACAGTGGCGAAAGTCAGGTTACTGTCACCAGTTTCACACATATTCATAGTGGTTTGCTGTAAATGTCATTATTTCAAAAATTTCAATAGCTGGAAAATGCTCAAAATGCTTAAAATAAGCTGTTTTAAGCAAAATTACTGTATCTCAGTTACGCCTCAAGGTATTCCCATGCAGTTTTTTGCACAACAGTGGTGAAATCCTGGTTACTGTAACATGTTTCATACATATTCACAGTGGTTTGCTGTAAACTTTATTATTTCAAAAATTTCAATAGCTGGAAAATGCTCAAATTGCTTATAATAAGCTGTTTTGAGCGGTTTTAAGCAAAATTACTGTATCTCAGGTATGCCTCAAAGTATTCCCACGCACTTTTTGCTCAAAAGTGGTGAAAGCAAGGTTAATGTCACCAGTTTCACACATATTCACAGTGGTTTGCAGGAAATTTTATTATTTCAAAAATTTCAATAGCTGGAAAATGCTCAAAATGCTTAAAATATGCTGTTTTGAACTGTTTTAAGCAAAATTACTGTATCTCAGGTGTGCCTCAAGGTATTCTCATACAATTTTTTGCTCAACATTGGTGAAAGCCAGTTTACTGTGACCAGTTTCACTCATAGTCATAGTGGTTTGCTGTAAATTTTATTATTTCAAAAATTTCATTGGCTGGAAAATGCTCAATAAGCTTAAAATAGGCTGTTTTAAGCAAAATTACTGTATCTCAGGTATGCCTCAAGGTATTCCCATGCAATTTTTTGCTAAGCAGTGGTGAAAGTAAGGTTGCTGTGACCAGTTTCACATATATTCACAGTGGTTTGCAGTAAATTTTATTATTTCAAAAATTTAAATAGCTGCAAAATGCTCAAAATGCTTAAAATATGCTGTTTTAAGCAAAATTACTGTAACTCAGGTATGCATCAAGGTATTCCCATGCAATTTTTTGCTCAACAGTGGCGAAAGTCAGGTTACTGTGACCAGTTTCACACATATTCACAGTGGTTTGCTGTAAATTTTATTATTTCAAAAATTTTAATAACTGGAAAGTGCTCAAAATGCTTAAAATAAGCTGTTTTGAGCTGTTTTAAGCAAAATTACTGTATCTCAGGTATGCCTCAACGTATTCCCATGCAATTTTTTGCTCAACAGTGGTGAAAGTCAGGTTACTGACACAAGTTACACACATATTCATAGTGGTTAGCTGTAAATTTTATTATTTCAAAAATTTCAATAGCTGGAAAATGCTCAAAATGCTTAAAATAGGCTGATTTAAGCAAAATTACTGTATCTCAGGTATGCCTCAAGGTATTCCCTTGCAATGTTTTGCTTAACAGTGGTGAAAGTCAGGTTACTGTGAACAGTTTCGGACATATTCACAGTGGTTAGCTGTAAATTTCATTATTTCAAAAATTTCAGTAGCTGTAAAACGCTCAAAATGCTTAAAATAAAGTGTTTTGATCTGTTTTAAGCAAAATTACTGTATATCAGGTATGCCTGAATGTATTCCCATGCAATATTTTGCTCAACAGTGGTGAAAATCAGGTTACTGTGACAAGTTTCACACATATTCACAGTGGTTTGCTGTAAATTTTATTTCAAAAATTTCATTGGCTGGAAAATGCTCAAAATGCTTAAAATAGGCTGTTTAAAGCAAAATTACTGTATCTCAGGTATGCCTCAAGGTATTCCCATGCAATTTTCTGCTAAACAGTGGTGAGAGTCAGGTTACTGTGACCAGTTTCACACATATTCACAGTGGTTTGTTATAAATTTTATTATTTCAAAAATTTCAATAGCTCCTAATTGCTCAAAATGCTTAAAATAGGCTGTTTTAAGCAAAATTACTGTATCTCAGGTATGCCTCAAGGTATTAACATGCAATTTTTTGCTCAACAGTGGAGAAAGCCAGGTTAATGTGACCAGTTTCACACATATTCACAGTGGTTTGCAGTAAATTTTATTATTTCAAAAATTTCAATAGCTGGAAAATGCTGAAAATGCTTAAAATAAGCTGTTTTGAGCTGTTTTAAGAAAAAATTATTGTATCCCAGGTATTTATCAAGGTATTCCCATGCAATATTTTGCTGAACAGTGGTGAAAGTCAGGTTACTGTGACCAGTTTCACACATATTCACAGTGGTTTGCTGTAAATTTAATTATTTCAAAAATTTCAATGGCTGGAAAATGCTCAAAATGCTCAAAATAGGCTGATTTAAGCAAAATTACTGTATCTCAGGTATGCCTCAAGGTATTAACATGCAATTTTTTGCTCAATAGTGGTGAAAGTCACCAGTTTCGCACATATTCGCAGTGGTTTGTAGTAAATTTTATTATTTCAAAAATGTCAATAGCTGGAAAATGCTCAAAATGCTTAAAATAAGCTGTTTTGAGCTGTTTTAAGCAAAATTACTGTATCTCAGGTATGCCTCAAGGTATTCCCATTCACTTTTTTGCTCAACAGTGTTGAAAGCCAGGTTAATGTGACCAATTTCATACATATTCACAGTGGTTTGCAGTAAATCTTATTATTTCAAAAATTTCAATAGCTGGAAATTTCTCAAAATGCTTAAAATAAGCTGTTTTGAGCTGTTTTAAGCAAAATTACTGTATCTCAGGTATGCCTCAAGGTATTCCCATTCACTTTTTTGCTCAACAGTGGTGAAAGCCAGGTTAATGTGACCAATTTCACACATATTCACAGTGGTTTGCAGTAAATCTTATTATTTCAAAAATTTCAATAGCTGGAAATTTCTCAAAATGCTTAAAATAAGCTGTTTTGAGCTGTTTTAAGCAAAATTACTGTATCTCAGGTATGCCTCAAGGCATTAACATGCAATTTTTTGCTCAATAGTGGAGAAAGCCAGGTAATGTGACCAGTTTCACACATATTCACAGTGGTTTGCTGTAAATTTTATTATTTTAATAATTTCAATAGCAGGAAAATGCTCAAAGTGCTTAAAATAGGCTGTTTTAAGCAAAATTACTGTATCTCAGGTATGCCTCCAGGTATTCCAATGCAATTTTTTGCTCAACAGTGCTGAAAGTAAGGTTACTGTGACCAGTTTCACATATATTCACAGTGGTTTGTTATAAATTTTATTATTTCAAAAATTGAAATAGCTCAAAAATGCTCAAAATGCTTAAATTAGGCTGTTTTAAGCAAAATTGCTGTATCTCAGGTATGCCTGAAGGTATTCCCATGCAATTTTTTGCTCAACAGTGGTGAAAGTCAGGTTACTGTCACAAGTTACACAAATATTCACAGTGGTTTGCAGTATATTTTATTATTTCAAAAATTTCAATAGCAGGAAAATGCTCAAAATGCTTAAAATAGGCTGTTTTAAGCAAAATTACTGTATCTCAGGTATGCCTCAAGGTATTAACATGCAATTTTTTGCTCAACAGTGGAGAAAGCCAGGTTAATGTGACCAGTTTCACACATATTCACAGTGGTTTGCAGTAAATTTTATTATTTCAAAAATTTCAATAGCTTGAAAATGCTCAAAATGCTTAAAATACGCTGTTTTGAGCTGTTTTAAGCAAAATTACTGTATCTCAGGTATGCCTCAAGGTATTCCCATGCAATTTTTTGCTCAACAGTGGTGAAAGTCAGGTTACTGTGACCAGTATCACACATATTCACAGTGGTTAGCTGTAAATTTCATTATTTCAAAAATTTCAGTAGCTGTAAAACGCTCAAAATGCTTAAAATAAAGTGTTTTGATCTGTTTTAAGCAAAATTACTGTATATCAGGTATGCCTGAATGTATTCCCATGCAATATTTTGCTCAACAGTGGTGAAAATCAGGTTACTGTGACAAGTTTCACACATATTCACAGTGGTTTGTTATAAATTTTATTATTTCAAAAATTTCAATAGCTCCTAATTGCTCAAAATGCTTAAAATAGGCTGTTTTAAGCAAAATTACTGTATCTCAGGTATGCCTCAAGGTATTAACATGCAATTTTTTGCTCAACAGTGGAGAAAGCCAGGTTAATGTGACCAGTTTCACACATATTCACAGTGGTTTGCAGTAAATTTTATTATTTCAAAAATTTCAATAGCTGGAAAATGCTGAAAATGCTTAAAATAAGCTGTTTTGAGCTGTTTTAAGAAAAAATTATTGTATCCCAGGTATTCCTCAAGGTATTCCCATGCAATATTTTGCTTAACAGTGGTGAAAGTCAGGTTACTGTGACCAGTTTCACACATATTCACAGTGGTTTGCTGTAAATTTAGTTATTTCAAAAATTTCAATGGCTGGAAAATGCTCAAAATCCTCAAAATAGGCTGTTTTAAGCAAAATTACTGTATCTCAGGTATGCCTCAAGGTATTAACATGCAATTTTTTGCTCAATAGTGGTGAAAGTCACCAGTTTCGCACATATTCGCAGTGGTTTGTAGTAAATTTTATTATTTCAAAAATGTCAATAGCTGGAAAATGCTCAAAATGCTTAAAATAAGCTGTTTTGAGTTGTTTTAAGCAAAATTACTATATCTCAGGTATGCCTCAACTTATTCCCATGTAATTTTTTAATCAACAGTGGTGAAAGTCAGGTTACTGACACAAGTTACACACGTATTCATAGTGGTTAGCTGTAAATTTTACTATTTCAAAAATTTCAATAGCTGGCAAATGCTCAAAATGCTTAAAATAGGCTGATTTAAGCAAAATTACTGTATCTCAGGTATGCCTCAAGGTATTCCCTTGCAATATTTTGCTTAACAGTGGTGAAAGTCAGGTTACTGTGAACAGTTTCGGACATTCGCAGTGGTTTGCAGTAAATTTTATTATTTAAAAAATTTCAATATTTGGAAAATGCTCAATATGCTTAAAATAGGCTGTTTTAAGCAAAATTACTGTATCTCAGGTATGCCTCAAGGTATTGACATGCAATTTTTTGCTCAACAGTGGAGAAAGCCAGGTTAATGTGACCAGTTTCACACATATTCACAGTGGTTTGCAGTAAATTTTATTATTTCAAAAATTTCAATAGCTGGAAAATGCTGAAAATGCTTAAAATAAGTTGTTTTGAGCTGTTTTAAGAAAAAATTATTGTATCCCAGGTATTCCTCAAGGTATTCCCATGCAATATTTTGCTGAACAGTGGTGAAAGTCAGGTTACTGTGACCAGTTTCACACATATTCACAGTGGTTTGCTGTAAATTTAATTATTTCAAAAATTTCAATGGCTGGAAAATGCTCAAAATCCTCAAAATAGGCTGTTTTAAGCAAAATTACTGTATCTCAGGTATGCCTCAAGGTATTAACATGCAATTTTTTGCTCAATAGTGGTGAAAGTCACCAGTTTCGCACATATTCGCAGTGGTTTGTAGTAAATTTTATTATTTCAAAAATGTCAATAGCTGGAAAATGCTCAAAATGCTTAAAATAAGCTGTTTTGAGCTGTTTTAAGCAAAATTACTATATCTCAGGTATGCCTCAACTTATTCCCATGTAATTTTTTAATCAACAGTGGTGAAAGTCAGGTTACTGACACAAGTTACACACGTATTCATAGTGGTTAGCTGTAAATTTTATTATTTCAAAAATTTCAATAGCTGGCAAATGCTCAAAATGCTTAAAATAGGCTGATTTAAGCAAAATTACTGTATCTCAGGTATGCCTCAAGGTATTCCCTTGCAATTTTTTGCTCAACAGTGGTGAAAGTCAGGTTACTGTCACAAGTTACACACATATTCACAGTGGTTTGCAGTATATTTTATTATTTCAAAAATTTCAATAGCAGGAAAATGCTCAAAATGCTTAAAATAGGCTGTTTTAAGCAAAATTACTGTATCTCAGTTATGCCTCAAGGTATTAACATGCAATTTTTTGCTCAACAGTGGAGAAAGCCAGGTTAATGTGACCAGTTTCACACATATTCACAGTGGTTTGCAGTAAATTTTATAATTTCAAAAATTTCAATAGCTTGAAAATGCTCAAAATGCTTAAAATACGCTGTTTTGAGCTGTTTTAAGCAAAATTACTGTATCTCAGGTATGCCTCAAGGTATTCCCATGCAATTTTTTGCTCAACAGTGGTGAAAGTCAGGTTACTGTGACCAGTATCACACATATTCACAGTGGTTAGCTGTAAATTTCATTATTTCAAAAATTTCAGTAGCTGTAAAACGCTCAAAATGCTTAAAATAAAGTATTTTGATCTGTTTTAAGCAAAATTACTGTATATCAGGTATGCCTTAATGTATTCCCATGCAATATTTTGCTCAACAGTGGTGAAAATCAGGTTACTGTGACAAGTTTCACACATATTCACAGTGGTTTGCTGTAAATTTTATTATTTCAAAAATTTCAATGGCTGGAAAATGCTCAAAATGCTTAAAATAGGCTGTTTAAAGCAAAATTACTGTATCTCAGGTATGCCTCAAGGTATTCCCATGCAATTTTCTGCTAAACAGTGGTGAAAATCAGGTTACTGTGACAAGTTTCACACATATTCACAGTGGTTTGCAGTAAATTTTATTATTTCAAAAATTTCAATACCTGGAAAATGCTGAAAATGCTTAAAATATGCTGTTTTGAGCTGTTTTAAGAAAAAATTATTGTATCCCAGGTAATCCTCAAGGTATTCCCATGCAATATTTTGCTGAACAGTGGTGAAAGTCAGGTTACTGTGACCAGTTTCACACATATTCACAGTGGTTTGCTGTAAATTTAATTATTTCAAAAATTTCAATGGCTGGAAAATGCTCAAAATGCTCAAAATAGGCTGTTTTAAGCAAAATTACTGTATCTCAGGTATGCCTCAAGGTATTATCAGGCAATTTTCAGCTCAAAATTGGTGAATGATAGGTTGCTGTGACCAGTTTCACACATATTCACAGTGGTTTGCTGTAAATTTTATTATTTTAAAAATTTCAATAGCAGGAAAATGCTCAAAATGCTTAAAATAAGCTGTTTTAAGCAAAATTACTGTATCTGAGGTATGCCTCAAGGTATTAACATGCAATTTTTTGCTCAACAGTGGTGAGAGTCAGGTTACTGTGACCAGTTTCACACATATTCACAGTGGTTTGCTATAAATTTTATTATTTCAATAATTTGAATAGCTGCAAAATGTTCAAAGTGCTTAAAATAGGCTGTTTTAAGCAAAATTACTGTATCTCAGGGATGCCTCAAGGTATTCCCATGCAATTTTTACCTCAACAGTGGTGAAAGCTTGGTTACTGTGACCTGCTTCACTCATATTCAAAGTGGTTTGCTGTAAATTTTATTATTTCAAAAATTTCAATAGTTTTAAAATGCTCAAAATGCTTAATATAGGCTGTTTCAAGCAAAATTACTGTATCTCAGGTATGCCTCAAGGTATTCCAATGCAATTTTTTGCTCAACAGTGGTGAAAGTCAGGTTACTGTGACCAGTTTCACACATATTCACAGTGGTTTGTTATAAATTTTATTATTTCAAAAATTTCAATAGCTCAAAATTGCTCAAAATGCTTAAAATAGGCTGTTTTGAACTGTTTTAAGCAAAATTACTGTATCTCAGATGTGCCTCAAGGTATTGCCATACAATTTTTTGCTCAACATTGGTGAAAGCCAGTTTACTGTGACCAGTTTCACTCATAGTCATAGTGGTTTGCTCTAAATTTTATTATTTCAAAAATTTCATTGGCTGGAAAATGCTCAATAAGCTTAAAATAGGCTGTTTTAAGCAAAATTACTGTATCTCAGGTATGCCTCAAGGTATTCCCATGCAATTTTTTGCTAAGCAGTGGTGAAAGCCAGGTTAATGTGACCAATTTCACACATATTCACAGTGGTTTGCAGTAAATCTTATTATTTCAAAAATTTCAACAGCTGGAAATTGCTCAAAATGCTTAAAATAAGCTGTTTTGAGCTGTTTTAAGCAAAATTACTGTATATCAGGTATGCCTCAAGGTATTCCCATGCATGTTTTTGCTGAACAGTGGTGAAAGTCAGGTTACTGTCACTAGTTTCACACATATTCACAGTGGTTTGCTTTAAATTTTATTATTTCAAAAATTTCAATAGCTTGAAAATGCTCAAAATGCTTAAAATACGCTGTTTTGATCTGTTTTAAGCAAAATTACTGTATATCAGGTATGCCTCAAGGTATTAACATGCAATTTTTTGCTCAAAATTGGTGAATGACAGGTTATTGTGACCAGTTTCACACATATTCACAGTGGTTTGCTGTAAATTTTATTATTTTAAAAATTTCAATAGCAGGAAAATGCTGAAAATGCTTAAAATAGGCTGTTTTAAGCAAAATTACTGTATCTCAAGTATGCCTCAAGGTATTAACATGCAATTTTTTGCTCAAAATTGGTGAATGACAGGTTATTGTGACCAGTTTCACACATATTCACAGTGGTTTGCTGTAAATTTTATTATTTTAAAAATTTCAATAGCAGGAAAATGCTCAAAATGCTTAAAATAGGCTGATTTAAGCAAAATTACTGTATCTCAGGTATGCCTCAAGGTATTAACATGCAATTTTTTGCTCAAAAGTGGAGAAAGCCAGGTTAATGTGACCAGTTTCACACATATTCACAGTGGTTTGTAGTAAATTTTATTATTTAAAAATTTCAATATCTGGAAATTGCTCAAAATGCTTAAAATAAGCTGTTTTAAGCAAAATTGCTGTATCTCAGGTATGCCTGAAGGTATTCCCATGCAATTTTTTGCTCAACAGTGGTGAAAGTCAGGTTACTGTCACAAGTTACACACATATTCACAGTGGTTTGCAGTATATTTTATTATTTCAAAAATTTCAATAGCAGGAAAATGCTCAAAATGCTTAAAATAGGCTGTTTTAAGCAAAATTACTGTATCTCAGGTATGCCTCAAGGTATTAACATGCAATTTTTTGCTCAACAGTGGAGAAAGCCAGGTTAATGTGACCAGTTTCACACATATTCACAGTGGTTTGCAGTAAATTTTATTATTTCAAAAATTTCAATAGCTGGAAAATGCTGAAAATGCTTAAAATAAGCTGTTTTGAGCTGTTTTAAGAAAAAATTATTGTATCCCAGGTATTTATCAAGGTATTCCCATGCAATATTTTGCTGAACAGTGGTGAAAGTCAGGTTACTGTGACCAGTTTCACACATATTCACAGTGGTTTGCTGTAAATTTAATTATTTCAAAAATTTCAATGGCTGGAAAATGCTCAAAATGCTCAAAATAGGCTGATTTAAGCAAAATTACTGTATCTCAGGTATGCCTCAAGGTATTAACATGCAATTTTTTGCTCAATAGTGGTGAAAGTCACCAGTTTCGCACATATTCGCAGTGGTTTGTAGTAAATTTTATTATTTCAAAAATGTCAATAGCTGGAAAATGCTCAAAATGCTTAAAATAAGCTGTTTTGAGCTGTTTTAAGCAAAATTACTGTATCTCAGGTATGCCTCAAGGTATTCCCATTCACTTTTTTGCTCAACAGTGTTGAAAGCCAGGTTAATGTGACCAATTTCATACATATTCACAGTGGTTTGCAGTAAATCTTATTATTTCAAAAATTTCAATAGCTGGAAATTTCTCAAAATGCTTAAAATAAGCTGTTTTGAGCTGTTTTAAGCAAAATTACTGTATCTCAGGTATGCCTCAAGGTATTCCCATTCACTTTTTTGCTCAACAGTGGTGAAAGCCAGGTTAATGTGACCAATTTCACACATATTCACAGTGGTTTGCAGTAAATCTTATTATTTCAAAAATTTCAATAGCTGGAAATTTCTCAAAATGCTTAAAATAAGCTGTTTTGAGCTGTTTTAAGCAAAATTACTGTATCTCAGGTATGCCTCAAGGCATTAACATGCAATTTTTTGCTCAATAGTGGAGAAAGCCAGGTAATGTGACCAGTTTCACACATATTCACAGTGGTTTGCTGTAAATTTTATTATTTTAATAATTTCAATAGCAGGAAAATGCTCAAAGTGCTTAAAATAGGCTGTTTTAAGCAAAATTACTGTATCTCAGGTATGCCTCCAGGTATTCCAATGCAATTTTTTGCTCAACAGTGCTGAAAGTAAGGTTACTGTGACCAGTTTCACATATATTCACAGTGGTTTGTTATAAATTTTATTATTTCAAAAATTGAAATAGCTCAAAAATGCTCAAAATGCTTAAATTAGGCTGTTTTAAGCAAAATTGCTGTATCTCAGGTATGCCTGAAGGTATTCCCATGCAATTTTTTGCTCAACAGTGGTGAAAGTCAGGTTACTGTCACAAGTTACACAAATATTCACAGTGGTTTGCAGTATATTTTATTATTTCAAAAATTTCAATAGCAGGAAAATGCTCAAAATGCTTAAAATAGGCTGTTTTAAGCAAAATTACTGTATCTCAGGTATGCCTCAAGGTATTAACATGCAATTTTTTGCTCAACAGTGGAGAAAGCCAGGTTAATGTGACCAGTTTCACACATATTCACAGTGGTTTGCAGTAAATTTTATTATTTCAAAAATTTCAATAGCTTGAAAATGCTCAAAATGCTTAAAATACGCTGTTTTGAGCTGTTTTAAGCAAAATTACTGTATCTCAGGTATGCCTCAAGGTATTCCCATGCAATTTTTTGCTCAACAGTGGTGAAAGTCAGGTTACTGTGACCAGTATCACACATATTCACAGTGGTTAGCTGTAAATTTCATTATTTCAAAAATTTCAGTAGCTGTAAAACGCTCAAAATGCTTAAAATAAAGTGTTTTGATCTGTTTTAAGCAAAATTACTGTATATCAGGTATGCCTGAATGTATTCCCATGCAATATTTTGCTCAACAGTGGTGAAAATCAGGTTACTGTGACAAGTTTCACACATATTCACAGTGGTTTGCTGTAAATTTTATTTCAAAAATTTCATTGGCTGGAAAATGCTCAAAATGCTTAAAATAGGCTGTTTAAAGCAAAATTACTGTATCTCAGGTATGCCTCAAGGTATTCCCATGCAATTTTCTGCTAAACAGTGGTGAGAGTCAGGTTACTGTGACCAGTTTCACACATATTCACAGTGGTTTGTTATAAATTTTATTATTTCAAAAATTTCAATAGCTCCTAATTGCTCAAAATGCTTAAAATAGGCTGTTTTAAGCAAAATTACTGTATCTCAGGTATGCCTCAAGGTATTAACATGCAATTTTTTGCTCAACAGTGGAGAAAGCCAGGTTAATGTGACCAGTTTCACACATATTCACAGTGGTTTGCAGTAAATTTTATTATTTCAAAAATTTCAATAGCTGGAAAATGCTGAAAATGCTTAAAATAAGCTGTTTTGAGCTGTTTTAAGAAAAAATTATTGTATCCCAGGTATTTATCAAGGTATTCCCATGCAATATTTTGCTGAACAGTGGTGAAAGTCAGGTTACTGTGACCAGTTTCACACATATTCACAGTGGTTTGCTGTAAATTTAATTATTTCAAAAATTTCAATGGCTGGAAAATGCTCAAAATGCTCAAAATAGGCTGATTTAAGCAAAATTACTGTATCTCAGGTATGCCTCAAGGTATTAACATGCAATTTTTTGCTCAATAGTGGTGAAAGTCACCAGTTTCGCACATATTCGCAGTGGTTTGTAGTAAATTTTATTATTTCAAAAATGTCAATAGCTGGAAAATGCTCAAAATGCTTAAAATAAGCTGTTTTGAGCTGTTTTAAGCAAAATTACTGTATCTCAGGTATGCCTCAAGGTATTCCCATTCACTTTTTTGCTCAACAGTGTTGAAAGCCAGGTTAATGTGACCAATTTCATACATATTCACAGTGGTTTGCAGTAAATCTTATTATTTCAAAAATTTCAATAGCTGGAAATTTCTCAAAATGCTTAAAATAAGCTGTTTTGAGCTGTTTTAAGCAAAATTACTGTATCTCAGGTATGCCTCAAGGTATTCCCATTCACTTTTTTGCTCAACAGTGGTGAAAGCCAGGTTAATGTGACCAATTTCACACATATTCACAGTGGTTTGCAGTAAATCTTATTATTTCAAAAATTTCAATAGCTGGAAATTTCTCAAAATGCTTAAAATAAGCTGTTTTGAGCTGTTTTAAGCAAAATTACTGTATCTCAGGTATGCCTCAAGGCATTAACATGCAATTTTTTGCTCAATAGTGGAGAAAGCCAGGTAATGTGACCAGTTTCACACATATTCACAGTGGTTTGCTGTAAATTTTATTATTTTAATAATTTCAATAGCAGGAAAATGCTCAAAGTGCTTAAAATAGGCTGTTTTAAGCAAAATTACTGTATCTCAGGTATGCCTCCAGGTATTCCAATGCAATTTTTTGCTCAACAGTGCTGAAAGTAAGGTTACTGTGACCAGTTTCACATATATTCACAGTGGTTTGTTATAAATTTTATTATTTCAAAAATTGAAATAGCTCAAAAATGCTCAAAATGCTTAAATTAGGCTGTTTTAAGCAAAATTGCTGTATCTCAGGTATGCCTGAAGGTATTCCCATGCAATTTTTTGCTCAACAGTGGTGAAAGTCAGGTTACTGTCACAAGTTACACAAATATTCACAGTGGTTTGCAGTATATTTTATTATTTCAAAAATTTCAATAGCAGGAAAATGCTCAAAATGCTTAAAATAGGCTGTTTTAAGCAAAATTACTGTATCTCAGGTATGCCTCAAGGTATTAACATGCAATTTTTTGCTCAACAGTGGAGAAAGCCAGGTTAATGTGACCAGTTTCACACATATTCACAGTGGTTTGCAGTAAATTTTATTATTTCAAAAATTTCAATAGCTTGAAAATGCTCAAAATGCTTAAAATACGCTGTTTTGAGCTGTTTTAAGCAAAATTACTGTATCTCAGGTATGCCTCAAGGTATTCCCATGCAATTTTTTGCTCAACAGTGGTGAAAGTCAGGTTACTGTGACCAGTATCACACATATTCACAGTGGTTAGCTGTAAATTTCATTATTTCAAAAATTTCAGTAGCTGTAAAACGCTCAAAATGCTTAAAATAAAGTGTTTTGATCTGTTTTAAGCAAAATTACTGTATATCAGGTATGCCTGAATGTATTCCCATGCAATATTTTGCTCAACAGTGGTGAAAATCAGGTTACTGTGACAAGTTTCACACATATTCACAGTGGTTTGTTATAAATTTTATTATTTCAAAAATTTCAATAGCTCCTAATTGCTCAAAATGCTTAAAATAGGCTGTTTTAAGCAAAATTACTGTATCTCAGGTATGCCTCAAGGTATTAACATGCAATTTTTTGCTCAACAGTGGAGAAAGCCAGGTTAATGTGACCAGTTTCACACATATTCACAGTGGTTTGCAGTAAATTTTATTATTTCAAAAATTTCAATAGCTGGAAAATGCTGAAAATGCTTAAAATAAGCTGTTTTGAGCTGTTTTAAGAAAAAATTATTGTATCCCAGGTATTCCTCAAGGTATTCCCATGCAATATTTTGCTGAACAGTGGTGAAAGTCAGGTTACTGTGACCAGTTTCACACATATTCACAGTGGTTTGCTGTAAATTTAGTTATTTCAAAAATTTCAATGGCTGGAAAATGCTCAAAATCCTCAAAATAGGCTGTTTTAAGCAAAATTACTGTATCTCAGGTATGCCTCAAGGTATTAACATGCAATTTTTTGCTCAATAGTGGTGAAAGTCACCAGTTTCGCACATATTCGCAGTGGTTTGTAGTAAATTTTATTATTTCAAAAATGTCAATAGCTGGAAAATGCTCAAAATGCTTAAAATAAGCTGTTTTGAGTTGTTTTAAGCAAAATTACTATATCTCAGGTATGCCTCAACTTATTCCCATGTAATTTTTTAATCAACAGTGGTGAAAGTCAGGTTACTGACACAAGTTACACACGTATTCATAGTGGTTAGCTGTAAATTTTACTATTTCAAAAATTTCAATAGCTGGCAAATGCTCAAAATGCTTAAAATAGGCTGATTTAAGCAAAATTACTGTATCTCAGGTATGCCTCAAGGTATTCCCTTGCAATATTTTGCTTAACAGTGGTGAAAGTCAGGTTACTGTGAACAGTTTCGGACATTCGCAGTGGTTTGCAGTAAATTTTATTATTTAAAAAATTTCAATATTTGGAAAATGCTCAATATGCTTAAAATAGGCTGTTTTAAGCAAAATTACTGTATCTCAGGTATGCCTCAAGGTATTGACATGCAATTTTTTGCTCAACAGTGGAGAAAGCCAGGTTAATGTGACCAGTTTCACACATATTCACAGTGGTTTGCAGTAAATTTTATTATTTCAAAAATTTCAATAGCTGGAAAATGCTGAAAATGCTTAAAATAAGCTGTTTTGAGCTGTTTTAAGAAAAAATTATTGTATCCCAGGTATTCCTCAAGGTATTCCCATGCAATATTTTGCTGAACAGTGGTGAAAGTCAGGTTACTGTGACCAGTTTCACACATATTCACAGTGGTTTGCTGTAAATTTAATTATTTCAAAAATTTCAATGGCTGGAAAATGCTCAAAATCCTCAAAATAGGCTGTTTTAAGCAAAATTACTGTATCTCAGGTATGCCTCAAGGTATTAACATGCAATTTTTTGTTCAATAGTGGTGAAAGTCACCAGTTTCGCACATATTCGCAGTGGTTTGTAGTAAATTTTATTATTTCAAAAATGTCAATAGCTGGAAAATGCTCAAAATGCTTAAAATAAGCTGTTTTGAGCTGTTTTAAGCAAAATTACTATATCTCAGGTATGCCTCAACTTATTCCCATGTAATTTTTTAATCAACAGTGCTGAAAGTCAGGTTACTGACACAAGTTACACACGTATTCATAGTGGTTAGCTGTAAATTTTATTATTTCAAAAATTTCAATAGCTGGCAAATGCTCAAAATGCTTAAAATAGGCTGATTTAAGCAAAATTACTGTATCTCAGGTATGCCTCAAGGTATTCCCTTGCAATTTTTTGCTCAACAGTGGTGAAAGTCAGGTTACTGTCACAAGTTACACACATATTCACAGTGGTTTGCAGTATATTTTATTATTTCAAAAATTTCAATAGCAGGAAAATGCTCAAAATGCTTAAAATAGGCTGTTTTAAGCAAAATTACTGTATCTCAGTTATGCCTCAAGGTATTAACATGCAATTTTTTGCTCAACAGTGGAGAAAGCCAGGTTAATGTGACCAGTTTCACACATATTCACAGTGGTTTGCAGTAAATTTTATAATTTCAAAAATTTCAATAGCTTGAAAATGCTCAAAATGCTTAAAATACGCTGTTTTGAGCTGTTTTAAGCAAAATTACTGTATCTCAGGTATGCCTCAAGGTATTCCCATGCAATTTTTTGCTCAACAGTGGTGAAAGTCAGGTTACTGTGACCAGTATCACACATATTCACAGTGGTTAGCTGTAAATTTCATTATTTCAAAAATTTCAGTAGCTGTAAAACGCTCAAAATGCTTAAAATAGAGTATTTTGATCTGTTTTAAGCAAAATTACTGTATATCAGGTATGCCTTAATGTATTCCCATGCAATATTTTGCTCAACAGTGGTGAAAATCAGGTTACTGTGACAAGTTTCACACATATTCACAGTGGTTTGCTGTAAATTTTATTATTTCAAAAATTTCAATGGCTGGAAAATGCTCAAAATGCTTAAAATAGGCTGTTTAAAGCAAAATTACTGTATCTCAGGTATGCCTCAAGGTATTCCCATGCAATTTTCTGCTAAACAGTGGTGAAAATCAGGTTACTGTGACAAGTTTCACACATATTCACAGTGGTTTGCAGTAAATTTTATTATTTCAAAAATTTCAATACCTGGAAAATGCTGAAAATGCTTAAAATAAGCTGTTTTGAGCTGTTTTAAGAAAAAA
Organism: Spongia lamella; assembly: GCA_963930835.1. NCBI lineage: Eukaryota > Metazoa > Porifera > Demospongiae > Dictyoceratida > Spongiidae > Spongia > Spongia lamella. Next base: position 4,762,200 of record OZ005752.1, on the reverse strand, counting down.
TTATTGTATCCCAGGTAATCCTCAAGGTATTCCCATGCAATATTTTGCTGAACAGTGGTGAAAGTCAGGTTACTGTGACCAGTTTCACACATATTCACAGTGGTTTGCTGTAAATTTAATTATTTCAAAAATTTCAATGGCTGGAAAATGCTCAAAATGCTCAAAATAGGCTGTTTTAAGCAAAATTACTGTATCTCAGGTATGCCTCAAGGTATTATCAGGCAATTTTCAGCTCAAAATTGGTGAATGATAGGTTGCTGTGACCAGTTTCACACATATTCACAGTGGTTTGCTGTAAATTTTATTATTTTAAAAATTTCAATAGCAGGAAAATGCTCAAAATGCTTAAAATAGGCTGTTTTAAGCAAAATTACTGTATCTGAGGTATGCCTCAAGGTATTAACATGCAATTTTTTGCTCAACAGTGGTGAGAGTCAGGTTACTGTGACCAGTTTCACACATATTCACAGTGGTTTGCTATAAATTTTATTATTTCAATAATTTGAATAGCTGCAAAATGTTCAAAGTGCTTAAAATAGGCTGTTTTAAGCAAAATTACTGTATCTCAGGGATGCCTCAAGGTATTCCCATGCAATTTTTACCTCAACAGTGGTGAAAGCTTGGTTACTGTGACCTGCTTCACTCATATTCAAAGTGGTTTGCTGTAAATTTTATTATTTCAAAAATTTCAATAGTTTTAAAATGCTCAAAATGCTTAATATAGGCTGTTTCAAGCAAAATTACTGTATCTCAGGTATGCCTCAAGGTATTCCAATGCAATTTTTTGCTCAACAGTGGTGAAAGTCAGGTTACTGTGACCAGTTTCACACATATTCACAGTGGTTTGTTATAAATTTTATTATTTCAAAAATTTCAATAGCTCAAAATTGCTCAAAATGCTTAAAATAGGCTGTTTTGAACTGTTTTAAGCAAAATTACTGTATCTCAGATGTGCCTCAAGGTATTGCCATACAATTTTTTGCTCAACATTGGTGAAAGCCAGTTTACTGTGACCAGTTTCACTCATAGTCATAGTGGTTTGCTCTAAATTTTATTATTTCAAAAATTTCATTGGCTGGAAAATGCTCAATAAGCTTAAAATAGGCTGTTTTAAGCAAAATTACTGTATCTCAGGTATGCCTCAAGGTATTCCCATGCAATTTTTTGCTAAGCAGTGGTGAAAGCCAGGTTAATGTGACCAATTTCACACATATTCACAGTGGTTTGCAGTAAATCTTATTATTTCAAAAATTTCAACAGCTGGAAATTGCTCAAAATGCTTAAAATAAGCTGTTTTGAGCTGTTTTAAGAAAAAATTATTGTATCCCAGGTATTCCTCAAGGTATTCCCATGCAATATTTTGCTGAACAGTGGTGAAAGTCAGGTTACTGTGACCAGTTTCACACATATTCACAGTGGTTTGCTGTAAATTTAATTATTTCAAAAATTTCAATGGCTGGAAAATGCTCAAAATCCTCAAAATAGGCTGTTTTAAGCAAAATTACTGTATCTCAGGTATGCCTCAAGGTATTAACATGCAATTTTTTGTTCAATAGTGGTGAAAGTCACCAGTTTCGCACATATTCGCAGTGGTTTGTAGTAAATTTTATTATTTCAAAAATGTCAATAGCTGGAAAATGCTCAAAATGCTTAAAATAAGCTGTTTTGAGCTGTTTTAAGCAAAATTACTATATCTCAGGTATGCCTCAACTTATTCCCATGTAATTTTTTAATCAACAGTGCTGAAAGTCAGGTTACTGACACAAGTTACACACGTATTCATAGTGGTTAGCTGTAAATTTTATTATTTCAAAAATTTCAATAGCTGGCAAATGCTCAAAATGCTTAAAATAGGCTGATTTAAGCAAAATTACTGTATCTCAGGTATGCCTCAAGGTATTCCCTTGCAATTTTTTGCTCAACAGTGGTGAAAGTCAGGTTACTGTCACAAGTTACACACATATTCACAGTGGTTTGCAGTATATTTTATTATTTCAAAAATTTCAATAGCAGGAAAATGCTCAAAATGCTTAAAATAGGCTGTTTTAAGCAAAATTACTGTATCTCAGTTATGCCTCAAGGTATTAACATGCAATTTTTTGCTCAACAGTGGAGAAAGCCAGGTTAATGTGACCAGTTTCACACATATTCACAGTGGTTTGCAGTAAATTTTATAATTTCAAAAATTTCAATAGCTTGAAAATGCTCAAAATGCTTAAAATACGCTGTTTTGAGCTGTTTTAAGCAAAATTACTGTATCTCAGGTATGCCTCAAGGTATTCCCATGCAATTTTTTGCTCAACAGTGGTGAAAGTCAGGTTACTGTGACCAGTATCACACATATTCACAGTGGTTAGCTGTAAATTTCATTATTTCAAAAATTTCAGTAGCTGTAAAACGCTCAAAATGCTTAAAATAGAGTATTTTGATCTGTTTTAAGCAAAATTACTGTATATCAGGTATGCCTTAATGTATTCCCATGCAATATTTTGCTCAACAGTGGTGAAAATCAGGTTACTGTGACAAGTTTCACACATATTCACAGTGGTTTGCTGTAAATTTTATTATTTCAAAAATTTCAATGGCTGGAAAATGCTCAAAATGCTTAAAATAGGCTGTTTAAAGCAAAATTACTGTATCTCAGGTATGCCTCAAGGTATTCCCATGCAATTTTCTGCTAAACAGTGGTGAAAATCAGGTTACTGTGACAAGTTTCACACATATTCACAGTGGTTTGCAGTAAATTTTATTATTTCAAAAATTTCAATACCTGGAAAATGCTGAAAATGCTTAAAATAAGCTGTTTTGAGCTGTTTTAAGAAAAAATTATTGTATCCCAGGTAATCCTCAAGGTATTCCCATGCAATATTTTGCTGAACAGTGGTGAAAGTCAGGTTACTGTGACCAGTTTCACACATATTCACAGTGGTTTGCTGTAAATTTAATTATTTCAAAAATTTCAATGGCTGGAAAATGCTCAAAATGCTCAAAATAGGCTGTTTTAAGCAAAATTACTGTATCTCAGGTATGCCTCAAGGTATTATCAGGCAATTTTCAGCTCAAAATTGGTGAATGATAGGTTGCTGTGACCAGTTTCACACATATTCACAGTGGTTTGCTGTAAATTTTATTATTTTAAAAATTTCAATAGCAGGAAAATGCTCAAAATGCTTAAAATAGGCTGTTTTAAGCAAAATTACTGTATCTGAGGTATGCCTCAAGGTATTAACATGCAATTTTTTGCTCAACAGTGGTGAGAGTCAGGTTACTGTGACCAGTTTCACACATATTCACAGTGGTTTGCTATAAATTTTATTATTTCAATAATTTGAATAGCTGCAAAATGTTCAAAGTGCTTAAAATAGGCTGTTTTAAGCAAAATTACTGTATCTCAGGGATGCCTCAAGGTATTCCCATGCAATTTTTACCTCAACAGTGGTGAAAGCTTGGTTACTGTGACCTGCTTCACTCATATTCAAAGTGGTTTGCTGTAAATTTTATTATTTCAAAAATTTCAATAGTTTTAAAATGCTCAAAATGCTTAATATAGGCTGTTTCAAGCAAAATTACTGTATCTCAGGTATGCCTCAAGGTATTCCAATGCAATTTTTTGCTCAACAGTGGTGAAAGTCAGGTTACTGTGACCAGTTTCACACATATTCACAGTGGTTTGTTATAAATTTTATTATTTCAAAAATTTCAATAGCTCAAAATTGCTCAAAATGCTTAAAATAGGCTGTTTTGAACTGTTTTAAGCAAAATTACTGTATCTCAGATGTGCCTCAAGGTATTGCCATACAATTTTTTGCTCAACATTGGTGAAAGCCAGTTTACTGTGACCAGTTTCACTCATAGTCATAGTGGTTTGCTCTAAATTTTATTATTTCAAAAATTTCATTGGCTGGAAAATGCTCAATAAGCTTAAAATAGGCTGTTTTAAGCAAAATTACTGTATCTCAGGTATGCCTCAAGGTATTCCCATGCAATTTTTTGCTAAGCAGTGGTGAAAGCCAGGTTAATGTGACCAATTTCACACATATTCACAGTGGTTTGCAGTAAATCTTATTATTTCAAAAATTTCAACAGCTGGAAATTGCTCAAAATGCTTAAAATAAGCTGTTTTGAGCTGTTTTAAGCAAAATTACTGTATATCAGGTATGCCTCAAGGTATTCCCATGCATGTTTTTGCTCAACAGTGGTGAAAGTCAGGTTACTGTCACTAGTTTCACACATATTCACAGTGGTTTGCTTTAAATTTTATTATTTCAAAAATTTCAATAGCTTGAAAATGCTCAAAATGCTTAAAATACGCTGTTTTGATCTGTTTTAAGCAAAATTACTGTATATCAGGTATGCCTCAAGGTATTAACATGCAATTTTTTGCTCAAAATTGGTGAATGACAGGTTATTGTGACCAGTTTCACACATATTCACAGTGGTTTGCTGTAAATTTTATTATTTTAAAAATTTCAATAGCAGGAAAATGCTGAAAATGCTTAAAATAGGCTGTTTTAAGCAAAATTACTGTATCTCAAGTATGCCTCAAGGTATTAACATGCAATTTTTTGCTCAAAATTGGTGAATGACAGGTTATTGTGACCAGTTTCACACATATTCACAGTGGTTTGCTGTAAATTTTATTATTTTAAAAATTTCAATAGCAGGAAAATGCTCAAAATGCTTAAAATAGGCTGATTTAAGCAAAATTACTGTATCTCAGGTATGCCTCAAGGTATTAACATGCAATTTTTTGCTCAAAAGTGGAGAAAGCCAGGTTAATGTGACCAGTTTCACACATATTCACAGTGGTTTGTAGTAAATTTTATTATTTATAAATTTCAATATCTGGAAATTGCTCAAAATGCTTAAAATAAGCTGTTTTAAGCAAAATTGCTGTATCTCAGGTATGCCTGAAGGTATTCCCATGCAATTTTTTGCTCAACAGTGGTGAAAGTCAGGTTACTGTCACAAGTTACACACATATTCACAGTGGTTTGCAGTATATTTTATTATTTCAAAAATTTCAATAGCAGGAAAATGCTCAAAATGCTTAAAATAGGCTGTTTTAAGCAAAATTACTGTATCTCAGGTATGCCTCAAGGTATTCCCATGCAATTTTTTGCTCAACAGTGGTGAAAGTCAGGTAACTGTGACCAGTATCACACATATTCACAGTGGTTAGCTGTAAATTTCATTATTTCAAAAATTTCAGTAGCTGTAAAACGCTCAAAATGCTTAAAATAAAGTGTTTTGATCTGTTTTAAGCAAAATTACTGTATATCAGGTATGCCTGAATGTATTCCCATGCAATATTTTGCTCAACAGTGGTGAAAATCAGGTTACTGTGACAAGTTTCACACATATTCACAGTGGTTTGCTGTAAATTTTATTTCAAAAATTTCATTGGCTGGAAAATGCTCAAAATGCTTAAAATAGGCTGTTTAAAGCAAAATTACTGTATCTCAGGTATGCCTCAAGGTATTCCCATGCAATTTTCTGCTAAACAGTGGTGAGAGTCAGGTTACTGTGACCAGTTTCACACATATTCACAGTGGTTTGTTATAAATTTTATTATTTCAAAAATTTCAATAGCTCCTAATTGCTCAAAATGCTTAAAATAGGCTGTTTTAAGCAAAATTACTGTATCTCAGGTATGCCTCAAGGTATTAACATGCAATTTTTTGCTCAACAGTGGAGAAAGCCAGGTTAATGTGACCAGTTTCACACATATTCACAGTGGTTTGCAGTAAATTTTATTATTTCAAAAATTTCAATAGCTGGAAAATGCTGAAAATGCTTAAAATAAGCTGTTTTGAGCTGTTTTAAGAAAAAATTATTGTATCCCAGGTATTTATCAAGGTATTCCCATGCAATATTTTGCTGAACAGTGGTGAAAGTCAGGTTACTGTGACCAGTTTCACACATATTCACAGTGGTTTGCTGTAAATTTAATTATTTCAAAAATTTCAATGGCTGGAAAATGCTCAAAATGCTCAAAATAGGCTGTTTTAAGCAAAATTACTGTATCTCAGGTATGCCTCAAGGTATTAACATGCAATTTTTTGCTCAATAGTGGTGAAAGTCACCAGTTTCGCACATATTCACAGTGGTTTGTAGTAAATTTTATTATTTCAAAAATGTCAATAGCTGGAAAATGCTCAAAATGCTTAAAATAAGCTGTTTTGAGCTGTTTTAAGCAAAATTACTGTATCTCAGGTATGCCTCAAGGTATTCCCATTCACTTTTTTGCTCAACAGTGTTGAAAGCCAGGTTAATGTGACCAATTTCATACATATTCACAGTGGTTTGCAGTAAATCTTATTATTTCAAAAATTTCAATAGCTGGAAATTTCTCAAAATGCTTAAAATAAGCTGTTTTGAGCTGTTTTAAGCAAAATTACTGTATCTCAGGTATGCCTCAAGGTATTCCCATTCACTTTTTTGCTCAACAGTGGTGAAAGCCAGGTTACTGTCACAAGTTACACACATATTCACAGTGGTTTGCAGTATATTTTATTATTTCAAAAATTTCAATTGCAGGAAAATGCTCAAAATGCTTAAAATAGGCTGTTTTAAGCAAAATTACTGTATCTCAGGTACGCCTCAAGGTATTCCCATGCAGTTTTTTGCACAACAGTGGTGAAAGCCTGGTTACTGTAACATGTTTCACACATATTCACAGTGGTTTGCTGTAAACTTTATTATTTCAAAAATTTCAATAGCTGGAAAATGCTCAAAATGCTTAAAATAGGCTGTTTTGAGCGGTTTTAAGCAAAATTACTGTATCTCAGGTATGCCTCAAGGTATTCTTATGCAATTATTTACTCAACAGTGATGAAAGTCAGGTTACTGTCACCAGTTTCACACATATTCACAGTGATTTGCTGTAAATTTTATTATTTCAAAAATTTCAATATTTGGAAAAATCTCAAAATGCTTAAAATAGGCTGTTTTAAGAAAAATTACTGTATCTCAGGTATGCCTCAAGGTATTCCCATGCAATTTTTTGCTCAACAGTGGGGAAAGTCCGGTTACTGTCACCAGTTTCACACATATTCACAGTGATTAACTGTAAATTTTATTATTTCAAAAATTTCAATAGATGGAAAATGCTCATAATGCTTAAAATAGGCTGTTTCAAGCAAAATTACTGTATCTCAGGTATGCCTCAAGGTATTCCAATGCAATTTTTTGCTCAACAGTGCTGAAAGTAAGGTTACTGTGACCAGTTTCACATATATTCACAGTGGTTTGTTATAAATTTTATTATTTCAAAAATTTAAATAGCTTAAAAATTCTCAAAATGCTTAAATTAGGCTGTTTTAAGCAAAATTGCTGTATCTCAGGTATGCCTGAAGGTATTCCCATGCAATTTTTCGCTCAACAGTGGAGAAAGCCAGGTTAATGTGACCAGTTTCACACATATTCACAGTGGTTTGCTGTAAATTTTATTATTTCAAAAATTTTAATAACTGGAAAGTGATCAAAATGCTTAAAATAAGCTGTTTTGAGCTGTTTTAAGCAAAATTACTGTATCTCAGGTATGCCTCAACTTATTCCCATGCAATTTTTTAATCAACAGTGGTGAAAGTCAGGTTACTGACACAAGTTACACACATATTCATAGTGGTTAGCTGTAAATTTTATTATTTCAAAAATTTCAATAGCTGGCAAATGCTCAAAATGCTTAAAATAGGCTGATTTAAGCAAAATTACTGTATCTCAGGTATGCCTCAAGGTATTCCCTTGCAATATTTTGCTTAACAGTGGTGAAAGTCAGGTTACTGTGAACAGTTTCGGACATTCGCAGTGGTTTGCTGTAAATTTTATTATTTCAAAAATTTCAATAGCTGGAAAATGCTCATAATGCTTAAAATAGGCTGTTTCAAGCAAAATTACTGTATCTCAGGTATGCCTCCAGGTATTCCAATGCAATTTTTTGCTCAACAGTGGTGAAAGTCAGGTTACTGTCACCAGTTTCACTCATAGTCATAGTGGTTTGCTCTAAATTTCAGTATTTCAAAAATTTCAATAGCTGGAAAAAGCTCAAAATGCTTAAAATAAGCTGTTTTAAGCAAAATTACTGTATCTCAGATACGCCTCAAGGTATTCCCATGCAATTTTTTGCACAACAGTGGTGAAAGCCTGGTTACTGTGACATGTTTCACACATATTCACAGTGGTTTGCTGTAAATTTTATTATTTCAAAAATTTTAATGGCTGGAAAATGCTCAAAATGCTTAAAATAAGCTGTTTTGAACTGTTTTAAGCAAAATTACTGTATCTCAGGTGTGCCTCAAGGTATTCCCATACAATTTTTTGCTCAACATTGGTGAAAGCCAGTTTACTGTGACCAGTTTCACTCATAGTCATAGTGGTTTGCTCTAAATTTTATTATTTCAAAAATTTCATTGGCTGGAAAATGCTCAATAAGCTTAAAATAGGCTGTTTTAAGCAAAATTACTGTATCTCAGGTATGCCTCAAGGTATTCCCATTCAATTTTTTGCTAAGCAGTGGTGAAAGTAAGGTTGCTGTGACCAGTTTCACATATATTCAAAGTGGTTTGCAGTAAATTTTATTATTTCAAAAATTTCTATAGCTGGAAAATGCTCAAAATGCTTAAAATAGGCTGTTTTAAGCAAAATTACTGTATCTCAGGTATGCCTCAAGGTATTCCCATGCAGTTTTTTGCACAACAGTGGTGAAAGCCTGGTTACTGTAACATGTTTCACACATATTCACAGTGGTTTGCTGTAAACTTTATTATTTCAAATATTTCAATAGCTGGAAAATGCTCAAAATGCTTAAAATAGGCTGTTTTGAGCGGTTTTAAGCAAAATTACTGTATCTCAGGTATGCCTCAAGGTATTCCCATGCAATTTTTTGCTAAGCAGTGGTGAAAGTAAGGTTGTTGTGACCAGTTTCACATATATTCACAGTGGTTTGCAGTAAATTTTATTATTTCAAAAATTTCTATTGCTGAAAAATGCTCAAAATGCTTAAAATAGGCTGATTTAAGCAAAATTACTGTATCTCAGGTATGCCTCAAGGTATTCCCATTCAATATTTTGCTCAACAGTGGTGAAAGTCAGGTTACTGTGAACAGTTTCGCACATTCACAGTGGTTTGCTGTAAATTTTATTATTTCAAAAATTTCAATAGCTGGAAAATGCTCAAAATGCTTAAAATAGGCTGTTTTAAGCAAAATTACTTTATCTCAGGTATGCCTCAAGGTATTCTTATGCAATTATTTACTCAACAGTGATGAAAGTCAGGTTACTGTCACCAGTTTCACACATATTCACAGTGGTTAGCTGTAAATTTTATTATTTCAAAAATTTCAATATCTGGCAAATGCTCAAAATGCTTAAAATAGGCTGATTTAAGCAAAATTACTGTATCTCAGGTATGCCTCAAGGTATTCCCATGCAATTTTTTGCTCAACAGTGGTGAAAGTCAGGTTACTGTGACCAGTATCACACATATTCACAGTGGTTAGCTGTAAATTTCATTATTTCAAAAATTTCAGTAGCTGTAAAACGCTCAAAATGCTTAAAATAAAGTGTTTTGATCTGTTTTAAGCAAAATTACTGTATATCAGGTATGCCTGAATGTATTCCCATGCAATTTTCTGCTAAACAGTGGTGAAAATCAGGTTACTGTGACAAGTTTCACACATATTCACAGTGGTTTGCAGTAAATTTTATTATTTCAAAAATTTCAATACCTGGAAAATGCTGAAAATGCTTAAAATAAGCTGTTTTGAGCTGTTTTAAGAAAAAATTATTGTATCCCAGGTATTCCTCAAGGTATTCCCATGCAATATTTTGCTGAACAGTGGTGAAAGTCAGGTTACTGTGACCAGTTTCACACATATTCACAGTGGTTTGCTGTAAATTTAATTATTTCAAAAATTTCAATGGCTGGAAAATGCTCAAAATGCTCAAAATAGGCTGTTTTAAGCAAAATTACTGTATCTCAGGTATGCCTCAAGGTATTATCAGGCAATTTTCAGCTCAAAATTGGTGAATGACAGGTTGCTGTGACCAGTTTCACACATATTCACAGTGGTTTGCTGTAAATTTTATTATTTTAAAAATTTCAATAGCAGGAAAATGCTCAAAATGCTTAAAATAGGCTGTTTTAAGCAAAATTACTGTATCTGAGGTATGCCTCAAGGTATTAACATGCAATTTTTTGCTCAACAGTGGTGAGAGTCAGGTTACTGTGACCAGTTTCACACATATTCACAGTGGTTTGCTATAAATTTTATTATTTCAATAATTTGAATAGCTGCAAAATGTTCAAAGTGCTTAAAATAGGCTGTTTTAAGCAAAATTACTGTATCTCAGGGATGCCTCAAGGTATTCCCATGCAATTTTTACCTCAACAGTGGTGAAAGCTTGGTTACTGTGACCTGCTTCACTCATATTCAAAGTGGTTTGCTGTAAATTTTATTATTTCAAAAATTTCAATAGTTTTAAAATGCTCAAAATGCTTAATATAGGCTGTTTCAAGCAAAATTACTGTATCTCAGGTATGCCTCAAGGTATTCCAATGCAATTTTTTGCTCAACAGTGGTGAAAGTCAGGTTACTGTGACCAGTTTCACACATATTCACAGTGGTTTGTTATAAATTTTATTATTTCATAAATTTAAATAGCTTAAAAATTCTCAAAATGCTTAAATTAGGCTGTTTTAAGCAAAATTGCTGTATCTCAGGTATGCCTGAAGGTATTCCCATGCAATTTTTTGCTCAACAGTGGAGAAAGCCAGGTTAATGTGACCAGTTTCACACATATTCACAGTGGTTTGTTATAAATTTTATTATTTCAAAAATTTCAATAGCTCAAAATTGCTCAAAATGCTTAAAATAGGCTGTTTCAAGCAAAATTACTGTATCTCAGGTATGCCTCAAGGTATTAACATGCAATTTTTTGCTCAACAGTGGAGAAAGCCAGGTTAATGTGACCAGTTTCACATATTCACAGTGGTTTGATGTAAATTTTATTATTTCAAAAATTTCAATAGCTGTAAAATGCGCAAAATGCTTAAAATAAGCTGTTTTAAGCAAAATTACTGTATCTCAGGAATGCCTCAAGGTATTCCCATGCAATTTTTTGCTCAACAGTGGTGAAAGTCAGGTTACTGTCACCAGTTTCACACATATTCATAGTGGTTTGCTCTAAATTTCAGTATTTCAAAAATTTCAATAGCTGGAAAAAGCTCAAAATGCTTAAAATAAGCTGTTTTAAGCAAAATTACTGTATCTCAGATACGCCTCAAGGTATTCCCATGCAATTTTTTGCACAACAGTGGTGAAAGCCTGGTTACTGTGACATGTTTCACACATATTCACAGTGGTTTGTAGTAAATTTTATTATTTCAAAAATGTCAATAGCTGGAAAATGCTCAAAATGCTTAAAATAAGCTGTTTTGAGCTGTTTTAAGCAAAATTACTATATCTCAGGTATGCCTCAACTTATTCCCATGTAATTTTTTAATCAACAGTGGTGAAAGTCAGGTTACTGACACAAGTTACACACGTATTCATAGTGGTTAGCTGTAAATTTTATTATTTCAAAAATTTCAATAGCTGGCAAATGCTCAAAATGCTTAAAATAGGCTGATTTAAGCAAAATTACTGTATCTCAGGTATGCCTCAAGGTATTCCCTTGCAATTTTTTGCTCAACAGTGGTGAAAGTCAGGTTACTGTCACAAGTTACACACATATTCACAGTGGTTTGCAGTATATTTTATTATTTCAAAAATTTCAATAGCAGGAAAATGCTCAAAATGCTTAAAATAGGCTGTTTTAAGCAAAATTACTGTATCTCAGTTATGCCTCAAGGTATTAACATGCAATTTTTTGCTCAACAGTGGAGAAAGCCAGGTTAATGTGACCAGTTTCACACATATTCACAGTGGTTTGCAGTAAATTTTATAATTTCAAAAATTTCAATAGCTTGAAAATGCTCAAAATGCTTAAAATACGCTGTTTTGAGCTGTTTTAAGCAAAATTACTGTATCTCAGGTATGCCTCAAGGTATTCCCATGCAATTTTTTGCTCAACAGTGGTGAAAGTCAGGTTACTGTGACCAGTATCACACATATTCACAGTGGTTAGCTGTAAATTTCATTATTTCAAAAATTTCAGTAGCTGTAAAACGCTCAAAATGCTTAAAATAAAGTATTTTGATCTGTTTTAAGCAAAATTACTGTATATCAGGTATGCCTTAATGTATTCCCATGCAATATTTTGCTCAACAGTGGTGAAAATCAGGTTACTGTGACAAGTTTCACACATATTCACAGTGGTTTGCTGTAAATTTTATTATTTCAAAAATTTCAATGGCTGGAAAATGCTCAAAATGCTTAAAATAGGCTGTTTAAAGCAAAATTACTGTATCTCAGGTATGCCTCAAGGTATTCCCATGCAATTTTCTGCTAAACAGTGGTGAAAATCAGGTTACTGTGACAAGTTTCACACATATTCACAGTGGTTTGCAGTAAATTTTATTATTTCAAAAATTTCAATACCTGGAAAATGCTGAAAATGCTTAAAATAAGCTGTTTTGAGCTGTTTTAAGAAAAAATTATTGTATCCCAGGTAATCCTCAAGGTATTCCCATGCAATATTTTGCTGAACAGTGGTGAAAGTCAGGTTACTGTGACCAGTTTCACACATATTCACAGTGGTTTGCTGTAAATTTAATTATTTCAAAAATTTCAATGGCTGGAAAATGCTCAAAATGCTCAAAATAGGCTGTTTTAAGCAAAATTACTGTATCTCAGGTATGCCTCAAGGTATTATCAGGCAATTTTCAGCTCAAAATTGGTGAATGATAGGTTGCTGTGACCAGTTTCACACATATTCACAGTGGTTTGCTGTAAATTTTATTATTTTAAAAATTTCAATAGCAGGAAAATGCTCAAAATGCTTAAAATAGGCTGTTTTAAGCAAAATTACTGTATCTGAGGTATGCCTCAAGGTATTAACATGCAATTTTTTGCTCAACAGTGGTGAGAGTCAGGTTACTGTGACCAGTTTCACACATATTCACAGTGGTTTGCTATAAATTTTATTATTTCAATAATTTGAATAGCTGCAAAATGTTCAAAGTGCTTAAAATAGGCTGTTTTAAGCAAAATTACTGTATCTCAGGGATGCCTCAAGGTATTCCCATGCAATTTTTACCTCAACAGTGGTGAAAGCTTGGTTACTGTGACCTGCTTCACTCATATTCAAAGTGGTTTGCTGTAAATTTTATTATTTCAAAAATTTCAATAGTTTTAAAATGCTCAAAATGCTTAATATAGGCTGTTTCAAGCAAAATTACTGTATCTCAGGTATGCCTCAAGGTATTCCAATGCAATTTTTTGCTCAACAGTGGTGAAAGTCAGGTTACTGTGACCAGTTTCACACATATTCACAGTGGTTTGTTATAAATTTTATTATTTCAAAAATTTCAATAGCTCAAAATTGCTCAAAATGCTTAAAATAGGCTGTTTTGAACTGTTTTAAGCAAAATTACTGTATCTCAGATGTGCCTCAAGGTATTGCCATACAATTTTTTGCTCAACATTGGTGAAAGCCAGTTTACTGTGACCAGTTTCACTCATAGTCATAGTGGTTTGCTCTAAATTTTATTATTTCAAAAATTTCATTGGCTGGAAAATGCTCAATAAGCTTAAAATAGGCTGTTTTAAGCAAAATTACTGTATCTCAGGTATGCCTCAAGGTATTCCCATGCAATTTTTTGCTAAGCAGTGGTGAAAGCCAGGTTAATGTGACCAATTTCACACATATTCACAGTGGTTTGCAGTAAATCTTATTATTTCAAAAATTTCAACAGCTGGAAATTGCTCAAAATGCTTAAAATAAGCTGTTTTGAGCTGTTTTAAGCAAAATTACTGTATATCAGGTATGCCTCAAGGTATTCCCATGCATGTTTTTGCTCAACAGTGGTGAAAGTCAGGTTACTGTCACTAGTTTCACACATATTCACAGTGGTTTGCTTTAAATTTTATTATTTCAAAAATTTCAATAGCTTGAAAATGCTCAAAATGCTTAAAATACGCTGTTTTGATCTGTTTTAAGCAAAATTACTGTATATCAGGTATGCCTCAAGGTATTAACATGCAATTTTTTGCTCAAAATTGGTGAATGACAGGTTATTGTGACCAGTTTCACACATATTCACAGTGGTTTGCTGTAAATTTTATTATTTTAAAAATTTCAATAGCAGGAAAATGCTGAAAATGCTTAAAATAGGCTGTTTTAAGCAAAATTACTGTATCTCAACTATGCCTCAAGGTATTAACATGCAATTTTTTGCTCAAAATTGGTGAATGACAGGTTATTGTGACCAGTTTCACACATATTCACAGTGGTTTGCTGTAAATTTTATTATTTTAAAAATTTCAATAGCAGGAAAATGCTCAAAATGCTTAAAATAGGCTGATTTAAGCAAAATTACTGTATCTCAGGTATGCCTCAAGGTATTAACATGCAATTTTTTGCTCAAAAGTGGAGAAAGCCAGGTTAATGTGACCAGTTTCACACATATTCACAGTGGTTTGTAGTAAATTTTATTATTTAAAAATTTCAATATCTGGAAATTGCTCAAAATGCTTAAAATAAGCTGTTTTAAGCAAAATTGCTGTATCTCAGGTATGCCTGAAGGTATTCCCATGCAATTTTTTGCTCAACAGTGGTGAAAGTCAGGTTACTGTCACAAGTTACACACATATTCACAGTGGTTTGCAGTATATTTTATTATTTCAAAAATTTCAATAGCAGGAAAATGCTCAAAATGCTTAAAATAGGCTGTTTTAAGCAAAATTACTGTATCTCAGGTATGCCTCAAGGTATTCCCATGCAATTTTTTGCTCAACAGTGGTGAAAGTCAGGTAACTGTGACCAGTATCACACATATTCACAGTGGTTAGCTGTAAATTTCATTATTTCAAAAATTTCAGTAGCTGTAAAACGCTCAAAATGCTTAAAATAAAGTGTTTTGATCTGTTTTAAGCAAAATTACTGTATATCAGGTATGCCTGAATGTATTCCCATGCAATATTTTGCTCAACAGTGGTGAAAATCAGGTTACTGTGACAAGTTTCACACATATTCACAGTGGTTTGCTGTAAATTTTATTTCAAAAATTTCATTGGCTGGAAAATGCTCAAAATGCTTAAAATAGGCTGTTTAAAGCAAAATTATTGTATCTCAGGTATGCCTCAAGGTATTCCCATGCAATTTTCTGCTAAACAGTGGTGAGAGTCAGGTTACTGTGACCAGTTTCACACATATTCACAGTGGTTTGTTATAAATTTTATTATTTCAAAAATTTCAATAGCTCCTAATTGCTCAAAATGCTTAAAATAGGCTGTTTTAAGCAAAATTACTGTATCTCAGGTATGCCTCAAGGTATTAACATGCAATTTTTTGCTCAACAGTGGAGAAAGCCAGGTTAATGTGACCAGTTTCACATATATTCACAGTGGTTTGCAGTAAATTTTATTATTTCAAAAATTTCAATAGCTGGAAAATGCTGAAAATGCTTAAAATAAGCTGTTTTGAGCTGTTTTAAGAAAAAATTATTGTATCCCAGGTATTTATCAAGGTATTCCCATGCAATATTTTGCTGAACAGTGGTGAAAGTCAGGTTACTGTGACCAGTTTCACACATATTCACAGTGGTTTGCTGTAAATTTAATTATTTCAAAAATTTCAATGGCTGGAAAATGCTCAAAATGCTCAAAATAGGCTGTTTTAAGCAAAATTACTGTATCTCAGGTATGCCTCAAGGTATTAACATGCAATTTTTTGCTCAATAGTGGTGAAAGTCACCAGTTTCGCACATATTCGCAGTGGTTTGTAGTAAATTTTATTATTTCAAAAATGTCAATAGCTGGAAAATGCTCAAAATGCTTAAAATAAGCTGTTTTGAGCTGTTTTAAGCAAAATTACTGTATCTCAGGTATGCCTCAAGGTATTCCCATTCACTTTTTTGCTCAACAGTGTTGAAAGCCAGGTTAATGTGACCAATTTCATACATATTCACAGTGGTTTGCAGTAAATCTTATTATTTCAAAAATTTCAATAGCTGGAAATTTCTCAAAATGCTTAAAATAAGCTGTTTTGAGCTGTTTTAAGCAAAATTACTGTATCTCAGGTATGCCTCAAGGTATTCCCATTCACTTTTTTGCTCAACAGTGGTGAAAGCCAGGTTACTGTCACAAGTTACACACATATTCACAGTGGTTTGCAGTATATTTTATTATTTCAAAAATTTCAATTGCAGGAAAATGCTCAAAATGCTTAAAATAGGCTGTTTTAAGCAAAATTACTGTATCTCAGGTACGCCTCAAGGTATTCCCATGCAGTTTTTTGCACAACAGTGGTGAAAGCCTGGTTACTGTAACATGTTTCACACATATTCACAGTGGTTTGCTGTAAACTTTATTATTTCAAAAATTTCAATAGCTGGAAAATGCTCAAAATGCTTAAAATAGGCTGTTTTGAGCGGTTTTAAGCAAAATTACTGTATCTCAGGTATGCCTCAAGGTATTCTTATGCAATTATTTACTCAACAGTGATGAAAGTCAGGTTACTGTCACCAGTTTCACACATATTCACAGTGATTTGCTGTAAATTTTATTATTTCAAAAATTTCAATATTTGGAAAAATCTCAAAATGCTTAAAATAGGCTGTTTTAAGAAAAATTACTGTATCTCAGGTATGCCTCAAGGTATTCCCATGCAATTTTTTGCTCAACAGTGGGGAAAGTCCGGTTACTGTCACCAGTTTCACACATATTCACAGTGATTAACTGTAAATTTTATTATTTCAAAAATTTCAATAGATGGAAAATGCTCATAATGCTTAAAATAGGCTGTTTCAAGCAAAATTACTGTATCTCAGGTATGCCTCAAGGTATTCCAATGCAATTTTTTGCTCAACAGTGCTGAAAGTAAGGTTACTGTGACCAGTTTCACATATATTCACAGTGGTTTGTTATAAATTTTATTATTTCAAAAATTTAAATAGCTTAAAAATTCTCAAAATGCTTAAATTAGGCTGTTTTAAGCAAAATTGCTGTATCTCAGGTATGCCTGAAGGTATTCCCATGCAATTTTTCGCTCAACAGTGGAGAAAGCCAGGTTAATGTGACCAGTTTCACACATATTCACAGTGGTTTGCTGTAAATTTTATTATTTCAAAAATTTTAATAACTGGAAAGTGATCAAAATGCTTAAAATAAGCTGTTTTGAGCTGTTTTAAGCAAAATTACTGTATCTCAGGTATGCCTCAACTTATTCCCATGCAATTTTTTAATCAACAGTGGTGAAAGTCAGGTTACTGACACAAGTTACACACATATTCATAGTGGTTAGCTGTAAATTTTATTATTTCAAAAATTTCAATAGCTGGCAAATGCTCAAAATGCTTAAAATAGGCTGATTTAAGCAAAATTACTGTATCTCAGGTATGCCTCAAGGTATTCCCTTGCAATATTTTGCTTAACAGTGGTGAAAGTCAGGTTACTGTGAACAGTTTCGGACATTCGCAGTGGTTTGCTGTAAATTTTATTATTTCAAAAATTTCAATAGCTGGAAAATGCTCATAATGCTTAAAATAGGCTGTTTCAAGCAAAATTACTGTATCTCAGGTATGCCTCCAGGTATTCCAATGCAATTTTTTGCTCAACAGTGGTGAAAGTCAGGTTACTGTCACCAGTTTCACTCATAGTCATAGTGGTTTGCTCTAAATTTCAGTATTTCAAAAATTTCAATAGCTGGAAAAAGCTCAAAATGCTTAAAATAAGCTGTTTTAAGCAAAATTACTGTATCTCAGATACGCCTCAAGGTATTCCCATGCAATTTTTTGCACAACAGTGGTGAAAGCCTGGTTACTGTGACATGTTTCACACATATTCACAGTGGTTTGCTGTAAATTTTATTATTTCAAAAATTTTAATGGCTGGAAAATGCTCAAAATGCTTAAAATAAGCTGTTTTGAACTGTTTTAAGCAAAATTACTGTATCTCAGGTGTGCCTCAAGGTATTCCCATACAATTTTTTGCTCAACATTGGTGAAAGCCAGTTTACTGTGACCAGTTTCACTCATAGTCATAGTGGTTTGCTCTAAATTTTATTATTTCAAAAATTTCATTGGCTGGAAAATGCTCAATAAGCTTAAAATAGGCTGTTTTAAGCAAAATTACTGTATCTCAGGTATGCCTCAAGGTATTCCCATTCAATTTTTTGCTAAGCAGTGGTGAAAGTAAGGTTGCTGTGACCAGTTTCACATATATTCAAAGTGGTTTGCAGTAAATTTTATTATTTCAAAAATTTCTATAGCTGGAAAATGCTCAAAATGCTTAAAATAGGCTGTTTTAAGCAAAATTACTGTATCTCAGGTATGCCTCAAGGTATTCCCATGCAGTTTTTTGCACAACAGTGGTGAAAGCCTGGTTACTGTAACATGTTTCACACATATTCACAGTGGTTTGCTGTAAACTTTATTATTTCAAATATTTCAATAGCTGGAAAATGCTCAAAATGCTTAAAATAGGCTGTTTTGAGCGGTTTTAAGCAAAATTACTGTATCTCAGGTATGCCTCAAGGTATTCCCATGCAATTTTTTGCTAAGCAGTGGTGAAAGTAAGGTTGTTGTGACCAGTTTCACATATATTCACAGTGGTTTGCAGTAAATTTTATTATTTCAAAAATTTCTATAGCTGAAAAATGCTCAAAATGCTTAAAATAGGCTGATTTAAGCAAAATTACTGTATCTCAGGTATGCCTCAAGGTATTCCCATTCAATATTTTGCTCAACAGTGGTGAAAGTCAGGTTACTGTGAACAGTTTCGCACATTCACAGTGGTTTGCTGTAAATTTTATTATTTCAAAAATTTCAATAGCTGGAAAATGCTCAAAATGCTTAAAATAGGCTGTTTTAAGCAAAATTACTTTATCTCAGGTATGCCTCAAGGTATTCTTATGCAATTATTTACTCAACAGTGATGAAAGTCAGGTTACTGTCACCAGTTTCACACATATTCACAGTGGTTAGCTGTAAATTTTATTATTTCAAAAATTTCAATATCTGGCAAATGCTCAAAATGCTTAAAATAGGCTGATTTAAGCAAAATTACTGTATCTCAGGTATGCCTCAAGGTATTCCCATGCAATTTTTTGCTCAACAGTGGTGAAAGTCAGGTTACTGTGACCAGTATCACACATATTCACAGTGGTTAGCTGTAAATTTCATTATTTCAAAAATTTCAGTAGCTGTAAAACGCTCAAAATGCTTAAAATAAAGTGTTTTGATCTGTTTTAAGCAAAATTACTGTATATCAGGTATGCCTGAATGTATTCCCATGCAATTTTCTGCTAAACAGTGGTGAAAATCAGGTTACTGTGACAAGTTTCACACATATTCACAGTGGTTTGCAGTAAATTTTATTATTTCAAAAATTTCAATACCTGGAAAATGCTGAAAATGCTTAAAATAAGCTGTTTTGAGCTGTTTTAAGAAAAAATTATTGTATCCCAGGTATTCCTCAAGGTATTCCCATGCAATATTTTGCTGAACAGTGGTGAAAGTCAGGTTACTGTGACCAGTTTCACACATATTCACAGTGGTTTGCTGTAAATTTAATTATTTCAAAAATTTCAATGGCTGGAAAATGCTCAAAATGCTCAAAATAGGCTGTTTTAAGCAAAATTACTGTATCTCAGGTATGCCTCAAGGTATTATCAGGCAATTTTCAGCTCAAAATTGGTGAATGACAGGTTGCTGTGACCAGTTTCACACATATTCACAGTGGTTTGCTGTAAATTTTATTATTTTAAAAATTTCAATAGCAGGAAAATGCTCAAAATGCTTAAAATAGGCTGTTTTAAGCAAAATTACTGTATCTGAGGTATGCCTCAAGGTATTAACATGCAATTTTTTGCTCAACAGTGGTGAGAGTCAGGTTACTGTGACCAGTTTCACACATATTCACAGTGGTTTGCTATAAATTTTATTATTTCAATAATTTGAATAGCTGCAAAATGTTCAAAGTGCTTAAAATAGGCTGTTTTAAGCAAAATTACTGTATCTCAGGGATGCCTCAAGGTATTCCCATGCAATTTTTACCTCAACAGTGGTGAAAGCTTGGTTACTGTGACCTGCTTCACTCATATTCAAAGTGGTTTGCTGTAAATTTTATTATTTCAAAAATTTCAATAGTTTTAAAATGCTCAAAATGCTTAATATAGGCTGTTTCAAGCAAAATTACTGTATCTCAGGTATGCCTCAAGGTATTCCAATGCAATTTTTTGCTCAACAGTGGTGAAAGTCAGGTTACTGTGACCAGTTTCACACATATTCACAGTGGTTTGTTATAAATTTTATTATTTCATAAATTTAAATAGCTTAAAAATTCTCAAAATGCTTAAATTAGGCTGTTTTAAGCAAAATTGCTGTATCTCAGGTATGCCTGAAGGTATTCCCATGCAATTTTTTGCTCAACAGTGGAGAAAGCCAGGTTAATGTGACCAGTTTCACACATATTCACAGTGGTTTGTTATAAATTTTATTATTTCAAAAATTTCAATAGCTCAAAATTGCTCAAAATGCTTAAAATAGGCTGTTTCAAGCAAAATTACTGTATCTCAGGTATGCCTCAAGGTATTAACATGCAATTTTTTGCTCAACAGTGGAGAAAGCCAGGTTAATGTGACCAGTTTCACATATTCACAGTGGTTTGATGTAAATTTTATTATTTCAAAAATTTCAATAGCTGTAAAATGCGCAAAATGCTTAAAATAAGCTGTTTTAAGCAAAATTACTGTATCTCAGGAATGCCTCAAGGTATTCCCATGCAATTTTTTGCTCAACAGTGGTGAAAGTCAGGTTACTGTCACCAGTTTCACACATATTCATAGTGGTTTGCTCTAAATTTCAGTATTTCAAAAATTTCAATAGCTGGAAAAAGCTCAAAATGCTTAAAATAAGCTGTTTTAAGCAAAATTACTGTATCTCAGATACGCCTCAAGGTATTCCCATGCAATTTTTTGCACAACAGTGGTGAAAGCCTGGTTACTGTGACATGTTTCACACATATTCACAGTGGTTTGCTGTAAATTTTATTATTTCAAAAATTTTAATGGCTGGAAAATGCTCAAAATGCTTAAAATAAGCTGTTTTGAACTGTTTTAAGCAAAATTACTGTATCTCAGGTGTGCCTCAAGGTATTCCCATACAATTTTTTGCTCAACATTGGTGAAAGCCAGTTTACTGTGACCAGTTTCACTCAGTCATAGTGGTTTGCTCTAAATTTTATTATTTCAAAAATTTCATTGGCTGGAAAATGCTCAATAAGCTTAAAATAGGCTGTTTTAAGCAAAATTACTGTATCTCAGGTATGCCTCAAGGTATTCCCATGCAATTTTTTGCTAAGCAGTGGTGAAAGTAAGGTTGCTGTGACCAGTTTCACATATATTCAAAGTGGTTAGCAGTAAATTTTATTATTTCAAAAATTTCTATAGCTGGAAAATGCTCAAAATGCTTAAAATAGGCTGTTTTAAGCAAAATTACTGTATCTCAGGTATGCCTCAAGGTATTCCCATGCACTTTTTTGCTCAACAGTGGTGAAAGTCAGGTTACTGTCACAAGTTACACACATATTCACAGTGGTTTGCAGTATATTTTATTATTTCAAAAATTTCAATAGCAGGAAAATGCTCAAAATGCTTAAAATAGGCTGTTTTAAGCAAAATTACTGTATCTCAGGTACGCCTCAAGGTATTCCCATGCAGTTTTTTGCACAACAGTGGTGAAAGCCTGGTTACTGTAACATGTTTCACACATATTCACAGTGGTTTGCTCTAAACTTTATTATTTCAAAAATTTCAATAGCTGGAAAATGCTCAAAATGCTTAAAATAGGCTGTTTTGAGCGGTTTTAAGCAAAATTACTGTATCTCAGGTATGCCTCAAGGTATTCCCATGCAATTTTTTGCTAAGCAGTGGTGAAAGTAAGGTTGTTGTGACCAGTTTCACATATATTCACAGTGGTTTGCAGTAAATTTTATTATTTCAAAAATTTCTATAGCTGAAAAATGCTCAAAATGCTTAAAATAGGCTGATTTAAGCAAAATTACTGTATCTCAGGTATGCCTCAAGGTATTCCCATTCAATATTTTGCTCAACAGTGGTGAAAGTCAGGTTACTGTGAACAGTTACGCACATTCACAGTGGTTTGCTGTAAATTTTATTATTTCAAAAATTTCAATAGCTGGAAAATGCTCAAAATGCTTAAAATAGGCTGTTTTAAGCAAAATTACTGTATCTCAGGGATGCCTCAAGGTATTCCCATGCAATTTTTACCTCAACAGTGGTGAAAGCTTGGTTACTGTGACCTGCTTCACTCATATTCAAAGTGGTTTGCTGTAAATTTTATTATTTCAAAAATTTCAATAGTTTTAAAATGCTCAAAATGCTTAATATAGGCTGTTTCAAGCAAAATTACTGTATCTCAGGTATGCCTCAAGGTATTCCAATGCAATTTTTTGCTCAACAGTGGTGAAAGTCAGGTTACTGTGACCAGTTTCACACATATTCACAGTGGTTTGTTATAAATTTTATTATTTCAAAAATTTCAATAGCTCAAAATTGCTCAAAATGCTTAAGATAGGCTGTTTTGAACTGTTTTAAGCAAAATTACTGTATCTCAGGTGTGCCTCAAGGTATTCCCATACAATTTTTTACTCAACATTGGTGAAAGCCAGTTTACTGTGACCAGTTTCACTCATAGTCATAGTGGTTTGCTCTAAATTTTATTATTTCAAAAATTTCATTGGCTGGAAAATGCTCAATAAGCTTAAAATAGGCTGTTTTAAGCAAAATTACTGTATCTCAAGTATGCCTCAAGGTATTCCCATGCAATTTTTTGCTAAGCAGTGGTGAAAGCCAGGTTAATGTGACCAATTTCACACATATTCACAGTGGTTTGCAGTAAATCTTATTATTTCAAAAATTTCAACAACTGGAAATTGCTCAAAATGCTTAAAATAAGCTGTTTTGAGTTGTTTTAAGCAAAATTACTGTATCCCAGGTATGCCTCGAGGTATTCCCATGCAATATTTTGCTCAACAGTGGTGAAAATCAGGTTACTGTGACAAGTTTCACACATATTCACAGTGGTTTGCTATAAATTTTATTATTTCAATAATTTGAATAGCTGCAAAATGCTCAAAGTGCTTAAAATAGGCTGTTTTAAGCAAAATTACTGTATCTCAGGTATGCCTCAAGGTATTCCCATGCAATTTTCTGCTAAACAGTGGTGAGAGTCAGGTTACTGTGACCAGTTTCACACATATTCACAGTGGTTTTCTATAAATTTTATTATTTCAAAAATTTCAATAGCTCAAAATTGCTCAAAATGCTTAAAATAGGCTGTTTTAAGCAAAATTACTGTATTTCAGGTATGCCTCAAGGTATTAACATGCAATTTTTTGCTCAACGGTGGTGAAAGTCAGGTTACTGTCACCTGTTTCACACATATTCACAGTGGTTTGCTGTAAATTTTATTATTTCAAAAATTTCAACAGCTTAAAAATGCTCAAAATGCTTAAAATACGCTGTTTTGAGCTGTTTTAAGCAAAATTACTTTATCTCAGGTATGCCTCAAGTTATTCCCATGCAATTTTTTGCTAAACAGTGGCGAAAGTCAGGTTACTGTCACCAGTTTCACACATATTCATAGTGGTTTGCTGTAAATGTCATTATTTCAAAAATTTCAATAGCTGGAAAATGCTCAAAATGCTTAAAATAAGCTGTTTTAAGCAAAATTACTGTATCTCAGTTACGCCTCAAGGTATTCCCATGCAGTTTTTTGCACAACAGTGGTGAAATCCTGGTTACTGTAACATGTTTCATACATATTCACAGTGGTTTGCTGTAAACTTTATTATCTCAAAAATTTCAATAGCTGGAAAATGCTCAAATTGCTTATAATAAGCTGTTTTGAGCGGTTTTAAGCAAAATTACTGTATCTCAGGTATGCCTCAAAGTATTCCCACGCACTTTTTGCTCAAAAGTGGTGAAAGCAAGGTTAATGTCACCAGTTTCAAACATATTCACAGTGGTTTGCAGGAAATTTTATTATTTCAAAAATTTCAATAGCTGGAAAATGCTCAAAATGCTTAAAATATGCTGTTTTGAACTGTTTTAAGCAAAATTACTGTATCTCAGGTGTGCCTCAAGGTATTCTCATACAATTTTTTGCTCAACATTGGTGAAAGCCAGTTTACTGTGACCAGTTTCACTCATAGTCATAGTGGTTTGCTGTAAATTTTATTATTTCAAAAATTTCATTGGCTGGAAAATGCTCAATAAGCTTAAAATAGGCTGTTTTAAGCAAAATTACTGTATCTCAGGTATGCCTCAAGGTATTCCCATGCAATTTTTTGCTAAGCAGTGGTGAAAGTAAGGTTGCTGTGACCAGTTTCACATATATTCACAGTGGTTTGCAGTAAATTTTATTATTTCAAAAATTTAAATAGCTGCAAAATGCTCAAAATGCTTAAAATATGCTGTTTTAAGCAAAATTACTGTAACTCAGGTATGCATCAAGGTATTCCCATGCAATTTTTTGCTCAACAGTGGCGAAAGTCAGGTTACTGTGACCAGTTTCACACATATTCACAGTGGTTTGCTGTAAATTTTATTATTTCAAAAATTTTAATAACTGGAAAGTGCTCAAAATGCTTAAAATAAGCTGTTTTCAGCTGTTTTAAGCAAAATTACTGTATCTCAGGTATGCCTCAACGTATTCCCATGCAATTTTTTGCTCAACAGTGGTGAAAGTCAGGTTACTGACACAAGTTACACACATATTCATAGTGGTTAGCTGTAAATTTTATTATTTCAAAAATTTCAATAGCTGGAAAATGCTCAAAATGCTTAAAATAGGCTGATTTAAGCAAAATTACTGTATCTCAGGTATGCCTCAAGGTATTCCCTTGCAATGTTTTGCTTAACAGTGGTGAAAGTCAGGTTACTGTGAACAGTTTCGGACAGTCGCAGTGGTTTGCTGTAAATTTTATTATTTCAAAAATTTCAGTATTTGGAAAATGCTCAAAATGCTTAAAATAGGCTGTTGTAAGCAAAATTACTGTATCTCAGGTATGCCTCAAGGTATTCCAATGCAATTTTTTGCTCAACAGTGGTGAAAGTAAGGTTACTGTGACCAGTTTCACATATATTCACAGTGGTTTGTTATAAATTTTATTATTTCAGAAATTTAAATAGCTCAAAAATGCTCAAAATGCTTAAATTAGGCTGTTTTAAGCAAAATTGCTGTATCTAAGGTATGCCTGAAGGTGTTCCCATGCAATTTTTTGCTCAACAGTGGTGAAAGTCAGGTTACTGTCACAAGTTACACACATATTCACAGTGGTTTGCAGTATATTTTATTATTTCAAAAATTTCAATAGCAGGAAAATGCTCAAAATGCTTAAAATAGGCTGTTTTAAGCAAAATTACTGTATCTCAGGTATGCCTCAAGGTATTAACATGCAATTTTTTCCTCAACAGTGGAGAAAGCCAGGTTAATGTGACCAGTTTCACACATATTCATAGTGGTTTGCTGTTAATTTCATTATTTCAAAAATTTCAATAGCTGGAAAATGCTCAAAATGCTTAAAATAAGCTGTTTTAAGCAAAATTACTGTATCTCAGGTACGCCTCAAGGTATTCCCATGCAGTTTTTTGCACAACAGTGGTGAAAGCCTGGTTACTGTAACATGTTTCACACATATTCACAGTGGTTTGCTGTAAACTTTATTATTTCAAAAATTTCAATAGCTGGAAAATGCTCAAAATGCTTAAAATAGGCTGTTTTGAGCGGTTTTAAACAAAATTACTGTATCTCAGGTATGTCTCAAGGTATTCCCATGCAATTTTTTGCTCAACAGTGGTGAAAATCAGGTTACTGTGACCAGTATCACACATATTCACAGTGGTTAGCTGTAAATTTCATTATTTCAAAAATTTCAGTAGCTGTAAAACGCTCAAAATGCTTAAAATAAAGTGTTTTGATCTGTTTTAAGCAAAATTACTGTATATCAGGTATGCCTCAAGGTATTAACATGCAATTTTTTGCTCAAAATTGGTGAATGACAGGTTATTGTGACCAGTTTCACACATATTCACAGTGGTTTGCTGTAAATTTTATTATTTTAAAAATTTCAATAGCAGGAAAATGCTCAAAATGCTTAAAATAGGCTGTTTTAAGCAAAATTACTGTATCTCAAGTATGCCTCAAGGTATTAACATGCAATTTTTTGCTCAAAATTGGTGAATGACAGGTTATTGTGACCAGTTTCACACATATTCACAGTGGTTTGCTGTAAATTTTATTATTTTAAAAATTTCAATAGCAGGAAAATGCTCAAAATGCTTAAAATAGGCTGATTTAAGCAAAATTACTGTATCTCAGGTATGCCTCAAGGTATTAACATGCAATTTTTTGCTCAAAAGTGGAGAAAGCCAGGTTAATGTGACCAGTTTCACACATATTCACAGTGGTTTGTAGTAAATTTTATTATTTAAAAATTTCAATATCTGGAAATTGCTCAAAATGCTTAAAATAAGCTGTTTTAAGCAAAATTGCTGTATCTCAGGTATGCCTGAAGGTATTCCCATGCAATTTTTTGCTCAACAGTGGTGAAAGTCAGGTTACTGTCACAAGTTACACACATATTCACAGTGGTTTGCAGTATATTTTATTATTTCAAAAATTTCAATAGCAGGAAAATGCTCAAAATGCTTAAAATAGGCTGTTTTAAGCAAAATTACTGTATCTCAGGTAAGCCTCAAGGTATTAACATGCAATTTTTTGCTCAACAGTGGAGAAAGCCAGGTTAATGTGACCAGTTTCACACATATTCACAGTGATTTGCAGTAAATTTTATTATTTCAAAAATTGCAATAGCTTGAAAATGCTCAAAATGCTTAAAATACGCTGTTTTGAGCTGTTTTAAGCAAAATTACTGTATCTCAGGTATGCCTCAAGGTATTCCCATGCAATTTTTTGCTCAACAGTGGTGAAAGTCAGGTTACTGTGACCAGTATCACACATATTCACAGTGGTTAGCTGTAAATTTCATTATTTCAAAAATTTCAGTAGCTGTAAAACGCTCAAAATGCTTAAAATAAAGTGTTTTGATCTGTTTTAAGCAAAATTACTGTATATCAGGTATGCCTGAATGTATTCCCATGCAATATTTTGCTCAACAGTGGTGAAAATCAGGTTACTGTGACAAGTTTCACACATATTCACAGTGGTTTGCTGTAAATTTTATTTCAAAAATTTCATTGGCTGGAAAATGCTCAAAATGCTTAAAATAGGCTGTTTAAAGCAAAATTACTGTATCTCAGGTATGCCTCAAGGTATTCCCATGCAATTTTCTGCTAAACAGTGGTGAGAGTCAGGTTACTGTGACCAGTTTCACACATATTCACAGTGGTTTGTTATAAATTTTATTATTTCAAAAATTTCAATAGCTCCTAATTGCTCAAAATGCTTAAAATAGGCTGTTTTAAGCAAAATTACTGTATCTCAGGTATGCCTCAAGGTATTAACATGCAATTTTTTGCTCAACAGTGGAGAAAGCCAGGTTAATGTGACCAGTTTCACACATATTCACAGTGGTTTGCAGTAAATTTTATTATTTCAAAAATTTCAATAGCTGGAAAATGCTGAAAATGCTTAAAATAAGCTGTTTTGAGCTGTTTTAAGAAAAAATTATTGTATCCCAGGTATTTATCAAGGTATTCCCATGCAATATTTTGCTGAACAGTGGTGAAAGTCAGGTTACTGTGACCAGTTTCACACATATTCACAGTGGTTTGCTGTAAATTTAATTATTTCAAAAATTTCAATGGCTGGAAAATGCTCAAAATGCTCAAAATAGGCTGATTTAAGCAAAATTACTGTATCTCAGGTATGCCTCAAGGTATTAACATGCAATTTTTTGCTCAATAGTGGTGAAAGTCACCAGTTTCGCACATATTCGCAGTGGTTTGTAGTAAATTTTATTATTTCAAAAATGTCAATAGCTGGAAAATGCTCAAAATGCTTAAAATAAGCTGTTTTGAGCTGTTTTAAGCAAAATTACTGTATCTCAGGTATGCCTCAAGGTATTCCCATTCACTTTTTTGCTCAACAGTGTTGAAAGCCAGGTTAATGTGACCAATTTCATACATATTCACAGTGGTTTGCAGTAAATCTTATTATTTCAAAAATTTCAATAGCTGGAAATTTCTCAAAATGCTTAAAATAAGCTGTTTTGAGCTGTTTTAAGCAAAATTACTGTATCTCAGGTATGCCTCAAGGTATTCCCATTCACTTTTTTGCTCAACAGTGGTGAAAGCCAGGTTAATGTGACCAATTTCACACATATTCGCAGTTGTTTGCAGTAAATCTTATTATTTCAAAAATTTCAATAGCTGGAAATTTCTCAAAATGCTTAAAATAAGCTGTTTTGAGCTGTTTTAAGCAAAATTACTGTATCTCAGGTATGCCTCAAGGCATTAACATGCAATTTTTTGCTCAACAGTGGAGAAAGCCAGGTTAATGTGACCAGTTTCACACATATTCACAGTGGTTTGCTGTAAATTTTATTATTTTAATAATTTCAATAGCAGGAAAATGCTCAAAGTGCTTAAAATAGGCTGTTTTAAGCAAAATTACTGTATCTCAGGTATGCCTCCAGGTATTCCAATGCAATTTTTTGCTCAACAGTGCTGAAAGTAAGGTTACTGTGACCAGTTTCAAATATATTCACAGTGGTTTGTTATAAATTTTATTATTTCAAAAATTGAAATAGCTCAAAAATGCTCAAAATGCTTAAATTAGGCTGTTTTAAGCAAAATTGCTGTATCTCAGGTATGCCTGAAGGTATTCCCATGCAATTTTTTGCTCAACAGTGGTGAAAGTCAGGTTACTGTCACAAGTTACACAAATATTCACAGTGGTTTGCAGTATATTTTATTATTTCAAAAATTTCAATAGCAGGAAAATGCTCAAAATGCTTAAAATAGGCTGTTTTAAGCAAAATTACTGTATCTCAGGTATGCCTCAAGGTATTAACATGCAATTTTTTGCTCAACAGTGGAGAAAGCCAGGTTAATGTGACCAGTTTCACACATATTCACAGTGGTTTGCAGTAAATTTTATTATTTCAAAAATTTCAATAGCTTGAAAATGCTCAAAATGCTTAAAATACGCTGTTTTGAGCTGTTTTAAGCAAAATTACTGTATCTCAGGTATGCCTCAAGGTATTCCCATGCAATTTTTTGCTCAACAGTGGTGAAAGTCAGGTTACTGTGACCAGTATCACACATATTCACAGTGGTTAGCTGTAAATTTCATTATTTCAAAAATTTCAGTAGCTGTAAAACGCTCAAAATGCTTAAAATAAAGTGTTTTGATCTGTTTTAAGCAAAATTACTGTATATCAGGTATGCCTGAATGTATTCCCATGCAATATTTTGCTCAACAGTGGTGAAAATCAGGTTACTGTGACAAGTTTCACACATATTCACAGTGGTTTGTTATAAATTTTATTATTTCAAAAATTTCAATAGCTCCTAATTGCTCAAAATGCTTAAAATAGGCTGTTTTAAGCAAAATTACTGTATCTCAGGTTTGCCTCAAGGTATTAACATGCAATTTTTTGCTCAACAGTGGAGAAAGCCAGGTTAATGTGACCAGTTTCACACATATTCACAGTGGTTTGCAGTAAATTTTATTATTTCAAAAATTTCAATAGCTGGAAAATGCTGAAAATGCTTAAAATAAGCTGTTTTGAGCTGTTTTAAGAAAAAATTATTGTATCCCAGGTATTCCTCAAGGTATTCCCATGCAATATTTTGCTGAACAGTGGTGAAAGTCAGGTTACTGTGACCAGTTTCACACATATTCACAGTGGTTTGCTGTAAATTTAGTTATTTCAAAAATTTCAATGGCTGGAAAATGCTCAAAATCCTCAAAATAGGCTGTTTTAAGCAAAATTACTGTATCTCAGGTATGCCTCAAGGTATTAACATGCAATTTTTTGCTCAATAGTGGTGAAAGTCACCAGTTTCGCACATATTCGCAGTGGTTTGTAGTAAATTTTATTATTTCAAAAATGTCAATAGCTGGAAAATGCTCAAAATGCTTAAAATAAGCTGTTTTGAGTTGTTTTAAGCAAAATTACTATATCTCAGGTATGCCTCAACTTATTCCCATGTAATTTTTTAATCAACAGTGGTGAAAGTCAGGTTACTGACACAAGTTACACACGTATTCATAGTGGTTAGCTGTAAATTTTATTATTTCAAAAATTTCAATAGCTGGCAAATGCTCAAAATGCTTAAAATAGGCTGATTTAAGCAAAATTACTGTATCTCAGGTATGCCTCAAGGTATTCCCTTGCAATATTTTGCTTAACAGTGGTGAAAGTCAGGTTACTGTGAACAGTTTCGGACATTCGCAGTGGTTTGCAGTAAATTTTATTATTTAAAAAATTTCAATATTTGGAAAATGCTCAATATGCTTAAAATAGGCTGTTTTAAGCAAAATTACTGTATCTCAGGTATGCCTCAAGGTATTGACATGCAATTTTTTGCTCAACAGTGGAGAAAGCCAGGTTAATGTGACCAGTTTCACACATATTCACAGTGGTTTGCAGTAAATTTTATTATTTCAAAAATTTCAATAGCTGGAAAATGCTGAAAATGCTTAAAATAAGCTGTTTTGAGCTGTTTTAAGAAAAAATTATTGTATCCCAGGTATTCCTCAAGGTATTCCCATGCAATATTTTGCTGAACAGTGGTGAAAGTCAGGTTACTGTGACCAGTTTCACACATATTCACAGTGGTTTGCTGTAAATTTAATTATTTCAAAAATTTCAATGGCTGGAAAATGCTCAAAATCCTCAAAATAGGCTGTTTTAAGCAAAATTACTGTATCTCAGGTATGCCTCAAGGTATTAACATGCAATTTTTTGCTCAATAGTGGTGAAAGTCACCAGTTTCGCACATATTCGCAGTGGTTTGTAGTAAATTTTATTATTTCAAAAATGTCAATAGCTGGAAAATGCTCAAAATGCTTAAAATAAGCTGTTTTGAGCTGTTTTAAGCAAAATTACTATATCTCAGGTATGCCTCAACTTATTCCCATGTAATTTTTTAATCAACAGTGGTGAAAGTCAGGTTACTGACACAAGTTACACACGTATTCATAGTGGTTAGCTGTAAATTTTATTATTTCAAAAATTTCAATAGCTGGCAAATGCTCAAAATGCTTAAAATAGGCTGATTTAAGCAAAATTACTGTATCTCAGGTATGCCTCAAGGTATTCCCTTGCAATATTTTGCTTAACAGTGGTGAAAGTCAGGTTACTGTGAACAGTTTCGGACATTCGCAGTGGTTTGCTGTAAATTTTATTATTTAAAAAATTTCAATATTTGGAAAATGCTCAATATGCTTAAAATAGGCTGTTTTAAGCAAAATTACTGTATCTCAGGTATGCCTCAAGGTATTGACATGCAATTTTTTGCTCAACAGTGGAGAAAGCCAGGTTAATGTGACCAGTTTCACACATATTCACAGTGGTTTGCAGTAAATTTTATTATTTCAAAAATTTCAATAGCTGGAAAATGCTGAAAATGCTTAAAATAAGCTGTTTTGAGCTGTTTTAAGAAAAAATTATTGTATCCCAGGTATTCCTCAAGGTATTCCCATGCAATATTTTGCTGAACAGTGGTGAAAGTCAGGTTACTGTGACCAGTTTCACACATATTCACAGTGGTTTGCTGTAAATTTAATTATTTCAAAAATTTCAATGGCTGGAAAATGCTCAAAATCCTCAAAATAGGCTGTTTTAAGCAAAATTACTGTATCTCAGGTATGCCTCCAGGTATTCCAATGCAATTTTTTGCTCAACAGTGGTGAAAGTAAGGTTACTGTGACCAGTTTCACATATATTCACAGTGGTTTGTTATAAATTTTATTATTTTAAAAATTTAAATAGCTCAAAAATGCTCAAAATGCTTAAATTAGGCTGTTTTAAGCAAAATTGCTGTATCTCAGGTATGCCTGAAGGTATTCCCATGCAATTTTTTGCTCAACAGTGGTGAAAGTCAGGTTACTGTCACAAGTTACACACATATTCACAGTGGTTTGCAGTATATTTTATTATTTCAAAAATTTCAATAGCAGGAAAATGCTCAAAATGCTTAAAATAGGCTGTTTTAAGCAAAATTACTGTATCTCAGTTATGCCTCAAGGTATTAACATGCAATTTTTTGCTCAACAGTGGAGAAAGCCAGGTTAATGTGACCAGTTTCACACATATTCACAGTGGTTTGCAGTAAATTTTATTATTTCAAAAATTTCAATAGCTTGAAAATGCTCAAAATGCTTAAAATACGCTGTTTTGAGCTGTTTTAAGCAAAATTACTGTATCTCAGGTATGCCTCAAGGTATTCCCATGCAATTTTTTGCTCAACAGTGGTGAAAGTCAGGTTACTGTGACCAGTATCACACATATTCACAGTGGTTAGCTGTAAATTTCATTATTTCAAAAATTTCAGTAGCTGTAAAACGCTCAAAATGCTTAAAATAAAGTATTTTGATCTGTTTTAAGCAAAATTACTGTATATCAGGTATGCCTTAATGTATTCCCATGCAATATTTTGCTCAACAGTGGTGAAAATCAGGTTACTGTGACAAGTTTCACACATATTCACAGTGGTTTGCTGTAAATTTTATTATTTCAAAAATTTCAATGGCTGGAAAATGCTCAAAATGCTTAAAATAGGCTGTTTAAAGCAAAATTACTGTATCTCAGGTATGCCTCAAGGTATTCCCATGCAATTTTCTGCTAAACAGTGGTGAAAATCAGGTTACTGTGACAAGTTTCACACATATTCACAGTGGTTTGCAGTAAATTTTATTATTTCAAAAATTTCAATACCTGGAAAATGCTGAAAATGCTTAAAATAAGCTGTTTTGAGCTGTTTTAAGAAAAAATTATTGTATCCCAGGTATTCCTCAAGGTATTCCCATGCAATATTTTGCTGAACAGTGGTGAAAGTCAGGTTACTGTGACCAGTTTCACACATATTCACAGTGGTTTGCTGTAAATTTAATTATTTCAAAAATTTCAATGGCTGGAAAATGCTCAAAATGCTCAAAATAGGCTGTTTTAAGCAAAATTACTGTATCTCAGGTATGCCTCAAGGTATTATCAGGCAATTTTCAGCTCAAAATTGGTGAATGATAGGTTGCTGTGACCAGTTTCACACATATTCACAGTGGTTTCCTGTAAATTTTATTATTTTAAAAATTTCAATAGCAGGAAAATGCTCAAAATGCTTAAAATAGGCTGTTTTAAGCAAAATTACTGTATCTGAGGTATGCCTCAAGGTATTAACATGCAATTTTTTGCTCAACAGTGGTGAGAGTTATGTTACTGTGACCAGTTTCACACATATTCACAGTGGTTTGCTATAAATTTTATTATTTCAATAATTTGAATAGCTGCAAAATGTTCAAAGTGCTTAAAATAGGCTGTTTTAAGCAAAATTACTGTATCTCAGGGATGCCTCAAGGTATTCCCATGCAATTTTTACCTCAACAGTGGTGAAAGCTTGGTTACTGTGACCTGCTTCACTCATATTTAAAGTGGTTTGCTGTAAATTTTATTATTTCAAAAATTTCAATAGTTTTAAAATGCTCAAAATGCTTAATATAGGCTGTTTCAAGCAAAATTACTGTATCTCAGGTATGCATCAAGGCATTCCAATGCAATTTTTTGCTCAACAGTGGTGAAAGTCAGGTTACTGTGACCAGTTTCACACATATTCACAGTGGTTTGTTATAAATTTTATTATTTCAAAAATTTCAATAGCTCAAAATTGCTAAAATGCTTAAAATAGGCTGTTTTGAACTGTTTTAAGCAAAATTACTG
The DNA here is from genome assembly GCA_963930835.1 of Spongia lamella. Taxonomy (NCBI): domain Eukaryota; kingdom Metazoa; phylum Porifera; class Demospongiae; order Dictyoceratida; family Spongiidae; genus Spongia; species Spongia lamella. The sequence continues at coordinate 4,728,169 of OZ005752.1, read as the reverse complement.
TATCTCAGATGTGCCTCAAGGTATTGCCATACAATTTTTTGCTCAACATTGGTGAAAGCCAGTTTACTGTGACCAGTTTCACTCATAGTCATAGTGGTTTGCTCTAAATTTTATTATTTCAAAAATTTCATTGGCTGGAAAATGCTCAATAAGCTTAAAATAGGCTGTTTTAAGCAAAATTACTGTATCTCAGGTATGCCTCAAGGTATTCCCATGCAATTTTTTGCTAAGCAGTGGTGAAAGCCAGGTTAATGTGACCAATTTCACACATATTCACAGTGGTTTGCAGTAAATCTTATTATTTCAAAAATTTCAACAGCTGGAAATTGCTCAAAATGCTTAAAATAAGCTGTTTTGAGCTGTTTTAAGCAAAATTACTGTATATCAGGTATGCCTCAAGGTATTCCCATGCATGTTTTTGCTCAACAGTGGTGAAAGTCAGGTTACTGTCACTAGTTTCACACATATTCACAGTGGTTTGCTATAAATTTTATTATTTCAAAAATTTCAATAGCTTGAAAATGCTCAAAATGCTTAAAATACGCTGTTTTGATCTGTTTTAAGCAAAATTACTGTATATCAGGTATGCCTCAAGGTATTAACATGCAATTTTTTGCTCAAAATTGGTGAATGACAGGTTATTGTGACCAGTTTCACACATATTCACAGTGGTTTGCTGTAAATTTTATTATTTTAAAAATTTCAATAGCAGGAAAATGCTCAAAATGCTTAAAATAGGCTGTTTTAAGCAAAATTACTGTATCTCAAGTATGCCTCAAGGTATTAACATGCAATTTTTTGCTCAAAATTGGTGAATCACAGGTTATTGTGACCAGTTTCACACATATTCACAGTGGTTTGCTGTAAATTTTATTATTTTAAAAATTTCAATAGCAGGAAAATGCTCAAAATGCTTAAAATAGGCTGATTTAAGCAAAATTACTGTATCTCAGGTATGCCTCAAGGTATTAACATGCAATTTTTTGCTCAAAAGTGGAGAAAGCCAGGTTAATGTGACCAGTTTCACACATATTCACAGTGGTTTGTAGTAAATTTTATTATTTAAAAATTTCAATATCTGGAAATTGCTCAAAATGCTTAAAATAAGCTGTTTTGAGTTGTTTTAAGCAAAATTACTGTATCCCAGGTATGCCTCGAGGTATTCCCATGCAATATTTTGCTCAACAGTGGTGAAAATCAGGTTACTGTGACAAGTTTCACACATATTCACAGTGGTTTGCTATAAATTTTATTATTTCAATAATTTGAATAGCTGCAAAATGCTCAAAGTGCTTAAAATAGGCTGTTTTAAGCAAAATTACTGTATCTCAGGTATGCCTCAAGGTATTCCCATGCAATTTTCTGCTAAACAGTGGTGAGAGTCAGGTTACTGTGACCAGTTTCACACATATTCACAGTGGTTTGCTGTAAATTTTATTATTTCAAAAATTTCAACAGCTTAAAAATGCTCAAAATGCTTAAAATACGCTGTTTTGAGCTGTTTTAAGCAAAATTACTTTATCTCAGGTATGCCTCAAGTTATTCCCATGCAATTTTTTGCTAAACAGTGGCGAAAGTCAGGTTACTGTCACCAGTTTCACACATATTCATAGTGGTTTGCTGTAAATGTCATTATTTCAAAAATTTCAATAGCTGGAAAATGCTCAAAATGCTTAAAATAAGCTGTTTTAAGCAAAATTACTGTATCTCAGTTACGCCTCAAGGTATTCCCATGCAGTTTTTTGCACAACAGTGGTGAAATCCTGGTTACTGTAACATGTTTCATACATATTCACAGTGGTTTGCTGTAAACTTTATTATTTCAAAAATTTCAATAGCTGGAAAATGCTCAAATTGCTTATAATAAGCTGTTTTGAGCGGTTTTAAGCAAAATTACTGTATCTCAGGTATGCCTCAAAGTATTCCCACGCACTTTTTGCTCAAAAGTGGTGAAAGCAAGGTTAATGTCACCAGTTTCACACATATTCACAGTGGTTTGCAGGAAATTTTATTATTTCAAAAATTTCAATAGCTGGAAAATGCTCAAAATGCTTAAAATATGCTGTTTTGAACTGTTTTAAGCAAAATTACTGTATCTCAGGTGTGCCTCAAGGTATTCTCATACAATTTTTTGCTCAACATTGGTGAAAGCCAGTTTACTGTGACCAGTTTCACTCATAGTCATAGTGGTTTGCTGTAAATTTTATTATTTCAAAAATTTCATTGGCTGGAAAATGCTCAATAAGCTTAAAATAGGCTGTTTTAAGCAAAATTACTGTATCTCAGGTATGCCTCAAGGTATTCCCATGCAATTTTTTGCTAAGCAGTGGTGAAAGTAAGGTTGCTGTGACCAGTTTCACATATATTCACAGTGGTTTGCAGTAAATTTTATTATTTCAAAAATTTCTCAAGCTTCAAAATGCTCAAAATGCTTAAAATATGCTGTTTAGAGCTGTTTTAAGCAAAATTACTGTATCTCAGGTATACCTCAAAGTATTCCCATGCAATTTTTTGCTCAACATTGGTGAAAGCCAGGTTACTGTGACTAGTTTCACGCATATTCACAGTGGTTTGCTGTAAATTTTATTATTTCAAAAATTTAAATAGCTGCAAAATGCTCAAAATGCTTAAAATATGCTGTTTTAAGCAAAATTACTGTAACTCAGGTATGCATCAAGGTATTCCCATGCAATTTTTTGCTCAACAGTGGCGAAAGTCAGGTTACTGTGACCAGTTTCACACATATTCACAGTGGTTTGCTGTAAATTTTATTATTTCAAAAATTTTAATAACTGGAAAGTGCTCAAAATGCTTAAAATAAGCTGTTTTGAGCTGTTTTAAGCAAAATTACTGTATCTCAGGTATGCCTCAACGTATTCCCATGCAATTTTTTTGCTCAACAGTGGTGAAAGTCAGGTTACTGACACAAGTTACACACATATTCATAGTGGTTAGCTGTAAATTTTATTATTTCAAAAATTTCAATAGCTGGAAAATGCTCAAAATGCTTAAAATAGGCTGATTTAAGCAAAATTACTGTATCTCAGGTATGCCTCAAGGTATTCCCTTGCAATGTTTTGCTTAACAGTGGTGAAAGTCAGGTTACTGTGAACAGTTTCGGACAGTCGCAGTGGTTTGCTGTAAATTTTATTATTTCAAAAATTTCAGTATTTGGAAAATGCTCAAAATGCTTAAAATAGGCTGTTGTAAGCAAAATTACTGTATCTCAGGTATGCCTCAAGGTATTCCAATGCAATTTTTTGCTCAACAGTGGTGAAAGTAAGGTTACTGTGACCAGTTTCACATATATTCACAGTGGTTTGTTATAAATTTTATTATTTCAGAAATTTAAATAGCTCAAAAATGCTCAAAATGCTTAAATTAGGCTGTTTTAAGCAAAATTGCTGTATCTCAGGTATGCCTGAAGGTATTCCCATGCAATTTTTTGCTCAACAGTGGTGAAAGTCAGGTTACTGTCACAAGTTACACACATATTCACAGTGGTTTGCAGTATATTTTATTATTTCAAAAATTTCAATAGCAGGAAAATGCTCAAAATGCTTAAAATAGGCTGTTTTAAGCAAAATTACTGTATCTCAGGTATGCCTCAAGGTATTAACATGCAATTTTTTCCTCAACAGTGGAGAAAGCCAGGTTAATGTGACCAGTTTCACACATATTCATAGTGGTTTGCTGTAAATTTCATTATTTCAAAAATTTCAATAGCTGGAAAATGCTCAAAATGCTTAAAATAAGCTGTTTTAAGCAAAATTACTGTATCTCAGGTACGCCTCAAGGTATTCCCATGCAGTTTTTTGCACAACAGTGGTGAAAGCCTGGTTACTGTAACATGTTTCACACATATTCACAGTGGTTTGCTGTAAACTTTATTATTTCAAAAATTTCAATAGCTGGAAAATGCTCAAAATGCTTAAAATAGGCTGTTTTGAGCGGTTTTAAACAAAATTACTGTATCTCAGGTATGCCTCAAGGTATTCCCATGCAATTTTTTGCTAAGCAGTGGTGAAAGTAAGGTTGCTGTGACCAGTTTCACATATATTCACAGTGGTTTGCAGTAAATTTTATTATTTCAAAAATTTCTATAGTTGAAAAATGCTCAAAATGCTTAAAATAGGCTGTTTTAAGCAAAATTGCTGTATCTCAGGTATGCCTGAAGGTATTCCCATGCAATTTTTTGCTCAATAGTGGTGAAAGTCACCAGTTGCGCACATATTCACAGTGGTTTGTAGTAAATTTTATTATTTCAAAATTGTCAATAGCTGGAAAATGCTCAAAATGCTTAAAATAAGCTGTTTTGAGCTGTTTTAAGCAAAATTACTGAATCTCAGGTATGCCTCAAGGTATTCCCATGCAATTTTTTGCTCAACATTGGTGAAAGCCAGGTTACTGTGACCTGTTTCACATATTCACAGTGGTTTGCTGTAAATTTTATTATTTCAATAGATGGAAAATGCTCAAAATCCTTAAATAAGCTGTTTTAAGCAAAATTACTGTATTTCAGGAATGCCGCAAGGTATTCCCATGCAATTTTTTGCTCAACAGTGGTGAAAGTCAGGTTACTCTCACCAGTTTCACACATATTTACAGTGGTTTGCAGTATGTTTTATTATTTCAAAATTTCAATAGCGGGAAAATGCTCAAAATGCTTAAAATAGTCTGTTTAAAGCAAAATTACTGTATCTCAGGTATGCCTCAAGGTATTAACATGCTTTTTTTTGTTCAACAGTGGAGAAAGCCAGGTTAATGTGATCAGTTTCACACATATTCACAGTGGTTTGCAGTAAATTTTATTATTTCAAAAATTTTAATAGCTGGAAAATGCTCAAAATGCTCAAAATAGGCTGTTTTAAGCAAAATTACTGTATCTCAGGTATGCCTCAAGGTATTAACATGCAATTTTTTGCTCAATAGTGGTGAAAGTCACCAGTTTCGCACATATTCGCAGTGGTTTGTAGTAAATTTTATTATTTCAAAAATGTCAATAGCTGGAAAATTTTCAAAATACTTAAAATAAGATGCTTCGAACGGTTTTAAGCAAAATTACTGTATTTCAGGTATGCCTCAAGGTATTCCCATGCATTTTTTTGCTCAACAGTGGTGAAAGCCAGGTTAATGTGACCAGTTTCACATATTCATAGTGGTTTGATGTAAGTTTTATTATTTCAAAAATTTCAATAGCTGTAAAATGCTCAAAATGCTTAAAATACGCTGTTTTAAGCAAAATTACTGCATCTCAGGAATGCCTCAAGGTATTCCCATGCAATTTTTTGCTCAACAGTGGTGAAAGTCAGGTTACTGTCACCAGTTTCACTCATATTCATAGTGGTTTGCTCTAAATTTCAGTATTTCAAAATTTCAATAGCTGGAAAAAGCTCAAAATGCTTAAAATAAGCTGTTTTAAGCAAAATTACTGTATCTCAGGTTCGCCTCAAGGTATTCCCATGCAATTTTTTGCACAACAGTGGTGAAATCCAGGTTACTGTGACATGTTTCACACATATTCACAGTGGTTTGCTGTAAATTTTATTATTTCAAAAATTTTAATAACTGGAAAGTGATCAAAATGCTTAAAATAAGCTGTTTTGAGCTGTTTTAAGCAAAATTACTGTATCTCAGGTATGCCTCAACTTATTCCCATTCAATTTTTTAATCAACAGTGGTGAAAGTCAGGTTACTGACACAAGTTACACACATATTCATAGTGGTTAGCTGTAAATTTTATTATTTCAAAAATTTCAATAGCTGGCAAATGCTCAAAATGCTTAAAATAGGCTGTTTTAAGCAAAATTACTGTATCTCAGGGATGCCTCAAGGTATTCCCATGCAATTTTTACCTCAACAGTGGTGAAAGCTTGGTTACTGTGACCTGCTTCACTCATATTCAAAGTGGTTTGCTGTAAATTTTATTATTTCAAAAATTTCAATAGTTTTAAAATGCTCAAAATGCTTAATATAGGCTGTTTCAAGCAAAATTACTGTATCTCAGGTATGCCTCAAGGTATTCCAATGCAATTTTTTGCTCAACAGTGGTGAAAGTCAGGTTACTGTGACCAGTTTCACACATATTCACAGTGGTTTGTTATAAATTTTATTATTTCAAAAATTGAAATAGCTCAAAAATGCTCAAAATGCTTAAATTAGGCTGTTTTAAGCAAAATTGCTGTATCTCAGGTATGCCTGAAGGTATTCCCATGCAATTTTTTGCTCAACAGTGGTGAAAGTCAGGTTACTGTCACAAGTTACACAAATATTCACAGTGGTTTGCAGTATATTTTATTATTTCAAAAATTTCAATAGCAGGAAAATGCTCAAAATGCTTAAAATAGGCTGTTTTAAGCAAAATTACTGTATCTCAGGTATGCCTCAAGGTATTCCCATGCAATTTTTTGCTCAACAGTGGTGAAAGTCAGGTTACTGTGAACAGTATCACACATATTCACAGTGGTTAGCTGTAAATTTCATTATTTCAAAAATTTCAGTAGCTGTAAAACGCTCAAAATGCTTAAAATAAAGTGTTTTGATCTGTTTTAAGCAAAATTACTGTATATCAGGTATGCCTGAATGTATTCCCATGCAATATTTTGCTCAACAGTGGTGAAAATCAGGTTACTGTGACAAGTTTCACACATATTCACAGTGGTTTGTTATAAATTTTATTATTTCAAAAATTTCAATAGCTCCTAATTGCTCAAAATGCTTAAAATAGGCTGTTTTAAGCAAAATTACTGTATCTCAGGTTTGCCTCAAGGTATTAACATGCAATTTTTTGCTCAACAGTGGAGAAAGCCAGGTTAATGTGACCAGTTTCACACATATTCACAGTGGTTTGCAGTAAATTTTATTATTTCAAAAATTTCAATAGCTGGAAAATGCTGAAAATGCTTAAAATAAGCTGTTTTGAGCTGTTTTAAGAAAAAATTATTGTATCCCAGGTATTCCTCAAGGTATTCCCATGCAATATTTTGCTGAACAGTGGTGAAAGTCAGGTTACTGTGACCAGTTTCACACATATTCACAGTGGTTTGCTGTAAATTTAGTTATTTCAAAAATTTCAATGGCTGGAAAATGCTCAAAATCCTCAAAATAGGCTGTTTTAAGCAAAATTACTGTATCTCAGGTATGCCTCAAGGTATTAACATGCAATTTTTTGCTCAATAGTGGTGAAAGTCACCAGTTTCGCACATATTCGCAGTGGTTTGTAGTAAATTTTATTATTTCAAAAATGTCAATAGCTGGAAAATGCTCAAAATGCTTAAAATAAGCTGTTTTGAGTTGTTTTAAGCAAAATTACTATATCTCAGGTATGCCTCAACTTATTCCCATGTAATTTTTTAATCAACAGTGGTGAAAGTCAGGTTACTGACACAAGTTACACACGTATTCATAGTGGTTAGCTGTAAATTTTATTATTTCAAAAATTTCAATAGCTGGCAAATGCTCAAAATGCTTAAAATAGGCTGATTTAAGCAAAATTACTGTATCTCAGGTATGCCTCAAGGTATTCCCTTGCAATATTTTGCTTAACAGTGGTGAAAGTCAGGTTACTGTGAACAGTTTCGGACATTCGCAGTGGTTTGCAGTAAATTTTATTATTTAAAAAATTTCAATATTTGGAAAATGCTCAATATGCTTAAAATAGGCTGTTTTAAGCAAAATTACTGTATCTCAGGTATGCCTCAAGGTATTGACATGCAATTTTTTGCTCAACAGTGGAGAAAGCCAGGTTAATGTGACCAGTTTCACACATATTCACAGTGGTTTGCAGTAAATTTTATTATTTCAAAAATTTCAATAGCTGGAAAATGCTGAAAATGCTTAAAATAAGCTGTTTTGAGCTGTTTTAAGAAAAAATTATTGTATCCCAGGTATTCCTCAAGGTATTCCCATGCAATATTTTGCTGAACAGTGGTGAAAGTCAGGTTACTGTGACCAGTTTCACACATATTCACAGTGGTTTGCTGTAAATTTAATTATTTCAAAAATTTCAATGGCTGGAAAATGCTCAAAATCCTCAAAATAGGCTGTTTTAAGCAAAATTACTGTATCTCAGGTATGCCTCAAGGTATTAACATGCAATTTTTTGCTCAATAGTGGTGAAAGTCACCAGTTTCGCACATATTCGCAGTGGTTTGTAGTAAATTTTATTATTTCAAAAATGTCAATAGCTGGAAAATGCTCAAAATGCTTAAAATAAGCTGTTTTGAGCTGTTTTAAACAAAATTACTATATCTCAGGTATGCCTCAACTTATTCCCATGTAATTTTTTAATCAACAGTGGTGAAAGTCAGGTTACTGACACAAGTTACACACGTATTCATAGTGGTTAGCTGTAAATTTTATTATTTCAAAAATTTCAATAGCTGGCAAATGCTCAAAATGCTTAAAATAGGCTGATTTAAGCAAAATTACTGTATCTCAGGTATGCCTCAAGGTATTCCCTTGCAATATTTTGCTTAACAGTGGTGAAAGTCAGGTTACTGTGAACAGTTTCGGACATTCGCAGTGGTTTGCTGTAAATTTTATTATTTAAAAAATTTCAATATTTGGAAAATGCTCAATATGCTTAAAATAGGCTGTTTTAAGCAAAATTACTGTATCTCAGGTATGCCTCAAGGTATTGACATGCAATTTTTTGCTCAACAGTGGAGAAAGCCAGGTTAATGTGACCAGTTTCACACATATTCACAGTGGTTTGCAGTAAATTTTATTATTTCAAAAATTTCAATAGCTGGAAAATGCTGAAAATGCATAAAATAAGCTGTTTTGAGCTGTTTTAAGAAAAAATTATTGTATCCCAGGTATTCCTCAAGGTATTCCCATGCAATATTTTGCTGAACAGTGGTGAAAGTCAGGTTACTGTGACCAGTTTCACACATATTCACAGTGGTTTGCTGTAAATTTAATTATTTCAAAAATTTCAATGGCTGGAAAATGCTCAAAATCCTCAAAATAGGCTGTTTTAAGCAAAATTACTGTATCTCAGGTATGCCTCCATGTATTCCAATGCAATTTTTTGCTCAACAGTGGTGAAAGTAAGGTTACTGTGACCAGTTTCACATATATTCACAGTGGTTTGTTATAAATTTTATTATTTTAAAAATTTAAATAGCTCAAAAATGCTCAAAATGCTTAAATTAGGCTGTTTTAAGCAAAATTGCTGTATCTCAGGTATGCCTGAAGGTATTCCCATGCAATTTTTTGCTCAACAGTGGTGAAAGTCAGGTTACTGTCACAAGTTACACACATATTCACAGTGGTTTGCAGTATATTTTATTATTTCAAAAATTTCAATAGCAGGAAAATGCTCAAAATGCTTAAAATAGGCTGTTTTAAGCAAAATTACTGTATCTCAGTTATGCCTCAAGGTATTAACATGCAATTTTTTGCTCAACAGTGGAGAAAGCCAGGTTAATGTGACCAGTTTCACACATATTCACAGTGGTTTGCAGTAAATTTTATTATTTCAAAAATTTCAATAGCTTGAAAATGCTCAAAATGCTTAAAATACGCTGTTTTGAGCTGTTTTAAGCAAAATTACTGTATCTCAGGTATGCCTCAAGGTATTCCCATGCAATTTTTTGCTCAACAGTGGTGAAAGTCAGGTTACTGTGACCAGTATCACACATATTCACAGTGGTTAGCTGTAAATTTCATTATTTCAAAAATTTCAGTAGCTGTAAAACGCTCAAAATGCTTAAAATAAAGTATTTTGATCTGTTTTAAGCAAAATTACTGTATATCAGGTATGCCTTAATGTATTCCCATGCAATATTTTGCTCAACAGTGGTGAAAATCAGGTTACTGTGACAAGTTTCACACATATTCACAGTGGTTTGCTGTAAATTTTATTATTTCAAAAATTTCAATACCTGGAAAATGCTGAAAATGCTTAAAATAAGCTGTTTTGAGCTGTTTTAAGAAAAAATTATTGTATCCCAGGTATTCCTCAAGGTATTCCCATGCAATATTTTGCTGAACAGTGGTGAAAGTCAGGTTACTGTGACCAGTTTCACACATATTCCCAGTGGTTTGCTGTAAATTTAATTATTTCAAAAATTTCAACAGCTGGAAATTGCTCAAAATGCTTAAAATAAGCTGTTTTGAGCTGTTTTAAGCAAAATTACTGTATATCAGGTATGCCTCAAGGTATTCCCATGCATGTTTTTGCTCAACAGTGGTGAAAGTCAGGTTACTGTCACTAGTTTCACACATATTCACAGTGGTTTGCTTTAAATTTTATTATTTCAAAAATTTCAATAGCTTGAAAATGCTCAAAATGCTTAAAATACGCTGTTTTGATCTGTTTTAAGCAAAATTACTGTATATCAGGTATGCCTCAAGGTATTAACATGCAATTTTTTGCTCAAAATTGGTGAATGACAGGTTATTGTGACCAGTTTCACACATATTCACAATGGTTTGCTGTAAATTTTATTATTTTAAAAATTTCAATAGCAGGAAAATGCTCAAAATGCTTAAAATAGGCTGTTTTAAGCAAAATTACTGTATCTCAAGTATGCCTCAAGGTATTAACATGCAATTTTTTGCTCAAAATTGGTGAATGACAGGTTATTGTGACCAGTTTCACACATATTCACAGTGGTTTGCTGTAAATTTTATTATTTTAAAAATTTCAATAGCAGGAAAATGCTCAAAATGCTTAAAATAGGCTGATTTAAGCAAAATTACTGTATCTCAGGTATGCCTCAAGGTATTAACATGCAATTTTTTGCTCAAAAGTGGAGAAAGCCAGGTTAATGTGACCAGTTTCACACATATTCACAGTGGTTTGTAGTAAATTTTATTATTTAAAAATTTCAATATCTGGAAATTGCTCAAAATGCTTAAAATAAGCTGTTTTGAGTTGTTTTAAGCAAAATTACTGTATCCCAGGTATGCCTCGAGGTATTCCCATGCAATATTTTGCTCAGCAGTGGTGAAAATCAGGTTACTGTGACAAGTTTCACACATATTCACAGTGGTTTGCTATAAATTTTATTATTTCAATAATTTGAATAGCTGCAAAATGCTCAAAGTGCTTAAAATAGGCTGTTTTAAGCAAAATTACTGTATCTCAGGTATGCCTCAAGGTATTCCCATGCAATTTTCTGCTAAACAGTGGTGAGAGTCAGGTTACTGTGACCAGTTTCACACATATTCACAGTGGTTTGCTGTAAATTTTATTATTTCAAAAATTTCAACAGCTTAAAAATGCTCAAAATGCTTAAAATACGCTGTTTTGAGCTGTTTTAAGCAAAATTACTTTATCTCAGGTATGCCTCAAGTTATTCCCATGCAATTTTTTGCTAAACAGTGGCGAAAGTCAGGTTACTGTCACCAGTTTCACACATATTCATAGTGGTTTGCTGTAAATGTCATTATTTCAAAAATTTCAATAGCTGGAAAATGCTCAAAATGCTTAAAATAAGCTGTTTTAAGCAAAATTACTGTATCTCAGTTACGCCTCAAGGTATTCCCATGCAGTTTTTTGCACAACAGTGGTGAAATCCTGGTTACTGTAACATGTTTCATACATATTCACAGTGGTTTGCTGTAAACTTTATTATTTCAAAAATTTCAATAGCTGGAAAATGCTCAAATTGCTTATAATAAGCTGTTTTGAGCGGTTTTAAGCAAAATTACTGTATCTCAGGTATGCCTCAAAGTATTCCCACGCACTTTTTGCTCAAAAGTGGTGAAAGCAAGGTTAATGTCACCAGTTTCACACATATTCACAGTGGTTTGCAGGAAATTTTATTATTTCAAAAATTTCAATAGCTGGAAAATGCTCAAAATGCTTAAAATATGCTGTTTTGAACTGTTTTAAGCAAAATTACTGTATCTCAGGTGTGCCTCAAGGTATTCTCATACAATTTTTTGCTCAACATTGGTGAAAGCCAGTTTACTGTGACCAGTTTCACTCATAGTCATAGTGGTTTGCTGTAAATTTTATTATTTCAAAAATTTCATTGGCTGGAAAATGCTCAATAAGCTTAAAATAGGCTGTTTTAAGCAAAATTACTGTATCTCAGGTATGCCTCAAGGTATTCCCATGCAATTTTTTGCTAAGCAGTGGTGAAAGTAAGGTTGCTGTGACCAGTTTCACATATATTCACAGTGGTTTGCAGTAAATTTTATTATTTCAAAAATTTCTCAAGCTTCAAAATGCTCAAAATGCTTAAAATATGCTGTTTAGAGCTGTTTTAAGCAAAATTACTGTATCTCAGGTATACCTCAAAGTATTCCCATGCAATTTTTTGCTCAACATTGGTGAAAGCCAGGTTACTGTGACTAGTTTCACGCATATTCACAGTGGTTTGCTGTAAATTTTATTATTTCAAAAATTTAAATAGCTGCAAAATGCTCAAAATGCTTAAAATATGCTGTTTTAAGCAAAATTACTGTAACTCAGGTATGCATCAAGGTATTCCCATGCAATTTTTTGCTCAACAGTGGCGAAAGTCAGGTTACTGTGACCAGTTTCACACATATTCACAGTGGTTTGCTGTAAATTTTATTATTTCAAAAATTTTAATAACTGGAAAGTGCTCAAAATGCTTAAAATAAGCTGTTTTGAGCTGTTTTAAGCAAAATTACTGTATCTCAGGTATGCCTCAACGTATTCCCATGCAATTTTTTTGCTCAACAGTGGTGAAAGTCAGGTTACTGACACAAGTTACACACATATTCATAGTGGTTAGCTGTAAATTTTATTATTTCAAAAATTTCAATAGCTGGAAAATGCTCAAAATGCTTAAAATAGGCTGATTTAAGCAAAATTACTGTATCTCAGGTATGCCTCAAGGTATTCCCTTGCAATGTTTTGCTTAACAGTGGTGAAAGTCAGGTTACTGTGAACAGTTTCGGACAGTCGCAGTGGTTTGCTGTAAATTTTATTATTTCAAAAATTTCAGTATTTGGAAAATGCTCAAAATGCTTAAAATAGGCTGTTGTAAGCAAAATTACTGTATCTCAGGTATGCCTCAAGGTATTCCCATGCAATTTTCTGCTAAACAGTGGTGAAAATCAGGTTACTGTGACAAGTTTCACACATATTCACAGTGGTTTGCAGTAAATTTTATTATTTCAAAAATTTCAATACCTGGAAAATGCTGAAAATGCTTAAAATAAGCTGTTTTGAGCTGTTTTAAGAAAAAATTATTGTATCCCAGGTATTCCTCAAGGTATTCCCATGCAATATTTTGCTGAACAGTGGTGAAAGTCAGGTTACTGTGACCAGTTTCACACATATTCACAGTGGTTTGCTGTAAATTTAATTATTTCAAAAATTTCAATGGCTGGAAAATGCTCAAAATGCTCAAAATAGGCTGTTTTAAGCAAAATTACTGTATCTCAGGTATGCCTCAAGGTATTATCAGGCAATTTTCAGCTCAAAATTGGTGAATGATAGGTTGCTGTGACCAGTTTCACACATATTCACAGTGGTTTCCTGTAAATTTTATTATTTTAAAAATTTCAATAGCAGGAAAATGCTCAAAATGCTTAAAATAGGCTGTTTTAAGCAAAATTACTGTATCTGAGGTATGCCTCAAGGTATTAACATGCAATTTTTTGCTCAACAGTGGTGAGAGTCAGGTTACTGTGACCAGTTTCACACATATTCACAGTGGTTTGCTATAAATTTTATTATTTCAATAATTTGAATAGCTGCAAAATGTTCAAAGTGCTTAAAATAGGCTGTTTTAAGCAAAATTACTGTATCTCAGGGATGCCTCAAGGTATTCCCATGCAATTTTTACCTCAACAGTGGTGAAAGCTTGGTTACTGTGACCTGCTTCACTCATATTCAAAGTGGTTTGCTGTAAATTTTATTATTTCAAAAATTTCAATAGTTTTAAAATGCTCAAAATGCTTAATATAGGCTGTTTCAAGCAAAATTACTGTATCTCAGGTATGCCTCAAGGCATTCCAATGCAATTTTTTGCTCAACAGTGGTGAAAGTCAGGTTACTGTGACCAGTTTCACACATATTCACAGTGGTTTGTTATAAATTTTATTATTTCAAAAATTTCAATAGCTCAAAATTGCTAAAATGCTTAAAATAGGCTGTTTTGAACTGTTTTAAGCAAAATTACTGTATCTCAGATGTGCCTCAAGGTATTGCCATACAATTTTTTGCTCAACATTGGTGAAAGCCAGTTTACTGTGACCAGTTTCACTCATAGTCATAGTGGTTTGCTCTAAATTTTATTATTTCAAAAATTTCATTGGCTGGAAAATGCTCAATAAGCTTAAAATAGGCTGTTTTAAGCAAAATTACTGTATCTCAGGTATGCCTCAAGGTATTCCCATGCAATTTTTTGCTAAGCAGTGGTGAAAGCCAGGTTAATGTGACCAATTTCACACATATTCACAGTGGTTTGCAGTAAATCTTATTATTTCAAAAATTTCAACAGCTGGAAATTGCTCAAAATGCTTAAAATAAGCTGTTTTGAGCTGTTTTAAGCAAAATTACTGTATATCAGGTATGCCTCAAGGTATTCCCATGCATGTTTTTGCTCAACAGTGGTGAAAGTCAGGTTACTGTCACTAGTTTCACACATATTCACAGTGGTTTGCTTTAAATTTTATTATTTCAAAAATTTCAATAGCTTGAAAATGCTCAAAATGCTTAAAATACGCTGTTTTGATCTGTTTTAAGCAAAATTACTGTATATCAGGTATGCCTCAAGGTATTAACATGCAATTTTTTGCTCAAAATTGGTGAATGACAGGTTATTGTGACCAGTTTCACACATATTCACAGTGGTTTGCTGTAAATTTTATTATTTTAAAAATTTCAATAGCAGGAAAATGCTCAAAATGCTTAAAATAGGCTGTTTTAAGCAAAATTACTGTATCTCAAGTATGCCTCAAGGTATTAACATGCAATTTTTTGCTCAAAATTGGTGAATGACAGGTTATTGTGACCAGTTTCACACATATTCACAGTGGTTTGCTGTAAATTTTATTATTTTAAAAATTTCAATAGCAGGAAAATGCTCAAAATGCTTAAAATAGGCTGATTTAAGCAAAATTACTGTATCTCAGGTATGCCTCAAGGTATTAACATGCAATTTTTTGCTCAAAAGTGGAGAAAGCCAGGTTAATGTGACCAGTTTCACACATATTCACAGTGGTTTGTAGTAAATTTTATTATTTAAAAATTTCAATATCTGGAAATTGCTCAAAATGCTTAAAATAAGCTGTTTTAAGCAAAATTGCTGTATCTCAGGTATGCCTGAAGGTATTCCCATGCAATTTTTTGCTCAACAGTGGTGAAAGTCAGGTTACTGTCACAAGTTACACACATATTCACAGTGGTTTGCAGTATATTTTATTATTTCAAAAATTTCAATAGCAGGAAAATGCTCAAAATGCTTAAAATAGGCTGTTTTAAGCAAAATTACTGTATCTCAGGTACGCCTCAAGGTATTCCCATGCAGTTTTTTGCACAACAGTGGTGAAAGCCTGGTTACTGTAACATGTTTCACACATATTCACAGTGGTTTGCTGTAAACTTTATTATTTCAAAAATTTCAATAGCTGGAAAATGCTCAAAATGCTTAAAATAGGCTGATTTAAGCAAAATTACTGTATCTCAGGTATGCCTCAAGGTATTAACATGCAATTTTTTGCTCAAAACTGGAGAAAGCCAGGTTAATGTGACCAGTTTCACACATATTCACAGTGGTTTGTAGTAAATTTTATTATTTAAAAATTTCAATATCTGGAAATTGCTCAAAATGCTTAAAATAAGCTGTTTTGAGTTGTTTTAAGCAAAATTAC